>CM068382.1:66843195-67470113 GCA_034770075.1 Aralia elata | reverse complement strand
TCCCGCAGCATTCAAATCAAAGTTTAGCCTCCGGATGGCCCAATAAGCACTATTTTCTAGTTCCACCGGTAGGTGACATGCTTTCCCATACACAAGCTGATATGGTGACATCCCGATAGGAGTTTTTTGGTATGCCGTCCTATACGCCCATAAGGCGTCATCAAGCTTCAATGACCAGTCCTTTCTATTCGGGTTCACCAACCTTCTCTAAAATCCTTTTCACTTCTCTATTGGATACCTCCACCTGACCACTTGTTTGAGGATGATAGGTACGTGGCAATTTTATGGGTCACCCCATATTTAGCAAGAAGGGCATTTAAAGTTCTTGTGTTACAAAAGTGCGACCCTTCATCGCTAATTATTGCTCGCGGAGTTCTGAATCTTGGTGAAAAACATTTTGTTGAAGGAACTTCAGCACAACCTTGGCATCATTGGTGGGTGTCGCGGCTGCTTCAACCCATTTTGGACACGTAATCTACCAGCCACAAGGATATACAAATTGTTGAACGAAGAAGGAAACGGACCCATTAAACTCAATACCCCAAACGTCAAATATCTCAAACCTACAGGATTGTGGTTAGTGGCATCTCATGACGCCTGTAAATGTTCCCATACTCTTTGACATCGATCGCATTTCAGCAGCACAAACACATGGGTGTCCTTGAATAGCATTGGCCCAATAGAAACCCGACTGAAGCACCTCCGCCGCTGTTCTCTCTCCGCCATAGTGTCCTTCAAAAGCTGAGGCATGACATTGTTGCAAAATACTTTCCATCTCAGATTGAGGTACGCACTTTCGGATCAGTTGGTCAGCACACTGCTTAAACAGAAAAGGTTCGTCCCAAAAATAATTCTTTACATCGTGCAGGAACTTTCCTTTTTTGTTGATAGCTCAGCTCGGACGGTAGCACATGGCTCACCACATAATTAACATAGTCAGCATACCATGGCACCTCATGTGTAATGGCGAAAAGTTGCTCATTCGGGGAAAATAGATTCATTAATCATGACATCCTCTCCCATCTCACGGTCTGCATTTTCCAGCCTTGACAGGTGATCCGCCACTTGATTCTCAGTTCCCTTCTTATCTCGAATTTCGAGATCAAATTTTTGAAGCAATAAAACCCATCGAATCAAGCGTGGCTTTGCGTCCTTCTTTGCTATTAAGTACTTTATGGCTGAATGGTCCGTGTACACAATGACCTTGGTGCCAATGAGATAGGCACGAAATTTGTCAAAGGCATACACGATAGCAAGCAATTCCTTCTCCGTTGTTGTATAATTAAGTTGTGCTCCAGTTAGTGTCTTGCTAGCATAATAAATCACATGAAAAACCTTGTCGTTGCGATGGCCCAAGACGGCACCAATTGCAAAGTCGCTAGCGTCGCACATCAATTCAAACGGAAGATTCCAATCCGGGGCCATGATAATAGGAGCACTTACAAGCTTCTTCCTTAGTAACTCAAAAGCCTCTAAACATGCATGATCGAATACAAAAGGAGTGTCTTTCTTAAGGAGACTACACAGTGGTTTTGTAATTTTGGAAAAATCCTTAATACACCGCCTATAAAATCCAGCATGTCCTAGGAAACTGCGAATGCCCTTGACGTTGGTTGGTGGAGGAAGTTTCTCAATGGTCTCAATCTTGGCCTTATCAACCTCCAGCCCTTTTGAAGATACTCTATGCCCCAAAATAATGCCTTCTTGCACCATAAAGAGGCATTTCTCCCAATTTAGCACCAAATTTGTTTCAACACATCATTTCAGCACTTTCACAAGGTTTTCAAGGCATAAGTCGAATGAATCTCCAAAAACCGAAAAATCATCCATGTAAACCTCCAATCCTTGCTCAACCATATCGGAGAATATAGCCATCATACATCTTTGGAAGGTGGCGGGTGCGTTGCATAGCCCAAACGACATTCTTCTGAAGGTAAATGTCCCATATGGGCAAGTGAATGTCGTTTTCTCTTGATCTTCGGGGGCAATGGCAATTTGGTTGTAGCCCGAATATCCATTTAAGAGACAATAGAATTCATATCCCGCTAACCTGTCTAGCATTTGATCAATGAATGGAAGCGAGAAATGATCTTTGCACGTAGTCTTGTTCAACCTTCTGTAGTCCATGCAGACTCTCCATCCGGTGACAGTTCTAGTTGGGATCAACTCGTTGTTTTCATTAGACACCACTGTCATGCCTCCCTTCTTTGGAACACATTGCACTGGACTGACCCATGGACTGTCTGAGATGGGATAGATGATGTCGGCATCGAGCAATTTGATAATTTCCTTCTTGACCACCTCCTTTATGATGGGGTTCAATCTACGCTAATGCTCAACCACAGGTTTGGCCTCATCTTCCAATATGATCTTGTGCATACAAAATGCAGTGCTAATTCCCTTGACGTCGACAATGGACCAACCTAGGGCTGTTTTGTACTCCCGTAGCACTCTTAGTAACTTATTTTCCTGCACATCATCAAGTGAAGCAGACACAATAACATGCAAAGTACTAGCATTACCCAAATACGCATACCTCAAGTGGATAGGCAATGGTTTGAGCTCCAAGGTGGGTGGCTCCTCCCATAAGGATTTTGCAATGGCACTAGAACTGCTTGATCTATCTAACGGTTCAAACTGTTGCTTATACTTGATAAAACATGGGGGAACATTCAGCACATTCACCATCTCATTAGGAAAAAGAGGTTCACTCTCAAGTGATTCTCCCAACAATTCTTCAAAAGGGTCAACTTCATAGTTTGCTGCGAACACCTCATCCACCGCCTCGTCAATCAAGTCTATCCTGAAGCATTCATCCTGCACATTAGGAAACTTCATTGCTTTAAAAACATTAAAAGTTACTTCTTGGTCTTGGACCCGCATGGTTAGCTCTCCTTTTTGCACGTCAATCAAAGTTCTGCCTGTGGCTAAGAATGGTCGCCCAAGGATGATAGGTATCTCCCTGTCTTCTTCAAAATCAAGGACAATGAAATCTGCTGGAAAAATAACTTGTCCACCTTGACAAGCACATCTTCAACTATGCCTCTTGGGTATGTGAGAGACCTATCCGCAAGTTGCAATGTAACATTTGTAGGTTTTGCCTCACTTAATCCCAGCTGTTGATAAATTGAGAGTGGCATTAGATTGATGCTCGCCCCTAAGTCACATAGGGCCTTGCCAAAGAATTGGTTACTAATTGTACAAGGAATTGTGAAACTCCCCGGATCTTTTAACTTTGGTGGTAACTTTCTTTGTAACACAGCACTACATTCTTCGGTTAGTGCCACCGTCTCAAACTCCTCAAGCCTTCTCTTTCTTGACAAGATTTCTTTCATGAACTTCACATAACTAGGCATTTGTTCCAATGCCTCAGTGAATGGTATATTTATGTGCAATTTCTTGAAAACTTCCAAGAACTTAGAGAATTTCTTATCCAACTTTATCTTCTGCTGACGTTGTGGAAACGGGCATGGTGGATACATAGGTCCTTGCTTGCTCCCCTCTGGTTTCGGCACTGGCTCATTTTCCTTCTTTTCTACTTCTTTTCTCTTTTCTTCCTCTTTCTCCCCATTCACATCCTCAATCACTATTTCTGATGGAACATCATTCACAACTTCCGGTAGTTCCTTCCCACTTCTCAAAGTTACAGCCTTGCAATACTCCTTACCTTCTCTCTTCGGGTTAACTTCAGTGTCACTAGGTAAGGCACCAGGAGGACGGATATTCATTGCACTAGTTATCTACCCAAGCTGAAGCTCTATATTCCGTATCGAAGCGCTATGTTGTGCAACCAATTGAACCAATAAATCATCCCCACTCAGCTTTTTCTCCTGTTGTGGCAAGGGTGGGTTTGAGGCTTGTTGGTGTGATTGGGGTTGATGATGTGGTTGAGTTTGATTTTGAAATCCTAGGGGATATTGATGCCTAGGAGCTGAATATTGGTTTTGGGTATTTTTGTTGTTGCTCCATGAGAAATTTGGGTGATTTTTCCATCTAGGATTGTAGTGATTTGAGTGAGGGTTGTTTTGCTGTCTATTGTAATTACCAACGAACTGTACGGATTCTGCATTGATGGCACATTGCTCGGTAGGATGATTTTCAACACACAACTCACAGGTTTCAGAAATGCTCTGCACAGATTGAGTTCCTAAAATTTTCACTTCATTTGTAAGCGCGGCTAGCTGTGCGGTTATTAAAGTGAGAGGATCAACCTCAAATTTTCCTGCTGCCTTCTGTGGCATTTTCCTCTCCGAAGGCCATTGATAAATATTGGCAGCCATGGTTTCCAATAGTTTATAGTCATCCGCAAAAATCTTTCCCATTAAACTACCACCTGCAGCTGCGTCGACACTTGATCGAGTGGCATTGGTCAACCCATTATAAAAAATCTCAACCTGCAACCATTGAGGCAAACCATGGTGTGGACATCTCCTTATTAGATCCTTGAATCATTCCCAAGCTTCATACAAGGACTCAAGATCATATTGAATAAACGAAGTGATGTCATTCCTCAATCTTGCAGTTTTCGCCGGTGGGAAGAACTTTGCCAAAAATTTCAGGGCTAAGTCATCCCATTTGGTAATTGAGCCCAAGGGAAACGAATGCAACCAACTCTTTGCCTTATCACGGAGCGTGAAAGGAAATAGTCGGAGTCTAATTGCATCATCAGTAACTTGAGTGTACTTGAATGTGTCACAAATTTCCAGAAAACTCACCAAATGAGCATTTGGGTCGTCATTAGGTAACCCACCAAATTGCAAACAGTTTTGGACCATTTGGATGGTGCTTGGCTTAATTTTGAAGTGAGTGGCCTCAATAGCTGGCCTGGAAATTCTTGAGTGCAAGTCTGTGACAAGAGGCATGGCGTACTCCCTTGGTTGCTGTTGATTTCCAGCTTTCCTCCTTGGTTTTGCAATTCTTGTTGACTGAGTTCCTTGGCTTGTGGCTTGATTCAGCTTGATTTACAGCCTTTAACCCTGTTGTTTGATGTATTTTGTAGCCTACCTCTCTCTAGATATCTGATATGAGGCTTAGAAGAGATTATATATAGTCTTCATCAAGAAACCTTAGCCAAAATCGGACAAAATACAGCTCAGATCGCACTGAAGTTATGTCAGATCGCACTCAGGCCAGCGTTGTGCGCCCGCACGGCGACTGGTATGTGCGCGCCCAGGGCCCTGCCTGCCGCACGCTGGCTGCCGAGCAAGTGCCGCACCCGCTGCGTGCGCCCGCACGGCCAGGCGTGCGCCCGCACGCTTGCACCTGCTGGCCGCCCGTCTGCCCGCACGCCCGTGCCACGCTGACTGCCGAGTCCTGCCGCACATACGTGCGCGCCCGCACGGCCAGGCATGCACCCGCACGCTTGCGCCTGCTGGCCGCCTGTGCATGCCTGTCGAGTCCGCCCGCGCGCCCATGCCGCCATGTGTCAGCGCGCGCCCGCATGGCCACGCCGCGCACCTGCACGTTGGCGCCTGCCTAGTGTCAGCGCCCAGTGCCAACGCCGTGTTGCACGCCGCCCGACATCGTGCACGCAATTCAACGCCGTGCACGCTCAACTTCCAATTCTCATCAAATTAATCCCCGAACATCATCAAACATTATTTTTCACCGTTTCATCATTCGGGCACGGAAATCCAAGCACGGGCTTGCCCATGTGGCTTGGTCGACGCCGAACGTCGTGCATGCCCAACTACCAAATGTCAACAATTTATGCACCGAGCGTCGCCAAGCATTGATTTCCATTGTTCTATCCATCGGCACAAACGTCAAAGCATGGACATTGAGTCAATTCAACCAACGATCTGAGCGGTCTTTATTTCAATTTCTACAAACATAATGAAAATGCATCAAAGCAACATAAAACCTGTAAAATTAACTAAAAACTAATTTATGTAAAAATAAGATAAAAATACATAAAAACCACATAACATACCCAAAGACTTGCAAATTATCAAGGCCAAAAGTACCCAAATTGTGTGTATAAAACACCCTCATCAGTAAACCTAATTTATGATAATACTCCTCTTATTTATAGATGTAGGAATAACCCTTTTCCTAAACTATTAAGGATTAGGGTTTCTATTATAATTAAAACTCCTTTAATTAATTATGCTCCTAATCCAATTAGGAATTCATGGGAGAGTACTCCTATTAATTAATTCTCAATCCCTATTAGGAATTAAATAATAGTAATAGTAATAATAATAATAAGACTCCTCTTATTAATTTATATTTAATATTTCTGAAATATTAAATAATAAATATTAAGCTATTTAATTTATTCTATCCCCATAGATTAAATTAAATACACTTAACTTATTATTATAATTATGTTATTTACTTCTTAAATAAATATTTTTCTTTTGCGGTGTGACCCTTTAGGTTCTCCATATTAAACCGGTTGTAAATAAATCAATTAGAACAATTCTAATTTTATTTAAATAAATAAATTAAACTATTTAATTCATTTAAATAAATAATATTTATTCTACAATAAGGGTAAGCCCCCTTAGCAATCAACGATTTTCCAGATAATATAGATTTCAACATTAATCACAAACGAACATTTCAGTGAATAGTTACCGTACAATTCAATCTTTCTACCATACAATGTCCCAATTAAATATAAGACATGGATTTACTATCAACTCTTATTTTATTTAATTATATGTATTTCGATTCCTAAATACACAACTCTAAATAATGCAAATTAGAAACCCTTTCTAATTTCATTCTGCCTTGGCCAAGGACTACTGAGTTGTCATTTATCGAATCACATGGGATATTCACATCTTTTACTAGACGTGGTAGATTTTTTGTTGATCATTCACTTATCTCCATGCACAACTTGTTATACCCAATCATACCCTTTGATATACCCCAAAGGTCTTAAGGGACATGTCAAAGTATAACTCATCATACACAAGGTACTATGATGATCTCAAGTCCAAGGATCACTTGTACTACTATCACTAGAGGAATTCCTATTGACAGGCGAGTAAAACTCCATTAGGTATTCCTTAGCGAGCCACGTTCAGTGAACTTATTCTCCAATAAGCACCTACATACTTGCTTTAGTGTCTCCACACAAATGATTATGAGATCAATCGTCCTCTTCCTAAGAGCAAGCAACATATGTACTAATCTATCCGGATTCACTAATCCCCTATTTAGTAATCCAACGATTAGGAACGATTTTAGTTTATGAGCTATCTAGAATTAAGATCTCGTTAGCATGATCACCATCATGATTCTAAAAGCATTGCTCAAAACTATGGGTTTATCATATTTAATATAACAGCACCATGTAGATAATATCAAATGCCTTTTAAGAAAATCAATTCTTTTATTAATAAATGATTAAGATTACAAAGTATATGCTACATCATATCAAATATGATTGGCTTATGTGCATACTGCTTTTAATACCTTCAAGAAAACAAAACTGCCCACTTCAAAGTCTCGCTTCTGACGATGCAAATCGCCGTATTTCTTCTGTCGGTCCTGAGCCACTACCAATCGAGCTCTTATCACCTTAATGACATCCACGGTCTGTTGTACCAATTCAGGTCCCAACAGTCTCCGTTCATCGACTTCGTCCCAACACAAAGGTGTTCGACACTTCCTTCCGTATAATGCTTCATATGGCGGCATGCCAATACTTGCATGATAACTGTTATTATAGCCAAACTCCACCAATGGTAGATGGTCGTCCCAGTTGCCTTTAAAATCCATCACACATGCTCTAAGCATGTCCTCTAGTGTCTGAATTGTTCGTTCGCTTTGCCCATCCGTTTAAGGATGATACGCCGTACTCAACCTCAACTGAGTTCCCAATCTTTCTTGTAAGCTCTTCCAGAAATTCAACGTGAAGCGCTGATCTCTGTCAGATACAATAGATACCGGTACTCCATGTCGTGACACAATCTCTTTCACATACAACTTTGCTAGCTGCTCCAGGTTTTGTACCTTATCTTGATCGGTAGAAAATGTGCAGATTTAGTTAAACGATCCACGATCACCCAAATCGCGTCGTAACCCTTCTGAGTTGGTGGAAGACTCGTCACAAAATCCATAGTGATATGCTCTCATTTCCACTCCGGAATATCCAGCGGTTGTAGCAGTCCGCCCGGTTTTTGATGTTCTGCTTTTACCCTTTGACATGTCAAACATCGCCCAACACATTCTGCAACCTCCCTCTTCATGTTCGGCCACCAGAAATGTTAGCGCAAATCCTGATACATTTTGGTACTACCAGGGTGTATCGAATACCTTGTAGAATGAGCTTCTTGCAGAAGTTTTTCCCTTAACTCCGGAACCATCGGTATCCAGATTCTCCCTTTAAACCTTAGCAGTCCCGTGCCATCAATTTTGTACTTTAATCCCTCTCCTTCTGAGATTCGCTTCTTTATGGCGATACATTCATCATCCTTTTCTTGAGCCTGCTTTACCCTGTCTAATAAGGTCAGACTCGCCTCCACTGTGAACAGTTTCTCGTCTGCATTCGTCGGATACTTGACTTCCAACTCGAATCTTTCCATATCCTTGATCAGTCCCTCTTGAGCTGTCAGCATCATCAACTTATCTCTGCCCTTCCTACTTAGAGCATCAGCTACTACATTGGCCTTACCAGGATGGTATAGAATCTCACAATCGTAGTCCTTGATCAACTCCAACCATCGCCTCTGCCTCATGTTTAGTTCCTTTTGAGTGAAAATATACTTCAGACTTTTGTGGTCTGTGTATATCTCACACTTCTCCCCATACATGTAGTGCCTCCAAATCTTCAGAGCAAACACCACTGTCGCTAGTTCCAGGACATGAGTCGGATATCCCTTCTCATAGTCCTTCAGCTGCCATGACGCGTACGCAATGACCTTCCCATGCTGCATCAACACGCATCCAAGGCCTTTGTGTGATGCATCACTGTACACCACAAATCCCCCGTATTATTTGGCAGTGATAACACAGGTGCTTCACTAAGTTTCTTCTTTAACTCCAAGAAACTCTCTTCGCACTTATCCATCCATACAAACTTTATAGTTTTCCTTGTCAAATTTGTCAATGGTGTCGCTATCTTTGAAAAGTTCTGAATAAACCTCCGATATTAACCCGCTAATCCCAAGAAACTTCAGACTTCTGTCGGCGTCCTTGGCTGCTCCCAGTTTATTACCGCCTCTACCTTCGCAGGATCCACTGATACACCATCCTTGTCAATTACGTGCCCTAAAAACTGCATCCTTTGTAGCTAAAATTCACACTTGGAAAACTTTGCATATAGCTTCTCTCTTCTCAGCGTTTCCAGGGCTATCCTCAAATGCTCGACGTGTTCCTCCTCCGTTTTCGAGTAGACTAAAATGTCATCTATGAAAACTACAATAAATTTATCTAGGTATTGCTTGAACACTCTGTTCATCATGTCCATAAATGCCACCGGCGCGTTTTTCAGCCCAAACGACATCACCAAAAACTCAAAGTGTCCATATCGAGTTCTAAATACTGTCTTCGGTATATCCTCCTGCCTCACCTTCAGTTGGTGATATCACGTCCTCAAGTCAATCTTCGAAAACTATTTCGCTCCCTTCAATTGGTCAAACAAGTCATCAATCATAGGCAACAGATACTTGTTCTTAATCGTGACTTTGTTCAACTCCCGATAGTCAGTACAAAGCCTCAGCGACCCGTCTTTCTTCTTTACAAATAGCACTGGTGCTCCCCACGGAGATACACTTGGAAGAATATACCCCTTATCTAGCAATTCCTGCAATTGAACCATCAGTTCTTTCATCTCCACTGGTGCCATCCTGTACGGTGCCTTTGAGATCGGTGCGGTTCCCAGTACCAAGTCGATCACAAATTCCACTTCTCTATCCGGCGGTAAACCCGGTAGGTCTTTTGGGAAAACATCTAGAAATTCCCTTACTACAGGTATCTGACCCATTTCACTCCCTACTCTTCAAGTATCAACCACGTGAGCTAGATAACCTATGCAACCTCTTCTAAGCAATCTCCTTGCTTGCATCATCGTCAGACAACGAGATTGTCTAGGCAATTTACTTCCATAGAATACAACCCTCGACTTATCTGGAGTCTTCAGGTGTATGTATTTCTTCTGGCAGTCAATCACAGCCCCGTGACTAGACAACCAATCCATCCTAAGAATTACATCAAATTCTCCTAGTCATATCGGAATTAAATCTACGCTCAGTTTATACCCGTTTATCTCAGCACAACAATTTCTATGGATGTATTCCATATGAATAACTTCTTTATTAGCTACTTCAACATTCATAGGATTCTCTAATTTCTCACGAGGTAAGTTTAACCATTTAGCACATTCATCCGACACAAATGAACAGGTAGCACCCGAATCAAATAATACATATGCATTGATATTGTTGATCAAAATAATACCTGACACCACGTCCTTCGACTCCACCGTATCCTGAACGGTCATGTTGAAAGTGTGTGTCGTTGGTCTGTTGGTTTGGCTAGCTGGCCCTCCTATATTCAACTTGTTGTTATTGTTGTTGTTGTTGTTATTCCTGTTACCACTTGTTGCATCCCCCTTCCTTTTCGGGCAATCCTTGTTTTGATGATCTGGTGCTCCACATGAGAAGCATCCTGCTTTCTTTCCCTTTGGGCACTGATTAGCAAGGTGTCCCTGTTGCCCACAATTGTAACAAACTCCTTTCCCTTTCATGCACTCTCCAGAGTGATTCTTTCCACAATTGTTGCACTTATTGCCCTTATTAACCTCTCCTCCGGACTTGTTTTCACCAGAAGATTGGCTATCACTCCATTTCCTTTTATTCAGGTTACTTCCCCCGCTGCTTCCTCCCTTGCTTCCTTCGTGACCCTTCTTTTTGTCTTGATTGAACTTTGCCAGAGCCTCGTTGCCTCCTTCGGCGATGATGGCCCTTTCCAACAACGTAGAAAATGTGTCAATCCTTAGAACTGCCACCCTACTGTACACCCATGATTTCAGGCCTAATTCAAATCTCTTTGCCTTTCTAGCTTCAGTGTCTACCTGGTGAGGTGAAAATCGGGCTAACTCATTAAATTTAGTTGTATACTCTACAACTGACATGTTCCCCTGCTTGAGCTCCAGAAACTTCACTTCCATATTCTGCTTCATACTCTCCGGGAAATAGTTCTCGAAGAATAGCTCCTTGAAACGTTCCCATGGTATCACACCATCTCCAGCACGTCCTTTGTTGGCCTTCCAACAATAGTTCGCTTCACCCTTCATCATAAAGGTGGCAAACCCTGTCTTCTGCTCTTCCGCCACCCTTGCAACCTCGAACACTTTTTCTATTTCTTCGATCCAGGTTTGGGCTTCAATCGGGTCTAGTGTTCCCTTGAACTCAGGAGGTCCTACTAGCTTAGAATCCTTGAAGCTAGCCAAATGTTGCGCAGGCTGCTGCTCTGGCTATTCTCCAATAGGTGGGGGTCTATTTCGCATGGCTTCTGCTAGCAACTCAGCAAATGCCCTCATTGGGTCTAGGCGACCCTGAGTGTTATTAACTGATTCCTTAACCCTTTGGTTACGCGGTCGTCCTCTTGGTGCCATGATCTGATAAAAGAAAACCACCGACTTTTACTTATAGATCTAGGTCTCATGCAATAAGTCATTTAAGTCAATAATTAAAAGTAAAAGCATCTATCAAACACATTTGATTTAAATAAATTAATTGCATTTATAATCATACACCACTGTCTCAATACAACCAGACTCAACATATGGTATACTTCTATAAACGCTAAATGACATAGCCTGCCAACCATCAACTATCCCCTAACAAACAAAAGTGGGGAATAATAACCTTCTACCCCTCTATCAGAAACAAAATTAGGGTTCAACTACTATCCCATGCACGTTACAAGCATAGGGATTTACAACATAAGTAAGCCCCTATTATGACAAAAGTGGGACCTACTGCAAACAAAATGCTAAAAATAACACATCACCGCCTGCTGTGGCGAATTGCAACCCTGAGCTCCCGTCGAGCCAGCCTGTCGACCACTCGACGGCTAATCACGCGCCTGCTGCTCCCCTCATCCCTGGGGTACCTCCTCACCCTGTCCCTCAGCCTGCCTATGGAAGTAGTCAAGCCTAAACGGAGGGAATCAATCTCCGTAGTCCGGGCTGCCAACTTCTCTATAGCCTCATCTCTCTCCAGACGAGTAGTTTCCCGCTGATCCTCTACCCGCTCTATCTGTCCTACCAACACCACATTCCTCTCTATAAGGTCATAAATCATCACACCAAGCTGAACAGAAGCCCCACGCCGATCGTGAATCTCTGCCTCTAGCTCGGCAATCCTCTGGTCCTTTTCCTGCAGCTTCTGGGTTAATTCAGCCTTTTCCCCTAAGGTCTGATAAGCTAATGACCTGTACTGCTCCTCTCGGTCTTGGTGATCCTGGTTCTGCTCCTCTAAGTGGGCTACTCGATTCTCGAGCTCCTCATTCTTATTTGTCAGCTCTTCGATGATGTCACTAGCAGTAGTGCCCATGCCATCTGCATACTCAGGTGGCTCATCATCCTCCGTCACTGGATCCTCCTCGGGATCCTCATCCTCAGCCTTATCACTTAACTACCTCAACACTCCTCCGGTAACTGGCTCTTCCTCAGAACCATACTCGGTCTCAGACTCATCCCTAATGTCCATCATCTCTGGCTCACTTGGCTGCACCTCCACTAACTGCCCTGCATCCACATGAATGTCTGTGAACTCTACCTCTCTAGCAGGACTGTACTATCCCATCTCAGACATCCTACAGCCACAAACAGAAACAAATAGACAGAAAATGTCAGTGCCACAATAAAATATATTCATTGATAAAATGAAGTGATATTTTATCAAGCACAACTCGGCTCGATGGATTTCCACAATCCACCTCCAGACATGACCATTAAATGAATCTCCTCGATCCATCACCTAGCGTACTTAATATGACTTTAATACTAAGGTTATAACCTAGGTTTCGTAAATCCTAAAGTTTATAACTTAAAGCTCTGATACCAACCTGTGACACCCCCAAATTCAGGTACCAATACCTTGAATTTGGTGCTCACGATAAAATACATCCATACACCTCTAAACAACACAAATTAACTAATTCAGAATAAATAACATATGTTGTTCATCACAAAAGGTTTACTACGGTCCCAAGGTCTATAACCTTAAATAAATACATCGCAGAATACAATAATAATACAAAATGATTCCACGATTATATAACGAGATAGTACATATAACTACTCCGTAAGCTTTCCTTTGCCTTTGTCCGCTTTGGAACTTCCCGACTTAGTTGCAGTAGGTTCAGGATATAGCAAGGGTGAGCAACTACTTTACTCAACAAGTTTAAAATGAATAAAGAGGATATACCATGAATGAATGAGAACAATAATCGCATAGTTCAACAATTTAGGAACATTAAAGAATTTAGCTGACAATATAACCAAAGTTCAAATGAAATTATGAATATTGATTATTTACTGCTGAGTGGTCCAATAGACCATGAACTATTTGGCCAAAGGATCAGTCATTTAACTAACCCTTTTAAATGCCTGGCCCGTCAGTAGTACTCGAGGGGATCAGCCTCTCGTACCCTATGTATATGCATAACATTTAACTCTGACTGCATTGGACAACTGACACATTAAAATCCCCTACATAAGGGTTGCTCTCTCAGTCCAAGAATCCGCACCGACAATCGGTTTGAACAGCTTTTAAAATAATAACCTGTACGTTTCTAGCCGAAACAAGTGACGTAGACTATCCCTAAAATAGTTCATAAATGAAGAACTTATGTTTCACAATCCAACAACAGATATCGAACTCAAATGCACAATGTGCGAATATCAATAATTATCCCTGATGTGGAGTAATTACCAATAATTAAACCACTAACCATAATTGAAAAATGATAACTCGAATTGAGTTAGGAAACTTGCAACAACATATAATACTTGCTCGAATATAAATTGAGTTAAGTTAAGAAACTTGGAATAATATAGAATGATTACTCAATTAATAAACAACTCGCACAATAACAAAAGTTGTATGATTGAGGAAACTAGCTCAATAAATAAATTGAGTTAGGATAGGAAACTTGGCCAACACAAGGGTTAGACAAGTGTTAATATTCAACATGTGTATAGGATAGGAAACCTGCTCAATATAATTCGAGTAAGGTTAGGAAAAACTTGCATTCAATATGTAGAAAGAATGAAGTTAGGGAACTTGCCTGAAGCGTTGCTACAATATTACAACACACACTCCTTAATATCCTACACAATTAGGTACATATTCACATAACAATTAGTCACATACTAGATACCAAATACTGGTCTATACTACTCTATAATGTTTCATTCTTATTAGAAACATAATATTAAACAAGATTATACACACTAGTTACGACGTTACGACGCTTGCACGTCTGTACGCCAAACTTGATTATTCGAACGCCCAAGCGACATGCAATTGTGTACTCCTAGCCGCCCATTCGATTTATCTCATACTCATTGGTTAATGCTACGTATCATTATAAATCATAACATTCATGTTTTAGAACTTAGAACAACATTTCACATTGTTGGGAGCATTACATGTGCATACGCGCATGCCCGACACCCTCCGATTGCCCCCAATTACACATCAGTCCTATAAATGGCCAATTTAGACCATGCTACAGACCTCAAATTGAAAAACTTAAAGAACAAAAGTTGTAGGTCTACTCGTTCTCTTTGTGAATCATCTTGAATCACCTCAATCCGAGTTCGTATGACAAAGGTATGTCTATTTTGCTAAAGGACGTCGAAGCTGTTTGCACAGTCTCTTTTCCAGCGCCTTAGGCGCTCAAAATGGCCTATGAACAGCGCCTAAAGCGCTCTCTCACAGTAGCTGGACTTGTGGCCAGCACCTAGCCAGTGCCTTAGGCGCTCGGCCTGAGTCTCCAACCCGTTTTGCTTCTCAAAATGCTCTGTTTTTTGTATTCTAGACCTATCTTGCTTCCAACCACCATAACTCCCTCAATACACGTTCAAATTGGTCCGTTACGGACTCTATGGACTCCTAAGACATAGGGCTACAACATATCAAAAATTCAGAGTTATCCATTAACATGGCCAAATCTTAGGCCAAAGTATCAACTCATGTTATATTTTCGTGTCTTCGTGTTCTTTACAAAAATCATCACCAAATCTTCGTTTTTACATCTTTTTACTCGATTCTAGTTGGGTTAACTTTGTAAACCTTGGAACTACAATATGACAACAACAAATAAACAAAACAAGCAAGTAATCATAGCTACAAAGTCCTCTAAATTCGTCCAACAGTCCATGTTCATGTCCAAAGTCCATTGTTCTTCATCCTCCTTAAACATAGGTACGAATTTCTTCCATTTTTGTTCCACTTTGATGTTATTAATAGCTTACATATCCTCTTACAACACTAACAATCATCCATAACAAACAAAAACAACAAGGATCGCTAGAAAATTAATCCACAAGCTCAAGAGCTCAAAAACTAAGAAAACTTGAAAAACTTAACAAGAAATCGAATGGAATGGATTTGTTTGGTGTTTACCTCTGTAAATCCTTCCTAGATGGTTAAGAAGCTCGGCTAGGATTGATTGGCTTGATTTTTTCTTCTTTCACCCGTACCTTCTTCTTTTTCCGGCGACTCTTCCCTTTTTCCGGCAACTTCCTCCTCTTTTTTCGACGACCTTCTCTTGCTTTCTTCTTCCTCTTTTGCAGCTCTCTCCCTCCCTCTCTCTCTAATTGAGTTGATGGGTTGAATGGGTGTGCAAGGAGGCTTAAACAAAACTATATCACAAAAAATTTCTTGCATTCACATAATCCAGGTTGTCACACAACCTTTAAACATGCAACACAAAAATAATATTAATAAAATATAATTCATTCATTAATATTCAAAAATTCGAATTACAAGACAATTTCAGAATTCCCGATCGTTACAACTGCTAGTAGACCTGATATTATGTTCAGTGTTTGTAAATGTGCTAGATTTCAATCAAATCCTAAAGAATCACACTTCATAGCAGTAAAACGAATATTTCGGTATCTTAAGGGAACTATACCAACTTAGGTCTTTGGTATCCGAAAGGTCAACCATTTGATCTTGTGTGTTTTTCAGATTCTGACTACGCCGGTCATTATGTTGATCGAAAAACTACTCATGGCACGTGTCAGTTTCTCGGTAGATGTCTAGTTTCTTGGTTTTCTAAGAAACAAAACTCAGTATCTATTTCTACCACCGAAGCCGAATATATAGCTACTGCACGTTGTTGTGCACAGATATTGTGGATGAAACAGACTCTCGCTAATTACAACATAAAATTTAATTGTGTCTCCATCTTCTGTGATAATACAAGCACTATAAATTTAAGTAAAAATACTGTATTACATACTAGATCAAAACACATAGATGTTAGACATCATTTCGTACGTGATCATGTAAACAGTGGCAATATTAAATTAGAGCACATTGACACAGAATTAAATATTGTTGATATTTTTACTAAACCTTTGAGTGGTGATAGATTCTATAAATTGCGTATGGATTTAGGAATGCTGGATCTATCTTCATAAACAATTGCTTGTTTAATATCTATCAATTAATTTTTGCTTGGTAATATGTAATTATGCAAATATATATATATATATATATATATATATATATAATCTTATTTCTAATTTAAATTTCAATATTTAATCATTCTTACATATTAATATACTCTATTTATTAATTAGTTTTGCTTAAGTAAAATGTTATTGTTCTTCTAATAAAATATATATATAATAATATATAATACTGTTAATATATTTATATATATAAATATTCTTGTATTTAATAATATACTTAAAAACACTTATATTATATATATATATATATATATATATATATATATATATTAGAATTGATCTTAGTTGTTGGATTAAGCCAAAAGAATCTAACGGTAAGAATTACACCCATACATGTCATTCCGTCTGGACCAATCAGAAGCCATCCAAGAAAAACACACGGATCAAGCCTGGAAACCGTTCGATCAGAAAGAAAAAGCACAAATCTATCTCAATCGTTGGATCAAAAGTCAATCGGTCAGCTGAAAGTTTTTTTTTTATCCAAATTCACCTCAGCCCTTCATCAATTTGGGAATTTATTTTCAGCCGACGGATTAATCTGGTAACATTAAATATAAATATCAACAGTTCATTTTTAATTCATTTTATTTTCTTCTTTCTCTCTCTTCTACCGTCTAAGCTTTCTCTCTCCCCAACTCACTCAAACCCTAATCCCTTTCTACAAATTTTTTTTTGATTTCTGGTTTGTTTTCGAAAAATCTATTCCGATTAATCAATTATATACCCTTGAAATCTTAACTTTATCGGTTTATTTTAAAAAAATGATCCTATAGGTTTTCAGATATGAGATTTCGATCAATTTTTTTTAGATCTTCATCTGTTTCTATGTTTTTAAAACTGTTGTTTTCCCTCATATTCTCATATACATTTCTTACAAACCCTAACACATGTCAAATTCTTATATGTATATATTTATATTTTTATATATATATACATTTCTTCATAATATATATACATATTCAAATAATTTTTGAGGCTCAAATTTTTACTTCCTACGAATATATGAGTGTTTGTCTGAGAAGCTTATTGATAAATCACTCTTGCTACTAGAAACGCTCTGCATGAAGTTATATTATGAATATATAAGATAATGACGTTGCTAGGTTAATTTTTCTGTCATTTTTCTTCTCTATCTCCCCTTTGACCAAATGTGTTGGGTTTGACTACTGATGGTCAAGAAAAAATTACGTGATTTTTTTTGTAGATCTCACATTTTTTTTATTTCTATATTTTCATCTTCTACTCGTTTTTCAAAAAAAAAACGTTGTTATGCAACTGACGGTCAAGAATATTATTTTTACACATTTTTGGGATCTGCCAATCTAGAACATTTTTTTTACTAGCACTCGGCATTAAGTGTGTTAACTTAATATCTGTTTTGAACATCCGTGCTAGGTTTTAATTCTTATACTGATGTGATATTTCTTTTCAAATCTCTAGCCGTCTGCTTTTGGATATTGTCATGATTATTTGCTACTCCATTTTCGTCTATATCAGAAATCACTTGCAGCATTTGTAGGCTATTAAATTTCTTTTGATTAGACACTTATTCATTTTCTCTATCTCTCTAAATGGTTGTGTTATAATAAATGTTTGTTGACCGCAGTTATGACCAATTTTCTGCATATCTGCTTCATATGATAAGACTTTGTGTCGCTTGAAACTCTGTGTTTGCCAAACTGATATTTTTTCTCTTTCTGTTGACTTTGACTTAAACATAAAATAATATCTAGTCTTTAGTCTATCTACCTGGAAGATTTAAAAAAAAAACTAAATCTTTCAAGAGCATTTAATAGAAGTGATAGTATTTCGGCTACAAATCTTTTATCCTCTTAGGCTATACCACAGTCTCAATTATGACTTGTTTGCTCTATATTCATTTAGTTTGTATGCTCAATGAGTGCCTGCACTACTCATTTACTGAACTCATATTAATCTACCACTATAAATTAATGGTTTCCTTACTGAGTTGCATACATCCTAAACCCACTTCTAAAGAGCATACTTAATAGTTTCATTGGTCTTTTTTTGTGTCTGCATTATATTCATCATGGACCTAGTTTTCTCATCTAAAAGAAAGAAAACATCAGTAAGTTCTTAGGTACATTCTGATACATATAAACCTATGTTAGTTACTCAATCTGCTCAAGTCAAGTATAAGCATATGAGATATAATCTCACCCCAGGTATAAGAACCTCTTTCAATAGCTTTCCTGAGGTACCTGAACTTTTTAAACATATAGGATGGGAGTGTCTTGTCATTTATCCTGAGAAACATATATTTCCTACACTTGTTGTAGAATTTTTACTCTCACATGACTTTCCTTAAAGACTCAAACAATCTGTTAACTGGTATCTGCATTAGTATACAAAGTCAATAATATATCATTGATGAATTAGTCATTTTACATGCATTAAACTTGCCAACATGTATGTTAGATTTACCAAGAATCAATGAGTATACTTATCCCATAAGCATGACTACAAGTAATTGCATCACTTTCAAGCATAACTTGTCCACTGTCACTGATCAACTTGTACCTGCACAAGTATTTATTTTCCTTCTAAGATTGGCCTGGAATTTCTGACAACAATTTGTCAATTCATGGGAAAACGTTTTCGTCAAAATATTATGCCGGTTCGAAAAGATAAACTTCTGCATCCTTTTGATCTCGAACTCATGAAATGTCTTTTGAATAAATTCATGCCTTATAATCTTCCATACTTCTTATTGACATCCTTTGAGTTTTGTTATCATAATAACTGCTTGGGCTATTGTCTTCTTCTGACTTCTGTGTTTAAACACCTTGGGATCAACCGTCTCGATCAAAAAGGCCAAATTGTGCAAAACAGTAATATAGTCTCTCATCTAACTCTTCAACCCAAACCACTCATCATTTTCAAAGCTAATGACAATGAGTCCATTGAGGCTCATCTAAATCTCTTTTCACAAATAAAAACTCTACAAAGCATGCATCAACTTTCATTACAAAATCACAGTAACATGCTCAGTGAAATTGAAGCCTTACATCAATCAATACACCATCTAAAAAATATGATATATGTGTTGATGGAACATCAGAAGGTTTCAATTCCTCCTTATCAATTCTCTGCCAGCACGAGTTCAGCTCCAGATGACATTCTTCCAACTCTGGGATTACACTTCTCTCCTATTGATTTAGGCGAGAACTAACTATTTTGGAGGACTGAACTCATTGTCGACGCCGGGTTTTTACATCCTCTTCCGATTTTAGCCTTTTGATTGAATGATTTTTAGAAAAGGTCGGCATTAAGGTCGACGGGGTTTTGAAAAATCGTTTTTTTATGATGAGCCATTTAACCAGAGTCGCCAGTTAGTATATTTGAAATGGATGTACCAACTCATCCGAGTTTCGTTTTCGTAAATCGCTGGCTCATATGTGACTCCGAATTAATTGGTCTGCGAACCGAGATTCATAGAGTTCGGGGGCTTACTTAAGCGAGGGGAATGTGTTAGGCACCCCCCGACTTCCGTGAAACACGGTTACCGCAATCTTGATGCTTTGCTTGGATGCCTTCCCAGGGATCATTGATTGTTTGGATACCAGCCCTTCCCAGGGATCGTTGATTGGTTGGATACCAGCCCTTTCCAGGGGGGTCGTTGATTGGTTGGATACCAGCCCTTCCCAGGGATCATTGATTGGTTGGATACCAGCCCTTCCCAGGGATCATTGATTGGTTGGATACCAGCCCTTCCCAGGGGTCGTTGATTTGAGTGATTTTTTGGAAATGGGATGTGTGATCGGCTTCTGTCCTGGATCTCTCACCAACATCGTCCACGTACCATGCCGTAAAAGTCATCATGGTCTGATCATTTGTGAGGTTGAAAGCGACGTGCTTGTACTTTCCTGAAGATTTTCATTTTGATTGTACCTGTATGCATGAAAAAGATGTTATGCATGATCTGGCAGATATGTTATGGACAAATGCATGTGCACAACATATGTTTAGATAGAAATGGCCCCTGTTCAGTCAAATGATACGTTTCGACAGTCGTCGTTGTTTGCCAACATTTGACTGGATCACGCCTCGTCGTGAAGTGTAGTCTTTGGACTTCAACATTGGTTTGGTACTCTGCCTGTTCTTGGTCGTCTTTATTTCATCGAGTTGAGGCAGTCTGTTTCGCTCTCTATGATGATCGACAGCTATGTTGGGCTCCTTGGCCTTTTGATCATTTCTGACGGCCGATATGTTGTTGTCCCGCATTATATCATCCTTGTATATGCTCATGCACGTGGATCATTTGGATGTCGAGGCAGTGATAGTCAGGATTGGGGAGAGGCCCAATGATGGGAAGTTCTGCGCAGCCTCAGCTTCCTTCCATTTCACGATTCTTAACTGCCCCTGCCTTGGCGCGTGTCACTACCAAGAATTTCTATCGAAAACTCGCGATGTTGACCGTGCTGAGTTATCCACAACTCTGCAAGATCCTGCATATCAGATGACTAATAAATGCCAAAACTTGAAGGCTCGGACCGTTAGTGTTAATTCAACACAAAGATATTATAATCTCGATAAAAGAGTAAATGCAGTTAAAGCACATGAAATTGAATATCTTTTGATCGCACAATCTAGCAAGTTGTGAACCGTGCATGTACTAGATTGGAAGTTATTTTCGATCCTTCGTGAGTTGATGATTTTTTATTTAACGAGTTATGAAATCGTAAGAAGACCTTCAAGCATTCATTGTCATTGTACTTGAGTAAGGTCGAATTCAAAAGAACTACCTTCCCTCGTCAAAGGTATTCTGTCTCCATTCTTGACAACGTCCTTAGCAGGATTGACGTCATATGACAAATGCACTGTGCGATGTAGCATTCAGTAGGGGTTTTTCTTTCATGACTTGTTGCTTAAGGCCGAGAGTTTTTCGTATTATCTTTTCTCTTTATTAGCCCACTTCACTTGTCTCGTTTTCTTAGGCTATTCAAAGTTACCCATTTAACGAGTTTTGGACCAATGACTCCCAAACCAGACGGTTTTAGGGCATTAGGTGTACAGACACCCCTTCGGGTTTATTTACTCGAGTAACAAAGGCCACGGTTCGAGACAAGCTGGTGGTCTGCACCATTCATTCTTTGCTTGACCTTGCGCAAGATTCGTTTTCTTAGGCTTGAGTTACCCATGTAGCGAGTGTTAGGCCGGTGACTCCCAAACCAGACGGCTTTAGGGCACCAGATGCAGAGACACCCCTTAGGCTTAATTACTCGAGTAGCCCATGCCACGATTCGAATCTGCTCGGGCCTCCTCTACTGTAATGCTCGTTTTCTTAGGCTCTAAGTTACCCATGTAACGAGTGTTGGGCCAGCGACTCCCAAACCAGATGGCTTTAGGGCACCAGGTGTAGAGACACCCCTCGGGCTTAATTACTCGAAAACCCAGGCCACGATTCGAGACATTAGCTTGATAATCATTTATTGTCTGACTTCTTGATATTAGCTTGGTAATTTTTGACTGTCTGACTACGTGTTAATTGCGATCAACGTCGTCATAGTTTTATACCCCACAACTGAAAGTTTGTGCAAATGCAAAGTGAAGGCCGTCACATGAGGTCGATTCTGTCGCAAACGTTGCTTTGAATTAAGGCTTTGTACCCGATCAAAAGGTTGAATAGCCTTCTTCATCTAATCATACTCACGATCGTGCTCCACGGTTGCTTGTCAGAATTAATCCGATTCCTATCAAGCCAAATAAAATCCCCTTTCACGCGGATCATCGGATCCTGGGAAAACTATGCTTGACAATATGCCAGATGATCGTACCGTTGAAGATTGAATTGACATGAGGTAGCATTTGATGATGATGGTGCATGTTGATGGGATTGTTGCATGGGTGCCAATTTGCACGTCATCATTTCCTAGGTAGTGGACAAATGCCCCAGTGTTAAGTTGCTTTTCTTGTGATCTCCCTCGTACTGGTTGCATCGGTATCTCGCTGGGCTGACAAAAGATCCGGTCCTTAGACTTGTTGAAAGGTTTGGGGGATTTTTGATTTTTTGATTTTTTTTATTTTTTTGATTTTTTTTTTGAATTTTTTTTTTGATTTGGTTTTTTTTTAGATCACAGAGTTGTTTCACAGAGTCAGAATTAACGGGCTGGGGAACGCCTTCCCGTCCATTCCTTGTAAGATGAGGGCTCCCCCAGAGAGGATTTTTTTATCGTGACGGCTCCTTTTAATTTAGAGCGAAATTCCCCATAGCTTCGTCTTGGCAGGGCGCGATCCTTTTGAGGACTAAATCTTTTATTTTGAATTTTCAGGATCGTACCCTCTTGTCGTATGCCCGGGAGATGCGTAAGGGGCTGCCCCTGCAAATGTGCGAACTGAGGTTCGATAGGCAAACAGGGTGAGCGACAATAAATCTGGCCATCCCCGATGATTGGCGGACATTCTTCCCCTGATCGTCTCTGTGTTTTAATTGCAGCCCCCACTGCCTCATTCATTTTGGGCCGGTAAATGACTGAATCAAAATGTTTGATCTTCAATTTGTCATATATCTCCTCCTTGAGGGCATTGTTCAGATTTTTATAGTCGATGCGGCCCCTTACTTCTCCTCCAGGCTGTGGTACTGGGATTTTGCCGGAAAGCCATTCATGGTAAATAGACACCGTGATGATTCCTGCTTTAAACCGCTTGATAATCTCGTCCTTTACTTTCAACCTCCATTCAGGCTTCAACGTTCTCAACTTTTGCTTAATTGGTGGGAACCCTCCTTGATGGGCAGTCGATGTCCTATAACGTCTGTGGACAATCCAACCACGTCGCCATGGGACCAAGCGAACATATCTCCATACAGGCTCAACAACTCGACTTTTTTTTTTTTGGTCGAATTTGCCCTTACTCCGGGTTCTTTGTGATCGTTGGGGGTTCTGATGTTTGATGGCGATGGTTTGGTCTAAGTCGGGTTTGGGTTTATCCTCGACCCCTCCTTTGATCTCGTCAGGCGTATTGTCGATATCTGTCTCGTCCTGCTCGATCCCCATCAGATCGAAATCTAGCTCTATACCAAAATCGTGATCCTCCTTCAAATTTGGCCTATCGCTTGTCAGGCTAGAATGCCTCAAATCGGGGTACCTGACATAAAACAAAAAATGCTTATCATATATATAAAACATTTCAGCACATGATCTTTTTTTTTTTTTGGATAACATGACAAAATGACATGAGCGTGCAGGGATTTGAAATAAAACTCAGAATTTCAAAACCCATCGATCTTCTACTAGCTGGGATTCACTGCCATACTCTTGGATTTACGCCTTCCTGGATATCACCTGCTGCACGGTCCAACTGGCCACGGTGAGGTCAAGCAATGGAGCTCATTAGGATGTGCATGGATCGCATTGGCATGGATCTAGCATTGATGGCATTTCCTGACATGAGCATTGCAGTCAGTTTTCATGGTTAGCCAGTAGTGATCCGTTCACATGATTTTCTTTGCCAAAAATATTCTGCTCATGTGGGCTCCGCACACATCGTCATGTACTTCGTTCATTTGTCTGTGGGCTTCTTTGGCTTCCAGATATCTCAGCAGTCCCGTAGCTAGGTCCCAATTATGCCCTTTGGTGCTGTATATTCCCATGGCCGGCCGGATGACCAATTCGAGTCTCCAACTACTATCATCTTTTTCATTCCCATTCCCAGGGCTAATCTCAGTCCTAGGATGAATCCCCCGTATTCGGCCGTATTGTTGGAGTGGCAGAACTGTAATTTCATGGCTATCGGCTTCTGCCATTTGGATGGATGGAGTATGGACTTTACGGCCTCTTAGTTGGGTCGTAGGGGCAATCTCGCAAAACAAACAAGGGTCGTAGTTTAGTACTGTGCCAGTTACAAGTTGGCAGATGCATGTCAACACTGATGCATGATTATTATTTTCTCTCTTTGTGATCGCTATACCACGCCTTCACGGTTCTCTAATCTTATCCTGCAAAACAAGGTCACTGTTTGATGATAGGATAGTATTTAGAAGTTTTAGAAAACCCTGCTACGTGGCACGGATTGCCCTCCTGCAAAACCATGTCAGTATTCTCTTTATATGTGAAGGTGATGCAATCACATAATACAGGACATATTTATTATGATGATGACAGTATGACAGTTGTATGCCATTTACATGACATTTATTTATTTGATTGAACGATAAAAAAGGCATGAAGAAGCTTCCCCTTCGTTAGGTTTATCAGAGGCTGACCTACCCTAAGGTTACTCTCGCGGGCTTTTCGGCATGAAGGTTCCCATATCTTCGCAATCTACTCGTCTGAATCCTTTCGATTGGAGCGAATAGGGTGGTGCGTTTCCTGAGCCATCTCCGGGGAGCAGCCCCTTCGAGTCCAGTAATAAGCAACCGACAGGTTCGCCTCAGGAGGAGGTACACTCTCAACATACATTCACATTCATCGTCCTCACCGTATGCAAATGATTACTTTAAAGTAAAGCCATTCCATTTAATCAATCATTCATTTGGGAAAAACACACATTCACACAACAATAAGTAAAACAAGTCAAAATATCGCACGTACATACACATTTACGAATTTTAAAGGATAGGATAGCATCAAGAGTTGAAAGCGGCTTAAGCCCTCTAACGTCCCCAACAGAGTCGCCAGCTGTCGACGCCGGGTTTTTACCTCCTCTTCCGATTTTAGCCTTTTGATTGAATGATTTTTGGAAAAGGTCGGCATTAAGGTCGACGGGGTTTTGAAAAATTGTTTTTTTATGATGAGCCATTTAACCAGAGTCGCCAGTTAGTATATTTGAAATGGATGTACCAACTCATCCGAGTTTCGTTTTCGTAAATCGCTGGCTCAAATGTGACTCCGAATTAATTGGTCTGCGAACCGAGATTCATAGAGTTCGGGGGCTTGCTTAAGCGAGGGGAAGGTGTTAGGCACCCCCCGACTTCCGTAAAACACGGTTACCGCAATCTTGATGCTTTTCCTATCCTTTAATTCCTGAATGTGTGTGTGTATGTGCGCGTGTGTATGTGTGTGCCTATGTGAATGTCGTGGTGAGTTTGCATGAAGAAGCCATTTGGGTTTTGATGAAAATTCGTGCTTTCTTTTGAGAATGCTTTAGAATATCGTTTGGTTTAACGAGAAAGCTTTATGAGAAAGGTTTGGTTTTAATTGTCAAAAACTTATGAGATTTTCATTAGGTGTCGTTTTGGCAAAAAACAAGAGTTTTCTAAATCTTCGTCAAAATAGGAATCGAGATCTATACGTTGCTTTCGTAAATAGCATGATGGGCAACTTCTAGGATCTCTTTAACCCTATGCACAAAGATTTAATAAAATGTTACTTATTTTTATAAAATCATTTTTGTGATGTTTGAAAACGATTTTTTCTTTAGCCTTCTCGTTAAATAGGAATCGACATTCATTAGCATTTCCAAATTTTAACCTCGTGGTGCTAATAACCTACTTTGATTGATTTTATAGAAATTTTTTCATCGTTTAACTTGAAATCAATTTTTGTGTCACAAATCAACCAAACATTAAAATGCGTGGGGGCTATTTATGGGCATGTAAGCCATCCGAATAACCCCAACGCCCATAATCACATATTTCACTATTACGAGGCCTTTAACCCCATTTTCGACTTGATATCGTTTTAAGGCCCGACAATTACATATTTACAATAAAGGATACATCGGCCCTATTACATACATCAAAAAATGTCCATCATCGGATTCGGACCACGGGGCCGTGTTCCTAGGCTCACATCCAAAATTACTACGTCACTATAACGAGCTAAAAATCATCAAATGGATATCATCGGGCCTTTAGGAAGAATTTTGTTCCATTTGGAACCTTCACTAATAGTCCTCCATCCATGGATTCACCATAATATACAAGGAAAACTACATTTGATATAACCCAAATGACCAAAAGTTTAACAAAATGATATAACAAAAATGCTGTAAAAGAGGGATTTTCACCTTGCAAATGACACCACAATTCGTATAAAACTCGTATATTAATTAGAGTAGAGAAAGTATATGATACAATCTAACAATAGGGATATAAATCCTCACTTTTTTCTCCCTAACTCGCTGCTGCTGTTGCTATTTTCTTCCTCTCTCCCAATTCTTCCGCCGCTGCTAACTCCCTGTATGCTGAATGAGCTGAAATAGGCTGGCCAAGGGCAGCCGCAGATAGATCTGCGGCTGGCCGCAGATCAATCCGCGGCTGGCCGCTGATTGATCTGCGGCTGGCCTCGGTTTCTCCGCGCCCGCCGCGCACTTTAGTTTATTTTAATCATTGGTCGTAGATCAATCCGCGACTGGCTGGCTTGACTTTCTCAATTTTCATACTGCACCTCGATTCTTGTGTCGTACCGTTGGTTTTCGTTGAGAGGCCTATATTTTACAGTCCGGGAACCGCCGGGAAACGTGTCACGTCATCCAGGAATGCCCATTTCGGACAGCCTTGTTGTCACGTCGGTTTCGGTTGTAAATCGTCGCGGTGGCGTCGAATGTTCGTACTTGTCCATCCTTTGCTCTCGCAGGTCGGTTCATTTGCCGAATTTGTCCTCCTGTCAAGGTTAGTACACGAAGTGCAAAATTTGGGTGTCTACATATAAGTAACTATTTGGGATCATTGTACTTAAATACTAACCTAGTTACTACGCTACTTCTGCAGGTTCATTTTTTTCTGACACTTTACTTTTCCTTGCAGGTTATTCTAGAATATTTTGTTACTAACAATTTCTGCAGGTTCTGAATAGCTTTCTTTTCCCCATTTTTTATAATGACAACGGGGGAGAAGAAATATGTATATAAACTGCCTGTGATGAATGAATTTTAAACTTCTATGCATGTGATGATAATATGTATATAAACTTCCTGTGATGAATGAATTTTAAACTGCTATGTACGTGATGAATGAATTTTAAACTGCTATGCATGTGATGATAATATACATTGCTAGTTACTGATATAAACTGCCATGATTATTATGTTTTAAAATTCATTCAACAAAAAGTTTTTTATGCATATACTAAGGGGGAGCAGTTATATTCAAAAATATTTTTAGTAAGTTGTCATTATCAAAAAGAGGGAGATTGATAGGTCTCCAAATCATTTAAGTTAATTTTGATGATAACAAAGTTGGTAAAAAGAATTAAAAAGATAGAATTCTTTTCATAGGATTTTATATATCCTACTTACTTTGACCAAAAATATTTTTCATCCTAAAAATTGAATTTATTTTTCTTGACCTTGATAATTTAAATATCAAGTGTTAATGAAATTAATTCATATAGTAAAATTTCCTAAGGCAAGGAGATTCTTATTTTGTTTTCAAAATGATTTTTTTTAAATCTTTTCTGGACAAAAAGAAAAAAGAAAAAATATATTTATATATATAATTTGTGCACATGATATATGTATATTATATCATATATATGTATATCTATACACATGTGTGTGTGCCGTGTATATATATCATACATGTGCACATGTGTGTGACGTGAGCTGCAACATATATACCAAATGGAATTGCTAGATGAGCTGGAGCCTTAATTAATTTGTAATAAATGCCCATGTGCTGAAGGTGTTTTCGATTGTGCCTTAACCAAATAGTGCTGGCAAGTTAATGTTAGAAATTTTTTACATGGACTAAAATTATCAACATGTCTTTTTAAGCTAATCCGTGTGCTATCATCTCATCCAAGCCTTCGATTTTTCATCAAACAAATCCGAGCCGTTTATTTCAAAAATGAAAATTCCAAATCACCTTTTTGCCCTCAACTTCAAAACTCTATAAATAGGAAGCTTTTCTTCATTTTCAACTTACCAATTTCAAAAGAATAGAAAAACTTATACTCTCCTTGCCTACATTTTCTCTACAACAAAAAGCTTTCAGTCTCTCTTCTATCAAAGATATTATTTTCTAAAGAAGAGAAAATTGGTCACAAGTATTGTTAATATAAGTTATCAAATTGTTGTATTTACATTATTTCATACTTGTTAGAAATTATAGATATATCAAAGATAAACTGTTATACACATTTATATATATATATATATATATATATATTTCATCTATTCTTATCAATTTAAGGATCAACTGTAGATACCGATATTTAAAAATATTCCTTAAACAAGAATATTATCTAAACGGTGTTTGAAGTTCTAAGTAATCCTTATTAATATAAGTTATTTATATAAATATCGTAAAGTAGATCATCTGTAGATACCGATATTTGGAAGTATTCTTCAAACGAGAATATTTTCTGAACGGTGTTTGAAGTTCTAAGTGATCTATCAAAAATATTTATATAAATATAAATTGTGAACTTTTAAATTTGGTCAGTTGTAGATACCGATATTTGGAAATATTCCTTAAACAAGAATATTATCTGAACGGTGTTTGAAGTTTCTAAGTGGCCCTATTTAATATTCACATAATAGATAAAATATCAAGTATTGCTTAACTAATTTATTTATTATACTTGATATCTGTCATTAAAAGTATTTGATCTTATATTCATATAATACTTGTTGAATTGATTAAACTGTTATATCTGTTTAAATCCATAGAAACACATTCTTTATTATAAAGAATATATATTTCTTTATAAACGAGCATTAAACATTATATATCTGCTTACACAGAAGCACATTCCACAAATATATAAAAGTCATTGTAACTCTTATATAATTACTTAATCTTTAATTGTATCTACTTATTCAAGAAGCATATATCTATCAAACTCATTTGTAAAAGGAAAAAGGGTAGAGTTAGTTTATTTTATGTACCCGTGAGAAAGACTTATAATTCTTTGTCCAAGACCAGAGTCTTAGAGAGGTCAGCTGGGAGTTGGGTCTCTAGTGAAATTGCGAGGAAAGGAAGAGACTGTTATTTCAAGACCAGATCATAGAATAGAACTGAACTCAAAAGAAAAGGCGCAACTAAGCTTGAGGAGGGAGCTGAGAGCTTGCTGTCCAAAATAAGTTAGGTGTGGATAGTTGTTAGTTTTATCTTTAAAACTTTGTAAAGGCTTCTCTGCCTATTGAAGGAGTATTAATTACTGAGAGTAATAGGATCTCAAGTCCTGGAGAGGAGCTTGAGACTGGACGTAGCAATATACCCGTGATGTATGTTGTGAACCAGATAAATCTCTGAGCATTGTGTGGTTGAATTTTTATTGTCTTTTATATTAATTTATAACACTGCTAATTAATATACTAAAAATTCTAAAAGGCCAAAGATAATTTTTTAACCGGTGATAATCTATTCAACCCCCCTTCTAGATTATTATTGGACTTTCAGTTGTTATACTAGGCATGACAAGGTACAACGACATATGAAATTTAAGCTTAAACAACATTAATTGATGCTATATAATTCATGGTCAAAGTACCTAGTTCATACTGTTCTTGAGTTTCTGGTTTACTCAGAAACTCAGCAGTCATCGTCGGTCAACCATATTTGACCGTTAATAACTTGCATGGTTGTTATTGTTTATGTGATTTAATGATTCAAGGTTGTAGTATACACGGCATAGAACATGTTCAATCCAAGAAATAACATTTACAAACATCATATAAGCAAGATTAAAGCCGGTCAAAGCTTGTCAAACGGCTGTCAGATATACTTAGAATTTTCTGGGGTTGCCCAGAATCAGCTATCCGTGAGCGGTCAATGGGTTTTGACCACTAATATCTTCCATCCTATATTTTTTTTTTACTATTCTACCAATTGGATATTGTTAACAACATAGCATACTACACAACAAACTTTAAAACAGATCAAACGACTAATTTAAGCTGATCAAAAAGTCTGACAAAGTAGCCTATCAAATCATTTTGGGCTCCCAAAGTAAGTTCATGTTTTTCATCAATTTCGACCACTTAAATGTTATGGATCCTTGTTTAACCAACCCAGATCACTAAATAACATGTTATTACATATCTTTAAATATTTAAACATAACATCTAACAAAGTGTTAAAGATCTAGTGTAAAATTAGGGTATTTGCACCATTTTCTTAGATTTTTGATCTCTGGCTTTTGATTCTGATCTTATGCTTGCACAGGCTTGTTATGGCTGGTAATACAAGTGTTTAGGTTTCAAAATTTCGTAGCTCACATGATCAGAATGGTTGCTTATTTATAGAACTTGCATATTAGGGTTTTTAGGGTTCTTTTTCCAACTTTGCCTCCACAAATATCTTCCATTGATACTTGTGCTGCTATGGCCTGATCTAATTAACCTCCTTGTGCTGGAGAATTGAAAATATCTGATCTTTATGTTCTTATCCTATTTTGATTGGTTTAAACTTTTATTTTTGATTTAATTCTTACTAATTAAACTTATATTTTTGCTAATCATGTTTAGGATGTTTAATTAGGTTTAATAATACTTTAATTAAGGTTATATGTCATAATTAAGATTTTACATTTCATAAATTAAAGTTTAGATAACCTAATTAGGATTAGGGTTTCATAATTAGGGTTTAGGGTTTCCTAATTCATGAAATATGGTTTAAATCATCAATTAGGGTTTTAATATAACTTAAATGATTCCTAATTACTGCTATTATTTATTACTTAGAATCTAATTATATCAATTAGAATTCTTGTGTAATAATTAGGGTTTTGGTTTACCAATTCGGACAACTTTTACCAATTAGGGTTTTCAAATTAGGGTTTCTAATTTAGTTTACTATTTTAAACACTAGTTAACTTATTTTAGATTTTTATCAGTGAATATAATATTATTTTAACTCGGAAGCATGACAAATCACTTCGTCATTTCTAAGCACGACACAGCAGCTTATAAAAATAATTTGTCGAGGCGCTTCTTGGTGAAATCGTCGGATGCACAACAAATCATTTTGTCCGTGTAAGCACGACTAAGCAGCTTCAAAAATATTTTTATTTGACCTAATTCTTTAATAAAATATACAATCGCATAACACAAAGTCAGAACAAGAAATTTCTTTTAATAAATACATAATTTACATATATAAATCTTATTAGGGTTCGGAATATTACATTCACCCCTACTAATAAGAATTTCGTCCTCAAAATTACAGTACAGATTACAAAAATAAGTGTGGGTAGTTGTCTCACATTTTACTCTCGAGCTCACACGTAGCTTCCTCTATGTTTTGATTTTTCCAAATAACCTTGACTGAAGGTATCACTTTATTCTGTAGATTTTGTTCTTTACTATTTATGATACCAACCTATGACTCATATCCGAAAAAGGATAGCACCTCATAAGCTATTAATTTGCCACTGACTTCTTCGGCGTCCTGCATTTCCTTCCGTACAAAGCTACAAATGGTGGCATTCCTATATTGGCATAATAACTATTATTATAGGCAAATCTACTAAAGGTAACTGATCTTTCCAACTTCCCTTGAAGTCCAGGATACAAGTTCGCAACATGTCCTCTAGTGTTTGAATCGTCATCTCACACTGACCGTCGGTTGTGGGTGATAAGCTATGCTTAATCTCAACTGGGTTCCTAAGTTTTTTTGGAGATTTGTCCAAAAGTTTGAAGTAAATCGGGGATCTCGATCTGATACTATAGAAACAGGGACTCCATGTCTAGAAATAACTTTATTGATGTAAAGTTTAGCTAACTGGTCAAGACTGAAGTTAACTTTTATAGGTAAAAATGAGCTAACTTGGTAAGACGATCTACAATTACCCAAATGACATTGTGACCTTTCTGTGTATTTGGAAGACCTAATACGAAATCCATAGTAATATGTTCCCATTTCAACTTGGGAATTTCTAAGGGCTGCAGTAATCCACTTGGCTTTTGGTGTTCAGCTTTAACCGTTTGACACGTTAAACATTTACTTACCCACTCTGCTATTTCGCATTTCATGTTAGACCACTAAAAGTGTCGGCTTAAATCTTTGTACATTTTTTTACTACCTGGATGCATGACGAACTTAGAACTATGGGCTTCATTCAGTATTTCATCTTTCAATTCTTGTACTAAGGGTACCCAAATTCTATGTTCGTACATCAGCACCCCATCCTTGTCCATTCTGAATTTGATATTCTATTTATGAGTTATTTTAGTCTGACACTTCTGACACTCTATATCTGTCTCCTGTAGTTCTCTGACTCTAGCCAATAAAGTCGAATTACTCTCTATAACGAATAACTTCTGGGTAGAGTTAACTAGAACTCTCATCTCAATCTTAAGTTTATCAAACTCTTTTATCCATACCTCGTTATTTGTTATTACATTTAACTTTTCTTGGTTCTTTCTACTTAACGCGTCTGCCACGATGTTGGCTTTCCCGGGGTGATATAAAATTTCACAGTCAAAATCCTTTATCAATTCTAGCCACCTCCTTTGCCTCATGTTTAATTTCTTCTGCGTGAAAATATACTTTAGATTTTTGTGATCTGTGTACATCTCACACTTTCCCCCATACAAGTAATGCCTCCAAATTTTCAAGGAAAATACTATAACGACTAACTCAAAATCATGTGTAGGATACCTCTTCTCATAATCTTTGACTTGTCGTGATACATACGTAATTACCTTCCCATGTTGCATCAACACATAACCTAATCCCTTGTGTGATGCATCATTATAAATTACAAGGCCCCCTGTATCATCTGGTAACGATAATATTGGTGTCATGCTCAATCCCTTCTTCAACTCTCGGAAGCTTTCTTCACATTTATCTGTCCAGACGTACTTCACCGTCTTTCGAGTTAAATTGGTTAGTGGGGTTGCTATTTTTGAAAAATTTTGTATAAAATGCCGATAGTACCTGCTAAACCGAGAAAACTTCTTACTTTTGTTGGAGTTGTTGGTTGTTCCCAATTCACAACCGTCTCGATCTTTGCTGGATCTACCGCTATTCCATTCTTGTCAATCATATGACCCAAGAACTGGACTCGTTCCAACCAGAATTCGCATTTGGACAACTTTGCATAAAGTTGTTCCTTTCGTAGTATCTCCAATACGCTCCTTAAGTGTTCAATATGCTCCTTCTACGGTCTCGAGTATACTAAGCATGGTTTAAACACTCGATTCATCAAGTCTATGAATGTTGCCGGTGCATTTGTCAATCCAAAAGACATCACAAGAAACCCATAATGTCCGTAGCGTGTCATAAACGTTGTCTTTGGCACATCTTCTTTTCCTACCTTTAACTGATGATAACCTGATCGTAGGTCGATCTTCGAAAAGTGTTCGGCCCCTTTTAGTTGGTCAAACAGATCATCAATTCTTGGTAAAGGATATTTGTTCTTTATGGTCAACTTATTTAATTCTCTATAGTCAACACATGACCTTAACGTTCCATCCTTCTTCTTTACAAATAACACCGGTGCTCCCCAAGGTGAAACACTAGGTTGTATGTACTTTTTGTCTAAGAGTTCTTGTAACTGCACAAGTAACTCTTTTAACTCCACTGGTGCCATCATGTACGGTGCCTTTGAAACTGACGTCGCACCAGGTGTAAGATCGATAACCAACTCGATCTCCCTATCCGGAGGTAGACCTGGTAAGTCATCTAGAAACACATCTGAAAATTCTCTAACTACAAGTATTTGATCTAGTTTTACTCCTTCCTTTCAAGTATCTACTATATATGCCAAATAACCTGTACAACCCTTCCTAAACAATCTCTCTACTTGCATTACTGTCAGACATCGAGATCGCTTAGGTGAACAACCTCCGTTGAACACTACATTTAACTTTGGCGCAGTCAATAGGTTTACACGCTTCCGATAGTAGTCAATCATTATATTATGATTAACCAACCAATCCATGCCTAAGATTATATCGAATTCTCCCAATGGTATAGGAATAAGGTTCACAAGAAATTTGTGTTCCTTAGTATCTACGTTACAATTTTTATATATGATTTTAACAGGAATTATCTCTCAGTTTGCAATTTTTTTTACGTTTTAAAAGGTATATCTAAATTTATTAACTGTTGGGTTGGGTTTACTTCTCTATTTTCTGCCTCTACTAATGTATATGGTCTTCTTCCGAGCGGCGTTAAGCTATATAAGTAAGAAAACTAGTATAATTACAAGTATGTAATGCACATATTGTTCAAACATAATTTGTATATTCATACAGAAGGTTTACATATTTGGCTAGTAGTTTATATAAGTACTACTAGCATTCCCAAACTAGTTTCCCAAAACTTGGGTAAAGTAGTTTAGATACTACTATTTACATACACACTTTGGTGACCAGGTTTATCTAAAGCTTAATCTTACGATACTCATCACACAGCATACTGGATATCACCCACCTATTGATGTCGTATCCAGTCTTTCCATTCTCTACATGATAATCCTCTACTCGCTTCTCTAGATCCACAAGTGTTTCACAAAATTCTCTATTAGTTCTATCAAGCCTTGCTTGGATTTGATATCTTTCTCTTTCCTTTTTTGACAATAGTGTCTGAAGTCGGATATTTAATCGTTCTTCATTATCCAACCTTTATTTTACATACGTTACCCTATTGTTCAAGGTATGTATTTCCATCTGGGCTTGTTCTAGTAGGTTTTCCTCCTCTGGGTTTCCTTCTTCTAACTCTTCTACAGATTGATTTCGAACTTCTGATATATCCTGCCATATTGGTTCTTCCTTATCCTCTCCTTCTTCTATACTCTGAACCTCTGCAGTATATTCATTAGGTTCTGCCTCTACCGCATCATGGAATTCTAATTCATATTGAACTTCTTGTCATTCACGATCACTTCCCTGCTCGAGCTCTATCACCTGTGAATCTATCTCCCCTAAAATATCTCCCCAATCTGGGTCTGCCATCCTACAAAAGAATTTTACTTGTTTAGTATTATGATGAAGCAGGTTTACACAAAATATAAGGCTTTTAAGGTTATCTTATGTGTATTAAGTATTTTACGGACTCCAAGATTATATCCTAAGGTATTTCCTGACTACCTTAGAGCTATAATCTACAGCTCTGATACCAACTTGTGATGCCCCCAAATTCTCTACACTTCCTATAGTAGATTTGGTGCTCACGTGATACTATTTAACTATAAATATTCCATAATATATAACTTCTATGTATCCAAAATTCACAGTGTCCCATAACAGATAATAGTTCTCGTTAGAACGTTAACTGTGTTTGGATACCCTCACTTGGATGTATAGATTCATATCTTATAGATATCTCTTTCATATCGATATTCCCTATCTATCTGACATTCACAGTATTAATGATAAGATTGTCCCTAAAACTGAGGGGCGCATTCCAGTAAAGATGACACCTTACGACGCTCATTAAGTGCAACCCCGGAGCTTATAGAACTCCCAAGATCATTTAAATACTCTCATTCAGATGTATAGTTCGTATGGATACTGTACTAACTTAGTACAACTATTCTAATAATTTAACGATCAAAGTGTAACGCATTCGATATAATAAAGGATGATAATATATTTTATATCATTAAGTTCAGTTACATCGTTCTCACTATTAAGTTATTACAACAAAGCCTTTAAAAGACTTAATAAAGTAAAACTAATTAACACGGCCGTTTCCCTTTGGTCATTTTTGAAGTTCTAGAATTACCATCTAAAACTGCAAAGAAAGTTGTATGCAAGAATGAGCTACAAATGCTCAGCAAGTTTATTTAAAAATATAAACACAACGTGTTTGAGTTGAAAGATGTATAACTAAGGGTTCTGTACATGAACCATATATTTCAATTAGTTATATCAGTCTTCAATGACTTAGAACTGCTTGATTTCGGATATCTGGCAGAGGATCAGCTTAACCAATATCCTAGGAGTATGCATATCATCCTACAATTTTGTGTCGATATATAATCAACATTTACTGGCACCTTATATCAAGGTGTTTCAGTCCACCTTACATCAAGGTGTTCCATTTCTTAGTATAAGATGTCGTACCAAAATAATTTGGTTTGACACAATAATTTACGCTCGAATAAACAATATATGAATAATGATTCATTTCTTAAGTTATGCTGAACAAGAAGCAATAACTTCACAATAATTGATAGCAATATGTAATAGATTCGCTTAAATGTAACAAGGCTAGATGACTTACCTTAGCGTAGTACGTTAAGTTTACGCTGTTTATCAATGTTGGGTAGTCTATTTATGTCTATTCATATCAATAATAAACATTATAATCTATAATAATACTTATCTAATTAAACTAGACAAGTTTCACGAGGTTCGACGTCGATTCGATATTTCGGTCGCGTCATTAGATAGCTAAACACATAGGTTTATCAATAAAACTTCATTTGTAAGCTTAAATATTAGTCTAGATAATTTAATTATCTTTTATAATATTTTTTGAAGCTTAATCTTATTTTTAAATAATTTTTACAAGCTCGGTAATATTTTTAAATAATTTTACAAGCTTAGGAATATTTTTAAATGATTTAATTATCATTTAGAATATTTTTAAAATATTTAATATGTTATTTAAATGATTTATAATATTTTTAGACTTTTAATATATTATTTAATATATTTAAACAGCAAGTATATTATTTAAAATGATTTATTTATCATTTATAATATTTTTTTAGAATTTATTTTATTATTAAAATAATTTAATTATTACTTATAATAATTTTCAAGGCTTAATTTAATATTTAAATGATTTAATTATCATTTATAATATTGTTAAATAGTTAATATATTATTTAAATGATTTATTTATCATTAATAATATTTTTAAATATTTAATATTTTATTTAATTATTACATATAATAATTTTATTTACTTTAATATCATTTTTAAATAATTAATATAATTATTAAATGATTTAATATCTTTTTTAAATAATTACGATATTTATTAAATCATTTATTATAATAATTATTATTATTTAATTAAATTAAATAATAATTTAGATTTATGTAAAAATATTAAAAAATAAATTTTTATATTTTAAAATGAATTTTAGAATATAATTATTAATTATTAATAATTATTTAATATTTATTTCCAATTATTTCTAATTTATTAATTATTTTTATTAATTTTTTTATTTATTTCCGTCGCTAAAGGGTTTTAGCGACGGACTGCATAGATTCTTAGTGTTCTGGGCTTTTGGAAGGAGAGTGTCGCTAAAGGTGTTCTTCATGAAGAACAGTTGGTCATGGTCGAGTAAGGACTTTTGACCGCAAATGATTTCTAGTTGGTTAATGTTTTGAGTTTGATTTTTGTTTGTTGTTATACTAGGCATGGCAAGGTACAACAACATATAAAATTTAAGCTTAAACAACATCAATTGATGCTATATAATTCATGGTCAAACTACCTAGTTCATACTGTTCTTGAGTTTCTGGGTTACCCAGAAACTCACCAGTCATGGTCGGTCAACCATGTTTGACCGTTAATAACTTGCATGGTTGTTATTGTTTATGTGATTTAATGATTCAAGGTTGTAGTACACATGGCATAGAACACGTTCAATCCAAGAAATAATATTTACAAACATCATATAAGCAAGATTAAAGCCGGTCAAAGCTTGTCAGACGACTGTCAGATATACTTAGAATTTTCTAGGTTGCCCAAAATCAGCCATCCGTGAACGGTCAACGGGTTTTGACCACTAATATCTTCCATCCTATATATTTTTTTACCATTCTACCTATTGGATATTGTTAACAACATAGCATACTACACAACAAACTTTAAAATAGATCAAACGACCAATTTAAGCCGATCAAAAGGTCTGACAAAGTAGCCTATCAGACCATTCTGGGCTGCCAAAGTCAGTTCATGTTTTTCATCAATTTCAACCATTTAAATGTTATGGATCCTTGTTTAACTAACCCAGATCACTAAATAACATGTTATTACATATCTTTAAACATTTAAACATAACATCTAACAAAGTGTTAAAGATCTAGTGTAAAATTAGGGTTTTTGCACATTTTTCTTAGATTTTTGATCTCTGGCTTTTGATTCTGATCTTATGCTTGCAGAGGCTTGTTATGGCTGGTAATATAAGTGTTTAGGTTTCAAAATTTCGTTGCTCACATGATCAGAATGGTTGCTTATTTATAGAACTTGCATATTATGGTTTTTAGGGTTCTTTTTCCAACTTTTGCCTCCACAAATATCTTGCATTGATACTTGTGCTGCTATGGCCTGATCTAATTAACCTCATTGTGCTGGAGAATTGAAAATATCTGATCTTTGTGTTCTTATCCTATTTTGATTGGTTTAAACTTTTATTTTTGATTTAATTCTTACCAATTAAACTTAGATTTTTGCTAATCATGTTTCGGATATTTAATTAGGTTTAGTAATATTTTAATTAAGGTTATATATCATAATTAAGGTTTTACGTTTCATAAATTAAAGTTTAGATAACCTAATTAGGATTAGAGTTTCATAATTAGGGTTTAGGGTTTCCTAATTCATGAATTAGGGTTTAAATCTTCAATTAGGGTTTTAATATAACTTAAATGATTCCTAATTACTGTTATTATTTATCAATTAGAATTCTTGCGTAATAATTAGGGTTTTGGTTTACCAATTCGGACAACTTTTACCAATTAGGGTTTTAAAATTAGGGTTTCTAATTTAGTTTACCATTTTAAACACTAGTTAACTTATTTTAGATTTTTATCAGTGAATATAATATTATATTAACTCCAAAGCACGACAAATTACTTCGTCATTTCTAAGCACGACATAGCAGCTTACAAAAATAATTTGTCGAGACGCTTTTCGGTGAAATCGTCGGAAGCACAACAAATCATTTTGTCTGTGTAAGCACGACTAAGCAACTTGGAAAATATTTTTATTTGACCTAATTCTTTAATAAAATATACAATCACATAACACAAAGTCGGAACAAAAAATTTTATTTAATAAATTTATTTTGAACTTGAAATTGAATTCTATGTTAATTAAAATAAAGGAGTTTATTTTGATTTAGAATTTGATTAAAAATAAAGGAGTTTAATTTTATTCAAAATTAGATAAAATAAAATAAAGAAGTTTATTATGATTTAAATTTTGATTAAAATACAGGAGTTTATTTTTGTTTCAAAATTGGATCTCTAGTCAACTTTTAATTGCCCATTAAATGATATCAATGCATATATGGAATGATTTTATTATTTATGAGATGAATGTTATTTATTGATGCATATGGTGATATGTATGATAATAAATGAGATTGATTATGGACTATTGACCAATGGATGATTGGATTTTATTTTATGAGGATGCATGAATGAATGAGTTTTATAAATGGGGTCTGCGTATCTCGTCTTCTCTAATTTTTCTTACCAAATTTATATTTACAATGATCGGATAATAACTTTACAATCGAAATAATGTCTATTGTTGGAATTAGGTCAAGATCCGATTCGAGAATCTCGACTTCAATATTCTTAGGCTCACATCATAATATATCGAAACATGAGTAAAAAGAGATCTAAAAGCGGGTTCCCGTAACCTTATATTTTAGATTTCAATATCAAAGCCAATATTTCGAGGGCCTATGTGTATTAACGAGATCTATGGAAAGGGACTTAGAATCTAGGATATAAATCCGTAGATCTAAGATGCCTCAGATCTGTACAATTCCACAATCGGAAGTAAAATGAAAGCACATTGGAAATGACTAGATCTAACCTAGATCCGAGCCAATCTAGCATAAAGGCTCAATCTTTGAAGCTTTAGAACTGGTTAAGGGATAGATCTGACTAGATCTAGGGTAGATCTAGTGAAAATATTTGATCTTTAACTATATACAAGCAAAATAATTGGTAAAACGGATAGATCTGTAGATAAACAATCAATATATGTATAGAGATTGAAACTTTAAATAGATCTAAGCACAATAATATATCTAATAAGCAAAATCTATACTAGATCTAATAGATCTATATCAAAACTATATAAAAATAGAAATCTTCAACCAAAATAAATGATATATATTAGATCTACATTGGGTCTATATTAAATCAACATAAAGATCGAATCTTTTACTATAAAACACGAATCTAAGCTAGATTTTTGCTAGATCTAGTAGATCTACATTAAATATACATAAAGATTGAGTCTTTCACCTTGGGAATAGTGAAATCCTCCTCCTTGAGCTTGGATCTAGATGACGTGAATCTAATTTGGCGGGATTTTATGAGAATGGCTAGATCTAGATGGGCATTAGAGTGGTTTTTGGGTGTTTCTCTCACTAAATAAGCACTTTCTCTCTCTAACAATCTATTCTCTCCCAAAAATGAGCTGATTTTGGCCATTTATAGGTCTCCCTAGGAAGCCACAGGTACACTTGCGACTGGCCTAGGGCGGGCCACACTTGCTTGATTTTCGTGCCGCAAAATCTATTTTTCATGTTGTGCATTAGAATATCCGTAACTTTCAATCCAGGAAGAGTTAGGAGACGTGCCACACCATTCTGGAAACCTCTTTCTGATAGCTTAAAAATGATATATTAATTGCTTAATTTTGAGTTCAGGAAGACAGAGAAAAAGGGAAAAAACTATCCCTGGGTATCTTCATTTTAAGTCGGAATTAGTCCGTTCTTAAGGCTATGAAAAGCTTGTAACCTGAACTACAACATATCCAAAAATCGTAACTTTTCAGATTCGTTAACAAATCAAAACAACGGCTCTAAGGAGCGTGGTCACACCAGTTTTTCATGTTCTTGACAGTTTTGACACATTTTCTTAAAATCGCTATATCTCCCTCATCTGAGGTTAAAATACGTTGATTCCAAAGCCCATGGATCCCTAATTCAGTGTTCTATACTACTTCAGAAGCTCATAATTTTACAAGCAACCCATCAATACCAAATTTAGTCGCAAGGTCACTGTTCACACAAACTAATCGTTTTCTTGACATGGTTTACTAAAATCTTCACCACAAATTTCTTTTAAAAGATTTTTACTCCTTTCCAACTGGGGTTATGAAGATAACCCATGGAACTACAATACCACAATAACAAATAAAGTAAACAAACACAGAATCGAAACTACAAGTTCTCTAAAACAGTCCGAATGTCTATATTTGTCCAAAATGTTCATGTTCTTCATTGTTCTTCATCCTTTACGCATGGATTCGGATTTCCTCGTTATATTATTCCACTTTACCGTTATTACGAAGGTTTTTAGAGTCTTAAGAACTCCCATAACAACTTACACACAACTAACAACAATTATAAACAACAAAAATCAAACCCACCAAGCATATAAGCTTTAAAACTATGAAAGCTTGAAATATTGAGAGAGAATGGTTATGGATAAGGTTTACCTCTTGATTTTTGCTCTTTGATGCTCAGAGACTTGGTTAGAGCTTGAAGCTTCCTCTTCTTCTTCTTCTTGGCTCCTTCCCGAACAAACCCACTTCTTTCTCTCTCTAAAAACTCTCTTTCTCTCTCTACTTTTTCTTCTTCTTCCTTGTTTCTTCTCTTTCTCTCTTTATATTCTCTCTTCTGCAGATGGTTTGCTTCCAAAATGAGCTGATGGTTTCAGTGAGGAGAAAAGGAATGAATGGGAGAATGGATGGAGTTTCGGGAGAGTAGGAGGGAGTAACCAAGGTGGTGGGTTTCTCACCCAATAAGAATGTTGGGAAAATAAAAAATTTCAACGTAATTACTTGGCTCAAGGCCACTCATCCGACCACTCCCTTCTTGCTCACTCCTCATTGGTCTATACATTAAGTTGGTTCCCCATATCAGCAACACACACAAACTAATACACCCATTTGGTCTACCATACCCGAATGCTTCCTTATTAACACCCAATTTGCTTAATAACTCTACCCAAAATTACGTCATCTCATAAAATATTGGGATAGGTAAAAATAATAAATACGGGGTTTGTCCATTTATTTGGAACACCCATAATAACCTTTCAGATAAAATATAAATCACCAACGAGCTCAAACAAATATTTCAACGCTTGGAAAAATTATCTCATCACATAAATGATTTACAAAAGTAATACAAATCAAAAAATACGTAAAAATATTATGGCGTGAATAGTGCTTGTGAATAGTAATTTAGCGAGATTCCGCGAAATTAATTTATTCACTTATACAAAACTATAACACGTAAAATTCATGTATTCACATAATCCAGGTTGTCACACAACCTTTAAACACGTAACACATAACAATGTTACTAAAATTTATAATATTCAATAATATATATAAATTTAAATTATAAGGCTATCCAGAATCTATGGTCGTTACACCCTCCCCCTATAAGAATTCTGTCCCCAGAATTGCAATCTATGTATGAAAAACTTAACATGGGTTCACTCAAAGAGATACGAATAATTTTTCCTCATCTTCTCTTCTGGCTCCCACTTGGCTTCTTCAGCTGCGTGGTTCCTCTAAAGTACTTTCCACGAATGGATAACCTTATTTCTTAATGTCTGTTCCTTCCTATCTAGTACTTGGACAGGAATCTCTTCATATGACAAGTCTCTCTCTACTTGAATCGGTTCATAGGATATCACATGCTTGTAGTCGGGTTTATATGGCCGCAACACGGAGACGTGAAACACATTATGAATGTGCTCAAGTTCAGGAGGTAAAGCTATCTTGTACGCCACTTCACCTACCCTCTTTAAAACTTCAAAGGGTCCTACGAACCTGGGACTCAATTTTCCCTTCTTCCTAAATCTTATCTTTCCTTTCCAAAGAGATACCTTCAAAAATACAAAACTGCCAACTTCAAAGTCTCGCTTCTGACGATGCAAATCGGCATATTTCTTCTGTCTATCCTGAGCCACTACCAATAGAGCTCTTATCACTCTCACGACATCTACGGTCTGCTGCACCAATTCAGGTCCCAACAGTCTTCGTTCACCGACTTCGTCCCAACACAGAGGTGTCCGACACTTCCTCCCATATAATGCTTCATATGGAGGCATGCCAATACTTGCATGATAACTGTTATTATAGGCAAACTCCACCAATGGTAGGTGATCATCCTAACTGCCTTTAAAATCTATCACACATGCTCTAAGCATGTCTTCTAGCATCTGAATCGTTCGTTCGCTTTGCCCATCCGTTTGAGGATGATACGTCGTACTCAACCTCAATTGAGTTCCCAACCTTTCTTGTAAGCTCTTCCAAAAATTCGACGTGAAACGCGGATCTCTGTCAGATACAATAGATACCGGTACTCAATGTCGCGACATAATCTTTTTCACATATAACTTTGCTAGCTGCTCCAAATTGTACCTTATTTTGATCGGTAGGAAATGTGCAGATTAGTTAAATGATCCACGATTACCCAGATCGCGTTGTAACCCTTTTGAGTTGGTGGAAGCCCCGTCACAAAATCCATCGTGATATGCCCCCACTTCCACTCTGAAATCTCCAGCGGTGGTAGTAGTCCACCCGGTTTCTGATGTTCTGCTTTTACCCTCTGACATGTCAAACACCGTCCAACACATTCCGCGAACTCCCTCTTCATGTTCGGCCACCAGAAGTGCTGACACAAATCCTGATACATCTTGGAACTATCAGGGTGTATCGAATACTTTGTAGAATGAGCTTCTTGCAGAATCTGTTCTCTCAACTCCGGAACCATAGGTATCCAGATCCTCCCTTCAAACCTTAGCAATCATGTGCTATCAATTTTGTACTTCAAGTCTTTTCCATCTGAGATTTGTTTCTTTATGGCAACACATTCATCATCCTTTTCTTGAGCCTCCTTTATCCTGTCTAGTAAAGTCGGACTCGCCTCCACTGCGAACAGTTTCTCATCTGTAGTTATCGGATACTTGACTTCCAACTCCAGTCTTTCCATATCCTTTATCAGTTCTTATTGAGCTGTCAGCATCATCAACTTATCTCTTCCCTTCCTACTTAGAGCATCGGCTACCACATTGGCCTTACCGGGATGGTATAGAATCTCATAATCATAGTCCTTGATCAACTCCAACTATCGCCTCTGCCTCATGTTTAGTTCCTTTTGAGTGAAAATATACTTCAGACTTTTGTGGTCTGTGTATATCTCACACTTCTCCCCATATAGATAGTGCCTCCAAATCTTCAGAGCAAACACCACTACCGCTAGTTCCAAGTCGTGAGTTGGATATCCCTTCTCATAGTCTTTCAGTTGTCGTGACGCATACGCAATGACCATCCCATGCTGCATCAATACGCACCCAAGGCCTTTGTGTGACGCATCACTGTACACCACAAATCCCCCTATATCATCTGGCAGTGATAACACAGGTGCACTAAGTATCTTCTTTAACTCCAAGAAACTCTTTTCGCACTTATCCGTCCACTGAAACTTCACGGTCTTCCTTGTCAAATTTGTTAACGGCATTGCAATCTTCGAAAAATTCTGAATAAATCTCTGATAGTAACCCACTAATCCCAAGAAACTTTGAACTTCTGTTGGCGTCTTTGGCTGCTCCTAGTTTATTACTGCTTCTACCTTGCAGGATCCACTAATACACCATCCTTGTCAATTACGTGCTCCAAAAACTGCACCTTTTGTAGCCAAAATTCACACTTGGAAAACTTTGCATAAAGCTTCTCCCTTCTTAGTGTTTCCAAGGCTATCCTTAAATGCTCGACGTGTTCCCCCTCCATCTTTGAGTAGACTAGGATATTATCTATGAAAACGACAACAAATTTATCTAGGTATTGCTTGAACACTCTATTCATCATGTCCATAAATGCTGCTAGCGCGTTCGTCAGCCCAAATGACATCACCAAAAACTCAAAGTGTCCATATCGAGTTCTGAATGCTGTTTTTGGGATATCCTCCTGCCTCACCTTCAGTTGGTGATATCCCATCCTCAAGTCAATCTTCGAAAAGTATTTCGCTCCCTTCAATTGATCGAACAAATCATCAATCCTGGGCAATGGGTACTTGTTCTTAATCGTGACTTTGTTCAACTCCCGATAGTCAATGCAAAGCCTAAGTGATCCGTCTTTCTTCTTTACAAATAGTACTGGCGCTCCCCATGGGGATACACTCGGGCGAATATACCCTTTATCTAGCAACTCTTGCAGCTGAACCATCAATTCTTTCATCTCCACCGGTGCCATCTTGTATGTTGCCTTTGATATCGGTGCTGTCCCCAGTACTAAATCGATTACAAATTCAGCTTCCCTATCTGGCGGTAAACCCAGTAGATCTTCTGGGAAAACATCTGGGAATTCCCTTACTACAGGTATCTGACCCATTTCACTCCCTACTCTCAACCACGTGAGCTAGATAACCTATACAACCCTTTCTTAGCAATCTCTTCGCTTGCATCATCGTCAAACAACAAGATTGTCTCGGTGATTTACTACCGTAAAATACAACCCTCGACTTATCTGGAGTCTTCAAGTGTATACATTTCTTCTGACAGTCAATCACAGCCCCGTGACTAGACAACCAATCCATTCCAAGAATTACATCAAATTCTCCTAGTTGTATCGGAATTAAATCTACGCTCAATTTATACCCGTTTATCTCAACACAACAATTTTTATGGATGTATTCCACAGGAATAACTTCTTTATTAGCTACTTCCACATTCATAAGATTCTTTAATTTCTCACGAAGTAAGTTTAACCGTTTAGCAAATTCATCCGACATAAATGAACAGGTAGCACCCGAATCAAACAATACATATGTACTAATATTATTGATTGAAATAATAATTGACACCACGTCTTTCGATTCCATTGCATCCTGCACTGTTATGTTGAAGGTGCGTGCTACGGGTCTGTTCTGCTGTGCTGGTCCTCCGATAGTCAGCTTACTGTTGTTCCATTGGTTAGCACTGCCTGCATCGCTCTTCTTCTCCTTCTTTTGATGATCTAAAGCACCACAAGAAAAACAACTTCCTGCCTTCGCCTTTGGGCATTGTGGGGCAATGTGCCCCGATTGACCACAGTTGAAACAAGCTTCTTTTCCTTTCATGCATTCTCCAAAGTGATTCCTTCAACATTTCTCACATTTATTGCCCTTCTTTGCATCCCCTCCAGCTTTGCTTCCTGACATCTGACTATCGTTCCACTTTCTCTTATTTAGGTTACTTCCCCCACTGCTACCTTCCTTATGACCATCATGGCTCTTCTTCTTTTTCTGATCTTCGTTATGCTTTGTCAAAGCTTCATTTCCTCCCTCAGCAATGATTGCTTTCTCTAGTAAAGTAGAAAATGTGTTGATCTGCAAAACCGCAACCTTACTATACACCCAGGGCTTCAACCCTTGTTCAAATCTCTTCACTCGCCTAGCTTCGGTGTCCACCTGATGTGGAGCAAGCCTAGCTAACTCGTTGAATTTTGCAGCATACTCCGCAACTGACATGCCTCCTTGCTTTAGTTCCAAGAACTTTATCTCCATACTTGCCTGCGTGCTTGCTGGAAAGTAATTTTCGAAAAACAGCTCCTTGAAACGAGCCCATGCAATCGTGCCTTCCCCATCTCGACCTTTGTTTGCCTTCCACCAATAATTTGCATTACCTTTCATCATGAAAGTGGGAAAGGACGTTTTCTGTTCTTCGACCACTCGTGCGACCTCAAAAACTTTCTCCATTTCTTCTACCCATGTCTGGGCTTCAATCGGATCCGTAGTCCTATGAAACTCCGGTGGTCCTACTAATTTGAAGTCCTTAAAGTTTGCCATGTGACTTCCTGGCTGATCAACCGCTGTGGATGGTCTTCCCTGCATCGCTTCTACTAATAAGTTCACAAAAGTCTTCATAGGGTTTGCCTGACCCTCCTCGTTATTCACTGACTCTTCCACCCTGGTGTATCGGGGTTGTCTTCTCGGCGGCATTGTCTGTTTAATAGAAAACACTTATCGTTATAATCCCGTCACACCTTGTACGCATCTATTCTAGAGCGACAATAAAGCAACACACGTAACACAAACGTTTATACTCATGTGCTAACAGTTAAAACATCACACATGATTACTCTATAGCATACCACTATGAATGACATCATCCATCCCTTCACAACACAAAAAAGTGGGGATTTACTACTAACAACCACCCCTAACATAAACTAAGGTTGGGGTTTACAAACACAAAGCACATACAGTTAGGCATACAAACAAAATAGCCTAACCAAGCATACTGCGCTCCACGACGCTAACATACTCCTCCTGCCCTAACTGAGTCATCAACTCTCGACTCAAGGTGAGATGAGTCTGCCCCTCCTTAACTGGATGATGGTGCACACCATCCATCCACCTACTACTCGCCAGGCTAAATGCATAGCTCGTCCTATTCATCCTTCTCTAACTGGGATCGTCGAGCATCCACCTCTACCTGTAGGCTCGCTCCCCATTGCTCCGACTGCTCTAGTCTACTACTCCACTCAACATCTCTCGCCAAGAGGTGATGTAAGAGGGTACTAAACTAAATATGGCCTCCCTACCCAACTCGACTGGCTAAACTCGGGCATCCTACAGCCTTAACAAAGACATCACAGACAATCAACACAAATAGTACCATATCATAATACATTCATCGATGGGATGAATTTATATTTCATTATGTACAAACTCGACTAGATGAATTTCCACAATCCACCCCTGACACATACAACTCGATGAATCTTCTCGATTCATCTCCTAACGTACTCAATACAATTTTAATACTAAGGTAACCTAGGTTTTGCATTCCTAAAGTTTATAACCTACAACTCTGATACCAACTTATGACACCCTCAAATTCAGGTACCAATACCTCGAATCTGGTGCTCACGATAAAGTACATCCATATACCTCTAAACAACATAAATCAACTAATGCGGGATAAATAAACATATGTTGTTCATTACAAAAGGTTTACTACGGCCCCAAGGTCTATAACCTTAAATAGAATACGTCGCAGAATACAATAATATTACAAAACGATTCCATGATTACATAACGGGATAGTTCATATAACTATTCCATAAGCTTTTCTTTGCCCTTGTCCGCTTTGGAACTCCCCGGCTTAACTGCAATAGGTTCATGATATAGCAATGGTGAGCAATGAGTTTGCTTAACAAGTTTAACAATGGATAATGAAGATATATCATGAATGAATAAGAATAATAGCTGCATAGATCAACAATTTATGAACATTGATGAAGTAGTTGAAATGACATAATCAAAGTTCAAATGAAACAATGAATATTGATTATTTACTGCTGAATGGTCCAACCGACCTTGAACTTGGCCAAAGAGTCAATCATTCAACTAACTCTTTTAAAACCTGGCCCCGTCAGTTGTATTCGAGGGAATCAGCCTCTTGTATACCATGCATATGCATAACATTTAACTCTGACTACACCGAATAACTAACACATTAAAATCCCCTAGAAGGGTTGCTCTCTTAGTCCAAGAATCCATACCAACAATCAGTTTGGATAGCTTTTAAAAAAATAATAACCTGTACATGTCTAGCCGAAACAATTAGCTGAGACATGGCTAATAAACAGTTATTTGGTCCAGCTGATACAACTAGCTCAGACATGGCTCATAAACAGTTTATGAATAAAGAATTCTAATTATTTCATAGTTCAAATAATAGAACAAGAGATCATTACACAGAGTGCGAACATCAATAATCATAGATGTGGAATAATTGTCAATAATTAATCCACTAATATAATTTGAACGTAATAACTCAATTCGAGTCATGAAACTTGCAATAAGATAGAATACTTGCCCAATAAGTAAATCGAGTTAGGATAAAGAAACTTACCCAACACAAGGGTTAAAGAAGAACTTGCTCGATAAATAACTTGAGTAAAGTTAGAGAAAACTTGTCTCGTGCGTCTGCTACAATAATACAACACACGCTCTTCAATTATCCTACACACGTATGTGCACATAAACATATTACAATCATTCACATAATAAATACCAAACATTGGCATACACTACTCCATAAGGTTATAATCTTATTAGAAGCATAATAATAAACAAATATAAACATATTTGTTACAACGTTACGACGCTTGCATGTCAATACGTCAAACTTGCCTACTCAAATGTTTAAGCGACATACGCAACATTACCAAACTACCAAATTTGGATTTGAACCAGGCATGAAATCTCCATTATATTATTAATGGAAGTTATAGGTCTACTCTTCCTCTTTCCGAATCATCCTGGATCACCTCAATCCGAGTTCGTATGAGAAAGTTATGCCCATTTTACTAAATGGGGTTCAGGTTGAAAGTCACTCTATGTTTTTATACTTAGCCATTTTTGCACTCTACGACCCTTCCACTCTACGATTGCCAACAGTGCTAATGATGCTCAATTTTGAGATTCCTCCCGGCCTTAACTATCAATGTTCAGTAAATGAAAGTTGTAGGTCTACTCTTCCTCTTTCCGAATCATCCTGCATCACCTCAATCCGAGTTCGTATGAGAAAATTATGCCCATTTTACTAAATGGGGTTCAGGCTAAAAGTCACTCTACGTTTTTATACTTCCATTTTTGCACTCTACGACCCTTCCACTCTACGATCGCCAATAGTGCTAAAGATGCTCAATTTTGAGATTCCTCCTGACCTTAACTATCAATGTTCAGTAAATGAAAGTTGTAGGTCTGCTCTTCCTCTTTCCGAATCATCCTGGATCACCTCAATCCGAGTTCGTATGAGAAAGTTATGCTCAAATTACTAAGTCATGTTCAGGCTGAAAGTTACTCTACGATTTTACACTTAGCCAAATTTCCACTCTACGTTTTTCACTCTACGACTTCATACTTAGCCAAATTTCTACTCTACGATTTTCACTCTACGTTTTCATACTTAACAGGTTCGTAGCACCTTCTACCAGACATCATAACTTCTTCATTTTCAGTCGAAATTAGTCCATTCTTAAGGCTATGGAAACCTTGTAACCTGAACTACAACATATCCAAAAATCATAACTTTTTAGATTCATTAACAAATCAAAACAGCGGCTCCAAGGAGCCTGGTCGCACCAGTTCTTCGTATTCTTGACAGCTTTTGTCGACGCCGGGTTTTTCGCCTCTTCCGATTTTGGTCTTTTTGGTTAAATGATTTTTTGGAAAAGGTCGGCATAAATATCGACGGGGTTTTGAAAGATTTGTTTTTTATGATGAGCCAATTAACCAGAGTCGCCAGTTGGTATACTTGAAATGGATGTACCAACTCATCCGAGTTTTCGTTTTTTATAAATCGCTGGCTTATATGTGACTCCAAATTAATTGGTCTGCAAACCGAGATTCATAGAATTCAGGGGCTTGCTTAAGCGAGGGGAAGGTGTTAGGCACCCCCCGACTTCCGTGAAACACGGTTACCGCAACCTTGATGTTCTCCTATCCTTTAATTCATGAAATGCGTATGTGTGCGTGTGTGTGTGTCTAATGAATATTGTGGTGAGTTTTGTATAAAAAAGGAATTCTTTTTTGTGTTTTATAAAAGAGACATGTTTTATTTTGAGAGTGTTTCGGAATGTCCTTTGGCCTATTCGAGAAAGCTTTATTTCTTTATGAGAAAGATTTGATTTTAATTGGCAAAAGCTATGAGATTTTTCATTAAGTGTTTGTTTTGGTAAAACATGAATTTGTTAAACCTTAGCCAAAATAGGAATCGAGATTTATACGTTGCTTTCATAAATGATGGGCAATTTCTAGGATCTCTTTCGCCCTATGTATCCAGGTTTAGTAAAACGGTTATTTCTTTTTATAAAACCATTTTTGTGACATTTGGAAACAACTTCTCTTTAGCTTTCTCGTAAAATAGGAATCGACTTTCATTAGCATTTCCAATTCTTAACCTCATGATGCTAATATCCTACTTTGATTGATTTTAGAAAAATCTTTATTATTTTGGCTTTGAAATCTTTTGTTTGGTGTTACAAATCAAATTAAATATCAAAACGCGTAGGGGGCTATTCACGGGCATGTAAGTCATCAAAATATCCCCGAACGCCAACAATCACATATTTCACTACTACGGGGCCTTAAATTCGATTCTCGCCTTAACGTCGTTTTAAGGCCCGACGATTACATGTTACAAAAACGAGCACCTTGAATCTATTACATACATCAAAACGCCCATCATCGGATTTGGACCACGGGGTCGCGTTCCTAGGCTCACACCCGAGATTACTACATGCCCACAAAATGAATACTATGAAACTAACCAACACGGATTCGCCTAATACACCATGATATCCGAAAATGATAATCTAAATAGATTACACCCAATAAATCACCATAAACAAGCTAGAAATTTCACCAATTGGATATCCTCAGGTTATTAGGAAGAATTTTGTTCCGATGGAACCCTCACTAATAATCCCTAATCCATTATCCCACCATAAATTACATGAAAACTACATTTAATTTAACCAAATAATATGATATAAATTGCTATAACAAAGGGAATTTTCAACTTGCAAATGATCTCAAATGGATGTAGACTTGTGTATTTGAATAGTATAAGAAGTATGTTTGATACAATCAAAATCAAAAGAGTATAAATCCGCTCTTTTTTTCTCTCTTTTCTTCCTATTTTGTTGCAAAATTTGCTATTTTCCCTTCTATTTCCGTGCTTTGCTGCTGCTGAATTCTCTCCTTCTTTCAATCTCTCAACTCTCTGTATGCTGAAGCAGAAATGAGTTGAAATAGGCTGGCTGGCCGCCTGCCTTCCACTCACCGTGTTTCGAGTTCCGTGTTTTCAAAAGGCGCACTTATTGGCCGCAGATCAATCCGCGGCTGGACGGTTTGACTTTCTCGATTTTCATGCCACGCCTCGACTTTCATGCCGTAACGTCGGTTTTCGCTGACAGGCTTGTATTTTGCACTCCGGGAATTTTCGGGAGACGTGCCACCTCATTCGGGAATGCTCGTTTCGGACGGCCTTATTGTCACGTCAGCTTTGGTCGCCAATCCTCACGGTGGCGTTGAGCGTTCGCACTTGTGCCCATTCCTTCGTTCCCGCAAGCCGGTTCAATTGACGATTTTGCCCTCCTGTCACGGTTAGTATAGGGAACGCAAAATTTGGGTGTCTACAGCTGCCCCTCTTTATCATGTTTATGCAATGTTAAATGAAATGAACATGATAAAGAATAGACACTCGATGCATGAACGACAGTGCACAAGGATGACAATACATACGTGATGCAACACATATGGCTTATGATGCAACGTAAGATGCAATGGATGCAAAATATTCGTAAAAGGGTGTCAATGCGGATGATCGTCTCGTCGGGGCAGGTATCGTCGCCGGTCACCCATCACGTAATCGCCGGTTGTCGTCGCCGGTCGATCGTCTCGTCGGGGCCGGGTTTCATCGCCGGTCTCCCATCTCGTAATCGTCGGTTATCGTCGTCGGTCGATCGTCTCGTCGGGGCCGGGTATCGTCGCTGGTCACCCATCTTGTAACCCCCGGGTAACGTCGCCGGTTAGTTGTTTTGTCGGGGCCGAGTATCGTCGCTGGTCACCCATTTCGTGATCGCTGGTTATCGTCGCCGGTCGATCGTCTCGTCGGGGCCGAGTTTCGTCACCGGTCACCCATCTCGTAATCGCCGGTTATCGTCGCCGGTCAATCGTCTTGTCGGGGCCGGGTATCGCCGGTCACCCATCTTGTAACCCCCGGGTATCGTCACCGGTTGGTTGTCTTGTCGGGGCCGGGTATCGTCGCCGGTCACCCATTTCGTGATCGCCGGTTATCGTCGCCAGTCGATCGTCTCGTCGGGGCCGGGTTTCGTCGCCGGTCACCCATCTCGTAATCGCCGATTATCGTCGCCGGTCAATCGTCTTGTCGGGGCCTGGTATCGTCGCCGGTCACCCATCTTGTAACCCGGGGTATCGTCGCCGGTTGGTTGTTTTGTCGGGGCCGGGTATCGTCGCCGATCACCCATTTCGTGATCGCCAGTTATCGTCGCCGGTCGATCGTCTCGTCGGGGCCGGGTTTCGTCGCCGGTCTCCCATCTCATAATCGCCGGTTATCATCACCGGTCAATCGTCTTGTGAATGTCGGGTCTCGTATCCGGTCACTCGGTTAAATTGAGGAGCCGTTTCGACACCTGATTCATCAAAATCTCGTATTTTTATTATCACATTATGAGTCAAATGGGCTTTAGAATCGACCAAGCTTGTAATGGACCAATGGGGAAGCACTGGGCCCAGCCGCAGATGGATTTGCGGCCAGCCGCAGATTGATCTGCGGCTAAGATCGGGCATATAGGCGGCCAGCCGCCTCCCAGATCTGTCACTTTCATTCGTACCCCACGCAATTTTCAAACCTTTGCACTCCCTTTTGCTGAGTTTTCCAACCTTTTTTGCAAAAATCGCTCCGGTTAGATCGATCTACGCGTTACAAGTAACACTTTGACCGATCGTTTTTCAATTTCGTCAATGTTTTGCTATACATTTGGCTATTTGCATGCTTAGAGATAAAAATGTATGCTTTATAATGCTATGTTATGTGTTATTGTATATACATGCTATGTATTAACTGTGTGAGTCCTATTTTATGCTCATGATGCGGTCCCACATATCTGTTTTTCCTTTTTGAAAGAAAATCATGCATTATGGTCCCTTTACATGCTTTAATTACACATATGAATGCAACTTTGATCTGCTGTGGCTTGGATTTAATGGAAAACATGTTTGGCTTATGCCTAGGATGTCCATTTTACAAACGGAACTCTGTCGATTTTTTTTTTTTTAATTTTTTATATATATAGTAAACATGCATCATGCTGCATTAATTATATGATGAGGGTAGGAATTTAGAATATTCGTGACATAATTCAAAAGGGAACTTACCTTTCTCTTCGCCTGTTCTATTCCAGCTATGGATCCCGACGCTCCTAGTAGCTCTTCTGCGTCTCGGACCTCGAGCGTTCACCGTCGTAGGGCTGCACCTGCCCCTGCCTTGCCTCGGACGCGTCAGGCTCGCCGACTGGCGGAGGCTGTCATCCGTCCCGATCACCCGGACATTGAGGAGGTTGTTCTTCCGGAGGTTGCGGCAGAGGGGCCATCCTCCAGCACACCGGCCCCATCTCCTCACCGCGCCCTTTCTGGCGCCTCTGTGCAGATACCCGATCTATTAGGTCGGGATCTCAGTCGTCACCCCTCGGCATCTCTTGTAGCTAATGAGGTATGCTTAAAGTACTCCTCTGAACTTATTCCCAAATTTTGTTTAGATCTGGACTGATCCATTCATTTTTTATCACAGGTGCCCGAGTTTACCCAGCCGAGGGGTAACTGGTTCAACATCTACTCTCTCTACACGGCCCTGCACAGTGATTACCGCGCGGTGGTGGACTCCTGGGGCTTTTGTCATTTCATCACCATTATTCCCCGCCAGTGCCCTGGGGTTACATGAGGGCCTTATCTGAGCGATGGTTCCACCAGACGCAGTCTCTTCATCTTCTTGACTGCGAGGTTGTGCTGACCCCCTGGGATTGGAGGTACATCACGGGTATAGAGTTTACCGGGTCCCGTGTCCCTCTGGATCTTGACATTACTCCAGCGGAGGTCCGGGCTTTATTGGGCTTCACTGCTGAGGACCGGGTTTTTAAGGCCCGCAGTATTCGGTCCGGTGCTTTGGGCTGTCGATGCTGTCGGGGGTATATACGCACTGCCTATTCCAGCGGATCAGGGCACTCGTGACATTCTGCTACGGCGCTTGTTCCTGACCATTATGAGGGGTTATTTTCTAGGGAACAACTCTTCTACCATTCATTTCAGCGTCGTAGGAGTTGTCAAAGACGTAGACCAGATCGGTGACTACGATTAGGGGTCGTTCACCTTTGCTTATTTCCTCCACGGTCTGCGTCTACGCTCGGAGGGACAGACAGACGCCTGGCTCGGATTCTATCATTTTTTGCTGGTGAGGTTTCTCTTCCTCTCTTCTTACTGGACTTTCCTTCATTTATTTCTCTTTTCTGCATTTGTCGATTACTCATGTTTTTCGCTGTTTCTGTTCGCAGTTCTGGGCCTACGAGCGTCTTCCATGCCTGAGGCCCGTCAATACTCTTGGCCTGGACACTTATCCCTGGGGTCGGCGGTGGCATCACAGCACTCTAGAGGAGGTCCCGGTGTCGGGCAGCTTTGCACATTGTTGTATTCAGCTGGAGCTGATCACGGCCGCTGATGTCGTCTGGGTTCCCTACCTCTCCGAGCATCTGACTGTGGGGTTTGCCAATGGACATCCCTCTGGCCCGGAGTTCGAGCTTTCCACCCGTCGCCTCACTTTGCAGAGTGTTGGAGGATGGGTGATGTACCTGGGAGAGCGCGCATTCAGATGCGTTACTGGAGAGATCCGCATCCCGCACTCCCTTCCCTTCACTACCTCCTGGCCCTTGGATTCTCAGCCTTCGGAGATCATACTAGCCGGGGAGGACGGTCGGATGCTATCTACGGGTCGGATGCTATCTCCAGTTATGAAAGTTGTAGAGCTCTTTCTTAGCTTTCCATAGCCTATTTACACGCCTAAATCCGAGTTCGGACGAAGAAGTTATGGTCATTTTACTAACAGAGGTCAAAGCTGAGTCGGGTTACAGACCACTGGCGCGGGCGCGCGGATTTGGATGCGGGCGCGCGGCGCCTGGCATCAGGCAGCCAGCGCGCGCGCGCGCGCGGCGTGCGCGTGTCATGGGCGTGCGGCAAGGCCAGGGGCTGGGCGCGGGCGCGGCGGGCAGCGTGCGGGCGCGCCCGGGCGTGCTGAGTGCGATCTTTTGAGCTCCTAGTGCGATTCCAGCTCACTTTTTGACCCAAAATCTGATGTTTGGCTAGGGTTTTCATGGAGGCACTATATAATATCTCATTGGGGCTTCATATTTCATAACTAGGGATTGGGAGGCTACACTAAAACATCAAAATTGAGAGCAAAAGTGCTGCAATACAAGGAAAAACTCAGCACAAGCCAAAGAACCAAGAAGGAAAGGATTGTCAAGGCATATCTAAACCTTGGGTGGCTGCACATACATCATCAAGAGGAGCTTGAGGGCTACAAATCAAGAAAATTCCAGCAACAAGCTCAGGAGCAAAAAGAGAAACGAATGCCAAATGAAGAGGAAAAGCTAAAGATTGACATCAACCAAGCAAGCAACATATGAATATCTTCTAAATGGGTTTTATCATCTCTTGCTTTCCTTTGAATTTGTATTTCAATTTTATGATGAACACCATGTGTTTGATGTTTTGCTTAGCTACCATGAACTAAAGCTTGTATTCTAAGATTTCAATGAAACCCAACACATAGTTTGAATTGATTTCTCTCTCTTTGCTATTAATTACTCATTTGTGAATTGTATATCATAATTTATGCTTCATATCTTAATTGCCTAGCTAGTAATTACCGTGGGAACCTATATGAACTTGACGAACGGATTATAGTGTTTAGACCTTGTTATGATATCATGCGAAAGTTAAAGATTGTTGTGGGTTATTAATTGAGATTAAGTGACGTGTGTCTTGTTGATTATCCTCAATGATAGGTAACTTGATAGTATTTAGGATAGATATATACCTAGATACCGTGTGCAACCAATGGAGAATCTACTCTTAATGACTTCCTATGTGAAAGTTGGTAATTGAAGGGACGGTAAATGAGATTTAGTGACACGTGTCTTGTTATTGTTCTTGAAATTAGTCTCTTGATAGTGTGTAGGATAGACATATACCTACACGCCGCATTAGGAAGATTCGAATTTGACCATCGACAGAGGCTTATAAGTAGCTTTGATTTCTCGGTTGGCAATTCTATGTTGTTAATTAATTCAAATGAGAGAGTTAGGATATTTAAATGAAGTGTTGGGGGAAATTGCAATCTTAGACTTGTTAATATTAGATTTCGTTATCTTAATGCTTTTCATATCTCTTAATCATTACAAACAACAAAAACTCAAATCATCATTTGTCTAAATAAAATCGAGACGATATATAGTTGGTACTTGGGATACACTAGAACAATTCCCTGTGGGTTCGACAACTCTCTTATCACTTTATTACTTGTTGACCGCGTATACTTGCGCGTATTTATCGGTTGCGAAATCGACCAACAAGTTTTTGGCGCCGTTGCCGGGGAATTGTTCTTCTAGTGTTTTTCCAATATTAATGACAATCGAATTGGTCTTAATTTAGACTTGTAAATAATTTGCTTATTATTTATTTTGTTTTTTTTGTTTCAGTTAATGGATGAGCATAATTATCAATGGGATTATGAGGGGACGACGCAACCAAGTTCGTCAAAAGTTCTTGAGCAATTGCAAGAACAACTTGCAACGCTTTCAAGGGCTATTGACACTCTTAAAGGCCAGTCCACTCAAAATGCCTACAGTCAGAATCAAGCTGACTACTAGCCAAACTACTATCAACCGGGTTGGCAACATCATCCAAGCTTTTCTTGGGACAACAGTCAAGATCAATGCTTTGATCCAAGTCTCTCATACCATTCAGAATTTTCATTCCAACCTCCACCATACCATGAGGATACATATAATGTGGAGGGGATTCTTCCCTTGTTCATTGAGAAACAAGAATTGTTACGAAGCGTCGAGAACCAAATGGCACAACTTCTCGAGGCAGTGCTTATTCACCCGCAAAGCACCTTACCTTGTATTACACAGATTAACCCTATAGAGGAAGGTGAAGAGCAATGTTTGGTGAATTCGCATAGTTGTGACAAAGCAGAAAGAAGGAGGGAGGAGCTCATGGGTCATATCTCTCAAAATGAGGTTAGGTTGGCAAATATACAAGCTTTAGTGCTGAGCATCATGAACTATGTTGCCAATTCTTACATTATTCACCCGCAAAGCACCCTACCTAGCGATACAGAGATCAACCCCATAGAGGAAGGTGAAGAGGAGTGCTTGGTGGATGATCAAGGAAATGGCGCGGAGTCGCACGAAGCTATTAGTGAAAATTTTGAGAGTGTACATCCTATTGTGGATGATGATTCTGAGGTTGATGAGACGAGGAGCATGAATGGGGATCATGAAAAGGAAATTGAAGACCAAGAAGTCACATTCGAGGTTTTCAAACCCATCGAACACCCATTGGTTCATGAAGAAGATCTTCATGTCGATCTTGACACAAGTGCAATGATTGATGATGCGGATGAGGAGAGTTTCTTCTTGCCATCGGATGATGCTTTGTTTGAGGGTCACCAACCAGGCATGCATGCCATGCGGATCAAAGAAGGAACAACGAGGCGGCATGCAATGGTCAATTTTGCGATTGAGCCGGATTGAAATGAAATAAAGGAGTCGGGCTAACGACTATAAACCAAGCGCTTCTTGGGAGGCAACCCAAGTTTACTATTTTTGTTTTATTTTGGTTTGATTGAATTTTAGTAGTTTAATTACATTTTAATTTCTTTAGTCATTTGCTTTCAGGTACGCTCCCAACTTAGAGGTGTTGAAAGATGATATCAATGGCGCTTGACACGGTTTCAGGGAAGTCTTCTATTTTAATTTTTCCTATATCAAACATTGAGGACAATGTCAAGTTTAAGTTTGGGGGTAGTACTTCGTATTTGTGTGTTTTTAATTTAGTTTTTATGTGATTTAAGTATGTTTTTCTTTTTATTCAAAAAAAAAAAAATTTCATTTATTTTTAGGATGTGTCCCTTGAGCATTGTTTTAATTTGATTTGAACTATAATCCAGGGTCTATGATAAGGGCTTGTTTGAAGAAATTCTAACTCATGAGAAGTAGACAATTGTTGCTTAGTCTTTGTGCTTGTCGTTTATTGGTTATTATTTTGCTTATGCGTCCTTTCACTTTTATGCACGTACCCATGAGTATTAAGCTAGTTGTATGCTTAGTGAGGGCTTTTATAACCGAATGCTTGTGGAAAATATCTATAAACTCTAGAACTCGTTTAAACATCACTCGAACCAAGGTGTCCAAATTTTTTTATGTTTGAATTGATGGTCATGTGGTGAGTTGAGATGGAGCGTAAAACGCACTCACTCATGGACACATGCGTAGGAGAGATAGAGCGTAAAACGCACTCTCTTATAATTGTGATTAAAGAAAAAGAAAATTGTTTATTGCAAATTTTGCATGGGGTTTAGGTTGAGCGTAAAAACGCACTCGCCCATATGAGCGTGCTTAAGGATTGAGATGGAGCATAAAATGCACTCACCTAGAGCCCTTGGTTCTCAAAATTTTTTGGAATTGTGATTTGTATACCTTTGTATTGAGTGATGTGTTAAGCATGTTGTTTTGGGGTTTATTTTGATTATTTCATAAGGTAATGTGGTTGCAAAGTTCATCCGAGCTTGGTTGGTTTAGTGCTATTGGGTACTCACACACACACACGGAAGGGGCCTTAAGCAAAGTGTGACTAGCTAATTAAAATTTTAGACTTGCAACGTTTTGTTTGTTCTCTTGAGTTCCATGTGTTGATGCCTTTGAGACCATTGTCGGCTTATTAATTCATTGCTCAAGTTAGGTTGTATTAGTAGTTTTTGAATTGTTTAGTTTAGGTTTGTTTTGCTTGAGGACAAGCAAAGATTTAAGTTTGGGAGTATTTGATGGGTGTGTTTTATATACACAAATTAGGTACATTTGAGCTTGATAATTTGTAAATCCTAAGTCATTTCGTTTGGTTTTTATATATTTTATCATATTTTTGTAAAATGTTATTTTTGTATTACGTTTATGTGTTTTTGTATTGCTTTTATGTGTTTTTACTTAGTTTTGTAGGAAGTGGAATAAGAGACCAATGCTCATGGATGCCTAATTTGCCATTTTGAGCCTAACTTTGGCTCTGTAGCTGCTTGTTTCCAATTTTCACCCATGATCCAATCCGAATCTCTCAAAACTCAAAGAATGAAAGTTGTAGATATTTGTCTTAGCTTTCCAGAGCATCTTGAATCATCCAATTTGAAGTTCGTATGAGAGAGTTATGGCCATTTTTACCATCGGATTTGGCATGAATTTTACACAGCAGTTGCTTCGGGATCAATTTAAGCCTTTCTCCGGACATTTTCTCATCAAGCTCCAGTTTATGAAAGTTGTAGAGCTCTTTCTTAGCTTTCCATAGCCTATTTACACGCCTAAATCCGAGTTCGGACGAAGAAGTTATGGTCATTTTTACTAACAGAGGTCAAAGCTGAGTCGGGTTACAGGCCACTGGCGCGGGCGCGCGGATTTGGATGCGGGCGCGCGGCGCCTGGCATCAGGCAGCCAGCAGCGCGCGCGCGCGCGCGCGGCGTGGGCGTGTCGTGGGCGTGCGGCAAGGCCAGGGGCTGGGCGCGCGGGGCGCGGCGGGCAGCGTGCGGGCGCGCCCGGGCGTGCTGAGTGCGATCTTTTGAGCTCCTAGTGCGATTCCAGCTCACTTTTTGACCCAAAATCTGATGTTTGGCTAGGGTTTTCATGGAGGCACTATATAATATCTCATTGGGGCTTCATATTTCATAACTAGGGATTGGGAGGCTACACTAAAACATCAAAATTGAGAGCAAAAGTGCTGCAATACAAGGAAAAACTCAGCACAAGCCAAAGAACCAAGAAGGAAAGGATTGTCAAGGCATATCTAAACCTTGGGTGGCTGCACATACATCATCAAGAGGAGCTTGAGGGCTACAAATCAAGAAAATTCCAGCAACAAGCTCAGGAGCAAAAAGAGAAACGAATGCCAAATGAAGAGGAAAAGCTAAAGATTGACATCAACCAAGCAAGCAACATATGAATATCTTCTAAATGGGTTTTATCATCTCTTGCTTTCCTTTGAATTTGTATTTCAATTTTATGATGAACACCATGTGTTTGATGTTTTGCTTAGCTACCATGAACTAAAGCTTGTATTCTAAGATTTCAATGGAACCCAACACATAGTTTGAATTGATTTCTCTCTCTTTGCTATTAATTACTCATTTGTGAATTGTATATCATAATTTATGCTTCATATCTTAATTGCCTAGCTAGTAATTACCGTGGGAACCTATATGAACTTGACGAACGGATTATAGTGTTTAGACCTTGTTATGATATCATGCGAAAGTTAAAGATTGTTGTGGGTTATTAATTGAGATTAAGTGACGTGTGTCTTGTTGATTATCCTCAATGATAGGTAACTTGATAGTATTTAGGATAGATATATACCTAGATACCGTGTGCAACCAATGGAGAATCTACTCTTAATGACTTCCTATGTGAAAGTTGGTAATTGAAGGGACGGTAAATGAGATTTAGTGACACGTGTCTTGTTATTGTTCTTGAAATTAGTCTCTTGATAGTGTGTAGGATAGACATATACCTACACGCCGCATTAGGAAGATTCGAATTTGACCATCGACAGAGGCTTATAAGTAGCTTTGATTTCTCGGTTGGCAATTCTATGTTGTTAATTAATTCAAATGAGAGAGTTAGGATATTTAAATGAAGTGTTGGGGGAAATTGCAATCTTAGACTTGTTAATATTAGATTTCGTTATCTTAATGCTTTTCATATCTCTTAATCATTACAAACAACAAAAACTCAAATCATCATTTGTCTAAATAAAATCGAGACGATATATAGTTGGTACTTGGGATACACTAGAACAATTCCCTGTGGGTTCGACAACTCTCTTATCACTTTATTACTTGTTGACCGCGTATACTTGCGCGTATTTATCGGTTGCGAAATCGACCAACAAGTACATCTCGTACTGGGCTGTGTTATCTACCTGGATGTGTATGAAAGGCACCGGGAAGTTATCCTTGAGACTGGCCTTGTTTAGATCTCTATAGTCTACACATACCTTCACCTTCCCTCCAGGTTTAGCCACTGGGACTACATTGGACAGCCACTATGGGTAAGTGGATACCATAATGATTCCCGCCCTGAACTGTTTGATGATCTCCTCCTTTACTTTTAAGCTCCACTCCGGTTTCAACTTTCTTAGCTTCTGCTTGACAGGCCTGAAACCCTCCTTGATGGGAAACCGGTGTACCACAATGTCGGTGGACAATCCAATCGTATCCTTGTGAGACCAGGCAAAGACATCCTCATATTGGCTTAGCAACTCAGTTATTTCTGCTTTCTGGCTAGAGGTAAGGTCCGTCCCTATCTTGAGTTCTTTTGGCTTGTCAGGGGTTCCGATATCTATAGTGATGGTTTGGTCCAAGTTGGGTTTGGGTTTATCCTCGACCCATCCTTTGATCTCGTCAGGCGCATCGTCGTAATCTGTCTCGTCTTGCTCAATGCTCATTAAATCGAAATCCAGCTCAATGTCAAAATCATAATCATCATTCAAATTTGAAAGACCGTTCGTTAGGCAAGGATTACTCAAATTGGTACACCTGACATGAAACAAAATACTTGTCATATATAAGTTATTTTCCACGACGATCACATTTTCAAATAACATGACGAAACGACATAATTATGCAAAATACAAAACAACAACAACAAAAAATAAACTTCTTCATCCTCCCATCCTCTGGGGTCTACCACCCTGATGTCGGGTTTTACCCTTGTTTGGATATCACTGGTTTCATGGTCCAGTTGTCGATGGTCAGGTCAGATGAAATGCGCTGGATAAAAGGTGGCTTCACATCGGACACTTCCCCGATGACTACGGCTACATCGCCTGAGTCCCTCTTCCTACCTTCTTCAGGAATAACTAGCCCTGCCCAATCGATGGCAGGCACACCTTGTTGGGCTCCCGGTGGCGTGACAACATCCGTCCCCTCTCCATTGCTTGTTAATTTTTCGGGGATATAGCACCTGGTTTCAAACTTTTGCGCGACCTCCTGTAGGAAACTTTCCCTCTTGGTCGACTTATCACTTGCGGGGGTTAATTCTTCATTCCCCGACCCAATCACAGGCTCGCCAGTCCCCTGTTCATTGTTGACCTTGGTCACCGGACTGCCAGCTAATCGAATCGGAGCCCCACCCTGACGGTGTCTCCGTGCTACGCCCTCATGATATCCCAACCCTGCCTTGCCTATCTGCTGTGGTAGTTGGATGGGCTCGGTGATTCCTTGACTGCTCTTTCCTAACCCCTGTCCAGGCTGGAATTTCATTTTCATCATCTCTTTTGCAACGAAGGTAAGCTCTGGAGATACCTTAGGTTTCATGGTTGGAGCCCCAGGCATCGATAGTGGGGAGTGCTGATTTCCAGCGCCTGAAAACTGGCAGGTGCCACCGACTCGTCCACATTAATCACTGGCAGGCCATTCCTGGGAGGAGAAGGGTCATCACATTCTGCCGAGATCGTTATCAGATTCCCGTCGATGATTAGTTTGATTTGTTGGTGTAGTGTGGAAGGAACTGCCCCGACCATGTGTATCCACGGCCTCCCCAATAACAAGTTATAACTGGCTGCAATGTCTAGGAGGAAAGAGATATCAAAAGTACAAGGTCCTATTTCCACCGGTAATTCTATCTCTCCAATTGTATCCCTCCGGGAACCATCGAAGGCTCGCACCACCACATGACTGGCCCGTAGGCGCTTGGAATTAATGTTCATCTTCTGCAATGTACTGAGGGGACAGATATTCAACGCCGATCCCCCATCAATTAGCACCCCATTCATGATATAACCTAAGGAGATTACCGCAATATGTAGCGGTTTTCGATGCCCCCTTCCCTCCTTGGGGATATCGTCATCTGTAAATGATATCACATCACTCTCCAACAGGTGGTCCACCAGATGGCCGAAACCTTCCTTGCTAATTTCTTTAGGAACGTATGCCTCCTCCAGGACTTTTGCCAGGGTTTTGCAGTGATCATCGGACGATAACACCAAGTCCATGATTGATGTCAGGGTTGACTCCTCGCTTAATACCTGGATCCCTCTTGCTTCCGGATGATCCATTCTCTTCAAGAATTCTATGGCTTTCTCCTCGGAGATCTCTTCATTTTTCTTCGTTTTGTTCTCAAGGACTCGTCCGTGAAGGTACAAAGGATTTCCCCCTCGTTGTCACAGAAGCACAACTGGCCGCTTCCTCTGCCACCCCCCCATAATTCCATGGTACCGTCTTTAGACTGCTGACAGGGATTTGCGGTCTCGCTGCAAGGATGAGGGGTTTCGGAGCCGTTAACTTGACAGGCCCCTCCATGATATTTCTGCTTACCCTTGCCAATCTAATTGGTGCTCCCCGTGTATTCCCGTGATCACTTATCATGTTGATCATTTCATCGATTTTCTTTACATAATTTAGCCTTGACGGCCCCTCGGCTTCACTGGCCTCTGCCACATTGACCCCTCCTCCATCATGCCTCGGCAGGGGATTGACTTTGACATTCGGGGAGTCTGGCTGTTCCACCACAATTTCCCCACTATCAATCAAATTCTGGATTCTGTGCTTCAACGTCCAACAGTCCTGCGTATCATGACCAGGGGAACCTGAGTGGTATGCGCATCACTTGCTTGGGTCAAACCTTCTTCCCTTTGGGTCACTTGGGGGTGCCAAATCGATAATTTTCCTCTAGGCTATCAAAACTGCCAACGCTTTCTCGAGTGGATCCCCGAGTGGGGTGAATACTCGATTTTGCGAGGCCTCGAATCTCCTTCGCCCTTCCGCCCACTGATCAGTGAAGTTAGGCTGTCGGGATGGCCCCACTCTCTGCACCTGTACTGGAAGATTGTTTTTTGCCTTTCTAGATGACCCCTGAAGGATGAGGGAAACATCCTCCTCCTTCTTCTTTTGCACCCTACGGGAAGTGCTGCCATAATTTCCACTCTGTATTTGTTCTGCAGCTGTCTCTAAAGCCGTGAAATCCCGAATCTTACCAGACTTCAACCCCATATCCACCATTTCTTCGTGTTTAATCATCTCAGCAAAGGGTCTTCCAATCCCTGATATAACCCGCTCATAATAAGGAGCCTCTTGAATATCTACGAAGGTCATCACCATCTCCGACTCGCTCATACGGGGGATTTCACTTGTGCGGCCATACCCCTCCATCGTCGTGCATAATCCTTGAAGGATTCCCTGGGTTGCTTCTTCACTTTTGTCATTTGGTATCTATCCGGGGCCATTTGTGCCTGGAAACATATACTGTGTTAAGAAGGTGTGGGCCAATTCCTCCCAATTGTGGATCCGGGCATTGTCAAGACGGGTCATACCAGATTCCTCTGCCTCTCTTGTCAGGCTTTTTTAGAAAAGTTGCATCCTTAGACCCTCGTCTTCTACATAAGATCCCAGCTCCCCAATGTAGATTTTCAGATGTGTATAAGGATCCCTTTTTCCATTGTATTTCTCAAATTCAGGGATTTTAAATTTCTCCGGATATCTGGTTTCGGGGAAGACACATAGATCTGAATAGTTCACCCTGCCTAGGGACCCTATGCCCTTCATAGATTGGATAGTTTCCTCCATTTGTTTCATTTTCTTTCGCAGGTCATCAGTATCTCCCTCTTCCAGGATAGTAATCACTGTTTTGTTAGGTACGGGAATGGCCTTTGGGACGACTGGCTCGCCCTTAGGTTGGGGTGGATCCTCTTTAGGTGGATCATGTCTAGGTATCAATTGCTCCTTCAGCATTATGGCCATCTCCAACATCTGTTTCTTAAAGTCATCAAATTCCTCACGAGATATGGCACCAGGATTAGTAGGTGGGAGATCAGCCATTTCAGATGTAGAGTTTTGGGCCCTTTTAGACTGCGAACGGGTTTGAGGAGCAATCCTACAAAAACAACGGTTCGAAGTATAGTCCGGGGCAACGAAAGGATATGGATGCATGCAAAAGCTGTAACTTTTGTGTTTTGGGTTTTTTAATCTTTTTCTGCAAAACAACATGTTAGTAGTCCCTTATTGCAATAATACTTGATAGGTATGACTTATTATGCTTCCCTAGCTGTTCCCTGTAAAACATAGAGGTTAGTAATTTTTTTTAACAACAGGGAAGGCATATATGAACATTGAATGAGACCATGACATTTATACGCGCGAACGTAAAAGGGCATGAAAAGACTTTTCCTGCGTTGGGTTAATCTGAGGCTGACCTATCCTAGGGTTACTCTCACGGGCTTTTCGGCATGAAAGTCCCCAAATCTTCGCAATCTACTCGTCTGAGTCCTTTCGATTGGAGCGGATTTGGGTGGTGCGTTTCCTGAGCCATCTCCGGGGAGCAGCCCCTTCGAGTCCAGTAATAAGCAACCGACAGGTTCGCCTCAGGAGGAGGTACACTCTCAACATACATTCACATTCATCGTCCTCACCGTATGCAAATGATTACTTTAAAGTAAAACAATCCCATACAAATCATTCATTGATTCGGCAAAACACACATTAACACAACAAAAGTAAAAAAATCAAAGTATCGCACATACACACATTTTATGAATTTTTAAAGGATAGGATAACATCAAGATTTGAACGCGGCTTAAGCCCTCTAATGTCCCCAGCAGAGTCGCCAGCTGTCGACGCCGGGTTTTTCGCCTCTTCCGATTTTGGTCTTTTTGGTTAAATGATTTTTTGGAAAAGGTCGGCATAAATATCGACGGGGTTTTGAAAGATTTGTTTTTTATGATGAGCCAATTAACCAGAGTCGCCAGTTGGTATACTTGAAATGGATGTACCAACTCATCCGAGTTTTCGTTTTTTATAAATCGTTAGCTCATATGTGACTCCGAATTAATTGGTCTGCAAACCGAGATTCATAGAATTCGGGGGCTTGCTTAAGCGAGGGGAAGGTGTTAGGCACCCCCCGACTTCCGTGAAACATGGTTACCGCAACCTTGATGTTCTCCTATCCTTTAATTCATGAAATGCGTATGTGTGCGTGTGTGTGTGTGTCTAATGAATGTTATGGTGAGTTTTGTATAAAAAAGGAATTCTTTTTGGTGTTTTATAAAAGAGACGTGTTTTATTTTGAGAGTGCTCTTCGGAATGTCCTTTGGCCTATTCGAGAAAGCTTTATTTCTTTATGAGAAAAGATTTGATTTTTAATTGGCAAAAGCTATGAGATTTTTCATTAAGTGTTTGTTTTGGTAAAACATGAATTTGTTAAACCTTAGCCAAAATAGGAATCGAGATTTATACGTTGCTTTCATAAATGATGGGCAATTTCTAGGATCTCTTTCGCCCTATGTATCCAGGTTTAGTAAAACGGTTATTTCTTTTTATAAAACCATTTTTTGTGACATTTGGAAACAACTTCTCTTTAGCTTTCTCGTAAAATAGGAATCGACTTTCATTAGCATTTCCAATTCTTAACCTCGTGATGCTAATATCCTACTTTGATTGATTTTAGAAAAATCTTTATTGTTTTGGCTTTGAAATCTTTTGTTTGGTGTTACAAATCAAATTAAATATCAAAAACGCGTAGGGTGGATATTCACGGGCATGTAAGCCATCAAAATATCCCCGAACGCCAACAATCACATATTTCACTACTACGGGGCCTTAAATCCGATTCTCGCCTTAGCGTCGTTTTAAGGCCCGACGATTACATGTTACAAAAACGAGCACCTTGAATCTATTACATACATCAAAATGCCCATCATCGGATTTGGACCACGGGGTCGCGTTCCTAGGCTCAAACCCGAGATTACTACATGCCCACAAAATGAATACTATGAAACTAACCAACACGGATTCGCCTAATACACCATGATATCCGAAAATGATAATCTAAATAGATTACACCCAATAAATCACCATCAACAAGCTAGAAATTTCACCAATTGGATATCCTCGGGTTATTAGGAATAATTTTGTTCCGATGGAACCCTCACTAATAATCCCTAATCCATTATCCCACCATAAATTACATGAAAACTACATTTAATTTAACCAAATAATATGATATAAATTGCTATAACAAAGGGAATTTTCACCTTACAAATGATCTCAAATGGATGTAGACTTGTGTATTTGAATAGGATAAGAAGTATATTTGATACAATCAAAATCAAAAGAGTATAAATCCTCTTTTTTTTCTCTCTTTTCTTCCTATTTAGTTGCAAAATTTGCTATTTTCCCTTCTATTTCCGTGCTTTGCTGCTGCTGAATTCTCTCCTTCTTTCAATCTCTCAACTCTCTGTATGCTGAAGCGGAAATGAGTTGAAATAGGCTGGCTGGCCGCCTGCCTTCCACTCACCGTGTTTCGAGTTCCGTGTTTTCAAAAGGCGCACTTATTGGCCGCAGATCAATCCGTGGTTGGACGGTTTGACTTTCTCAATTTTCGTGCCACGCCTCGACTTTCGTGCTGTAACGTCGGTTTTCGCTGACAGGCTTGTATTTTGCAGTCCGGGAATTTTCGGGAGACGTGCCACCTCATTCGGGAATGCTCGTTTCGGGCGGCCTTATTGTCACGTCAGCTTTGGTCGCCAATCCTTGCGGTGGCGTTGAGCGTTCGCACTTATGCCCATTCCTTCGTTCCCGCAAGCCGGTTCAATTGACGATTTTTCCCTCCTGTCACGGTTAGTATAGGGAACGCAAAATTTGGGTGTCTACAGCTTTGACACATTTTCTTAAAATCGCTATATCTCCCTCATCCGAGGTCAAAATGTGTTGATTCCAAAGCCCATGGATCCCTAATTCAGTGTTCAATAATTTACAAGCACATCAATACCATATTTGGTCGCAAGGTCACTGTTCACACAAACTAATAGTTTTCTTGACATGGTTTGCTAAAATCTTCGCCACAAATTCGTTTTAAAAGCTTTTTACTCCGTTCTAACTGGGTTATGAAGATAACCCATGGTACTACAATACCACAATAATAAATAAAGCAAACAAACACATAATTGAAATTACAAGTTCTCTAAAACAGTCCGAATGTCCATATTTGTCCAAAATGTCCATGTTCTTCATTGTTCTTCATCCTTTACGCATGGGTTCGGATTTCCAAGTTATATTATTCGACTTTACCATTTTTACGAAGGTTTTTAGAGTCTTAAGAACTCCCATACCAACTTACACACAACTAACAACAATTATAAACAACGAAAATCAAACCCACCAAGCATATAAGCTTCAAAACTATGAAAGCTTAAAATATTGAGAGAGAATGGTTATGGATAAGGTTTACCTCTTGATTTTTGCTCTTTGATGCTCAGACACTTGGTTAGAGCTTGAATCTTTCTCTTCTTCTTCTTCTTGGCTCCTTCCTGAACAAACACACTCACTTCTTTCTCTCTCTAAAAAAAACTCTCTTTCTCTCTCTACTTCTTCTTCTTCTTCCTTGTTTCTTCTCTTTCTCTCTCTATATTCTCTCTTCTGTAGATGGTTTTGCTTCCAAAATGAGCTTATGGTTTTGAGTGAGGAGAGAAGGATAATGAATGGGAGAATGGATGGAGTTTCGGGAGAGTATGAGGGAGTAACCAAGGTGGTGGGTTTCTCACCCAACAAGAATGTTGGGAAAATAGAAAATTTCAAGGTAATTACTTGGCTCAAGGCCACTCATCCGACCACTCCCTTCTTGCTCACTCCTCATTGGTGCATGTATTAAGTTGGTTCCCTATATCAGTAACACACACAAACTAATACACCCATTTGGTCTACCATACCCGAATGCTTCCTTATTAACACCCATTTTGCTTAATAACTCTACCCAAAATTAAAATGAATCATCTCATAAAATATTGGGATGGTAAAAATAATAAATACGGGATTTGTCCATTTATTTGGAACACCCACAATAACTTTTCGGATAAAATATAAATCACCAACGAGCTCAAACAAATATTCCAACGCTTGGAAAAATTATCTCATCACATACATGATATACAAAAGTAATACAAATCGAAAAATACGTAAAAATATTATGGCGTGAATAGTGCCTGTGAATAGTAATTTAGCGAGATTCCGCGAAATTAATTTATTCACTTATACAAAACTATAACACGTAAAATTCATGTATTCACATAATCCAGGTTGTCACACAACCTTTAAACACGTAACACATAACAATGTTCCTAAAATTTATAATATTCAATAATATATATAAATTTAAATTACAAGGCTATCTAGAATCTATGGTCGTTACAGAAGCTAGACAGCATGAACTATGTCTCCTCTCTTAGTAGCCGACAGCCACCTTTCTTCTCTCTCTCAAATAATTTTGTGCTCTCAAACTTACAAGACTAAGGAAGTAATATTTGCTAGATTAAGTGAGGTAGTCTATTTGTAGCTCCGACAATCTTTACTTACAATCTCTATACCTATACATGATCATCGTATCTCCTCTTTCTTTTCTTGTTATCCCATGAATTAAGGGATTTTCTCCTTTTTGCTAGATATGAAGTACACGGAGTTGGTAAGAGTTGTTCACCAACTTGTACTTGAATGAATAAAAAAAATGACATAAGACACCATTATTCTCCCTTTGAGTTGGGCTGGGCTTCTCTAACCAAAGTTGGGCCAATCCAAATAACCCAATAACCCAATCACACGTTCATAAATAGTTTGATCAGAAATGGGTTGATTGTCATAAACCGACTAGGCTAGTTCCATCCTTAATAAATTCCTAGTGGACTTATAAATTGTTAGTACCATTAATACTTTACACTTCATCATCAATCATCATACAAGTCCAGTATACAATTAGTAGCTTGGGCTTGTTTTAAAATAATTAACAAAGCTAGTCCATTAATATTTTGATTACACACATGGACTATTAAATCAAGATAACATATAACCACATATAGTCACCCAAATCATTTTAGGGTTTGAGTTAATATGCAAAAGAATTTAATTAATAATAAAAATTAAATTCTTAACTTTAATAACATTGCTTAAAGATTCGCAGTCATTACATCCCCCCTTATCAGAATTTTGTCCTCGGAATTTCAACATAAGTTCACTAAAAAAAGATGCGGATGATTCCTCCTCATCTTTTCTTCCAACTCCCACAATAGCTTCTTCAATAGTATGGTTTTCTCCAAAGTACTTAAACTGAATGTATGAATCTTATTCCTTAATGTTTTCTCCTTCCTATCGAGTATCTGGACTAGGAATTTCTTCGTACGATAAATCTTTCTCTACTTGAATTGATTCATAGGATATGACATGCTTGTAATCAGGTTTATATGGTCGCAACACTGAAACATGAAACACGTTGTGAATGTGCTCAAGTTCAGGAGGTTAAAGCTACCTCGTACGCCACTTCACCTACTCGCTTCAAAATCTCAAAAGGTCCTATGAACCTAGGGCTCAATTTTCCCTACTTCCCAAATCGGTATCTTTCCCTTTTAGGGAGATACTTTCAAAAAACATAAAACTGTCCACCTTAAGATCCCTCTTCTGACAATGCCAAGTTGGCGTATTTCTACTGTCGATCCTGGGCTACTACCAGACGAGTCTCTTATTAATTTAAACTGTATCTGCGGTCTACTGTACCATCTCAGGTCCCAGTAGTATCCGCTGAAAGTAGTATGCACACAAGCCAATCATATTTGATATGATGTAGCATATACTTTATAATCTTATTCGTTTACTAAAGGCATTTTACTTTATCTACATGGTGCTGTTATTTTATATGTGATAAACCCATAGTTTTAAGCAATACTTTTAGAATCATGATATGATTATGCTAATGAGATCTAAATTCTAGATAGCTTAAAAACTAAAATTGTTCCTAATTGTTGTATTACTAAAAGGGGATTAATGAATCCCGATAGATTAGTACATACGTTGGTTGTTCTTAGGAAGAGGATGATTGATGTCATAATCATTTGTGTAGAGACACTAAAGCAAGTATGTAGGTACTTATTCTCTAATAAGTACCTACATACTTGCTTTAGAGAATAAGTTCACTGAACGTGCCTCGCTAAGGAATACCTAATGAAGTTTTACTCCCCTGTTAATAGGAATTCCTCTAGTGATAGTAGTACAAGTGATCCTTGGACTTGAGATCATCATAATATCTTGTGTATGATGAGTTATATTTTGACATGTATATGGAGATAGGTGAATGATCAACAAAGAATCTACCACATCTAGTAAAAGATGTGAATGTCCTATGTGATTCGATAGATGACAACTCAGTAGTCCTTGGCCAAGGCAAAATGAAATTAGAAAGGAGTTTCTAATTTGCATTATTTAGAGTTGTGTATTTAAGAATCGAAATGCATATAATTAAATAAAATAAGACTTGACAGTAATTCCATGTCTTATATTTAATTGGGACATTGCGTGGTAGAAGGATTGAATTATACGATAACTATTCACTATAAGGTTCCTTTATGAATAATGTTGAACTCTATATTATCTAGAAAGTCGTTGATTGCTAAGAGGGCTTACCCTTATTGTAAAATACATATTATTTATTTAAATGAATTAAATAGTTTAATTTATTTATTTAAATAAGATTATAATTGTTCTAATTAATTTATTCACAACCGGTTTAATATGGAGAACCTAAAGGGTCACACCGCAAAAGAAAAATATTTATTTAAGAAGTAAATGACATAATTATAATAATAAGTTAAGTGTATTTAATTTAGTCTATAGACATAGAATAAATTAAAGAGCTTAATATTTATTATTTAATACTTTATTATTTAATATTTTAGAAATATTAAATATAAATTAATAAGATGAGTTTTTTTTTATTATTATTACTATTACTATTCTTTAATTCCTAATAAGGATTAGGAATTAATTAATAGAAGTACTCTTTCACGAATTACTAATTAGATTAGGAGTTTAATTTAATTAAAGGAGTTTAACTAGAATAGATGTAATATTCCGAACCCTAATAAGATCTGTATATGTAAATTATGTGTTTAATAAATGAAATTTCGTGTTCTGACTTGGTATTATGTGATTGTGTATTTTATTAAACAATTAGGTCAAATAAAAAATTTTCGCCCAAGCAGCTGGGTCGTGCTTAATCGGACAAAATGATTTGTCGTACTTCAGGCGAATTCACCGAGAAGCGTTTCGACAAATTATTTTTGTAAGCTGCTGTGTCGTGCTTGGAATTGACGAAGTGCTTTGTCGTGCTTCGACATTAATATAATATAATATTAACTGATAAAATTCTAAAATAAGTTAAATAGGGTTTAAAATGTTAAACTGAAATAGACACCCTAATTTGAAAACCCTAATTGATAATAATTATCCAATCGAAACCCTAATTATTGTACAATAATCTTAATTGATATAATTAAGATTTAAAATAATGAATCATAATATTAGTTATGAATTATTAAACTTATATTAAAACCCTAAACGAAAGATTAAAACCCTAATTGTAGGATTGAAAACCCTAAAACCCTAATTCGGAACCCTAAAACCTTAATTTGGGTTTAATAACCCTAAATTATGAGATGATAAACTTTAATTATGATATATTAACTTAATTAAGGTATTATTAAACCATGATTAACATCCTAATCATGATTAACAAAAATTTACTTTTAATTAGTAAGTAAAATAAATCAAAAATTAAAATCCTAGCCAATGAAAATGAAGCTAGGAGTGTGCAAGCTTGTGCTTGACACACTCCAGCACAAGTAGGTGAATCATACCAGCTTATAAGCAGCACAAGTTAAGTAGGAAGATATTTTTTGGTGGCAAGATTTGGAATTAAACCCTAGGAAACCCTAATTCAAGTTGCTATAAATAGAATAAGATGCTGAGCCTTAAACCTACGAAATTTCAAAGCTTATACACTCACATATCCAGCCTAAACAAACCCTAGCAATCACAAGCTCAAAATCAGAAGCCAGAAATCAAAATTTGAAGAAAAAGGTGCACAAAACCCTAATTTATGTTTGATCTTCAAGCCTGGAAAATTTTTGTGTTTTAGATGTTTAGGAATCCTTGTTAAGGTGTTAATAAGTGATCTGGGCGGTCAAAACATGTTTACATAACATCTAGATATGAAAATCAAGCCAAATACTCAAACTGTTCTTAGCAGTCAAGAACAGTCTGACAAGCTACTTTGTCAGATCTTTTGGTCGGTTTAAAATGGTCGTTTGATGTGTTTTAAAGCATGAATCTATAGTATGCCATGTTAGCTTTAATATCCAATTGATAGAACTCCAAAATTATTTCACAGTAAGAAGATATAAGTGGTCAAAGTCCTTTGACCGCTCTGATTTTGCACGTTTCTGGGTAACCCAGAAACTTATGAAGAACTCTGACAAGGTTTGTCAGAAGTTCATGCTGCCCATAATTGATCTAGATGACATGTTTTGTGTAGTTTATTGGTTTGGACTTGTTCTATGCTAGGTAAAGTACAATCTGGTAACATAAAAACACATTTAGCAAACACAGAATCAAAGTTATTCATGGTCAAACCATGTTGACTGACCATGACTGCTTGAGTTTCTAGGTAACCCAGAAACTCAAGAACAGTTTGAACCCGGTGGTTTGACCATCAACTTTAGAGCATGATATGATATATTTTGAGATGGAAATTGATTTGTCGTTGTACCCTACCATGTTGGCTATAACAACAAACAAAAATCAAACACAAACATCAAACCAGTTGGAATTAATTTGAGGTCAAACGTCACTGTTGGACGTTGATCAGGTGTTCTTCATGAAGAACACCTTTAGCGACGAAATGCATGCACAAACCCAGAAAACTAAAGAAATAAGCAGACCGTCCGTAAAGCCCTTTAGCGACGGATTTTTAATAAAAATAAATAAAAATTTATTAAATAAATTATAAAATAATAAATAATTATTAAATAATTATTAATAATTAATAAATAAATCCGAAAATTCATTTTTAATTATAAAAAAATTATTTTTAATATTTTTATATATTTTGAATTATTATTTAATTTAATTAATTATTAAATAATAATTATGATAAATCATTTAATAATTGTTTTAATTATTTAAAAATGATATTAAATTATTAAATAATTATATTAATTATTTAAAAATGATATTAAGGTAAATAAAATTATTATATATAATAATTAAATAAAATATTAAATATTTAAATATTATTAATGATTAAATAAATCATTTAAAATAATATATTAAGTATTTAAAAATTACTTTTAAATGATAATTAAATCATTTAAATATCAAATTAAGTTTTGAAAATTATTATAAATAATAAATAAATTATTTTAATGATAAAATAAATCTAGAGATATTATTAATGATTAAAATAAATCATTTAAATAATATTTTAAATATCTAAAAATATTCTAAATGATAAATAAATTATTTAAATAACATATTAAATGTTTTAAAATTATTCTAAATGATAATTAAATCATTTAAAAATATTCCTAAGCTTGTAAAATTATTTAAAAATACTTCCAAGCTTCTGAAAATTATTTAAAAATAATACCAAGTTTCTAAAAATGTTAGAAATAATAATTAAATTATTTAGACTAATAATTAGACTTCCAAATGAAGTTTTATCAAACAATCTATGTGTTTAGCTATTAAAGATAACGAACCGAGATACCGAATCAACGTCAAACCTTAATGAAACTTGTTTAGATTAGCGTGATACATGTTTATATACGTGTTAACGCTTATTATTGGTATACGTAGACTACGTGCGTTGACCGATTGTACTAAAATTATAGTGAGCTACGCTAAGGCAAGTGTCCTAACCTTTCTCAATTTAGATTAAGCAAGTATTATACATCTTGCTATCAATTATTGTGAAGTTATTGCTTCTTGTTCAGCATAACTTAAGAAATGAATTATTATTCATATATTGCTTGTTCGAGCTTAAATTGTTGTGTCAAGCCAAATTGTTTGGTACGACATCTGATACTGAGAAATGGAACACCTTGATGTAAGGTGAACCCGAAAATTTCCCTTAAAATAAGGTGACGAAATTCCCTTAATATAAGGTGACGAACAGTTGATAATATATCAACATAAATTGGTAGGATGATATGCATACTCCTAGGATATTGGTGAGGCCGATCACCTACCAGATATCCAAAACTCAAATGGTTCTAAGTCATTAAAGACTGATAGAACTAAATGAAATATATGGTTCATGTACAGAACCCTCAGTATACATCATTGACATCTTTCAAATCAAACACATGGTGTTTACATATTTAAATGAACTTGCTGAGCATTTGTAGCTCATTCTTGCGCATATCTTCTTTTGCAGCTATAAATGATATCCCTGGCACGTCTGGGACTAACAAGGGGAAAAGCCATGCTTATTAGCTTTAATGTTTTTGTTGAATACTTTAAGTCTTTTTAAAGACTTGTTGTTGTAATAACTTAGTATAACGAATGATGTAACCGAACAAAATGTTATGTAATATATTATGATCCTTTATGTTATAGAATGCGTTATACTCTGATCTTTAAAATTCTTTAGAATAGTTTGTACTAAGTTAAATACAGTGTCTATATGAATTATACATCTGAATGAGGGTATCTAAATGATGTTGAGAGTCCTATATGGACAATCTTATCATTAATACTGTGAATGTCAGATAGATAGGGAATATTGATATGAAAGAGATATTCATAAGATATGAATCTATATATCTAAGTGAGGGTATCCAAACACCGACAACGTTTCTGGCCGGAACTAGTACCTGTTATGGGATACTGTGAACCTTGGATAGCTAGAAGTCATATTTTATTGAATATTTATAGTTTGTATAGTTTCCACGTGAGCACTAGATCTGCTACAGGGGAGTGTAGAGATTTGGGGGCGTCACAGGTTGGTATCAGAGATATAAGCACAATAAGTGCAAAGAACCCCGAGCCTCTCGCTGGTGACTCCCTATTAAAGGAAGGCACCGAAGCCAGACTCTCTGTAGGGGACGCCGTGATGTCGGTGGCAAGCTGATAGGTACCACTGTGAGGTGTTATGGTTGAAGCACCATGAAAGTCACAGGTTGGTATCAGAGCTGTAGATTATAGCTCTAAGGTAGTTAGGAAATACCTTAGAATATAGTCTTTGAGTTCGTAAAATACTTAATGATACATAAAATAATCTTAAAAGCTTTATCTTATGTGTAAATTTGTTTCCCCCTAAATACTAAATAAATTAAAATTCTTTTGTAGGATGGCAGGAGTAAACCAACACATAGGATGGTTATCCGACAGTGAGCCCGATGAGGTGCCTGATTACGAGCCAGCTACCCCTGAACTAGATTTAGAGGATGAAGACCCAGAGGAAGAGGAGCTTATTCATGATGAGGAGATCTTAGAGGCAGAGGAGGCAGAGAACCCGGTAGATGGGCAGTTAGTAGACCCTGATTCTGAGGAGGATATTGGAGCAGGCCAGATGATGAGTGTCGAAAGACACGAAGAGATAGTCATTGAGTTGGTACAGCAGTCAACAGTAGAGTTAGAAGCTGCTAACTCTCGTGCAAACATAGCGACAGGATTATTGGAGAGTGAGCGAGATACAACTCGGCGTTTGAGGATACTCCTTCAGGACACACAAAGGGAGAAACAGGAGGCACAGATGCAGGCATACAGAGCCGATAGGAAGAGTAAGGCGACATTTGATGGCCTAGAGCGACGAGTGTTTAGGTATCCGGTGGAAGAGGAGAAGGAGGAATATATGATTGATAGAGCAGTAGTCGGTCACATGATACGAGATGCTGATAAGGGGATGCGTAATAGCGCAGTTTAGTAGTGTCTAAGTTTATGTGTTGTACTTAGTACGATATCAAAATTTTGAGTTGTAAAGTAGGAAATCCTTGTAATAACTAGTAGTAGTATAACTACTAGTCGGTTATGTAATCGTTGTTGCATGTTATATACAAGTTGTGTTTATATAATCAAATTGTTAGTTCTATGTAAGCATATCTTTGTATTTATACGTGCTTTTCTTTATTTTAGAACCATGGCATCAGGACGAAGAACCCAAGCCCGAACTGAGACCACCGAGCCAAATCCCACACAACAATTAGTAAATATCCTCTTAGAAACCTTACAAAATCGTCCACCACCTCAACCCACCCCAGTTAATCCACAGGGTACAATATTCAAGGACTTTAAACTTGTTGGACCACCGGAATTTAAGGGAGCTGCGGAACCAATTGAGGCTCAAACATGGGTTACCGAAATAGAAAAGTTTTTCAAGGTAACTAATGTTGGCGAAGATCAAAAGACGATCTTTGCCACCTTTTTCCTCAAGGGTGAGGCAAACCATTGGTGGGAAAATACAAAAATTCGTGCAGGTGAGGATATAATTCCTTGGACCAGGTTTAAGGAATTATTCTTCGAAAATTATTTTCCCCAATCAATGAAGGATCGTATGGAGGTACGATTCTTAGAATTGAAACAAGGAGAACTTACCGTATCCCAGTATACGGCCAAGTTCAATGAATTAGCCAGGTTTGCCCCACACCAGGTTGATACAGAGGCAAGAAAGACTAGGAGATACGAAGAGGGATTAAAACCCCAAATTCGTAGCAAATTGTCAGTATTTCAAGTGAGAACTTTTCCAGAAATTCTCGAGAAAGCTATTATAGCTGAAAAAGAGAATGAAGCTTTAATAAAATTTCATAAGGAAAAGAGAAGTTTGAGTGAGGGAGGAAAGTTGAAAGGAGAAGTTAGTACAGGGGGTACTAATAATAACAAAAGGAAGTGGGATGCCACTGTTCCTACAAACTTTGTGAGAAGGGGTAACAATTACAATAACAACAACAATAGAAACCAGAACAATAACAATAAGGTGGGTCGTTGTGCCATATGCGGAAAGAATCACCTAGGGTTATGTCGCCAGAAGGTGGTTACTTGTTACCATTGTGGGCAAGAGGGACATTATTCCTCTTATTGTCCTAAAAAGAGTAATGATAATACTCGTCAGAGTAATCCGAATGTTACTTGCTATCTTTGTGGTGCAACGGGGCATGTGTCTAGGAATTGCCCGAGGAACAGAAACCAATTTGGGGGAGGAAACCAAATCCCAAACAATAACCCCAAACCAACAGTAGCAGGAGCTGGAGGTCCAGGTCGTCCAACCGCAAGAACGTTTAATATGGCGACAAGGGATGCTGTTGCTGCACCAGACGTGGTAACAGGTATCATCCCTATCGACACTTTAAATGCATATGTGTTGTTCGACTCTGGTGCTACTTGTTCATTTGTGTCTAATAGCTTTGCTAAGAAATTGTCAATACCATGCGAAGATTTAGACATACCTTTTAATGTGGAGATCGCAAACAATGAGATAATTCCCGTCAAAACCATTTATAAGAATTGTGCTATCGAGATTAAGGGACACAAGTTTCTTGTAAACCTCATTCCCATACAACTAGGGGAATTTGATATAATCTTAGGCATGGACTGGCTGGGCAATTATAATGCAATAATTGACTGCCAGCAGAAGCGGGTGAATTTAGTGACTGCTTCAGAGTCAAAAGTAGTGTTCAAAGGTGGTTGTTCACCTAAACGATCTCACTATCTGACAGTAATGCAGGCAGAGAGATTGCTTAGGAAGGGTTGCACAGGTTATTTGGCATATATAGTAGATACTCGAAAAGAAGGAGTAAAGCTAGAACAAATACCTGTAGTTAGAGAATTTTCGGATGTGTTTCCAGATGACTTACCCGGTTTACCTCCGGAGAGGGAGATCGAATTTGTTATTGATCTTGCACCGGGTACGGCACCAGTTTCCAAGGCACCGTACAGAATGACACCTGTAGAGTTGAAGGAGTTACTTGTACAGCTACAAGAACTCTTAGACAAAAAGTACATACAACCAAGTGTTTCACCTTGGGGAGCACCGATGTTGTTTGTAAAGAAGAAGGATGGAACATTAAGGTTGTGTATTGATTATAGAGAATTAAATAAGTTAACAATAAAGAACAAATATCCTTTACCACGAATTGATGATTTATTTGACCAGTTGAAAGGGGCCGAATACTTTTTGAAGATCGACCTACGATCGGGTTATCATCAATTAAAGGTAAGAAAAGAAGATGTGCCGAAGACAGCGTTTAGGACACGCTACGGACATTATGAGTTTCTTGTGATGTCTTTTGGATTAACAAATGCGCCGGCAGCATTTATGGACTTAATGAACCGAGTGTTTAAACCATGCTTAGACAAATTTGTCGTAGTGTTCATCGATGATATTTTAGTATACTCGAGAACAAAAGAGGAGCATGCTGAACACTTAAGAAGCGTATTGGAGATATTACGCAAGGAACAACTTTATGCAAAGTTTTCCAAATGTGAATTCTGGTTGGAACGGGTCCAGTTCTTAGGTCATGTAATTGACAAGAATGGAATAGCGGTAGATCCAGCCAAGATAGAAGCGGTTGTGAATTGGGAACAACCAACAACTCCAACAGAAGTAAGAAGTTTTCTCGGTTTAACAGGGTATTATCGGCGTTTTATACAAGATTTTTCAAAGATAACGACCCCGCTAACCAATTTGACTCGAAAGACGGTAAAGTACGTCTGGACAGACAAATGTGAAGAAAGCTTCCAAGAGTTGAAGAAGCGGTTAAGTGGCACCAGTGTTATCTTTACCAGATGATACAGGAGGCCTCGTTGTTTATAGTGACGCATCACACAAAGGGTTAGGGTGTGTGTTAATGCAACACGGAAAGGTGATTGCATATGCATCAAGACAACTCAAAGATTATGAGAAGAGGTATCCTACGCATGATCTTGAGTTAGCCGCCGTAGTATTCGCCTTGAAAATTTGGAGGCATTACTTGTACGGGGAGAAGTGTGAGATATACACAGATCACAAGAGTCTGAAATATATTTTCACACAGAAGGAGTTAAATATGAGGCAAAGGAGATGGCTAGAGTTGATAAAAGATTTTGATTGTGAAATCTTATATCATCCAGGGAAAGCCAACGTCGTAGCAGACGCATTAAGTAGGAAGAATCAGGAGAAATTGAATGTGATGACTAATAACGAGATACTAATAAAAGAGTTTGACAAACTTGAGATTGAGGTAAGAGTTCCAGTTAACTCTACCCAGAAGTTATTTGTCATCGAGAGTAATTCGACTTTATTGGACAAAGTCAAAGAATTACAGGAGACTGATGTAGAATGTCAGAAATATAAGGCAGAAATGACTCATAAAAAGCATGTTAAGTTTAGAATGGATAAGGATGGAGTACTAAGATACGAAAATAGAATTTGGGTACCTTCAGTACAAGAGTTAAAAGACGAAATACTGAATGAAGCCCATAATTCTAAATTCGCTGTACATCCAGGGAGTACAAAAATGTATAAAGACCTGAGCCAACATTTTTGGTGGTCTAACATGAAGAGAGAGATAGCGGAGTGGGTAAGTAAATGTTTAACTTGTCAAAGGGTTAAAGCTGAACATCAGAAACCAAGTGGATTATTACAACCCTTAGAAATTCCTGAGTGGAAATGGGAGCATATTACCATTGATTTCGTAGTTGGCCTTCCAACCACACAAAAGGGTCACAATACCATTTGGGTAATTGTAGATCGTCTTACCAAATCAGCTCATTTCCTACCCATCAAAATCAACTTCAGTCTAGACCAATTAGCCAGACTTTACATCAATGAAATTATTTCTAGACATGGAGTCCCTGTGTCTATAGTGTCAGACAGAGATCCACGATTTACTTCAAATTTTTGGATAAGTCTCCAGAAAAATTTAGGAACTCAGTTGAGACTAAGTACAGCATACCATCCACAAACTGACGGTCAGAGTGAGAGAACCATCCAGACATTGGAAGACATGTTGCGCTCTTGCATCATGGATTTCAAGGGAAGTTGGGAAGATCAATTACCTTTGGTAGAATTTGCATACAACAATAGCTACCATGCCAGCATAGGAATGCCACCATTTGAAGCCCTATATGGAAGAAAATGTAGGACGCCTTTATGTTAGGACGAGGTTGGGGAACGGCAAATGCTAGGACCCGAAATAGTGCAACAAACCACGGAGGTAGTTCGAATTATACGGGGAAGATTACAAGCGTCACAAGATCGACAGAAGAAATATGCTGATCAACACAGGAAATTACAAGATTTCGAAGTCGGTAGTCACGTATTCTTAAAAGTATCTCCGTGGAAGGGAAAAATACGTTTCGGCAAGAAAGGCAAATTGAGTCCGAGATTTATTGGGCCATTTCAAATATTGAGGAGGATAGGTGAGGTAGCTTATGAGGTAGCCCTACCTCCTGAACTAGAACATATTCATAACGTGTTTCATGTGTTCGTGTTACGACCGTACAAACCTGATTATAAACACGTTATTGATTATGAGCCCATTCAAATCGAGAAGGATTTATCGTATGAAGAAATTCCTATTGAAATTGTGGATAGGAAAGAACAGCAATTGCGAAATAAAAAGATACCTTCGGTTAAGGTTATCTGGAGAAATCAGAATATCGAGGATGTGACGCCCCCAAATTCGGGTCTCCAAATACCCGGATCTGGTCATCACGATCCAATACAAACATTCACCTCTAACAACATATGATATCTGAAAGTGCGGAATATAATAAACATACGTTGTTCATTATAAGGTGTTACTAGTCCCAGAATACGATTAACCTTAAACATTTACACCATACATACCCTAAATAGCTATCAGGGTTTAAATTACATTAACCGTAATTAACTAACACACAAATCTAAAGTCTGCTACGAGAAGTCTATCACTTCATCTTGTCTTTTCCTTTATTCTTCCCTGACGTCTCGGGTTTAGCTGCAATGAAGTCATGATATAGCAAGATATGAGCAACGAGTTTGCCCAGCAAGTTTAATGTGCAACAATAAAGATATATCATGATGAAGGAATATTAAAAGGATTTCAACAATAGAATAATCAGAAGCAAGAACATTAAATGCTTTTAGAACAATTGATAGTCAAATAGACTTTGAACGATAACTTCCAGAGGAGTCAATAGCTGGTTGACCCTCTGGTTACTGGCTACAGAATAACGTACTTGAGGGGATCAGCCTCGCGTACCCGATGTATATGCATAACATTTAATTCTGCTATTTGTACCTTATATACGGTACGTGGGGTACTCCCCTATAAATAAAGGGGTGTTCATACAGTCTAAGAATCCTCACCATTGATTGGTTCGGATAGCTTTTATAAATTTCACATACTTTGTCTGACCGAACAAGGGTTCAGACTTAACCATGAATGGTTTATAAATTCCTGAATTTAAATATACGAATTTCAAATGCACGAGTGCGAATGTCAATAAATATACAGATGTGGAATAATTTTGAAAGTAATTAGACCACTTAAGGCATGCTTGGAGATAAAAACTCAAGCTTAAAGAATAACTTGCAACAGTAATATATATACCTTTTTGCACGAATTAGAAATAGTGCATAAGGCTTAGAAATTTGCTCAATGTAAAAGTTGAGTAAAGAAGAACTTGCAATAATGTAAGAAGTTTAGGGTTAGGAACTTGCCTGTTTGCTCAGCTACAATTTAAATCTTAGCTTTAATTAATTGATCTCGAGTGACCTATCATCGGGTAAAGTCGATTTATCAATTAACAGTTGTATATTGGCACCTCTTATTATGCCTTTTACTCAACAGGTAAAACTCATCATCTATATTTAATTAACATTAGCTAAACAGCAATTTATTGGTGATCTTTAGCTATTAAAAATAATTGCTAGTTAATCATGATTACTATTCTCGAGGGTTCAGATTATTACCCTTATTGTCCCTAAATATGGGTCAACAATCTTTATTTATTATTAGAATAATAAATGCATCATGGTTTAATGACAATTAACAAATAGTCGGTTACTTACTTAATTACACTTAATTACTATTTACTATTAATAAAAAAAATCTTAAAGTGTTTATCCTCATTATTTAGTAAGGACCAAAATAAAAATCGGCTTATCAATCCCCCGTATACTTAATCATTATTTCCGCAACGATTTAGTAATTCTCATCCTTATTATTCAATAACTTTATTCATTATTATTATTATTATTGAATAATAATTAAATACTTAGTACCTTTATTTACTATTTATTACTAAATAATAAATAATTTTTTTATTAACTTTATTCATATTTAATTATTATTAAATATTTATTATCTTTATTTATTATTTATTAATAAATAATAAATAATTATTTTATTAACTTTATTCATATTTAATTATTATTATTAAATAATAATTAAACATTTATTATCTTTATTTATTATTTATTATAAATAATAAATAATTATTTTATTAACTTTTATTCATATTTAATTATTATTATTATTAAATAATAATTAAATATTTATTATCTTTATCTACTATTTATAAATAAGTAATAAATAATTACTTTATTAATTTTTTTATGCATATTTAATTATCATTTAATGTTAATTAAAATAATAATTAAATATTTATTATCTTTATTTATTATCTATTAATAAAAATTATTATTTTTTTTTTATTATTGTTACCAGTTTCTATGAACAGCCAAAGGTTAATTTATATATGGACCACATTGTTGACCGGCGGCATTTAATACCAAAATGAACGAGTCTCTTTTCTTTGGCAATACAGCAACACACGTTGGGCATCTAAATTCGACCTTAGCGTAGTTGCAGTTAGTACTAATTAACGCAGCCTGAGCCTCTTAGGGTCTTTTAGTAAAACAGAGTTCCATCAGTGAAACTGCACAACTTAATACAGTCGAGCAACACGAACCAAATTTTCGACAAGGTATCACACAGTACCTTAACATATTTTCAACCCAATTCAAGATAATACAACGTTTGAGTTTCAATTCAAGGCAATACAAACCTAATAAAAGGTATAACACCACCCACACAGAAGGGAAGTTAAATAACTCAGTACAACCCAACAATAGCAACCCAACGAACTATTTTAATCTAATGCAGAGAAATGAAGTACCCCAATACAGAGAGTAATTAACCCAAAAATAAAGCCAACCAAAAATTCCCACGAACTGATTCCAGATTTCTCAAATTAAATTCAGCGAAATTAACACAATCCAGATTTGTAAACCTAAACAACATAATACAATACCAAATTTCCAGTTAACACTACAATCCAAACAGTAAAGTACCAAACTTACGCCCCCAATAGGAAATTTCTAACTCAGTACAGATTATACTAGAGTGTCCAGAATCCAGTTTTCCCATACATAGGAACTATTTGATTCAATACAATGCCAAAACTTCTAAAATTCCCAAGCACCGTTTTGGGAAAGAAAATAAAATCGACCCAACAAAATTATCACAGAAATTTGGCATAACCATCGAGCCATTGTTATACCTTGGTGTTGTTCGGATTGCAGTTCTTCTTCTCCTCCCAAGATAAGAAACGAAGTTGAGCATTTACGGCTAGCCTTCCTCCTCTGCAATCCCTCTCTCTGTTATGCCTCACTCTAATAAAAAAAAAAATTTTTTTTTTCTTCTGATTCCTCTCTTAAATTTCAAATCCCTAATTTTGTCTAAATTTGGGACTTACAAACAGAGGGAATCGGCACCTTGGGGGTTGGGGTTTGGCTCAATTTATAGCAAATTGATTATCCAACTGGACCGGTTTTTACCTTATTTGATCATTCAAGGACCGTCGGTAGGAGAAGGGTAAGCGTCCGATTGGTCCCATCATGCCCACTGTGAAAATCGCCGGCCGGCCTTTGAGCCGTGTGCTTCGTCGGTCACATCGCCTAAAATCCGGGACCAACGGTCCATTTGATTATTGCTCGGTTGCCCGTGTCGAAACCCGCATCACCCGTTGGTCGGCAAACTTCCCCTCTAGTCCAAACGGCCGGTCATCGCCGACCGTCACACCGACGTCGTCTGGTGTGACCCTCCTTCCTCCTTCTCGTCTCGTCCGATTGATGGCCTAGGTCAGCTAGGGCTTAGTACTCTCAAGCGGTTTGGGATTTTCAGTTTGCTTCGCTCGGTTTGATCCCCATTCAGTCCACTGATTGCCCCTAATTGTATAGGAACGGTTCAACCCGTTCCAAATGGTTCGACCCGGTTGGAAATGGGCTCACCCAATTGGAGTTGGGCCGGCTGATTAAAAGTGACCCCATAGGCAAAAGGAAATTGGGCTTTGCCCCCTTAGAATTCGGGTCAATTGAAATAAAAGAACACAGCCCACTTGTTTATTAAAATTACCAACATTATTCTCCTAACATTTAAATTGAACCAATTACTAAATTAATTAACTATTTATAATATTTATTTCAACAATAGTTCTTCATGAGAATTATTTAGATCCGATAATAGTAACGCAAATTAATTTCCCCAATTTTCTTGAAATTAAATATTAGGATAAATTATAAATTCGAATAATACTACTTACGTGGATCCAGTTAAATTTATAAAATTGCATAAAATGAATTTATTTATAAAAATAAATTTGATACAGTGTCTAAAATTCTCGGACATTACAGAGGAAGCTACGTGGGAGCTCGAGAGTAAAATGCGAGATAACTACCCACATTTATTTTCATAGACTGCACTGTAAATTTTGAGGACGAAATTCTTATTAGTGGGGGTGAATGTAATATTCCGAACCCTAATAAGATCTGTATATGTAAATTATGTGTTTAATAAATGAAATTTCGTGTTCTGACTTTGTATTATGTGATTGTGTATTTTATTAAACAATTAGGTCAAATAAAAATTTTTCGCCCAAGCAGCTGTGTCGTGCTTAATCGGACAAAATGATTTGTCGTACTTCAGGCGAATTCACCGAGAAGCGTTTCGACAAATTATTTTTGTAAGCTGCTGTGTCGTGCTTGGAATTGACGAAGTGCTTTGTCGTGCTTCGACATTAATATAATATAATATTAACTGATAAAATTCTAAAATAAGTTAAATAGGGTTTAAAATGTTAAACTGAAATAGAAACCCTAATTTGAAAACCCTAATTGATAATAATTATCCAATCGAAACCCTAATTATTGTACAATAATCTTAATTGATATAATTAAGATTTAAATAATGAATCATAATATTAGTTATGAATTATTAAACTTATATTAAAACCCTAAACGAAAGATTAAAACCCTAATTATAGGATTGAAAACCCTAAACCCTAATTTGAAACCCTAAAACCTTAATTTGGTTTAATAACCCTAAATTATGAGATGATAAACTTTAATTATGATATATTAACTTAATTAAGGTATTATTAACCATGATTAACATCCTAATCATGATTAACAAAAATTTACTTTTAATTAGTAAGTAAAATAAATCAAAAATTAAAATCCTAGCCAATGAAAATGAAGCTAGGAGTGTGCAAGCTTGTGCTTGACACACTCCAGCACAAGTAGGTGAATCATACCAGCTTATAAGCAGCACAAGTTAAGTAGGAAGATATTTTTGGTGGCAAGATTTGGAATTAAACCCTAGGAAACCCTAATTCAAGTTGCTATAAATAGAATAAGATGCTGAGCCTTAAACCTACGAAATTTCAAAGCTTATACACTCACATATCCAGCCTAAACAAACCCTAGCAATCACAAGCTCAGAATCAGAAGCCAGAAATCAAAATTTGAAGAAAAAGGTGCACAAAACCCTAATTTATGTTTGATCTTCAAGCCTGGAAAATTTTTGTGTTTTAGATGTTTAGGAATCCTTGTTAAGGTGTTAATAAGTGATCTGGGCGGTCAAAACATGTTTACATAACATCTAGATATGAAAATCAAGCCAAATACTCAAACTGTTCTTGGCAGTCAAGAACAGTCTGACAAGCTACTTTGTCAGATCTTTTGGTCGGTTTAAAATGGTCGTTTTGATGTGTTTTAAAGCATGAATCTATAGTATGCCATGTTAGCTTTAATATCCAATTGATAGAACTCCAAAATTATTTCACAGTAAGAAGATATAAGTGGTCAAAGTCCTTTGACCGCTCTGATTTTGCACGTTTCTGGGTAACCCAGAAACTTATGAAGAACTCTGACAAGGTTTGTCAGAAGTTCATGCTGCCCAGAATTGATCTAGATGACATGTTTTGTGTAGTTTATTGGTTTGGACTTGTTCTATGCTAGGTAAAGTACAATCTGGTAACATAAAAACACATTTAGCAAACACAGAATCAAAGTTATTCATGGTCAAACCATGTTGACTGACCATGACTGCTTGAGTTTCTAGGTAACCCAAAAACTCAAGAACAGTTTGAACCCGGTGGTTTGACCATCAACTTTAGAGCATGATATGATATATTTTGAGATGGAAATTGATTTGTCGTTGTACCCTACCATGTTGGCTATAACAACAAACAAAAATCAAACACAAACATCAAACCAGTTGGAATTAATTTGAGGTCAAACGTCACTGTTGGACGTTGATCAGGTGTTCTTCATGAAGAACACCTTTAGCGACGAAATGCATGCACAAACCCAGAAAACTAAAGAAATAAGCAGACCGTTCCCCGTAAAGCCCTTTAGCGACGGATTTTTAATAAAAATAAATAAAAATTTATTAAATAAATTATAAAATAATAAATAATTATTAAATAATTATTAATAATTAATAAATAAATCCAAAAATTCATTTTTAATTATAAAAAAATTATTTTTAATATTTTTATATATTTTGAATTATTATTTAATTTAATTAATTATTAAATAATAATTATGATAAATCATTTAATAATTGTTTTAATTATTTAAAAATGATATTAAATTATTAAATAATTATATTAATTATTTAAAAATGATATTAAGGTAAATAAAATTATTATATATAATAATTAAATAAAATATTAAATATTTAAATATTATTAATGATAAATAAATCATTTAAATAATATATTAAGTATTTAAAAATTACTTTAAATGATAATTAAATCATTTTAAATATCAAATTAAGTTTTGAAAATTATTATAAATAATAAATAAATTATTTTAATGATAAAATAAAATCTAGAGATATTATTAATGATAAAATAAATCATTTAAATAATATTCTATCTTTCTAAAAATATTATAAATGATAAATAAATCATTTAAATAATATTTTAAATATCTAAAAATATTCTAAATGATAAATAAATTATTTAAATAACATATTAAATGTTTTAAAATTATTCTAAATGATAATTAAATCATTTAAAAATATTCCTAAGCTTGTAAAATTATTTAAAAATACTTCCAAGCTTCTGAAAATTATTTAAAAATAATACCAAGTTTCTAAAAATGTTAGAAATAATAATTAAATTATTTAGACTAATAATTAGACTTCCAAATGAAGTTTTATCAAACAATCTATGTGTTTAGCCATTAAAGATACGACCGAGATACCGAATCAACGTCAAACCTTAATGAAACTTGTTTAGATTAGCGTGATACATGTTTATATACGTGTTAACGCTTATTATTGGTATACGTAGACTACGTGCGTTGACCGATTGTACTAAAATTATAGTGAGCTACGCTAAGGCAAGTGTCCTAACCTTTCTCAATTTAGATTAAGCAAGTATTATACATCTTGCTATCAATTATTGTGAAATTATTGCTTCTTGTTCAGCATAACTTAAGAAATGAATTATTATTCATATATTGCTTGTTCGAGCTTAAATTGTTGTGTCAAGCCAAATTGTTTGGTACGACATCTGATACTGAGAAATGGAACACCTTGATGTAAGGTGAACCCGAAAATTTCCCTTAAAATAAGGTGACGAAATTCCCTTAATATAAGGTGACGAACAGTTGATAATATATCAACATAAATTGGTAGGATGATATGCATACTCCTAGGATATTGGTGAGGCTGATCACCTACCAGATATCCAAAACTCAAATGGTTCTAAGTCATTAGAGACTGATAGAACTAAATGAAATATATGGTTCATGTACAGAACCCTCAGTATACATCATTGACATCTTTCAAATCAAACACATGGTGTTTACATATTTAAATGAACTTGCTGAGCATTTGTAGCTCATTCTTGCGCATATCTTCTTTTGCAGCTATAAATGATATCCCTGGCACGTCTGGGACTAACAAGGGGAAAAGCCATGCTTATTAGCTTTAATGTTTATTGTTGAATACTTTAAGTCTTTTTAAAGACTTGTTGTTGTAATAACTTAGTATAACGAATGATGTAACCGAACAAAATGTTATGTAATATATTATGATCCTTTATGTTATAGAATGCATTATACTCTGATCTTTAAATTCTTTAGAATAGTTGTACTAAGTTAAATACAGTGTCTATATGAACTATACATCTGAATGAGGGTATCTAAATGATGTTGAGAGTCCTATATGGACAATCTTATCATTAATACTGTGAATGTCAGATAGATAGGGAATATTGATATGAAAGAGATATTCATAAGATATGAATCTATATATCTAAGTGAGGGTATCCAAACACAGATAATGTTCTGGCCGGAACTAGTACCTGTTATGGGATACTGTGAACCTTGGATAGCTAGAAGTCATATTTTATTGAATATTTATAGTTGTATAGTTCCACGTGAGCACTAGATCTGCTACAGGGGAGTGTAGAGATGTGGGGGCGTCACAATAAAAACCCTAATCCTAAATAGTTTAGGGTAGGATTTTCCTACATCTATAAATAAGAGAAGTCTTATCATAGATTAGGGTTACACATTCTTGCATTAAAATTATGGAGAGTACTTACAATTTCTATAAAGATAGAAACCAGGGTTTTGCCAACACCCATCTTCTTGAACAAGTATTATTCCTTGGTGGATCACCTCCAGAGGCCAAACATTTAGGTGGCTAAAGTTGATCAAAGGAAGAAATTTAATCGGTGGAATTCAAGGAGAACGCGAAAAAATTAGAATAAGGTTTGTATATAACGCGAACGTGCAATCAAATTACATAAATAAAGCGGAAGCGCAATAAAATCATATTTTAAAATTTTATACAAACTATCACCATGATCTTTCTTTATGCACAATTATTAATTAAACGAAGGAGATAGAGAATAAAAATTATACCTTTGTAGAATTATACCTTTGATTAATGTTAGCCACCCAAGTGTTTGGCCTCTAGAGGTGATCCACTAAAGAATAATACTTATTCAAGAAGATGGGTGTTGGCAAAATCCTACTTATTATTAGAAACAATATCAATTACGTAATACTCTTCCTGAATCTAGCAGATATTATCAATTAACTAATTTAATCTTGTAGAAATCAAACCAGTTAATCAAATAACATTCAACATTTAAAACAGATTATCAGAATAAGTTTCATATAAGAAGAAATAAATATTCTATATTCAATCAAACCATTAGCTGTTATAATGACCTAAAATTTCGTATAGCGAATTAGTAATAGAAATGAGGAATTATTTGATAATTGTTGTGTGCATGTGAACTTATGTGATAAGAAGATATGGAAATAAAAAAATTCCATGAATAAGAATTTGATTAAATATGAGACTATTAAATTATGAGAATATGAACAAGCTTAAGTTAAGAATTAACTAAGCTTAGAAGAATAAGCTTTGTATGGCTTGATGAATAATTAAGATGATAGATTAATCAAGTCTGTGATTTATTCATGGAAGATGATAGGTAATAAATCCAAGAGGATAATTGATTTAACCTATGAATTTAGTTTTCAATAAAGAATAATTGAATTCTATTGATTATGTGTTTTGGCCCAATATGAATTAGTATTGGATGGACTAAGGAATGCAAGCTTTGTAACGACTGGGAATTCTGGGTTTTCCATGTAATTCAAATTTTGAATATTAATGAATATATTATATTTTATTAATATTATATCTGTGTTGCATGTTTAAAGGTTGTGTTACAACCTGGATTATGTGAATGCATGAAATTTTACGTGTTTTAGTTTTATTTTAGTGAATAATTAATTTCACGTAGCGTCGCTAAATCACTATTCACAGGGCACATTTTCCGAGACATTATTCACGCCATAATATTTTTGTGTCTTTTTCGATTTTAATAAATTTCATAAATACGTGTATGCGTACGAATAATTTTTTCAAGCGTTGAAAATTTTATTTGAGTTGATACTGTTAGGTTTGTATGTAACGCGAGCATGCAATCAAATTACATAAATATAGCGGAAGCGTGACAAAATCAAATTTTAAAAATTTTATACAAACCATCACCATGATCTTTCTTTGTGCACAATTATTAATTAAACAAAAGAGATGGAGAATACGTATTATACCTTTGTAGAATTCTAGCTTCCTCAGGTACAAGTTCAACTTCAATTCCTTTGCGTTCTCCTTAATTCCACCGATTAAATTCTTTCCTTTGATCAACGTTAGCCACCCAAGTGTTTGGCCTCTAGAGGTGATCCACCAAGGAATAATACGTATTCAAGAAGATGGGTGTTGGCAAAACCCTAGTTTCTATCTCTATAAAAATTGTAAGTACTCTCCACAATCTAATGCAAGAGTGTGTAACCCTAATCTATGATAAGACTCCTCTTATTTATAGATGTAGGAATAACCCTTCCCTAAACTATTTAGGATTAGGGTTTCTATTATAATTAAACTCCTTTAATTAATTATGCTCCTAATCCAATTAGGAATTCATGAGAGAGAGAGTACTTCTATTAATTAATTCTCAATCCCTATTAGGAAATAAATAATAGTTCTATTAATTAATTCTCAATCCCTATTAAGAATTAAATAATAGTAATAGTAATAGTAATAATAATAATAAGACTCCTCTTATTAATTTATATTTAATATTTTCAAAATATTAAATAATAAATATTAAGCTATTTAATTTATTCTATCTCCATAGACTACATTAAATTACACTTAACTTATTATTACAATTATGTCATTTACTTCTTAAATAAATATTTTCCTTTTGCGGTGTGACCCTTTAGGTTCTCCATATTAAACCGGTTGTGAATAAATCAATTAGAACAATTCTAATCTTATTTAAATATATAAATTAAACAATTTAATTTCATTTAAAATAAATAATATTTATTCTACAATAAAGGTAAGCCCCCTTAGCGATCAACGACTTTCCTGATAATATAGATTTCAACATTAATCACAAAAGAACCTTTGAGTAAATAGTTACCGTACAATTCAATCCTTCTACCATACAATGTCCCAATTAAATATAAGACATGGATTTACTGTCAAGTCTTATTTTATTTAATTATATGTATTTCATTTCCTAAATGCACAACTCTGATTAATGCAAATTAGAAACTCCTTTCTAATTTCATTCTGCCTTGCCCAAGGACTACTGAGTTTGTCATTTATCGAATCACATAGGACATTCACATCTTTAGTAGACGAGGTAGATTCTTTGTTGATCATTCACCTATCTCCATGTACAACTTATTATACCCAATCATACACTTTGATATACCCTAAAGGTCTTAAGGGGACATGTCAAAGTATAACTCATCATACACAAGATACTATGATGATCTCAAGTCCAAGGATCACTTGTACTACTATCACTATGGGAATTCCTATTGACAGCCGAGTAAAACTCCATTAGGTATTCCTTAGCGAGTCACTTTCAGTGAACTTATTCTCCAATAAGCACCTACATACTTGTTTTAGTGTCTCCACACAAATGATTATGAGATCAATCATCCTCTTCCTAAGAGCAAGCAATGTATGTACTAATCTATCCGGATTCACTAATCCCCAATTTAGTAATCCAACGATTAGGAATAATTTTAGTTTGTGAGCTATCTAGAATTTAGATCTCATTAGCATGATCACCATCATGATTCTAAAAGCATTGCTCAAAAACTATGGGTTTATCACATTTAATATAACAGCACCATGTAGATAACGTAAAATGCCTTTTTAAGAAAATCAATTCTTTTATTAATAAATGAATAAGATTACAAAGTATATGCTACATCATATCAAATATGATTGGCTTGTGTGCATACTACTTTCAATCTCCCACTTGCACTAAAGCCAATCGCCATGGTATCTAATACCCATCTTCTCTAAGTGACGATCAAACTGTTGTTGTGTTAAAGCTTTAGTAAATGGATCTGCAATGTTGTTTTGAGAGTCCACACGCTCCAGGGTGACATCTCCTCTTTCAATGATCTCTCTAATCAAATGAAACCGCTGCAACACGTGTTTGGATTTCTGATGAGACCTGAGTTCCTTAGCCTGCGCAACAGCTCCGTTGTTGTCACAGAATAAAAGTACGGCTGCTCTAATGCTAGGAACCACTCCAACTTCAGTTATGAACTTCTTCATCCAAACAGCTTCTTTTGCAGCTTCACTTGCAGCTATGTACTCTGCCTCTATCACTGAATCAGCAACTGTTTGCTGCTTGGAACTCTTCCAACTCACTGCGCCACCGTTTAAGGTAAACACGTACCCTGAAACGGATTTATAGTCATCTTGGTCCGTTTGAAAACTTGAGTCTGTATAGCCCTCTAGTTTCAATTCAGATCCACCGTAGACAAGAAATACATCCTTAGTTCTTCTCAAGTACTTTAGGATGTTTTTCACTGCCTTCTAGTGCTCTTCTCCTGGATTCGAGTGATATCTGCTTGTTACACTAAGTGCATGAGCGACATCTGGTCTAGTACATATCATACCGTACATGATAGATCCTATTGCTGAAGCATAAGGAATCTTACTCATTCGGTTTCTCTTCTCAGGTGTCTTTGGGGCCTGTTTCTTGGAGAGATGTATTCCATGGCTCATCGGCATGAGACCTCTCTTGGAATCTTCCATGCTAAACCTCTTTAGTATCGAGTCAATGTACTTTCCTTGGGTCAAGCCTAGTATCCTTTTAGATCTATCTCTATAGATCTTTATCCCCAAAATATAGGATGCTTCACCCAAGTCCTTCATGGAGAAGTGTTTAGATAACCAAATTTTGATCGACTGTAGCATAGGAACATCATTCCCTATCAGTAATATATCGTCTACATATAATACTAGGAATGATATAGCGCTCCCACTAACCTTTTTGTACACACAAGGTTCATCCTCATTTTTGATAAAATCAAACCTTTTGATTATCTCATCAAAACAGATATTCCACCTTCGAGAAGCGTGCTTCAATCCATAAATGGATCGTTGTAGCTTACAGACTTGATTTGTTCTAACCATTGAAACAAAACCCTCTGGTTGTATCATATATACATTCTCGTACATTTGCCAGATTTCGTAGTCATAATAAGCTGCAACTGCAAGAAAAATCCGAATGGACTTGAGCATAGCTACTGGTGAGAAGGTTTTCATCATAGTCAACTCCTTGTCTTTGTTTGAAACCTTTTGCAACCAGTCTGACCTTATAGGTCTCTACCCTATTGCCGTCCGCTCCAGTCTTTCTCTTAAAGACTCATTTACACCCAATAGGCTTAATGCCCTCAGGTGGTGAAACCAAAGTCCATACTTGGTTTTCATACATGGAGTCCATCTCGGATTTCATGGCTTCTTGCCATTTCTCTGAGTCTTTACTACTCATAGCCTGTTCGTAAAGTCAATGGATCATCATCATCTATGATGCGTACCTCATCATCATCATCTATGATGAATCCATACCTATCAGGTATCTTCGGTACTCTTCCAGATTTACGAATAGGTTGTGGTACAGTAGGTTCTTCTACTTGGTTAGGTACCTGACTTTGATCCGGAGTATTTTGTGGTTCTTGAACTTCTTCAAGATATATCTTACTCCCACTGACCCCTTCAAGGATAAACTCCTTTTCCAAGAAGGCAGCGTGTTTTGCTACAAACACCTTTTGATCAGTTGGATGATAGAAATAATATCCTAAACTTTCTTTAGGATATCCCACAAATCTACACTTGTCGGATCTAGTCTTCAACTTATCGTGCTCAAACCTTTTGACATAACCTGGACAACCCCAAGTCTTAACATGCTTAAGACTAGGTTTCCTCCCTGTCCATATCTCATATGGGGTCTTTGGGACGGATTTGGTAGGTACCTTGTTAAGTATGTCTGCAGCCGATTCTAGGGCATAACCCCAGAAGGATACTGGAAGGTCGGTAAAACTCATCATGGAACGAACCATGTCCAACAATATTCGATTTCTCCTTTCAGATACAACATTCAACTGTGGCGTCCCTGGCGGAGTCCATTGTGAGATTATACCATTTTCTTTGAGACAATTGAGAAACTCATTGGTTAAGTATTCCCCTCCTCGATCCGATCGAAGAATCTTAATACTCTTACCAGTTTGTTTCTCTACTTCACTTCTGAATTCTTTGAACTTTTCAAACGATTCAGATTTGTATTTCATTAAATACACATATCCAAATCTAGAATGATCATCAGTGAAAGTAATAAAATAAGAATACCCTCCTCGTGCATTCGTTGTCATAGGTCCACATACGTCTGTGTGTACCAACGCTAACAACTCTGTAACTCTTTCTCCTTTTCCACTAAAAGGAGATTTAGTCATCTTACCCATGAGACAAGATTCACAAGTTGAATATGATTCGTAATCAGATAGCTCTAAAAGCTCTTCTTTATGCAACTTGGATAATCTTGTTTCATTGATATGACCGAGTCTACAGTGCCACATAAAGGTATAATTAACATCATCTCTTTTTCTTTTCTTAGTTTGTTCAATTTGAAGTATATTTTCATGCAAGTCAAGTATGTAAAGTCCATTCAGTAAGTTTCCAACACCATATAAAACATTTTTATTATAAATAGAACATATGTTGTTCTTTATTATAATATCAAAACGATCCATATCTAATACATAAATTGAAATAATGTTTCTAATGAGTGTCGGAACATAATAACAATTATTTAAACTAATGAACTTGCTCGAAGGCAGTGCTAAACAATAAGTCCCTACAGCTAATGCAACAACCTTTGCTCCATTTCCCACTCATAGGACGACTTCATCCTTGTTCAGCTTTCTACTTCTGCTTAGTCCCTGCATATTATTACATATGTGAGAACCATAGCCGGTATCCAATACCCAAGTAGAATTTTGACTTTCAGAAAAATTAACTTCAATCATGAACAAACCTAGATCAGAAGTTGAAGCTTCTCCAAGCTTCTTTTGGTCCGCAAGATACTGCTTGTAGTTCCTCTTCCAATGTCCCGGCTTGTTGCAATGGTAGCAAACTCCTTTGCTATCTGGATCAGGTTTTTTTTATCCTTTCTCTTCGCCTTGCCTTTAGCCTTCTTGTCTTTCTTCTTTTCAGAAGATACCTTGGGCCTCTTCCTTTTCTTGGAAGAATCATCCACTAGTAAGACTTGGTTCTTGTTGGGTGAGAAGTGACCTTCAGCAGTTTTCAGCATGTTAAGTAACTCAGGCAAGCTGACGTCCAACTTATTCATGTGAAAATTCACAACAAATTGTGAGAAGGTGTTCGGGAGTGACTGCAGGATCAAATCTTGACTTAACTCCCCATCCATCACGAACCCAAGTTGTCCAAGTTGTTCAATCAGATTGATCATCTTAAGGACATGAGTCTCAACAGCAGTGCCCTCGGTTATACGAGATCGGAAGAGCTCCTTAGATATCTGATATCTAGCAGTCCTACTTTGCTCACCATACAACTCTTTGAGGTGTAGCAATATAGTAGGAGCATCCATAGATTCATGCTGACGCTGAAGCTCGTTACTCATGGATGCGAGCATGATGCATTGAGCCAGGATTGCATCATCTTGCCACTTTCTAAAAGTAGCAATCTCTTCCTCAGAGGCTATTTCTGCAACATTTGCAGGGACTGGCGAATTTAGGACATAAGAAATTTTTTCAGCAGTGAGAACAATTCTCAGATTCCTTAACCAGTCCGTGTAATTCGGCCCGGTCAGTTTGTTAGCATCAAGTATGCTACGCAGTGATAGTGAGTTTGACATTTTTAAATTCTGCATGTGAAATAGATAACATTTTAGCATACATTCATTTTATTAATTACCAAAATAAATTAGGTCTTTATTTAAATTGGTATCTCCCACTATTTTCATCAAACTATATTACCCTCAATATATAGTTCGGCAAATCTAATTAAAGATTTGCTAGTGAGGTTAAGGATCCCATTTCAAATGTATATAGCCTTGTGTGTGCACAACAAACTATATATAAATAAATAGGTAGACAACTATTGTTAATTACATCACTATGTAACTCCTTGTATTTTGCCTCTTAGATTATGATGGTCAAGTGTGTGCACATCCGAACTAAAATAATCTAAGTTAAGTCCAACCTAGCACTTTCATATTTGTGAAGAGAAAAAACCGCCCTTGTGTGTGCACAACAAAGCAGTAATGTTCAATTCCATAATAAGCATCAAATGTGATAAAACAACATCTTAAATATTTAATACTCGCCTTGTGCGTGCACAACAAACTTATATTAAATATTTAATACTCTATCGTTTTACCATACTAGAAGGCGACGTTCGATATTCCAAATATCTTTGAACGCTTAAGACTTAATATATAACTTTGAGGGGTTTGTTATTATTAGTCTCATCTTGTTTAGCGCACATGCACATATATATATAAAATACGCGTCATATTATTTAACATGCGAAGCATGTTGGATAATATATAATATATATGTAGTAAGCATGCACATATAGAATACTATATTCTACCCGGATTGATTATGGACTTTTATTCTAGTTTGGTTCACTAGAGCCACCAAGTGAACCAAAAGGTCAAACCTAGGGTGCAAGAATTAAATTTAAATATAACTATTACATTTAAACCCGGGCTCCATTACAAACGGGTCTTCATGCGCTCCTTGCTCCTTTGTCTCCAATTCTTCAAAAATTAATTCTAACTAATCCTATTACAAAAAACTATTTACAATAAATAGAAACCTTGATCAGCAGTCAACGGGAAGTACATAGGAGGGATATAGAATTTATATTAAGAAAAATTAGAAAAAGATGAGGTACGCAGACCCCATTTATAAAAACTCATACATTCAAGCATCCTCTAAAATAATTCCAATCACACATTGGTTAATAGTCCATAATCAATCCCTATTTATTATCATACATATCTCCATATGTATCAATAAATAACATTCATCTCATGAATAATAAAATCATTCTATATATATATGAGTATCATTTAATGGGCAATTTTAAGTTGCATGAAATCCAATTTCAAGATTAAAATAAACTCTTTATTTTAATTATAAAATTATTAAGAATATTATATATATATATATATATATACATATATATATATATATATATATATATATATATATATATATATATATATATATATATATATAACGCCAGGGGGTTCGGTATATATAATATATATTAATCACGTCTAAATATATATATTATATACGTAATCATGTTACTACGGTTTATATAATACATATATATATATATATATATATATATATATATATAAAAACATACGGATTACATATAATATATATATAACATACGGATTACATATAATATATAATATATAATGTAATCCTGTTACACCCATTTAATTAAATTAAATTATTTCGTTTTTCATAAAATAATAATTTTATACAACTAATTATGCCCAATAAATTATTCTAAATACATACCCATATATAAATAGAATCAAAATAATTAATAATTTGCATAAAGATTGGCTCTTGATACCACTGTTAGGTTTGTATGTAACGCGAGCATGCAATCAAATTACATAAATATAGCGGAAGCGTGACAAAATCAAATTTTAAAAATTTTATACAAACCATCACCATGATCTTTCTTTGTGCACAATTATTAATTAAACAAAAGAGATGGAGAATAAGTATTATACCTTTGTAGAATTCTAGCTTCCTCAGGTACAAGTTCAACTCAAATTCCTTTGCGTTCTCCTTAATTCCACCGATTAAATTCTTTCTTTTGATCAACGTTAGCCACCCAAGTGTTTGGCCTCTAGAGGTGATCCACCAAGGAATAATACCTATTCAAAAAGATGGGTGTTGGCAAAACCCTAGTTTCTATCTCTATAAAAATTGTAAGTACTCTCCACAATCTAATGCAAGAGTGTGTAACCCTAATCTATGATAAGACTCCTCTTATTTATAGATGTAGGAATAACCCTTCCCTAAACTATTTAGGATTATAGTTTCTATTATAATTAAACTCCTTTAATTAATTATGCTCCTAATCCAATTAGGAATTCATGAGAGAGAGAGTACTTCTATTAATTAATTCTCAATCCCTATTAGGAAATAAATAATAGTTCTATTAATTAATTCTCAATCCCTATTAAGAATTAAATAATAGTAATAGTAATAGTAATAATAATAATAAGACTCCTCTTATTAATTTATATTTAATATTTTCAAAATATTAAATAATAAATATTAAGCTATTTAATTTTATTCTATCTCCATAGACTACATTAAATACACTTAACTTATTATTACAATTATGTCATTTACTTCTTAAATAAATATTTTCCTTTTGCGGTGTGACCCTTTAGGTTCTCCATATTAAACCGGTTGTGAATAAATCAATTAGAACAATTCTAATCTTATTTAAATATATAAATTAAACAATTTAATTCATTTAAATAAATAATATTTATTCTACAATAAAGGTAAGCCCCCTTAACGATCAACGACTTTCCTGATAATATAGATTTCAACATTAATCACAAAAGAACCTTTGAGTAAATAGTTACCGTACAATTCAATCCTTCTACCATACAATGTCCCAATTAAATATAAGACATGGATTTACTGTCAAGTCTTATTTTATTTAATTATATGTATTTCATTTCCTAAATGCACAACTCTGATTAATGCAAATTAGAAACTCCTTTCTAATTTCATTCTGCCTTGGCCAAGGACTACTGAGTTTGTCATTTATCGAATCACATAGGACATTCACATCTTTTACTAGACGAGGTAGATTCTTTGTTGATCATTCACCTATCTCCATGTACAACTTATTATACCCAATCATACACTTTGATATACCCTAAAGGTCTTAAGGGACATGTCAAAGTATAACTCATCATACACAAGATACTATGATGATCTCAAGTCCAAGGATCACTTGTACTACTATCACTATGGGAATTTCTATTGACAGCCGAGTAAAACTCCATTAGGTATTCCTTAGAGAGTCACTTTCAGTGAACTTATTCTCCAATAAGCACCTACATACTTGTTTTAGTGTCTCCACACAAATGATTATGAGATCAATCATCCTCTTCCTAAGAGCAAGCAATATATGTACTAATCTATCCGGATTCACTAATCCCCAATTTAGTAATCCAACGATTAGGAATAATTTTAGTTTGTGAGCTATCTAGAATTTAGATCTCATTAGCATGATCACCATCATGATCCTAAAAGCATTGCTCAAAACTATGGGTTTATCACATTTAATATAACAGCACCATGTAGATAATGTAAAATGCCTTTTAAGAATATCAATTCTTTTATTAATAAATGAATAAGATTACAAAGTATATGCTACATCATATCAAATATGATTGGCTTGTGTGCATACTACTTTCAGATACGTGATTTTATCCGTATCCGAAATGTTTTATATGGGTGTTCCGAATATTTGGACAAATTACATAATAATTATTTTTACCCATCCCAATATTTATGGGAGTACCCATTTTAATTTTGGGTGGAGTTATTTACCATTTTTGGTACAAAAGTGGGAGTTTTCGGATATAATTTTTGTAAGACCCCAAAAATTTTAATAAATAAAATTTAATTTTCTTCTTATTATTATTTTAAACAGAAAGGCGTTAAATCGATAGTGATAAAGTTACTAGTGAAATGTGAAAATTGAGAAGTCTAGTAATAACGCTAAATCACTATTCACGCGATCACTATTCACGGGGGACTATTCACGCTAAAAACGCTTTTACACTTTCTTCGACTTTCGAATTACGTCATAATGTTTATATGAGCTGGATACGAAATTATACGGTATAAATACGAAAGTACTATTCATACGAATATACTATTCATTTATACAAAAAAGTCAAACCTGTATGTCGGGGAATATTCGTTCTGTCGGATAATATTCGTTCCGTCGGAGAATTTTATATTCGGTAACGTACGGCGCCGAAATAATAAAATATTAGTGGGCCCCACAATGGCAATATTGTCAACGATAGTGGGCCCCATTGTCGGATACTAAAAACGACAGTATTTTGTCAATAGTATTATCACCGGCAACTGTTGAAATACCCGGTAATAAAAAGAACAGTAAAACGTGTTATTCCACAGTAGTACGCGGTATTTCACAGGCACACGGTATTGCACAGTATTTTTAAATTATTGATTCAATAATTGATAAAGTAGCAATTGCACAGTATTTTGATTCAATAATTATAATAGCATCTGCATGGTACTTTTTATTATTTATCATGGCACTATAACTCATATTATTTGTTATGATATTTTAGCATTATTGACGGATTAAAAGTGGAGTCTAACTTAGGGGTACCTAATTGAAATTTTGAAATTCACATGATGTGAACTATTGGTTCACATGATGGAACTATTGGTTCACATGTGGGAACTATTAGGGGTTGTTATGCAAGATTGATAATACTTGAGGGATTATATTAAAAATAGAGGCAAAGATGGAGGTACTAAAGTGTAATAAGTTGAGCCCTTTTTGTGCAATTAATGAAACTTGGTTTTCCTATATATAGGAGAGATTATCCTAAGAAATATTCACACCTTCCTTGCTTATACTCTCTCTCTCTCTAAATTTCTTGAGTTCTCTTAGTGTGCTAGGCTATTGTGAGTATTTGTGAGAATACTAGTATTGTCCAAGTTAGTAAACTTCATAGAAAGCAACATCCAATCACTTATTAACGAAGGTAGGGGATATCATTTTTTTCGTACTCATAAATAATATCATTTGCTTTCATGTTCGTAAATGATATTATACTCATAAAGGTTGTTATTCATTCCTTATTATTCTGTGGGAATAACCTGTATGTACGAGTGTCGTACCTGGTGAATACCCTTCTGTATTCATTCCTTATTACTCTGTGGGAATAACCTGTATGTACGAGTGTCGTACCTGGTGAATAACCCTTTGTATTCTTTCCTTATTAATCTGTGGGTATAACATGTCCGTGCGGATTGACGCATGCCTGGTGAATAACCCTTTGTATTCATTACTTATTAATCTGTTGTGGAAATAATCTGTCTACGCGGATTATCGCATGACGGGTGAAAATCCATTTGCAGTTTCATATATTCTGTTATACTCGTATAACGTATCATTTCTTTTGTACTCTTTAAGGGATATCTTTTTCTTTTACATTTCTCCATTTATGATAAGAAATCCTTGTTTGTTTCCAAAACCTTATTTTTAAATGGAGAAAATCCCTAAAAATTAGTAGAATATCCTTAATAGTTTGTGCTTCATCTAATAACTTTTCACTTGAATCTTTCTATTTCATTTTATACGTTATAGTTGAAGCATGAAATAATTTCTTGAATATCATTCTTGAATTTGACTCCACAATTTGGTCATCGTGTTGGCAATTTGGTCAATCTTTGATACAGATTAAATTATAAAGCTTTTCTTATCCTTAATCTCACTGTATCATTGTCATCATCCTTATCCTCATACTTAAATTGTGGTGATAGTTCTCTTTGGCCCGTAGTGCAAAGATGAACTGGCGTGACATGATTTTGACCAAACTGTGTATTGGTATTATCATGACTTTTGGTGTTACAAACAAAGGTGTATGGTGAAAGTTCTCTTTGGCCCGTAGTGCAAAGATGAACTAGCGTTTGGCATGATCATGATCGGTGATGTTACAAATAAATATCTTTGGCACTTAGTGCAAAGAGAGGCTGTTGAAATTGTTGATTGGTGTTACAAATAAATATCTTTGGCACATAGTGCAAAGAGAGGCTGTTGAACATGAATTATTGATTGGTGTTATAGGGACATAATATTGGTGGTGATCCTTTAACTTATAGAAGATGGTAGATATTATAATCTACTTGACTCTTCTAATGGATTGTTCGTTCCGCTGCAGTTGTTGTTATTGAACAAATATAATATCTTTAAATCTCTAATTTATTATTGTTGAAGACTAAAGATAATTTTTATTCTTCATTATCTTAGTCATGATATTTCTTACTGGCTATTTGTGCTCACCCTTTTCATTTTTGTTCCATTGTCCTCCTCATGAAAAGAGAGTGTAGCGGGAACTAGCCGGGGAATAGAGTGATGGTCCGAGACAATAGAAATATCTCAATACATTATTATTAGTGTGGCAATAAATATATTGAGAATTTAAGATGTATTTGTATTGTGTTGTCTGATGAGTGTGTTTTATATACACAAATTAGGCACTTTTGAGCTTGATAATTTGTAAATCCTAAGTCTTTTCGTTTGGTTTTTATGTATTTTTATCATGTTTGCGTAAAATGTTGTTTTGTATCGTTTTTATGTGTTTTATATTATTTTTATGTGTTTTTACTTAGTTTTGTAAGAATTGGAGCAAACGCTATTTGAGCGTCAACGTTTGGAGTGCCTTGAGTGCCATTTTCAGCTCAACATTGACATAACACCTGCTTGCGGCTCAATTTCAACCATGATCCGATCCTTTTCCCTCAAAACTCAAAGAACGAAAGTTGTAGATATTCTTCTTAGCTTTCCAGAACATCTTGAATCATCCAATTTGAAGTTCGTATGAGAGAGTTATGACCATTTTACTATCGGATTTGGCATGCATTTTACACAGCAGCTGCTTCGGGCTCAATTTGAGACTTCCTACGGCCATTATATCGTCACGCTCCAGTTATGAAAGTTGTAGAGCTCCTTCTTAGCTTTCCATAGCCTATTTACACGCCTAAATCTAAGTTCGAACGAAGAAGTTATGGCCATTTTACCAACAGAGGTCAAAGTTGAGTCGGGTGACAGCATGGGCGCGGGCGCGGGCGAGGGCGCATGGGCGCGGGCGCACCGTGTCTGGCGGCATGGGCGTGCGGCTGGGCAGCAGCATGGGCGCGGGCGCACCAGCCAGCGTGCGGGCGCACCAATGGCTGCTGGGCAGCGCGCCTGGGTCAGATTTTAAGCAATTTGAGCGTGTTTTTGGTCATTTTTCATGGGCTAAGCTAGGGTTTTGCATATGACACTATAAATACAACATGTAGCCTCCATTTTAACATATCCGAGAGTTCCAAAAATCAGATTTAGAGAGAGAGAGAGAGGAGGCTTGGAGCAAAAAGAGGGAGGCCATGGCCATTGGCCATGGTTCTTCTAAAGCTTGGAGGAGCTTCAATGGAGGTGCTTCAATGGAGTTTCATCCAACAACAATGGGGAAGCCATCCTTTATCTTTCTTTTTCTTTTTCCTCTATGTAATTAGTTTTTAATCTAAGATTGTAATTGAACCCATTGCTTTATTGAATTGATTTTCTCTTCCAAAGATTATTGTTGCTCATATGAATTGGTTATCATAACCTATGCTTATGGATTAATTGCTTGGCCCGTAATTACCTTGGGAACCTATATGAACTTGACGAACGGATTATAGGTTAAGACCTAGTTATGATAACATGCGAGAGTATAGATTGTTGTGGGTTATTAATCGGATTAAGTGACGTGTGTCTTATTAATTATCTGCAATAATAGGTATCTTGATAGTAGTTGGGATAGAAATATACCTAATTACCGCATGCAACCAATTGAGAATCTAGTCTTAATGACTTCCGATGTGAAAGTTGGTAATTGAAGGGAGGATTAATTAGATTTGGTGACACGTGTCTATTAATCATTCCTGAAATTAGTCTCTTGATAGTGCATAGGATAGACATATACCTATGCACCGCTTAGGAAGATTCGTGATTGACCATCGACAGAGGCTCTTACGTAATTGTGATTTCTCGGATGTCAATTCTATGTGGTTAATTGATCTAAAAGGGGAGTTAAAATATTTGAACAAAGCATTGCACGCCAAGTGTTTGACAAAATGCTTGAATGGGGAAAATTATAATCTTAGACCTTTATCTATCTATTCTTGTTATTTATATGTCATGCAATTTAGATATAACTTCCATCTATCTCTTGAATCAAAGAGTTTGATTTAGATCGAGTCGATATTGAGTTAGTACTTGGGGATACGTTAGAGTTAATTCCTCGTGGGATCGACAACTCTCTTATCATTATATTACTTGTTGACCGCGTATACTTGCGCGTATTTTTCGGTTGCGAAATCGAGCAACAAGTTTTTGGCGCCGTTGCCGGAGAATTATTCTTCTAATGTTTTTCCAATATTAATTTCAATTGATTTTATCTTAATTTAAACTTGTATTTATGTTTTAAATAAAGTCGGGTCGAGGACTATAAACCAAACGCTTATTGGGAGGCAACCCAAGCCTATTGTTTTGCTTTTGCTTGATTGCATTTTAATTTCTTTAGTCAATTCTTTTTAGGTGCCGATTATCATGCAAAATAAAATACGCTCCCAGCTTTGAGGACTTGAAAGCTGATATCAATGGCACTCGACACGTTCTCAGGGAAGTCTTCTATTTTAATTTTTCCTAATTCAGACATTGAGGACAATGTCAAGTTTAAGTTTGGGGGTAGTATCTAGTATTTGTGCGTTTTTAATTTAGTATTTGTGTTTTTTAATTTAGTATTTATGTGTTTATAGTGTATTTTTCAAAAAAAAATAGAAAAAGGATGCGCTTCTTGAGCATTGTTTTAATTTGGTTTGAACTATAATTTATGGTCAATGATAATAGCTTGATTGAATAGATTCTAACTCATGAAAAAGGGACAAATGTTGCTTAGTCTTTGTGCTTAATCGTTATTGTTGGTTATTATTTTGCTTATGCGTCCTTTCACTCTTTTGCACTTACCCATGAGTATTGATCTAGTTGTATGCTTAGAGAAGGCTTTTATAACCGAATGCTTGTGGGAAATATCTATAAACTCTAATACTCGTTTAAACATCACTTGAAGTAAGGTATCCAAATTTGTTGTGTTTGATTTGTTGGTCATGTGGTGAGTTGAGATGGAGCGTAAAACGCACTCACTCATGGACACATGCTTAGGGGAGATAGAGCGTAAAACGCACTCTCTTATTTTTGTGACAAAAGAAAGAAAATGTTGTATTACAAATCTTGCAGGGGGTTGAGATAGAACGTAAAACGTACTTGCCCATATGAGCATGCTCAAGGTTGAGATGGAGCATAAAATGCACTCACCTAGAGCCCTTGAGTCTCAAAATTTTTAGAATTGTGATTTGTATACCTTTGTATTGAGTGATGTGTTAAGCATGTTGTTTTGGGGTTTATTTTGATTATTTCATAAGGTAATGTGGTTGCATAAGTTCATCCGAGCTTGGTTGGTTTAGTGCTATTGGGTACTCACACACACACACGGAAGGGACCTAAAGCAAGATATGACTAGCTAATTGATATTTTAGACTTGCAACGTTCTGACTATTTTCTTGAGTTCCATGTGTTGATGCCTTTGAGACCATTGACGGCTTATTAATTCATTGCTCAAGTTAGGTTGTATTAGAAGCGTTTCAATTGTGTAGTTTAGGTTTGTTTTGCTTGAGGACAAGCAAAGATTTAAGTTTGGGGGTATTTGATGACTGTGTTTTATATACACAAATTAGGCACTTTTGAGCTTGATAATTTGTAAATCCTAAGTCTTTTCGTTTGGTTTTTATGTATTTTTATCATGTTTGCGTAAAATGTTGTTTTGTATCGTTTTTATGTGTTTTATATTATTTTTATGTGTTTTTACTTAGTTTTGTAGGAATTGGAGCAAAGGCTATTTGAGCGTCAACGTTTGGAGTGCCTTGAGTGCCATTTTCAGCTCAACATTGACATAGCAGCTGCTTGCGGCTCAATTTCAACCATGATCCGATCCTTTTCCCTCATAACTCAAAGAACGAAAGTTGTAGATATTCTTCTTAGCTTTCCAGAACATCTTGAATCATCCAATTTGAAGTTCGTATGAGAGAGTTATGACCATTTTACTATCGGATTTGGCATGCATTTTACACAGCAATTGCTTCGGGCTGAATTTGAGACTTCCTACGGCCATTATATCGTCACGCTCCAGTAATGAAAGTTGTAGAGCTCCTTCTTAGCTTTCCATAGCCTATTTACACGCCTAAATCTAAGTTCGGACGAAGAAGTTATGGCCATTTTACCAACAGAGGTCAAAGCTGAGTCGGGTGACAGCAGAGTGGGCGCGGGCGCGCGGAATGGGCGCGGGCGCACCGTGTCTGGCGGCATGGGCGTGCGGCTGGGCAGCGGCATGGGCGCGAGCGCACCAGCCAGCGTGCGGGCGCACCAATGGCTGCTGGGCAGCGCGCCTGGGTCGGATTTTAAGCAATTTGAGCGTGTTTTTGGTCATTTTTCATGGGCTAAGCTAGGGTTTTGCATATGACACTATAAATACAACATGTAGCCTCCATTTTAACATATCCGAGAGTTCCAAAAATCAGATTTAGAGAGAGAGAGAGAGGAGGCTTGGAGCAAAAAGAGGGAGGCCATGGCCATTGGCCATGGTTCTTCTAAAGCTTGGAGGAGCTTCAATGGAGGTGCTTCAATGGAGTTTCATCCAACAACAATGGGGAAGCCATCCTTTATCTTTCTTTTTCTTTTTCCTCTATGTAATTAGTTTTTAATCTAAGATTGTAATTGAACCCATTGCTTTATTGAATTGATTTTCTCTTCCAAAGATTATTGTTGCTCATATGAATTGGTTATCATAACCTATGCTTATGGATTAATTGCTTGGCCCGTAATTACCTTGGGAACCTATATGAACTTGACGAACGGATTATAGGTTAAGACCTAGTTATGATAACATGCGAGAGTATAGATTGTTGTGGGTTATTAATCGGATTAAGTGACGTGTGTCTTATTAATTATCTGCAATAATAGGTATCTTGATAGTAGTTGGGATAGAAATATACCTAATTACCGCATGCAACCAATTGAGAATCTAGTCTTAATGACTTCCGATGTGAAAGTTGGTAATTGAAGGGAGGATTAATTAGATTTGGTGACACGTGTCTATTAATCATTCCTGAAATTAGTCTCTTGATAGTGCATAGGATAGACATATACCTATGCACCGCTTAGGAAGATTCGTGATTGACCATCGACAGAGGCTCTTACGTAATTGTGATTTCTCGGATGTCAATTCTATGTGGTTAATTGATCTAAAAGGGGAGTTAAGATATTTGAACAAAGCATTGCACGCCAAGTGTTTGACAAAATGCTTGAATGGGGAAAATTATAATCTTAGACCTTTATCTATCTATTCTTGTTATTTATATGTCATGCAATTTAGATATAACTTCCATCTATCTCTTGAATCAAAGAGTTTGATTTAGATCGAGTCGATATTGAGTTAGTACTTGGGGATACGTTAGAGTTAATTCCTCGTGGGATCGACAACTCTCTTATCATTATATTACTTGTTGACCGCGTATACTTGCGCGTATTTTTCGGTTGCGAAATCGAGCAACAGTTACGTGCTCCCATTTTTATTCAGGAATCTCTAACGGCTGCAACAATCTACTCAGTCGTTGATGCTCTGCCTTGACTCGTTGACAAGTTAAACATCGGCTGACACATTCTGTAACCTCTTTCTTTATGTTTGGCCAACAAAAATATTGACGCAAATCTCGATACATCTTTGTACTACCCGGGTGAATCGAGTATCTTGTACTGTGCGCTTCTTGCAAAATCACTTCTCTTAATTTCGGTACCGAAGGTACCCAGACTCACTCTTCGAATCTCTACAATTCGGTGCCATCGACTTTATACTTCAACTCCTCACCTTCAACTAACCGTTTCTTGATGTTATTACATTCTTCATCATTTTCTTGAGCTTCTTTCACCTTATCCAATAACGCCGGACTTGCTTCCATTTCTATTACTTTCTCTGAATCATTCAGATTTTTAACCTCCAACTCCATTTTAGCTATTTCTTTTATTAATTCTTTCTGCTCTGTCAATACAAACAACTTCTCTCTACTCTTCCTGCTTAAAACATCTGCCACAACATTGGCCTTTCCTGGATGATGTGACACCCCCAAATTCGGGTACCCATTCCTCGAATTTGGTGCTCACGATAAAGAACATCCAACCACCTTTAAATAACATATGACAACTAATGCGGAATGAATAAACATATATTATTCATTGCAAAAGGTTTACTATGGTCCCAAGGTCTGTAACCTTAAATAAGTACATCATAGAATACTCTAATATTACAAAAGGGTTATATGATTTATAAACTAGATAGTAGCATATTTATACTATTATACAACTATCCCTTAAGCTTTCCTTTACCTCTGTCCTTGCTGGAACTCTCTGGCTTAACTGCAATTTATTTCATGATATAGAAAGGGTGAGCAACGAGTTTGCCCAGCAAGTTTAAAATGAATAAGGAGATATATCATGAGTGAATAGGAATAACAATAGCATAAATCAACAATTTAAAACAATTGATGAAATAACTGAATAACACAATCAAAGTTCAATTGAAGAAATGAATATTGATTATTTACTACTAAGTGGTCCAACCGAACCTGAACATGGCCCAAGCGTCAGTAATTCAGCTGACCCTTTTAAACCGGGCCCTGCCAGTATTACTCGAGGGGATCAACCTCTTGTACCCCATGTGTATGCATAACATTTAGCTCTGACATATTGGATAATTCGACACTTATACTCCCCTATTAAGGGTTGCTCTCTCAGTCCAAGAATCCGCACCAACTACTGGTTTGGATAGCTCTCAAAATAACAATATGTGTAAGTCTAGCCAAAACAACTAGCGTAAACTATTTCTTAAACAGTTCGTAAACGAAAGAACCTTAAATAATGTACCGATCAATGATAGAACAGAATCCCAAATGTCCATCGGCGAATGTCAACAATTGTTAATGATGTGGAATAATTTTCAAGAACCAATCCACTAATGCAATTAAGGAATAACATTTCAAGTTTGAATTTAAGAGACTAGCAACCGTTGTATATAAACAAAGGCATAATCATAAACAGCTCGCTCAAGGAGATAACTTGCACACACGATAAACCAAAGTGTGTAAGCTAGGAATCGTGCACAAAAATATATTTGAATAGAATCAGAGAACTTACAATATGTAAGTAGTCCAAGGTTAATAACTTGCTCGATACAATTTGAGTAAGTTTAGAGAACTTGCTCGATATAATTTGAGTAAGTTTAGAGAACTTGGTCGAGACGATTATAGAGTAATAATCAAAAGCTTACAACATCATACAGAAACTTGCACAATATATATAAAGTTGTGTAAGTTAGGAACTTGCACTAGGTGCGAAGATTAATAACTATCATTGTTGTGAAATAATTGACAATAATTAATCCACTAACATGCTAAAATAATAACTCGAGTTTGAGTTAGGAAGCTTGCTCAATATAAATTTGAGTAAGGTTAGGGAACTTGCCTGAGTAGTCGACTAATTTTTGACCTTGAATAACCTATGATTATCATAGTCATTCTAATGGTTAATCTCTATAATTCCCACATATAACTCTAATCAATCTATCTTACTAGCCTCATACAATTAGGATTCACAACCCATCTACTCATATTCTATTTAACTCATTATACCATTATTCACTCCTCCTTTTATCGCATTCACTAGCCTTCACTTACAAATAAAATGATCGTTTATTAATCTGCTTGTTTACTACATAATGAGAGTTATCTCTCCCTTACATTAATCCACAATTAAATAACTTCTAATATTATTCACTCATTTATTCTTCATTAATGTGTACAATTATCCCTCAAGAGAGTTAACATTTACAAAAATAATCTTTAATACAATTTTATAATAAATAAAAATTTATTAACTCACAATTAAAACAATCTTTATTATTATTATAATTGTTCAATCATAGGTAAGGTAACCTTTAATATATAATTAAAATAATTTCTTATTATTATTATAAAAGTTTCTTTCCTGACCCGGTTTGACTCAACCCGACCCGGTCACACCCGATCCGACCCGGTTTGACCAGCCCAGCACCTCAGTGCTGGGTTTTATGCCTTGGGCCAGCACCCCGGCGCTGGAGGTCAGGGAAGTCTAGTTCCATTTTCTAATTTTTTTGATCTTTAACTCATTTTGCTTCCTTCTTTCATAACTTGCTCATTTCTTACCCAACAAATTAGTTTCATTATTCCACAAAGTTGTATATTTCAACATTTATCCTTTTAAATCATTTCCTCAAATACTTATTGGATCAAAACATTGATTTTTCAAATTAGGGTTTTCATTCCGACATGTTTTACTAAATAATTTGTCATGAATTCATTTTAACTTGGATTTTGATGATTCCACTTGGAATGTTTTCGTATTTTATAGATCTTCAACACAAGGTTTTTAGACCAAGCATATAACTTACAAATTTATGCCATTTAACAACAAACCTCATGTTTTCCAGTATTAAAACTTAGACTATTGACACAACTTTAACATATGAACATTTTACTCATCAAGACATGGTTTAATCACAAAACCTCCAACATAAACCATGTCTTCGGAATCCACCATGATTCCCACACACAAAATCCTCCCACAATCAAGCATGACAAGATTATGTATATAAGTAACTTTACTTACAAACTTAAATATATTCTAGGGAGAAGTATTATACCTTCTATGAGCTCTTTTCCTCTTGGAGACGAACTTGTAGAAGGCCTCCCCTTTCTTTTTGAACCACCAACTTGGAAGAACTTCCTCTAGATTTTTCTTTTTCTCTCACTCTCTCTCTATTTTCTCTCTAGCAAGCACTTAACCAATTTTCAAGCAACTAGCTCAATGAATTGGGAACTCCTATTTATAGGAGAATTCCTATACGTATAATATCTATATACATATATAATACACGTATTTTAATGGTCATAAGATTACTTTATCCAATGGTCGTCTAAGATTAGGTAAAAAGCTTACCTAATGCTACATTTAGGCCATACCCTCACTCATCATTACTACCACCTAACACATCACTTCCATCAGATGGCTAAACAATAGAAATAACCGCCATAAGATTTCTTTATCTAAAGGTCGCCCAAGATTAGGTAAAAAGCTTACCTAATGCTACATTTAGGCCATCAATTCTACCTCCTAGCCCATCTCTTCCATCACATGCCTAAAATAATAAAATAAAGGCACCATCATGGCTATCTAGGCCCCTTTGATGGTTTTAATGGAGGAAGGAGTACTATCTATTTTTTTTTCTTATTTCCCACATGGTGCTTTTCTAGAAAGTGGCCACCTAATTGGATTACAATTGGGCCTTGCACATGGACTCATTTACTATCATATAGGGATTTTCACACTTAGGTGTGAGATAGAATTATTGGGCCAAAAAGTTATCCTACTATTTCATTAGCAATTACAGCTTTGGGCTATCTAATTTCCTATGCAAGCTTACATTCCTTAGTCCACCCAATACTAATTCATATTGGGCCAAAACACATAATCAATAGAATTCAATTATTCTTTATTAAAAACTAAATTCATAGTTTAATCAATTATCCTCTTGGATTTATTACCCATCATTTTCCATGAATAAATCACACACTTGATTAATCCATCATCTTAATTATTCATCAAGCCATACAAGGCTTATTCTCCCAAGCTTAGTTAATTAATTCATAACTTAAGCTTGTTACATATTCTCATAATTTAATACTCTCATACTTAATCAAATTCTTATTCATGAAATTTTCTATTTCCATATCTTCTTATCACATAAGTTCACATACACACATAAGTGTACACAACAATTATCAAATAATTCCTTATTTCTATTAATAATTCACTATACGAAATTCTAGGTCATTACAGATTATATAGAATCTTATAATCATAATCTTTGATCAATTCTAACCACCTCCTCTGCCTCATGTTCAACTCCTTTTGTGTAAAGATATACTTCAGACTCTTGTGATCTGTATATATATTACACTTTTTCCCATAGAGATAATGTATCCAAATCTTAAGGGCAAGCACTACCGTAGCTAATTCCAAGTCATGGGTACGGTATCCCTTTTCATAATCCTTTAGCTGGCGTGACGCGTATGCAATAACCTTACCGTTCTGCAACAGCACACAACCTAGTCTCTTATGAGATGCATCAATATATACCATAAAACCTCCCATATTATCTGGTAATGATAACATAGGTGCTTCACTCAGTCACTTCTTCAACTCCTGAAAACTCTGCTCACATTTCTCCGTCCACACATACTTAATAGTCTTCCTTGTCAAATTATTCAATGGCATTGCTATCTTCGAGAAATCCTTAATAAATCTCCGATAATAACCTACTAATCCTAAGAAACTCCTGACCTCCGTCGGCGTCTTCGGTTGTCCCCAATTTTTCACCGCTTCTACCTTTATAGGATCAACATAAATTCCTTCATTGTCAATAATGTGCCCTAAAAATTGAACTTTCCTCAACCAGAATTCACACTTTAAAAATTTTTCATACAATTTCTCCTTCCTTAATGCCTCCAGTACTAACCTTAGATGCTTGACATGCTCTTCTTTAGTCTTCGAATACACCAAGATATCGTTAATGAACACAAACACAAACTTATCCAAGTATGGCTTGAACACTCTGTTCATCAAGTCCATAAATGCAGCTGGCGCATTCGTCAATCCAAACGACATCACTAAAAACTCATAATGGTTGTAACGAGTTCTAAATGTTGTCTTTGGTACATCCTCCTTCACCTTCAACTGATGATAACCAGTTCTCAAATCAATCTTCGAAAAATACTTTGCTCCTTTGAGTTGATCGAAAAGATCGTCTATTCTTGGTAACGGGTACTTATTCTTACTTGTCACTTTGTTCAATTCCCTATAATCTATACACAATCTCATCGATTTATCTTCTTCTTTACAAACACTACCGGTGCTCTCCATGGAGATACACTAGGTTGAATGTACTTTTTATCCAATAATTCTTGCAGCTAGACCATTAACTCTCTCATTTCTACCAGAGCCATCCTATAAGGTGCTTTTGATATTGGCGTTGTCCTCGGTACTAAATCAATTACAAACTCTATTTCTCAGTCTGGTGGAAGTCCATGCAATTCATCTACAAAGGCGTCCACGAACTCATTCATAGGTATCTGCCCTATGTCAGAATTCACCCCCTGTATATCCACTACATGAGCCAAATAACACTCACACCTTTTCTTTAACATTTTCTTGGCCTGCATTATCGTCAGACAACTCGTTTGTCTTGGCGACTTGCTACCATAAAATACAACCTTAGACTTATTTGGTGTCTTAAGGCGTATGCTCTTTTTCTGACAGTCAATAACTGCCTCATGGTTAAATAACCAATCCATTCCCAGGATCACATCAAATTCTCTTAAGCGTATCCGAATTAAATTCATGCTTAACTTATGTCCCCTTATTTCGACACAACAGTTCCTATGGATATATTCAACAGGGATTACTTCTTTATTAGCAACCTCTATATTCATTGGGTTTTTTAACTTTCCACGAGGTAAATCTAATCTTCTAGCAAAATCATCAGACACAAATAAACATGTAGCTCCCGAATCAAATAATACATATGCATTCATATTATTGATCGGAATAATACCTGACACCACGTCCTTTGATACTACTGCGTCTTGCACAATCATGTTGAACGTACGAGCTGTCGGCTTACTTGGTTGCGCTGGCCCTCTAATAGTTAACTTGCTACTACTACTCTTGTTACCGCTTCCTCCATCAGTGCTCTAATTCAATGGACAGTCCTTGAATCGATGTCCCGTTCCTCCACATGAAAAACATCCTCCCCTCATAGGTTTAGGATAATTTGGAGCGATATGCCCCTCTTGTCCGCAGTTGTAGCACACATTCTTTCCCTTCATACACTCCCCAAAGTGATTCTTTCCACAATTATCACATGTTTTCTTCTTCTATTATGAGTTCCCTTGATGATCCTCTGAATTATTACCATTGTTGTTCCACTTGCTCTTTTTGCTATTACTACCACCATTGCTAACACTCTGATTTTCACTTTCATTCTTCTTCCTATTTTTCTCTCGATTATACTTCGATACTGCTTCACTTCCCTCTTTTTCAATAATCGTCTTCTCTAACAAAGTCGAAAATGAATCAATTTGTAGCACTACTACCTTGCTGAATATCCATAGCTTTAACCCATTCTCAAAATATCGCGCCTTTCGTTCTTCTATATCCACTTGATGTGGTGCAAACCTTGCTAACTCGTTGAATTTGACAGCATATTCTGAAACTGACATATTATCCTGCTTCAATTCTAAGAATTTCACTTCCATCCTTCCTTGCATACTTCGTGGAAAATAATTCTCAAAAAATAATTCTTTGAATCTCTTCCATGTTACCACTCCTTCTCTGGCTCTGTTTTGATTCAATTCCCACCAGAAATTTGCCCCACATTTCATCAAATATGTAGCAAAAGTCGTCTTCTGTTCCTCAGCGACTCTCACAATAACGAAGGCTTTCTCCATTTCCTTTATCCAAGTTTGAGCTTCGATTGGGTCTGTTGTTCCCTTAAACTCTAGCAGACCTACTGCTTTAAAGTCTTTAAAATTTGCCAATTGATTCCTTGGCAGATTTCCTGCAGCTGGTGCTCGATTTTGCATAGCCTCTACCAGCATATTCACGAAATCTTGCATAGGGTTTGTGTTACCTTCTTCATTATTAACGGATTCTTCTACCATTCGGTTTCGTTATTCTCTTCTCGGCGGCATTGTCTAAGTAAACAAAACCTTAAATTATTGCTTTGTGTTTTACATTTTATGCCCATTTTATTAGTGTTAGTATTTAAAATCTTAACGCGTAATTAAAACTTAGTCAAATAGATAATCATAATACTGCATTTATATTCATATACCAAATTATAGTGTTATACACTTATAATTCCCTAGCATGTTTCTATAAATGCTAACTATCTCATTTTAGCATCAAAAGATGGGATTTACAAACTACATTTCCCCTAAGCATATCCAGTGGGAATGCATATTACCTCTTATAGCCTGAGGTTTACTTAACCCTATAAACAAAAAGGGTACTAACTGCATCTATATACACTACATATCATCTAAACTATCACATCACTACATGCCCTGATGAGCCACATCTGCATGAACATGCTCTTGCTGCTCTTGTGGAAATACTCCATCCATAACTCGGCGACGAGCTAAGTGACTGGTCTCTCCTACCTCCATATGAGGCCTCTTATTTCCCACTCTTGGGCTCCTATAGGGTGTATCTAGTGCCTACCCCAAAGTCTCTATCCTCACAGCACTTGCCTCCAACTCTTTCTCCAGCTGAACAACTCTCCCTGCTGCTCTGACCCAGGCATCCTCGACCCGAATCTTATCAGCAATCTCCAGATCAAATTCAAACTTCACAGCCCGATTCTCCATCATCAGCTCTCCTATCTTCAACTCTTTTTGCTCTAAGTTTTCTTTCAGCTCGCTATTCCTAGCAACCATTTGGTGTAGTAGTGGCCCTACCTGTTGAGCCGAAGTCACGTATCTATCTAGCTATACCTTCATCTCAGCTAAATCAGCCTGAGACTGATAAGCTAGTTCCTTATACTGTTCCTCCATGAACTGATGAGTTAGGTTCTGCTCCTCCAAATGTGCTATCCTATCCTCTAGCTTTGAGTTCCTTACCATCAAATCTCCTATCAGGACATCCTCAATCGTGTCCTCGATCTCTATGGGCTCCTCCATGGGACTCAATTGCTCTTATTCTACTGTATGACTATCTTGTCTCTCTTCAGACATCCTATAATCACAACACCAACAACAAATAAACAATCATCAGTCATCACAATAAAATATATTCATTGATGGAATGAAGTGATATTTTATTATGCACAACTCATACTCGATGAATTTCCACAATCCATCTCCTAGTATACTCTATACGAGTTTTCTTCTAAGGTTATAACCTAGGTTTCACATCCTAATATTTATAACCTACAGCTTTGATACCAACCTGTGACGCCCCCAAATCCGGGTTCCATAACCTCGGCATTTGGTGCTCATGATCCATAATCTTCATACACACTCTATAAACTAAGCGGAATAAATAAACATAAATTGTTAATTACAATAAGGTTCTACATCAATTTCCCAAGGTCTAATAACCTTAACTTAAAACATAACCTTAGTAATTCAAAAGGTTTACATAATAAATTACATCAGATAACTTAATAATTAGGAGCTCATGATAAACTACTCTTGGACCTTGCCCTTGCTTTTGTCTTTCTTCTTTGAACATTCGGGCTTAACTGAAATAACGTAATGATATAGCAAGAGTGAGCAACTAACTCGCTCCACAAGTTTAAATACAAGAACGATATATCATGATTAGAGAAGAATTTAACTTTGAACTTTTCAACAATGTATGATAATTGTGAAAGAATGAAAATTCAAGTTTCAATAAATGAAAGCTTAAATCAATAATGATCATCAATGACCACGAACAAATACGGAGGTTTATCAATAATTAAACCGGACCTCTTAAAAGGTTTTAGTAATCAAGAGGATCAGCCTCTCATACTCGGTGAATATGCATAACACTTAATAAACGGGCAAATAATTATTTTCCAATATACTGCCTTAAAAGTTGTTCTTTTTCTTAGTCTAAGAATCCGTACCAACGACTGGTTTGGACAGCTTTTAAAACATATTTGATTTAATAAATTTAAACATGTTCGGTCTAGCTGATACAACTAGCTAAGACATAGCTCAGAAACAGTTCATGAATAATAAAACTTACTTTATTTCACAGTTCAAATAATAGAACAGGAAATCAATTGCACTAAGTGCGAATATCAATAATCATGATAGATGTGGAATAATCAACAATAAGTATTCACTAACATGCTTGAAAATAATAACTCAAGTTTGAGTTAGGAAACTTGCGCAAAATAATATTTCAGTAGGGTCAAAAAAACTTGCAGTATGTAAGAATTTGCAAGGTTAGAAACTTGCTCAATATAAATTTGAGTAAGGTTAGGTAACTTGCCTGGTTACTGCTAACAGTATATGCTAATCCCTGCTCCGCAATTACCCTACAGTAATTATAATTTACCCTCTGATCAGTCATGATTAAACATCAATATTGGACTTATTAGACTTACTCAAGAGACACATGTGGTCTGTTCTATGGTCTCTTTTTACTGCCCATGGTCTGACACGAGAGCTCTACGTTCAATAGGGCATTACCATAGTCGGTGGAGTCACTCTACGATTACTAAAGTCTTGCTGACCTAGTGAAGTTATGTTAAGGTTAGATGGTTTGGTTTAATAATGTTCTGTAGTGACTCTACGATCACTACTGAAGCTCTACGATCGAGTAGTGTCACTCTACGATCGACAGAGTTTACCCTACGACGGGTTAGTGAAGCTCTATGATCGGCAGAGTTCACTCTACAACTGGCTAGTGAAGCTCTACGATCGGCAAAGTTCACTTTGCGATCGTAGAGTCTACGATTGGTCCTAGGACTTGACCAACTTACTTTACGATATACGAGCGAAGCTCTACGATCGGGCAGTGAAGCTGTACGATCGTAGAGTTCTCTTTATGGTCTCTGTTCAACTTGGCTGACTTACTCTACGGTTTACAAATGAGCTCTACGACTGGAGTGAAATCACTCTACGATCGTAGAGTTCACTTTATAATTTGTTAGGATAAGGCTTAATTCAAAAGTTCAACTTAAGGAACATTCTTTGGCTCATTGATCTGAGGTCATATACATCTAAAAACATGGCTTGGGTCTGACCAACCCGCTGCCTACAAGATTTTGACTTCGGCTCCACTTCGGAATTTTTTTCATAGTTTAAGGGTCCTCTTCAGCGTCAAATGGTATTTTCATGTTCAACTTCGGGAAGTCGAAAGTTTGGGTCTTACTGACATTAGGGATTCGACTTTGGGTGTAGTACTGAACCAAACCCATAGTGGTTACCAGAGCCTTCAGGTTCGATTATGGATTCCACTTCGGAAACCATTTCACAGTTCGGAGTCGAGTGACAACCTATGTCTAACCCCATTACATGTGTTCGGAGTAAGGTGGCGAACCTCATCGGAACGGCTTCGGCATCCTTCTTATTACTCATCCTTACACCTTTTTACTAAATAGACTTTATATTCCTTTCTGACGTAAACTACACCTTACATTGGTTTAACTAGGATTCGGTCATAAATCCTATGGACAACATCCATGGTCTGATTACAGAGAACTTGACTCATTTACCAGTTCTGCTCTTTAAGCTAGTTCATACAGTTTAACCAAACATGCAAGATAATAATATAGATAGATCGAAACTATTACAATTTAAAATTCCTCACCTTCTTGATTTGGTTGCACTTCTTCGATGAAGCTAGAGAGCATCTGCTTGTTAGATCTTCTTCCCTTCGGCCACCCCCTTCTTTGTTGCTCTCAATCTCACAATGTTTCTCTCTATATCATACCCAACTATCTCAGTAACTTCTCATATGGAATAGGAGATCTATTTATAAAGAAACCTTTTCCAATGGATTAAAAGAGATTAGGTAGAAGACACTACCAACTCCTTCCCCCCGCCATACCCACGGTAATCATTAAGCAGAGCAGGTAGATAGGCCATTGGCCTATGTGAGTTGAGTGTACAGCACGGTAAAGATCCAAGGGGTGTATCGCTGCTTTTGGTTGTACTCAACTTATCCTTTGGGTCAGTTCCTAATTAGGCTTACCGAGTGCATCTATTGGACCCTTATCATATGGTTGCCCATATTTAATAAGATTGGGCCAATTTAATAACTCTCAAGTCCAAACTACAAGTCCACCACCAAATACTTCGGATTGGGCTTGTTCAATAAATCAATTGGACTAGTCCACTATAAATAAATTATTAGGAGAACTATAACTTATATACATAATATATATTTATCTTTTCCTCTTCTTTAACCATCTACAAGTCCAATACATAATTATTTTCTTGGGATTGTTTAAACGATTACTAGACTTAGTCCATTAAAAACACATGGACTATTAAATCAATTAACATATAGCCATACATAATCACCCAAATCAATTAGGGGTTTAAATTAATTAGCAAAAGAATTAATTTTATAAATTAAATTCTTAACTTTATTTATAATGTCGCTTAAAATTTGCAGTCATTACAGTAGAACTAATACACAACGGTAATACCCGTTAGTTAAGAGTGATTAGGTGAAAAGCTCACCAACTCACCCTCCAGCCATTTCCATAGTAATCGGCTGATTAACCTTTTGTGAAGTAAGGTAAGGAGATAGGCCATTGGCCTATCTCAGCTGATTGTACCCGCAAGGCGGGAAATCTGGGATTACGTTTTAAATAACTTATCCTTTCTTATCGGTAAATTGATTAAAACTACCCGGTGTACTTTACTGGGCCAAGTTACAATAGATAGTAACAGTTCATTATGCAACACAATTATTAAAACTACAATTAATATTAATACCCACTTTTTAAATTAATCCCTTTCTATAATTGATTCACCATGAATCATTATGCCACACATGGCTCATTCTACCAAGCTTAGTTAATTCATAACTTAAGCTTGTCACACAATATAATTCATTCACAATGCTCTTCTTTATACGTCATGCATAATGCAACTTCATCACATTGACTAACTTCAAAATCACATCATACACTTAAATGCACATAATCACATACATAAAGAAAATATTCCCCGTTAATGATAAATCCTTTAAAAATTCCAGATATTATAAATAGAGTGGTTTATCTCAGATTTGACACCAGATTCCATAACAAATAATTCAATTTGGATTAGCTCTACTTAATACCAATAATAAGGAATTTTTAAACAATTTAATAACTCACCTTCACACCTATCTAACTGAAACAAATGGCATCGATGTTCTTCTCAAACAGTTCAAAAATACGAAACTTTAAAGCTTAACAATTCAATAAATGAACGAAACATTTCAATTTGCATTTAAGTGCGAAAAACATTTGCACAACACCGAAATACTTGCATATTTAAATTTGATGATGAATGTGATTAATGAATATGTATACCAGTAAGTTTTGTAAAGTCCTTAATGACGATTTGATGTACAAAGACTTAGAGTAGAAAGATCAAATATGTTAGGTTGATTTTATTAAGTTGATCTGATGTATAGTTGATAGGATATTCATTGATCGTAAAGTTACTCTGTCAACTCGCAATGTCAAGTCGGATCGTAGAGTTAACTTGTCTTCGTAAAGCATCAGATAGTTGATCGCAGAGCTCTAGCAATGATCGCAAAGTCAAGTAAAGATCATTGAGAGAAAAGTGAGCGTAAAGTACTCTCTGACGTCGTAAAGCTTCTCAAGAATCGTTTAGTAAAGATAAGATAGTAAAGTTAGTTCTAATATCGTAAAGCAAATCTTCGTAGAGCTGATCGTAAAGTTCTTTCGTAGAGTTCTATTCTCATCGTAGAACCATTCTCGTAGAAGAGCAAGACATAAAGTAAACTCTACAATCCATCATCTTCGTAGAGTAAGTCAGTCTGACAACATGACTGATATTAGGGCGTTGCTGATTGAAGGTCCCGATGCATTCACCAAACATCCTTGGGTAAAATTGAAGATCAGAAGATGTGTCTACCAACTAGTTTGTTGAAAGCGACAACTCACAGGTAGTAGGTGAGATTGCAGGCTGATGTGATAGGCATGTCAAAAAGGAAGCTGACTCAGAGTTTAAAATGTCAACATCAAGGATCCCAGGATATCTGAGCAATAAATGCACTAACGAGAGTCTAGCAACGGAAAAATTTCTAGCAGACTATAAAAGGCAACAAAGATTTAAATTCAATAGGAGACGAACTATAATAAAAAAACCTAAGCTCTGCCAAAGTCAAAAGAACTAACTCTACGATTTTGAACATCCAGTTGAAGCTGCTAAGTACTTGAGAAGAGAAGCATATTGCCAACTTAGCAGCACCTCTCAACAACAACTATCAATCAACAGTGGACTGAGTGTCCTGGTCTTAGTGACTGAACTTCCAAGTCTGAGTAACTTGAAGGAATCCTAGGGATTTAGAGGTCTGAATGACCTGGTCTGTGTGACAAAACTGCCGAGACTGAGTGACTCGAAGGAACCTCAGTGGTTCAGTTGTAAAGATCTTAGTGATCTGGTCTTAGTGACCTGGTTTTAGTGACCCCATCCTTAGTGGATTTCCTACTTGTAGAAATAGAAGAGTGGACTAGGAGTTATTCAGTCTCCGAACTACTTAAAATCTCGCCTGTGTCATTATTATTTGTGTGACTTTATTGTTACAGTATTGTTTGTGTGACTTTAAACCAAATACACTAAATTTAGAACTGAGATTTATTTCAGTCTTTAAGGGGGCTTCTCTAAAAATATTCCGTTGTGCTTAATCAATACTGATTAATAAATTATTTGGTAATATCCTTAATGAGTTAAGTTTTTAAAAGGATGATCTATTCCCTCTTCTAGATCTCTAAGTGCCTCTGGGAAACAACAGTTTACATTCGTCTTAATTCATATCTTAAAATGTCCTTTTCATTAGAATAAGAACACTTTCCAAGTTTATTAACAGTTAACTCGACGTTTTAACATTCGTACGTCGCACGCCCGACTTGCCAACTCGAACGCCCAAGCGATACGCCATTGTGTACGCTTAGCACGCTCAACTTGTCTACCATACATTGGTTTATATTATCCTAAATCACATTTCCAAAGTTCAACATTTAGAAATTGGAATAACATGGCATGGCATCACGGTGTTCCGAAAAATCAGCATATCGCACGCCCGATTACACAACAGCCCCAAAAACGTCCAATTTCGACCTTGCTCCAGGAAGAACCTCTCAATGCAGGAAAAATAAAAGTTGTAGATCTACTTCTTAGCTTTCTAGAACATCTCTAATCATCCCAATCAGAGTTCGTATAAGAGAGTTATGCCCAGATTACTAAGTGATGCTGAAGTTGTGCTGCCCACTACTGCTATGGCACGACAGCACCTAATATGGCGTTGCAGGCAGCGCTGCAGCGCCGTCCAGGCAGCTCAGTTACTATAAGTGACGTCAGCAGCCAGCTTTGGTTGTTTTCATCGTACCTACTTCATGACTTTATAACTTTCTCACCCGATATCGGAATGAGTTTGTTCTTGAGTCATTTTCTTACTCTTGACACCCTCTACAACTTTTCCCAGATGCAATAATTTTTTTGATTCTCTAACAAGCCGAAAAAGTGGCTTAAAAATCCTTCGCGGGCTAGTTTTTCACTATGTGACGTTTCTAATGTCGACTTTTCAATTCTTTGTAACTTACTCATCCGAAGAGGATTGAGATCGTTATTGAGCCTACGACTCACTTTTACTATGCTCTACATAAACTGCATAAATAAAAATTTTTCGGAAGCTACAACTACCCGTAAGATTGACACGAAAGTCGTACCAACCTAGGGTTTTTGACTTATAACATGCTTTACTAAAATTTTCGCCATAACTTCGTTATAGCATATTTTTACTCCGTTCCACTTGAAACATTTTCGTAACTCACATATTTATATTTCTTTTTTTTAGATTTTAAACTTAGTGATAGACACGTAATTCATACATTTTATTATCCCTAATTTTGTCCTTTTAATTATCTTAGTTTATTAAATTAATATGTTTTATTTTGTTTTGTAAGATTTAATATTTTGTTGCAATAAAGTCAAAATCTTGGTGATCATGCAGTATTTAATGCTCTTATTCATGTAAGGAAATATCCAAGAAGAATCTTATAACAAGAAGGAAGGTGGTGGAATAATCTTGGTGTGCAAGTCAAATCCAGCGAGAGAAAGGAAAGTCAATCTAGAAGATATCTTTGAGAAGTTGATTGTCACTAGAAAGTTGAAACCTACATCGAAAAGAATTAATGTCTTATGCCTATAAATAGGGGAGATTATTAGGTATTTTTTGTGGGGATGTATTAGTTTAGGTTAGGAGTAGGATTAAATTATTTCTTCATTGTACGTTCTTTGGACGATCGTTAATAAAAGGGAGTTTTCTTATTTTTAATTTTTCTACTTCTTCTTTATTTTAGTTAGTTCATTTATTTTCATGTCTAGTTAATTTCTTTAATTTAGGATGAAGATGAAATTAAATAATTATTCATGATAATATTCTCTATCTCTTTTATTATTTATGTTTTTATGTTTAACTGATTTCGCCTTCATGTTTCGTTATTGAAATACCTTTGTTTTATAGTTCTTATGTGATTTTAAATTAATTAAGATGTTTTGATAGATTATTGGTTAAATATGAGTTTTTCATAATTCATGCTTGCTCGAAGAAGTTTTGATGGGTTATAGTTAATCCTTAAATTTTCATAGTCTGTGTTTGCCCACGTTAATTGTAAAATTATTAAATTAAAGGGAAGAAAGATCAAAATCATAGTTAAGTTATAAAAATAGAAGAGATTCAATTATTTGTTATGTTTATTATTTAATGGATTCAAATTCCTAGATTGCTTCCTCATTATTAGTTTTCATATTCTAATTAGTTTAATTGTAGTTAATCAATTCTCAATCTTTATTTCTAATTCGTCTGAAATAGACATTAAGGATACATTAAAATTAATCTAGTCTCTGTGGGTTCGACATGTACTTGTCAGTTCTTCAATTTGACATTGTGCACTTACAGTTACATATTTTTATCACATCACTTAGCTTACAAACAATAATTACTCTAGTCCGATTAAAATAACAATTAACAAGATTTTCATACCTTCTTGGTTAGGTTCTTTACTAACGCTTTTTGTTCGATTTCATGCATATTACCGGTGATTTAAGATATAAAACACCGACAATATTAACATTATACCTTCGGATCCTTCATGATCCACCACAATAACAATAACCACCAACAAAATAATATACTTACATAAAACTTAAAGGAATAGTTTTAGGATTTATAGCTTACCTTCTTCTTCTTGACAAAGCTTGATAACTTGATAACTTGATAATTTGCTTTCCTCTTCTTCTTCTTTCTCTAATTTCTGAGCACCCTCTCCTCTCTCAATATTACTAGAGTTTCTTCTCTTAGTTTTGGTGAATTGGTAAGAAATGAAGAAGGAATGAGCTTCTATTTATAGGCATGGCAAGAGTTAGGGCATAAGGGTTATTATTCTAACTCTCCTAAGCTAACCATGGTCACTTGCTAGACACACCATGGTTTAATGGTGGGGGATGGGATGGCTAGCTTGTTTTGCATTCCCTCCCCTTTGATTGGTCCATTTTAATTCACTTGGATTAAGTTCTTACTTAATTAGTTTAACTAGGTTTTCTTTCCCTAATTCGGTTACTCTAGCTAGTTAGTTAGCCGTAATCGTTGACTTTGACTTTCGTATTTCTACCGTATAATTTTCGTATTTTGCTCGTATTATTCTTGTATTCTACTCGTATAATATTTCGTATTATACTCAGTTGGCTTTCAAAATTCGTTCGATTAGTTGAAAAACTGTGTTTTTTGTTCGTGAATTTTATTATAGATTACGTCTCGTGACATCATATAAACTCTATGGCGTCATTCGAAAAATTGAAAAAACGTAAAGGTGTTTTTAGCATGAATAGTGTTTTTATGTTTTTTCTCGAAAAATTTTTACTTTCGTCTACGAAACCCTAATTCACAAAATTCTAACACGTAAACACAATCTAAGTTATAATATGTCCTTTAAACACATACAATCACATTTACATATAATAATATCCATAATATTTTATTTTATTAGATATGACTATCGAGAACCTAATTATAAAGCTATCCGATTTCTCGGGTCGTCACAATCTTTGCGACAGCTTTGTATACTTGTTCTCGGCTTCTATTATGTGATGTCATCAGGCTTGACCTATTCTGGGTCTGGGAAGATAGGGCACAAAAAGTAGAAAGGCATCTTCCCAAATACGTCGGCTAGTCGACTGTCTTGCATTGAGTAGTTTGCCGCTCGGGAATTGTTGTGATAACTTTATATACTTGTTCCCACCTTGCGATCATGGCATTTGAGTAAAATGACACTGTTGCCCTCCTGTCAGGGTTAGAGAATAAGTGCAAAATTTTGGGTGTCTACAGTGATTTTCCGAACTACTTAGTGTTTTTCTAAATTATCGCTTACTTTTATGTATGCCTTAGTAATTACTCGAATGCCTAAATGTATTGTTTCAAAATTTGTTATGTTTTATTTAAGGCTTCCATTTAAATGAAAAACGTTACTCTTTTATTTCAAATTTCGGATCAAGTATTTATTTAATTGTGAAATGAGAGTATATGATCTTGAACTGTGAAAAAGTATAGTTTAGAACATCGATAATATTGAGAAATGTTTTTAAAATTTTTAGTCCGACTATGTATAGAACCCGTTAGTGTTTATGCTTAGTCTGAAACTAATATAGGACCTACTAAGGCGCACACTTTTTAGATGCTCTTGGAGGAGCGTGCACTTTATAAATACCTTAGTAGCGTGCGTGATCATTGACATTATTGAACTTTTGGACCGTGTTACAGGGCTATTATATCTTTAGTCGTTAGGGTTGTGGAATAAAAGATATATTGTATAGATTGAAATCATTTTTGAATGTGATTTTGCTTTGTTATAATTATTTGTTTTAGTTTTAAAAGTATATTTACTATTGAAATTTATCAAAACAAATATTCCTTTCAATCGAAAAGTATCTTTGCAAATTGTATTTGATCCGACTAGATAGGAAGGATTGCTACTTGTTGGGCTTCATCGCTCATCCTTTATAATATTACAGGTTATCTTGTTTCGAGAGTTGGGACACTATAAGTTAAGTCAAGAATAAACATGAGATGATTAATTTAAGTTTCGGTATAGTTTTATGGTCTGATTTTGTTGGACTTTGATTTAGAGGAGTTCCACCTCCGTGGATATTGTTTTAGGTTTAACACTTAACAGGGCCGTCGCTATAGTCCTGTTAAGTGTCGCATATGCTATGGCGACGGACCGAACCGTCGCCATAGCCCGATAGCGACAGTTTTTTCCGTCGCTATAGCCAGTCCGTTCTTTTCAGAACCGGACTGTGTGCATATATATATATATATATAATCTCACAAGCTAGCCACAATTTTGAATATTATCTATTTGTTTCCAAGCCCATTATTGTCATAAACAACTTACGGTAAGATTAAATACACCAACCAAACATAGATGGCCATCCCCAATTATCATGTGCATGTGATCACAAATAATCCAGTAACAAACGATATTACAGGTGCATACAAACATACATAATTAATGTACTATTGATAAATGTCAATACCAGGAATAATATTACTACACCAACCATTACCCTTTAATAAAAAGACCACCGTAGCAATGATGCATTCCATCAATAATTGAAGAATCTCATAGATGATTAAAATGTTATTTTCCTAAATATAATCAAATACCAAAAATACATAATACTCCGTCCGTTTTACAATATATAGTATTAATATTAATTTTTTTAAAAATCAAATTGAGATATTTTTTATATTTAAAATTAATATAAACTCATTAATTTTAGACAATACAATTGTAAAATTTATGAATTATTTAAAAGGTGCTAAAAATATAAGATTTATCGTATTTAAAAGTTGCGGGAAAATAATTTATATATTTATTCGTTTGATGACCGGTTTGAATATACACATAGGTTGATAACTAATATCGACATATAGAAACACTCAGAGTTAAATAAATGATTTTATTTTTAAATTAAAATATTTTATAGTGACTTTACAAAGTCAAACTCAATCTTATATTTTAAAAAAATGAAATAATAAACATGATAAATCAAATACCTAAGGGTATGAAATAATTTTTTATATTTAACCGATTAATTAAAGCTTTTAAAAAATTATATGGAGTATGTTAATTCTATTTCTCACCTTTCCATTCCATACAAAGTAAGGTATGAGAATCAAACGCAACATAAACGCTCCGTCAGTTGAATGGCAAAATTGGTATAGCAAAACTCTAACGCTATTGAAAGTAATATGCCCTCAAGCCAATTATATTTGATGTAATAAGTATTTACTTTGTAATCTTATTCAAATATTAATAATAGAATAAAAGGCATATTTTATCCATGTTAATTGGTTGAATTAATAAATGTGATGAACCCATAATTTTCAAGCAATACTTTTAGAATCATGATGAGATCATGCTAGTGAGATCTAAATTCAAGAAAGCTCTAAACTAAAATGTTCCTAATCGTTGGATCACTAATTTTGGGATTACTGATCCGGATAGATTAGTACATATTATGCTTGATCTTTAGAAGATGATGATTGATCTCATAATCATTTGTGTGGAGACACTAAAGCAAGTATGTAGGTGCTTATTGGAGAATAAGTTCACTGAACGTGACTCGCTTAAAGAACCCTAATGGAGTTTTATTCAGCTGTCAATAGGGAAGTCCTTAAGTGATAGTTGTACAAGTGATCCTTGGACTTGAGATCATCATAGTACCTTGTGTATGTTAAGTTATACTTTGTCATATTCTTTAATACCTTAGGGTATATCATAGGGTATGTACGGGTATAATAAAGTATACACGGAGGTAGGTGAATGATCGACAAAGAATCTACCACTTCTAATAAAGGGAGAGAATGTCCTATGCGATTTGATAAATGACAACTCAGAAATTCCTGGCCAAGGTTGAATGAAAATTAGAAAGGAGTTTCTAATTTACATTAATCGGAGTTGTGCATTCTTAAATCGAAATGCATATGATTAAATAAAATATGACTTGTCAGTAAATCCATGTCTTATATTTAATCGGGACATTGTATGATAGAAGGATTGAATTGTACAGTAACTACTGCTGAATAGGTTCTATGTGATTAAGCGTTGATTTCATATTATACGGATAGTCATGATACATTATAGTAAGGTGTCCCTCATGATGTAGAATAAATATTATTTATTTATATATGAATTAAAGGAGTTTAATTCATTATAAATAATATTAGAATAGTTCTAATTTATTTATTCTACGACCAACATAATAATGAACCTAAAGGGTCACACCGCAAAAAGAATAATATTATATTGAAAACAATTGGCTTAATGATAATAAATTGAGTATTTAATTTATTAGTTGAATAAATTGAAATGCTTAATATTTATAATGATATATTTGGAGAAATATTGAATTATAAATTAATGGGAGAAATTTTATTATTATTATTATTATTATTATTATTTAATTCTTAGTTAGATTGAGAATTAAATTAAATGAAATGCAAATGCAAATTAAATAAAAAATGCAAATGCAAATTAAAGATTGGAAGAATACTTGCTTAATGTTGATTAAGCAAGTAACATGTGTTAGTTGCATACATGAATAACATATGTTAGTTGAATACATGAATAACATGTGGGTTAGGAGCAAAATGTATACTTACATTTTGTGTAAGTATGGTATACTTGCAAGTATCCTAATAAGATTAGGGTTTCCTAATTAATATGAATAAACTAGCCTCCATCTTATGAGTTAAGAAAATATCTAAGAATACATGAAAAATAGATATGATCTAAGTATTCTTGAATAATAGTTCTTGTTGTTCTAATTATTCTTAAGAGTTAGGAATAAAAGAATTAATTGGATTAGCCATCTAAGATTTCTAGGAAATCAAATAGTGTTCCTTGTATAATTGTTCTTGGTGGATTACCTTTAGAGTGCTACATACACTTTGTCGCTTAAGTTTGATCCAGTGATTGAAGATTGGAGGAGCTTGAAGAAATCAAGAGAGAAGTAAATCTTGTAGCGGTTCAAGATTTGAATCTTCAAAGGTATTATTTCTTGTTATTCCTCTTCAATTAACAGTTATGCATAAGGTGATTCATGGGTAAGTTGCAAAAATTTTAATTTCTATTTTCCGTTGCGTATTTCAATATGTTTATGATTTTGCAAACTTACAGTGGTATCAGAGCCATCCTTATGCGTACCTATTAATTGTGTCAATCATATATATGTTGATATGTGTTTAGAACAATTTTTTTGGGTATAATTGTTAGTATGAAATTATGTTTTTTTTTTAAAAACATCAAAATCAAAAAAAAAAAAACTGTTCATTGGGAATTGTTCACGCCGAACTGTTCACCGGGAACTGTTCACGCAGGCTGTTCACCGAGAACTGTTCACACCGGACTGTTCACCGGGAACTGTTCACGCCGGAACTGTTCACCGAGAACTGTTCACCGGCACTGTTCAAGGGCACTATTCACGACACTGTTCATATATAAAGAAAAAAAAATTATTTGTTGATTTTCGAATTTTAAAATTTCAATGTTAAAAATAAAGATGTTTATTTCGGACTTGGAATTGGTTTAAAATAAAGTATTTTATTTTAATTAATATTGAATTTCAATTTTGAACAAAGATTCTAAATTTTTATAAAGGAATTTATATTAATTTGGAATGGATTAGAATAAAGAAGTTTATTTAATTAGATTTTGGATTTCTACTAGTCAATTGCCCATTAAATGATATCAATTATATATATTGAATGTTTATTTATTCATGAGATGAATGGTTTTATATATGTTGATATATATAGGGGATGATTAAGGACTATTGACCAATCTGATTGGATTTAATTTGAATGGATGCTTAAATGAATGGTTTTATTCATAATGGGGTCTGCGTACCTCGCCTATCTAAATTTCTAAATGTAATTTCTATCTCTCTCCTATGTACTTCCCCTTGACTGTTGATCAAGGTTTTTATTTTGTTAAAATAGAGTGTAATAGGATTTTGTAAAGTTACTCAAGAAATTGGAACCGAAGAGCAGGAGCATTGAAGACCCATTTGTAATGAAGCCTAGGTTGAATGTAATAGTTATATTCAAATTTATTCTTGCACCCTAGGTTTGACCTATTGATTTACTCGGTGGCTCGAGTGAATCAAATTAGATTAAGTCCATAATCATCCTATATAGAATATAGTATTCTATGAATGCATGCTTATAATATATATATTAAATATATTATTATTCATGTTGATGAATGTTTAATATGACGCGTATTTATATATATATATATATATATATATATATATATACTTGCATGCGCGCTAAACAAGATGAGACCATTAATAACAAAACCCTCATTTCAAAATATTAAGTTGAATACGTTTAAAGGTATTTCAAAAATATCAAACGTAGCCTTCTAGCATGATAAAGCAATAGAGTATTAATTATTTAATATTAGTTTATTGTGCACACACAAGACTCATATTAAAAATTTAAAATGTTGGCTTTATTACATTAAAAATGTTTTATAAGGAATTGAACAATACTAGTTTTGTTGTGCACACACAAGGACTATATTTTTCTATTCGCTTATATGGAAATGTTAGGTGAAACTTAACTTGGATTATTTTAGTCCGGATGTGCACGCACTTGACTATTATAATCTAAGAGGAAAAATACAAGGAGTTACATAGTTGATATAATTGACAAGAGTTGTCTACCCTTTGAATAAATATATAGTTTGTTGTGCACACACAAGGCTGTATATTTATGTCAATAGGATCCTTACTCACTAAACAGATTTTTCAAAAATTTGTCGAACTATATATGGAGGGTCATATAGTTTGAATAAAATAGTGGGAGACACCTTTTAATAAAGACCTATATTAAATTGGTGTTTAATAAATTGAATGCATGCTAATGTTGTTTAAATCACAAATTCATTTTCAGAATTTTACAATGGCCCATTCACTATCACTGCGGAACATATTGGATGCTAATAAACTAACTGGACCAAACTACTGATGACTAGGTTTCATACCTACTTATTGGATACTATTCTGCTTCATTTGTTGCTTAACTTGTAGTCCTAAGTGTGTTTTCATGCATTTTCCTCGTATTTTTGGTATTACCTCATCATTTGCATTCTATGGCTTTTGCACAGTTTTTGGATTGGTTGGCAAAGAGCATGTGACGTATGATGTTTGGGAGCTGAATGAATAAATGTTGCTAGGACAGTACGCGTGAATCGAGGAATCAAACTGAGTACAGCAGTGCAGCAGTAGACTGACAGACGACGCAGCTGCGCCTATTTTGGCTTGAAAGCCAGCGCAGCTGCGCCCGTGCCCTGCGCCCAGTAGCTTCCAGCGCAGCTGCGCCTAGCTTGGCCATGAGGCCGGCGCAGTTGTGCCCTCCCTTGTCCTGCTGAAGTCCCCAGCGCAGCTGTGCCCATTTTGTAAAGGAATCCAGCGCAGCTGCGCCTGTCGCCAGCCAGCCATGCAGACACGTTCCAGACAGCTATGCAGACTTGCCAAAAACGTGTGGAATCAATGTCAGGTTTTCAGGAAATTAGTGGAATGTTATTGTATTAGTTGGGAATCAAATTTAGTCAACAAAAGACAATTGGGAAGCTGGAATATAATCATGCAGAGTTGTAATTAGAAGAGAGCTTCCCCTCCACGAAAATCAATCACAGACTGCATTTTATTTCAAAAAAAAAACGAAAGAGAGTAGTTGATTATCAAAATCACTTGGGAACTGAAGAATAGAGCTACATGGATGCTGAATTAAAGATTGGGAGCAAGAAACTGAGGATCATCACAACTTAGAAAATCAACGGATTAGCAGAAACGGGAAAATTGAAGCAGGGAGTTTTATTATTTCCCGTCTTTATTTTCTTATTCTGTAAAAATAATGATGAACCATTTGTGTATGATGAATTCTCTTATTGTCTTTATGAACTAAAATTAATTTTTGGGATTATAATGAATCTTTTGCATTATTGAAAATTGAAATGCTTCCTTATTATTGCTAGTTGGTTATGAAATAAATGTCTAGCATAATTTATACTAAACGTTTAATTGCTTGATCACCAATTACCGTGATAATTTATATGGAATTGAGAAAGGAAATATAAATTGAGATCTGATTATGCTAGCATATGTTCATAATTTTTACATTTCCCGTGAAGTTATGTTTCGTGCTTAGGATAGAGATATACCGAAGCACCATATGTGGCCAATTGAGAACTTATGCTTAAACCCTCTTGATTGTAATTCACATAGAAATATAGTGCGTTAGTCATCTAGGGTGTTCACATTCATTCTATCAATTGTGAATTTAGTGTGACATGAATATGGTGCATCGAAAGGTGGTCATATTTTACATTCGTGTTCTCGACCAACATTCCATAATAATCAATTAGCAACGATAGGAAGCATGGAAATCTAAGTTTGCAATAAGTGAAATTATAATCCCAGACCCATAAAATCTATATTTATACAATCATAATTTGCTCTATCTGTTTCTTAGTAATCTTTAGTTAATTTCATCATTGTACTCGACTGTTTAAAGAAATCAAGATAATTATAAAATTGGTGTTTGATAGTCATAATTGTAATTCTATTCTCCATGGGATCGATATCTTACTTACTTTATATTACTTGTGAATCACGTGCACTTGTGTGTATGAGTCATATTTGTTATACACACAAATATCCCAACAAGTTTTTGGCGCCGTTGCCGGGAAATTGTAATTGCGTTTATAACTTTCACCATCAGTTTAAATTAGATTGGTTTTAGTTAAACAAATATGTTCTTATCTTAATTCTATTTTATTTTCTTTTACATTGTTATAGGTACTCTTGAGTAGTGTATGCATACTCGATTGAAGAATCCTGACCTATTGCCTTTCGTGGATAACATTGAGAAAAGAGTTCAACAGTCAAGGAAGTGTACTGAAAATACTCTGGAGAATCTAGACCAACCACAAGCAATGGCGGGTGAAGCGCAAAAAGCACTGAGAGATTATGCTACGCCAAGGATCAATGAATTGCAATCAAGTATCACAAGGCCAGCCATAATAGCCAATTCCTTTGAAATCAAACCAGGAACTATCCATATGATCCAAAATTCTGTCCAATTTGGGGGAACGGCGGTTGACGATCCAAATGAGCACTTGATGAGCTTTCTGGAGATTTGTGATACATTCAAATTCAGTGGAATCTCAGAAGATGCAGTGACATTGTGGTTATTCCCATTCACATCGAGGGATAAGGCAAAAAGTTGGCTACACTCACTACCACCGGGGTCTATTACGACTTGGCAAGATTTGGCGCAGAAATTCTTAGCAAAATTCCTTCCACCAGCCAAAACTGCTAAGTTGAGAAATGATATCTCCTCATATGAGCAACATCATGGAGAATCCTTGTATGAAACATGGGATCGGTACAAGGAACTATTGAGAAAGTGTCCACATCACGGTTTGCCACAATAGATGCAACTTAACACATTTTACAATGGGTTGAATATCCACACACGGGCATGTATTGATGCAGCTTCGGGAGGAGCATTCATGGCTAAAAACTATGACGATGCTTATGAACTTCTGGAGACCATGGCTACAAATAATTATAAATGGCCAACTTCTAGATCCAGCCAACCAAAAATAGCAGGGATATTAGATGTTGACACAACCACATCACTTCAAGCTCAAATATCTGCCATCGCCAAAAAGTTTGACAACCTATACGAAGGAAAGGGGCAGCAAGTTCCCATGATTTGTGAGCTTTGTGCAGGTTCACACTCTTCTGACCAATGTGCTATCAATTCCGAATCTGTGCATTTCGTGAGCAACTATCAGCGGCCAGCAAATCAATATCATAATCATTATCATCCGGGGAATAGGAATCATCCTAACTTCTTATGGAGCAACCATCAAGATTATCCACAAGCTCCAAAACCTAACAATCCTCCGGGGTTCCACAATCAGCAACAAGCCACAGCTACTGATAAGAGGGTTGCTGATATGAATGAAAAGTTGGATAGATACATGGCCAAAACTGATAAGTTGGAGCAAGGCCAAGCATTGGGTTTCAAGAATTTGGAAAACCAGATGAGTCAATTGTTCAGCTTGTTATCTAATAGACCTCAGGGGGATCTTCCTAGCGACACAGAAATCAATCCAATGAGAAATGGAAAGGAGCAATGCCAAGCTGTCACCCTTAGAAGTGGGAAGCAGACTCTGCCAACCAGCGCAGCTATGCCCATTTCACAAAAGAAGCCAGCGCAGTTGCGCCCTGCTCCAGAGGTTGATCCTGCCAGCGCAGTTGCGCCTATTTTGCAAGGGGAGCCAGCGTAGCTGCGCCCTTATCTAGAAACTGACACTGCTGAAATTTTTGGAGAGGAAGAAAGCATAGAGAAATTTGAGCCCACATCAATAAAAAGCAAAGAAAAGACTCAACCCCCTCCCACCAGATATTATCCACCAGTTCCGTACCCTCAGAGGCAGCAAAAGCAGAAATTGGACAAACAATTCTCTAAGTTTCTTGAGGTGTTTAAAAAGCTTCAAATCAACATACCATTTGCAGAAGCCTTGGAGCAAATGCCGGGCTATGCCAAGTTCATGAAGGGGATTCTGTCAAGGAAGAAGAAATTGCAAGATTTCGAAATTATTGCTTTGACAGAAGAGTGTAGTGCAGTATTACAAAGAAAGCTACCACCAAAGCTGAAGGATCCTGGTAGTTTCACCATTCCTTGTACCATTGGCAACCTGTCGTTTAAGAAATGCTTATGTGATCTTGGAGCAAGCATTAATCTCATGCCACTGTCCGTCTACACTCAGTTGGGATTACCAGCACCCAAGCCAATAAATGTCTCTCTACAGCTAGCCGATCGTTCTGTCACCTATCCAAGAGGAATTGTGAAGATGTTCTTGTTAAGTTTGATAAATTCATATTCCCAGCTGACTTCATACTCCTAGACTTCGAGGAAGACAAGGATATTCCCATCATGCTTGGAAGGCCATTTCTAGCTACTAGGAGGACTCTCATTGATGTGCAAAAGGGAGAATTGACAATGAGGGTTCAAAACCAAGAAGTCACCTTTAATGTCTTTAAAGCTATGAAATTCTCGGCCTAGGAGGAAGATTGTTTCCGAGTAGATATCATTGAAAGTGCAGTGATGGAAGAGTTTATGAAAGCCACATGTAATGACCTACTTGAGATGACACTGACAAGAGACATCGACTTGGATGAGCCCTAGAACTGTGAGTATGTCCATTCACTAGATGCAATACCAAGGATGGCAAAGTTCAAAGTGCCAATTGAGCCTTTGAAAAGCTTAGAAGAACCTTCACCTCATTTGAAACCATCTAGAGAGGTACCTCCTAAACTTGAGCTTAAGCCCCTACCTAGTCACCTCAGGTATGCATATCTAGGCACTTCCGATACTTTACCTGTCATTATTTCTTCTGCACTAACCTCTTTACAGGAAGGTAAGCTGATAAGAATCCTTCGAGAATTCCAAGGAGCTATTGGATGGACCATCGCTGACATAAAGGGAATCAGTCCCTTGATTTGCATGCACAAGATTCTGATGGAAGATGACAGCAAGCCTACCATAGAGCATCAAAGAAGGCTAAATCCCATCATGAAAGAAGTGGTGAAAGCGGAAATTCTAAAATAGCTAGACGCTGGGATCATCTACCCCATCTCTAACAGTCCATGGGTGAGTACTGTGCAATGTGTCCCAAAGAAAGAGGGAATAACAGTGGTAAGAAATGAGAATAACGAGTTGATACCAACTCGAACGGTCACGGGATGGAGAGTTTGTATGGACTACTGAAAGCTCAACAAAGCCACAAGGAAAGATCACTTCCCACTTCCATTCATAGATCAAATGTTACACAGATTAACAGGTCATGACTACTACTGCCTGCTTGACGGATATTTTGGATATAATCAACTTACCATCGCTCCAGAGGATCAAGAGAAGACAACTTTCACTTGTCCATATAGAACTTTTGCATTCAGGCGGATGTCTTTTGGTCTATGTAATGCGCCGGCTACATTTCAACTGTGCATGATGGCAATATTTTCTGATATGGTAGAAATTAACATGGAAGTTTTTATGGATGATGTTTCAGTGTTCAGAAATTCCTTCGACAACTGTCTCAAAAATTTGGTTATGGTACTAAAGTGATGCGTGGAAACAAATCTTGTGCTTAATTGGGAGAAATGTCACTTTATGGTCCAAGAAGGAATAATATTGGGACACAAAGTCTCAGTAAAAGGGTTAGAAGTGGATAAGGCAAAGTTAGAAACCATCGAGAAATTGCCTCCACCATCTTCAGTAAAGGGAGTTCGGAGTTTCTTGGGACATGCTGGGTTCTACCGCAGATTTATCAAAGACTTCTCCAGAATCACTAAACCCCTATGCAGTTTATTGGAAAAGGATGTTCCATTCATATTCGATGAAAATTGCTTGGCAACCTTTGAGTTGTTAAAAAAGAAGTTGACAACGGCACCAGTGATAGTGGCGTCGGACTGGTCCTTACCATTTGAGCTTATGTGCGATGCTAGTGACTACGCTGTAGGCGTGGTATTGGGATAGCGCAGAGAAAAGGTTCTACATGCGATCTACTATGCCAGCAAAACACTCTCAGAAGCCCAAATAAATTACACCACCACCGAGAAGGAACTACTCGTTGTTGTCTATGCATTCGACAAGTTCCGATCCTATCTCATTGGGACAAAAGTAGTGGTGTACACAGACCATGCAGCAATTCGGTACTTGATATCGAAAAAAGATGCCAAGCCAAGATTAATCAGGTGGATCCTTTTGCTCCAAGAATTTGACTTGGAAATAAAGGACAAGAAAGGCAGGAGAACCTAGTAGCCGATCATCTTTCCAGATTAGACAATCTGGAGCGGGAAAGCAAAGATAAGGCTGAAATAAATGATCATTTCCCCGATGAACAACTATTTGTTGTAACCTTTGAGATCCCATGGTTTGCCGATATTGTCAACTACCTGGTGAGTCATGTACTCCCCCCGGATCTAACTTATCAACAGAAGATGAAATTTCTGCATGATACAAAGAGATACATGTGGGACGAGCCTTACTTGTTCAAATAATGTACAGATCTTGTGATCCGAAGGTGCATTCCTGATGTCGAGACTGCCAGTATATTACATGCATGTCATTCTTCTCTGTATGACGGCCATTATGGGACACAAAGAACCGCAGCCAAAGTACTCCAAGCCGGGTTCTATTGGCCCACTTTGTTCAAAGATGCCCACCAATTCATAAAGAATTGTGATCGATGCCAACAGGTGGGCAACATCTCCAGCCACAATGAAATGCTACTAAATGTAATCTTGGAGGTGAAAATCTTTGACGTATGGGGAATAGACTTCATAGGACCATTCCCGTCATCCTGCAACAATCTATATATTCTTCTTGCAGTTGACTATGTGTCCAAATGGGTAGAGGCTACTGCATTACTAACCAATGATGCGAGGGTGGTTCTGAGGTTCCTACAAAAGAGCATTTTCACTAGATTTGGCACTCCGCGGGCTATCATTAGTGATGAGGACAGTCATTTCTGTAATAAAAACTTCACAGTCCTCCTAGCTAAATACGGAGTGAGGCACAGAATTGCCACGGCATACCACCCGCAAACGAATGGTCAAGGCGAAGTGTCAAATAGAGAGGTGAAGAGAATTCTGGAGAAAATTGTTAATCCTTCCAGGAAAAATTGGTCGTTGAAGCTCGATGAAGCATTATGGGCGTATAGAACCGCCTATAAGACACCCCTCGGCATGTCTCCATACCATTTGGTCTATGGCAAAGCGTGCCATCTCCCAGTCGAACTAGAGCACAAGGCGTATTGGGCAATCAAGAAGCTAAACTTCGATCTATCCGTAGTGGGAGAGAGGAGACTTCTACAGCTAAATGAACTTGATGAGTTTCATTTACAAGCCTATGAGAATTCCAAACTCTACAAAGAAAAAGTAAAGAGATGGCACGACCGAAAAATCATAGAGAGAAAATTTGAACCTGGCCAAGCGGTCTTGTTATTCAACTCCAGGCTCAAATTGTTCCCGGGAAAGCTCAAATCCCGATGGTCAGGTCCCTTTACCGTAACAGCTGTATTCCCACACGGAGCCATTGAAATTGTTGGAAATGACAGTGAGCAGCCGTTCAAAGTAAATGGTCAGCGACTGAAACACTATTGGGGAGGCGAAGTCGATCGCCAAAAATCCTCAGTTGTCCTAGCCATGGATTGAGCAGCATTGGATAGTCGAGCTAACCGACTTTAAACCAAGCGCTTCTTGGGAGGCAACCCGAATTTATTATTTTACTTTTTATTCCTGTGTGATTATAATTTAGCTTGTATGATTTCATTTTAACATGTTTGTTTACTTTTCAGGTATCCAATCACACCCTAAACCGCGAGACTTAAACAGACTTTAAGTTTAAGGGGTGTAAAGTACACTGCATTGCATATGCATCGTTTGTAAGTTTATAAGTTTGAATTAAGATTTTCGTTCCTTTTTAGGTATGTTAGCTGTTTTTAAGTATTGAGTTTTTTACTTGATATTCTAATGTGTGTCAAGTGTGTTTCAAAAAAAAATAAAATAAAATAAAATTTCCAGGGAGTTGGAGGGCTGGCGCAGCTGCGTCGCACCGCAGGCCAAATAGCGCGCAACTGCGTGGTGCCAATAAGCTGCAACTGAGTACCAGCGCAGCTGCGCCCAAAACCAGTGCAACAAGGGTGCAGCTGCGCCCGTCGGCTGAAAGTTTTTTTTATATAAAGGCACGTCCCATCAGTTCAAGTCACATCAAAACACAAAAACCCTAAACCTATTCTCTCCCCACCAGCAGAAGCAAGGCAAACAAAAACCCTCTCATATCCTCTCTTGCTATCTTCCCCAAACCCTAGCTACACCCAATCTTCCATCAAACCCTGGCCACTTTCAATCATGCCGAAGAGAGCACAAACCCCCCAACCATCTTCATCCAGCAGTAGCGACACAGACTCCGTGGGTGGTGGCATCAACACTCTGGATGCCACCAAGTTCGTCAACCTCTCTGCCCAACACTACTACTGGGAGGTGTTGAGCGTCAAATCATTCATACCGGAGAGGGGTTTGAAATCCAAGACACAGGATGGGAGGATTGTGGACCAAATCTGGCATTTGGGATGGCTACTTTTCATTGAGACACCATTGTCCGCCCCGATGGCCATTGTTCGAGAATTCTATGCCAATGCTCGGGAAACTCAAAATGGCATCTCCTTGTACGGGGCAAGTAAGTCCCCTACACCACGCAGGCAATCAACGAGCTATTCCGACTGCCATCTACTTCTGCTGAGACCACCAACTGGGTGGTAAATGAGCGCTTCGAGACTGATCTCGATGCTTTGGTTCGGGAGATGTGCCAACCGGGCACTCAATGGAAGACACAGGCGGGCACCACCCAGAAGGTCCACTTCCCCCAGACCGCGCTGAACAGATATGCCAAGGCGTGGTACGCCTTTATTTGCGTGAGTCTACTGTCGACCACCCACCACCAGGACGTGACCCGGGACCGAGCGGTTATTTTACACCGCATTCTGCGAGGAGGGAGCATTGATGTGGGTTACATCATTCACCAATCTATGGTTCGATTTATGCGGGCAGCCAATTCAGGTGCCATTCCACATACTTCGGTTGTCACACGCCTTTATCTTACAACGAAGGTGGAATGGGGCGAGGAGACTCTCCAATTACCCATGCGGCACATTGACAGCGCCACGATCAGAAAGTTCAATGTATGGCGCGGTGGAGAGTCCCGTCCTAATGGGTTGGGTTTCATTATTGCTGATGAGGAGGAGGGCAGCGAGGAGGAGGAGCCTGCATTGCCAGTGCAGCCGAGAGGGGTAGGTGGACATGAGCGCGAGATGCGCCGCCTGCAGCGCCTCATGGATGCGTTGCACACGAGCTTCAGGGACTACAACATCACTTTTGCGGACGCACTTTCCGAGGCCGTCAGCCAGCAGGGGGTCCATGTCCAGTTTCCCACCTTTGGCACCAGCATCCCTTATCCTCCGCCTGACACACCGCCTGGCGGCGCCGAGGACGACTCTTAGGGGAGTTTCTTTACCTTTATCTCCAATGAGGACATTGTATATTTTAAGTTTGGGGGTATTAGGGTCTGTCTATTTAATTGTTTCAATTGTGATGCTTTCATTTATCTATTTTTGTTATTAGTTTATTTGCTTGTTTTCTTTAATTGTTATTAATATTTGCAAAAAAAAAAGCTTTATTTTCATGCATATCATATCATGTAGCTTAGATTGCATAATCCTGACATCTAGATTAGTAAACATCCTCACTTGCCTGTGATGAGATCGTTGTTCAAAAATGCTAAATGCTAAGGCTTGGGTTGAATGCCATGATACACTGCAAATCTTGTCTTGTTTTAGGTCTGATATAACCAGTTAGCACGCATTCAGTAGTTATCTTGCTAGTAACTTAAAGATTTGCATAATTGAGTTCTGGAGGGAAATTGATGTGTTAATAAAAGAAAAGCAAATGAGGGTAGTGTAAGCTGAGACAACACAAGTGTCTAAGTTTAGGGGAAAACTTAGTGGAGCATTTGAGCAACGAGATGGAGCGTAAAACGCACTAGTTGATGTTTATAATTGAAAAAAAAAATAAAAAATAAAAAAAAATAAATATGAATAAATGCTTGGTTAGCCTAGTTTTGTGGCCTTTGATACTCAAGTAAGTACGCCCTAGGGGATGTCTCTACACCTAGCGCCCTAAGACCATTTGGTTTGGGAGTCGTTGGTCGAAAGCTCGCTACATGGGTATCATTGAAAAGCCTAAGGTCGGTCCCCAATCTAGACATAGCTGTATCTTAGCTGTAACTTACCCCATTTGTTGTGTTGCAAGTTGGAGTATACAAATTTCTCCCTAAGAAACATATTATGAGAATCATTTGGGTTGCTATAAATTTGATGATTACTACACACACATACACTGTATCAATCATTACAAGGTTTGATTTGCATAACTGTCATGGTACATGAACTAAGTTTTGGTTTGAAGCCTTATGTGTTTGATATTGTGATTATTCTGAGGCAAGGCATGCAAAGATTGTTTACTAATTGATGAGGATTCATGGTGCATTTATAGATTATTGCATTTCATCCATATTTGCATTCATTTCATTATAATTGCTTGAGGATAAGCAACAACTCAAGTTTGGGGGTATTTGATGAGTAGGTTTCATACCTACTTATTGGATACTATTCTGCTTCATTTGTTGCTTAACTTGTAGTTCCAAAGTGTGTTTTCATGCATTTTCCTCGTATTTTTGGTATTGCCTCATCATTTGCATTCTATAGCTTTTGCACAGTTTTTGGATTGGTTGGAAAGAGCATGTGACATATGATGTTTGGGAGCTGAATGAATAAATGTTACTAGCACAGTGCGCGAGGATCGAGGAATCAAACTGAGTACAGTAGTGCAGCAGCAGACTGACAGACGGCGTAGCTGCGCCTATTTTGGCTTGAAAGCCAGCGCAGCTGCGCCCGTGCCCTGCGCCCAGTAGCTTCCAGCGCAGCTGCGCCTAGCTTGGCCTTGAGGCCGGCGCAGCTGCGCCCTCCCTTGTCCTGCTGAAGTCCCCAGCGTAGCTGTGCCCATTTTGCAAAGGAATCCAGTGCAGACACGTTCCAGACAGCTATGCAGACTTGCCAAAAACGTGTGGAATCAATGCCAGGTTTTCAGGAAATTAGTGGAATGTTATTGTATTAGCTGGGAATCAAATTTAGTCAACAAAAGACAATTGGGAAGCTGGAATATAATCATGCAGAGTTGTAATTAGAAGAGAGCTTCCCCTCCACGAAAATCCATCACAGACTGCATTTTATTTCAAAAAAAAAACGAAAGAGAGTAGTTGATTATCAAAATCACCTGGGAACTGAAGAATGGAGCTATATGGATGCTGAATTAAAGATTGGGAGCAAGAAACCGAGGATCATCATAACTTGGAAAATCAACGGATTAGCAGAAACGGGAAAATTGAAGCAAGGAGTTTTATTATTTCCTGTCTTTGATTTATTTTCTTATTCTGTAAAAATAATGATGAACCATTTGTGTATGATGAATTCTCTTATTGTCTTTATGAACTAAATTTAATTCTTGGGATTATAATGAATCTTTTGCATTATTGAAAATTGAAATGCTTCCTTATTATTGCTAGTTGGTTATGAAATGAATGTCTAGCATAATTTATACTAAACGTTTAATTGCTTGATCACCAATTACCGTGATAATTTATATGGAATTGAGAAAGGAAATATAAATTGAGATCTGATTATGCTAGCATATGTTCATAATTTTTACATTCCTCGTGAAGTTATGTTTCGTGCTTAGGATAGAGATATACCGAAGCACCATATGTGGCCAATTGAGAACTTATGCTTAAACCCTCTTGATTGTAATTCACATAGAAATATAGTGCGTTAGTCATCTAGGGTGTTCACATTCATTCTATCAATTGTGAATTTAGTGTGATATGAATATGGTGCATCGAAAGGTGGTCATATTTTACATTCGTGTTCTCGACCAACATTCCATAATAATCAATTAGCAACGATAGGAAGCATGGAAATCTAAGTTTGCAATAAGTGAAATTATAATCCCAAACCCATAAAATCTATATTTATACAATCATAATTTGCTCTATCTGTTTCTTAGTAATCTTTAGTCAATTTCATCATCGTACTCGACTGTTTAAAGAAATCAAGATAATTATAAAATTGGTGTTTGATAGTCATAATTGTAATTCTATTCTCCATGGAATCGATATCTTACTTACTTTATATTACTTGTGGATCACGTGCACTTGCGTGTATGAGTCATATTTGTTATACACACAAATATCCCAACAACTACACGGATTGGTTAAGGAATTTGAGAATTGTTCTCACCGCTGAAAAATTATCTTATATCCTTAATTCGCCTGTTCCTGCAACTGTTGCAGAAACTACATCTGAGTAAGAGATTGCTACTTTTAAAAAGTGGCAAGATGATGTTATGGTAGCTCAATGCATCATGCTCGCATCCATGAGTAACGAGTTATAACGTCAACATGAGAAAATGGATGCACCTGCTATATTGCTTCACCTGCAAGAGTTGTATGGTGAACAAAGTAGGTCTGCAAGATATAAATATCTAAGGAGCTCTTCCGATCTAGAATAACCGATGGCCCTACAGTACAGGCACATGTCCTCAAAATGATCAATTTGATTGAACAATTGGGACAACTGGGTTTTGTAATGGATGGAGAGTTGAGCCAAGATTTGATCTTGCAGTCACTCCCGGACTCTTACTCACAATTTGTTGTGAATTTTCACATGAACAAGCTTGATGTCAGCTTTCCTGAATTGCTTAACATGTTGAAAACTGCAGAGAGTCACTTTCCATCCAAGAAAGACCAAGTCTTACTGATAGGTGAATCTTCCAAAAAAAGGAAGTGGCCCAAAGGATCTTCTGCAAAGAAGAAAAATTCTAAGAAGGCAAAAGGAAAGGTAACTGATAAAGGTAATAAGAATAAAACTAATGCGGATAGCAAAGGAGTTTGCTTCCACTGCAATAAGCCTGGACATTGGAAAAGAAACTACAAGGATTACCTTGCAGAGGCAAAGCAAAAAAAGCTTGTTGAAGCTTTAGCTACAGATACAGGTTTGTTCATGATTGAAATAAATCTTTCTGTAAGTCAAAATTCTACTTGGGTATTGGATACCGGCTGTGGATCTCATATATGCAATTCTTTGCAGGGAATAAGCAGAAGTAGAAAGCTAAACAAAGGAGAAGTAACTCTATGAGTGGGAAATGGAGCAAAGGTTGCTGCATTAGCTGTGGGGACTTATTGTTTAGAGTGGCCTACGGGAAAATCTATCAATTTAATAAATTGTTATTATGTACTTGTTCTCATTAGAAACATTATATCTATTTCTATGTTGAACAAAGAAGGATTCGATGTTATATTTAAGAACAATGGTTGTTCTATTTATAATAATAATGTTTTGTTTGAACTGGTAGATTAATTGATGGACTTTACTTACTTGACTTACATGAAAATATTTTTCAAATTGAACAAACTTGTAAAAGAAAAAGAGATGAAGTAAATCATACTTTCATTTGGCACTGTAGACTCGGTAACATCAATGAAATAAGATTAAACAAGTTGTATATTGATGGTCTTTTAGAACCTTTCGATTTTGAATCATATCTAACTTGTGAATCATGTCTCATGGGTAAAATGACTAAATCTCCATTTAGTGGACATGGAGAAAGAGTTGCAGGGTTGTTAGAGTTGATACACACTGATGTATGTGGACCTATGACAACAGATGCTAGAGGAGGGTATTCGTATTTCATTACATTCACTGATGATCATTCAAGATTTGGATATGCGTATTTAATGAAATACAAATCCGAATCATTTGAAAAGTTCAAAGAATTCAGAAGTGAAATAGAGAAACAAACTGGCAAAAGTGTTAAGATTCTTCGATCAGATCGAGGAGGAGAATACTTAAGCAATGAGTTTCTTAATCATCTCAAAGAAAATGGTATTCTCTTTCAATGGACGCCTCCTGGTATGCCACAATTAAATGGTGTATCTGAAAGAAGGAATCGTACCTTATTAGACATGGTGCGGTCCATGATGAGTTTCACCGACCTTCCAATATCATTCTGGGGTTATGCCCTAGAAACGGCTGCATATCTACTAAATAAGATTCCCTCAAAATCCGTCCCTAAGACTCCATATGAGATGTGGACAGGGAGGAAACCCAGTCTTAAGCATGTTAAAATTTGAGGTTGTAACGCTTATGTAAAGAAGTTACAAAGCGACAAACTTGAGGCTAGATCTGACAAGTGCAAATTTGTGGGGTATCCTAAAGAAAGTTTAGGATATTATTTCTATAATCCTACCGAGCAAAAGGTGTTTGTTGCCAAACACGCTACCTTCTTGGGAAAGGAGTTTATCCTTGAAGGGGCTAGTGGGAGGAAAATAGATCTTGAAGAAATTCAAGAACCACAAATCACTACAGATCAAGTGGATGAACATGTTCAAGTAGATATAACTTCTGTACCACAACCGAGTCGTAAATTTGGAAGAGTGCCGAAAATACCTAAAAGGTATACACTCATCATAGAAGATGATGATGAGGTACGCATTATAACTGATGATCCAGTAATATACGATGAGGCTATGAGTAGTAAACACTCTGAGAAATGACAAATAGTCATGAAATCCGAAATGGACTCCATGTATGAAAACCAAGTATGGACTTTGGTTACTCCACCTGAAGGCATTGTGCCTATAGGGTGTAAATGGGTCTTTAAGAAAAAGACTGGAGCAGATGGTAAAGTGGAGACCTATAAGGCCAGACTGGTTGCAAAAGGTTTCAAACAAAGACAAGGAGTTGACTATGATGAAACCTTCTCACCAGTAGCTATGCTCAAGTCTATCCGGATTTTGCTTGCGATTACAGCTTACTATGACTACGAAATCTGGCAAATGGACGTGAAAATGGCCTTCCTCAATGGGAAACTAGATAAGGATGTATATATGATACAGCTAGAGGGTTTTGTTTCAAAGGTTGGAACAAATCAAGTATGTAAGTTACAAAGATCCATTTATGGATTGAAGCAAGCTTCTCGAAGTTGGAACATCCGTTTTGATGAGACAATCAAAGAGTTTAGTTTTATCAAAAATGAGGATGAACCATGTGTGTACAAGAAAGTTAGTGGGAGTGCTGTGACATTCCGGGTATTATATGTTGATGATATATTACTTATAGGGAATGACATACCGATGCTACAGTCAGTTAAAATTTGGTTATCTAAACACTTCTCCATGAAGGACTTGGGAGAAGCATCCTACATATTGGGGATAAAGATCTATAGAGATAGATCAAAGAGGATGCTCGGCTTGACCCAAGGTGCATACATTGATTCGATGCTAAAAAGGTTTAGCAAGCAAGACTCCAAAAGATGGCTCATACCGATGAGTCATGGAGTAAATCTCTCTAAGAAATTGTCCCCAAAGACACCTGAAGAGAGAGATCGCATGAGTCAAATACCTTATGCTTCGGTAATATGATCCATAATATATGGAATGATATGTACCAGACCAGATGTTGCTTATGCACTTAGTGTAACAAGTAGATATCAGTCTAATCCTGGAGAAGAATACTGGAAAGTTGTGAAAAACATCTTGAAGTACTTAAGAAGAACTAAAGATGTGTTTCTAGTATATGGTGGGTCTGATTTGAAACTAGAGGGCTTTACAGACTCAAGTTTTCAAACTGACCAAGATGACAGTAAATCCATGTCAGGGTATGTATTTACCTTGAACGGTGGAGCAGTGAGTTGGAAGAGTTCCAAACAGCAAACAGTTGCTGACTCAGTGACAAAGGCACAGTATATAGCTGCAAGTGAAGCTGCAAAGGAAGCTGTTTGGATGAAGAAGTTCATTTCTGAACTCGGGGTAGTTCGTAGCATTACTGGACCCGTTTCGGTTCATTGTGACAACACTGGAGCTGTTGCACAGGCTAAGGAACCCAAGTCTCATCAGAAATCCAAACATGTATTGCGGAGATTTCATTTAATTAGAGAAATTATTAAAAGGGGAGATATCACCTTAGAAAGAGTGCACGCTCAAAACAACATTACAGATCCATTTACTAAAGCATTATCGCAAGATCAATTCAATCGTCATTTCGATAAAATGGGTATTAGATACCAAGGTGATTGGCTTTAGTGCAAATGGGAGATTTAAAGTAATATGCCCCCAAGTCAATTATATTTGATGTAATAAGCATTTACTTTGTAATCTTATTCAAATATTAATAATAGAATAAAAGGCATATTTTATCCATTTTAATTGGTTGAATTAATAAATGTGATGAACCCATAGTTTTCGAGCAATGCTTTTAGAATCATGATGAGATTATGCTAGTGAGATCTAAATTCAAGAAAGCTCAAAACTAAAATGTTCCTAATCATTGGATCACTAATATTGGGATTACTGATCCGGATAGATTAGTACATAATATGCTTGATCTTTAGAAGATGATAATTGATCTCATAATCATTTGTGTGGAGACACTAAAGCAAGTATGTAGGTGCTTATTGGAGAATAAGTTCACTGAACGTGACTCGCTTAAAGAACCCTAATGGAGTTTTATTCACATGTCAATAGGGAAGTCCTTAAGTGATAGTTGTACAAGTGATCCTTGGACTTGAGATCATCATAGTATCTTGTGTATGTTAAGATATACTTTGTCATATTCCTTAATACCTTAGGGTATGTCATAGGGTATGTACGGGTATAATAACGTATACACGGAGGTAGGTGAATGATCGACAAAGGATCTACCACTTCTAATAAAGGGAGAGAATGTCCTATGCGATTTGATAAATGACAACTCAGAAATCTCTAGCCAGGGTTGAATGAAAATTAGAAAGGACTTTCTAATTTACATTAATCGGAGTTGTGCATTCTTAAATCGAAATGCATATGATTAAATAAAATAAGACTTATCAGTAAATCCATGTCTTATATTTAATCGGGACATTATATGATAGAAGGATTGAATTGTACGGTAACTACTAATGAATAGGTTCTATGTGATTAAACGTTGATTTCATATTATACGGATAGTCATGATACATTATCGTAAGGTGTCCCTCATGATGTAGAATAAATATTATTTATTTATATATGAATTAAAGGAGTTTAATTCATTATAAATAATATTAAAATAGTTCTAATTTATTTACTCTACGACCGGCATAATATTGAACCTAAAGGGTCACGCCGCAAAAAGAATAATATTATATTGGAAACAATTGGCTTAATGATAATAAATTGAGTATTTAATTTATTAGTTGAATAAATTAAAATGCTTAATATTTATAATGATATATTTGGAGAAATATTGAATTATAAATTAATGAGAGAAATCTTATTATTATTATTATTATTATTATTATTATTTAATTCTTAATTAGATTGAGAATTAAATTAAATTAAATGCAAATTAAATAAAAATGCAAATGCAAATTAAAGATTGGAAGAATACTTGCTTAATGTTGATTAAGCAAGTAACATGTGTTAGTTGCACACATGAATAACATGTGTTAGTTGAATACATGAATAACATGTGGGTTAGGAGCAAAATGTATACTTATATTTTGTGTAAGTATGGTATACTTGCAAGTATCCTAATAAGATTAGGGTTTCCTAATTAATATGAATAAACTAGCCTCCATCTTATGAGTTAAGAGAATATCTAAGAATACATAAAAAATAGATATGATTTAAGTATTCTTAATAATACTTCTTGTTGTTATAATTATTCTTAAGAGTTAGGAATAAAAGAATTAATTGGATTAGCCATCCAAGATTTCTAGAAAATCAAATATTGTTCCTTGTATAATTGTTCTTGGTGGATTACCTTTAGAGTGCTACATACACTTTGTAGCTTAAGTTTGATCCAAGGATTGAAGATTGGGGGAGCTTGAAGAAATCAAGAAAGGAGTAGATCTTGTATCGGTTCAAGAGTTGAATCTTCAAATGTATTATTTCTTGTTATTCCTCTTCAATTAATAGTTATGCATAAGGTGATTCATGGGTAAGTTGTAAAAATTTTAATTTTCATTTTTCGTTGCGTATTTCAATATGATTGTGATTTTACAAACTTACAGCTATCACCTGGAATCTTCCTCAAAACCATGTAATCTCCGTAACCACGGCTTTTCGTTCTCTTAGGCCTTTTCACAAACACCTCACCTTCCCCCTATTTTTCTCCGATCTCTCCGTCATTGCCTCGTCTTCACGTATGTTATCGAATCACCGCGTCAATTTAGATTATCATCTTTGATTCTTTTTAAATAATTTCTCGTTCTTTCTTTATGTAGAGGTTGTGATTTGCATAATTTGAGCGATTGATTGATTAATTTGGTTTAGTTGATCAATCGCTCACAAACGGTTTGTGAAAAGGTCTATGTGAACAGTTTAATTCAAAAGATGGTTGAGGAGCAGAAATGGCAGGAACCTGGACGCCACAGGCTTTGCGCGAACGATTGTGGATTCTTCGGCAGCCCCATGACGCTTAATCTTTGTTCGAACTGCTATAATGATGATTCCATGAATGAACAACAAATGTCGAAGGCTAAAGTCGCCGTCGAGAAAACTTTAGCACAGCCAAAATCTGAACGTGAATTGGGCCAATTGGTATCGTGTGCGTCTATTTCTCTCCTTTCTGATTGGTTGATTGCAGCGGAGGAGGCTCAGGCGGAGGTGGTTGTTCCGACAGCAGCGAAGCCTAATAGGTGCGCGGCGTGCAGGAGGCGCGTGGGGTTGACGGGGTTCACGTGCAGGTGTGGAACCTTGTTTTGTGGGACCCACAGGTACCCGGAGAAGCACGGGTGCACGTTTGATTTCAAGGTTTTGGGGAAGGAGGAGATTGCCAAAGCGAATCCTGTTGTTAAAGCTGAAAAGCTTCATAAGATATGACGGAGGAGGCTCAGCCGTTGATCTGATTGTTATTATTATATGAGAACTGATTGATATTGATCGGACGGTACAGGATGATTTGGTTAATGTGGTAGTGGATTGGGTGGGTGCACGGCAGAATGTGATTCATTGGGTAGGTAGATGGGGGCTGTATTGTCCTTTAGAAAAAATATGTAAAAGCAGAATGTTGATTTGCTTTTCCTTAATAGCATTACAGCTTCTATGGGTATGGCCTGTAGGTCTATGAATGTGAATTTTTAGATTTTTTTTCTTTCTTTAACATGATTCATGTGATTAACACCCCCTCTATTTTTGATTTGCGAAAATCTTAATAGTTTACGAGTAATAAGAATTTACTAGCTCACCAACTGGCGAAATCCGGACGGCATGAATAATGGTTATCTTAATAAGATAATCAGTTATATATAGGATAAATATTTGAATCTCCATTTTGGGAAAAATAATTGTAGTAATTAAATAATTAAATATTTATTTCAATAATAAAATGTTCAATCATATATTATAGGTTCTTCAACCAATTATTAAGTTAAACATATTTGAACGAACCATAGATTTTTCAAAGGTGTAATGGAATTCTATAGTAGTGTTTCTACTGATAAGCTACTGATAAAATTTGTTTGAAATTTTAATTCGAATAATGTAACGATCGAAAATCGTACTTACTCTTGTAATTAGGATTTAAGAAAATTATTTCCGGCAAGGCCATGAGGCGCCTAAACAAACGCATATAGTTGTTTTCAAAGTAGAGTTTCAATCAACATAGAGTACCATAGGCTGATCACCTAGAAGTGCTCGTAAGTATACCGGTTTGCATTTGAATTACTGTGAAACCTTTTATGAACAAAAAATATAAAATTCAAGGTCTTATGACCGCTCACTATGTCGTTTCAAAAATGTTTTAAACGGAAGGAAGTTATTATTCCTAATTATTCGAAATCTTTCATAACTATTGTTCAGTTATTGAATAAAGATGATATGATTCTTGATTTTGTTGTTATTCAACTATTATACCCGCTGAGCATAAATGCTCATTCTTGCTTTAAAATTAAATGTTTCGCTTAAGCCCGAGCGGGTTGAAGGTTATAGTAAGGACAAAGGAAAGGGAAAGATGTATGATTAAGAGGACGTTTGTCATAGTATAGTGGTGCTATGTAATGACTATTATAAGTATGATATTTTGAACATGTAAAGGTATATAGAACCTGGGATTGGACGGATATGATTGTAATAACATAGTAATTACATTCGTGTAATTAAGATTATGATAGGATTTGCATATGTTAATTTGATGATGTGATTATAATGTATAATTGTTCAGTAGTTTATTGTAAAGTCCTAATGAGAAATATTGTACAAGGACTTAGAGTAAAGCGATCAAACTTGTTAGGCTGATCTTTTGAGCTTGATCTAATATATATAGTTGATAGGATCAAATCGATCATATAGTTTTGTTAAACGATCATTGAGTTGCTCTACCTGTTTGTAAAGTAAAATATGTTCGCAGAGTAAGTCTTGAGTTTGTAGTTCAGCAGTCAGATGATCGTAGAGCAAGAATGAAGTTCAAATCAGAATCGTCGAGCAGATAGTCGAGTTGTCTGTGCAATCGTCAAGCAGATCATAAAGCTGCCTATGTAATCTTGAAGTAGATCGTAGAGTGACCCTGTCTGCTTGTAATGTGAAAGATGTTAGCAGAGTACTCTATGTGTTCATTGAGCATCAGAAGAAAGATTGTTGAAATTGTAACGTTACCTCAGAGTTGAAGACAGAATCGTAGTCTACGAAGATCATAGAGCTGCCTTCGAATCGTAAAGTGAAAGCTGAGATCGTTGTGACACCCCCAAATCCGGGTACTTCAATCCCATAGATCTGGTGTTCACTATCCAAAACAATCACATTTAAATACACATAATAAAAGATAATAATAATAATCATCATAAATCATCTTCCCATGAAAGGGTTACATCTCAATAAAATCTCAGGTCATCTAACCTTTATTACATCATTTGCGGAAATAACATAATAGTAAATAAGTCTAATTACATAATCTTTCTAAAATAAAAGTAAACAACTTTTCATCATTTATTCATCTTGCCCTTGCTTATGGACGGCTCGTCAGACTTTTCATTCTTAGATGCAATATTTTATGCAAGGGTGAGCAAACAATTGCCCAAAAGGATAACCATAACAATAATAACAAATGAATAATCAATGGATAGATTTCAACTGAATAATATAATCCTTATTGAAATCAGTCAACAATAATCAAGAACTGATAGCTCGATAGAAAACTCGGCTTTTGATTCAAGATTATAAAGCAAGATCAAAAGTACATCGGAGGGTCACAAGACCTCGACCTATGTCCTAGGTTAGCAAGTATATCTACTTTAACCTTTAACAGTCTTGTAGACTATATGGATCATCCATCTCGTACTCCGGGGGATCAGCCATTCGTATAATGTATTGTGCATAAGCATTTTAACACTATTGCGTAATATAGTCCCCTACTATAGGGTTGTTCATCTCAGCATTGACATAAGAATCCGCACCAAAAAAAGTTTGGTTTGGAAAAGCTTCAATGGAAATTTTAGATTTTAGAACACTCATCAACTATGGACTAGTCGAAGTAACAAGGGTTCACTAGCCACTAAAGAATTTGATACAACAATATAAGATTGTACAATGATAATTATGATCAAGGATCGAACAACAATGATTCATAGTTGAATAAACGTTTCATATCAAAGTAATGCTTTCAAAAGGATGAAAAAGCTTAATTAGAAATTATAGATTTTGAACAATCTAGGAAAGCCTCGCTGGAAATAAAGAAGCAAATAATATGAACTTACACAATGTAAATATAGAGTTAGGAGACTTGCCTTGTGCATTAGCTAAACAATTATAGAACACTTCCTTTAAATATCCTACACATTTCAGTCACAATAACACATTGATTAGCTATTAAACAATGCTCACTAATAGCTTACACTAATCGCATTCTATAACCCATCATTCTTCAATTATCACATTTATATTATCTCATGTGATTAAGACTTGTTATTATGTCTTATTACATAATGTTTCATCACATTCACTAGAATAGGTTAAGAAACATCCCCTGAACTGTACATTTAAACTATCTTTACTAGGTATGTTCTACAACCGGTGCAGCTGCGCCTAATTTAGGCTATTGTCTAGCGTAGCTGCGCTGGACACCAGAATCAGTTTCTCAGTTCACGATTTTAGACTCTGTTCAAGCCAAAATCCCATACATTCAACACTTTAGGTCCCATTTAACCAATCACAGATGCTATAAACTTAATAAACACAAAACTAAACATTTACAGAACCATTTTAACATCTCAGAAACTTTGAATAACCAAATTAAGAAACCAAATTTTAAGTTCATACTAGTTTTTAATATTTTGACATCTTTAGCGTAATCAAACACCACGAATTTGTTATTCGACCAAATTAATCCATTTAACTTGTATTGTTTTCGTTTCTCAGAGCACTATAATGTTAGGTTTGTATATGACGCGAACATGCAATCAAATTACATAAATAAAGCGGAAGCGCGATAAAATTGAATTTTAAAATTTTATACAAACCATCACCATGATCAATCTATGTGCTCAATTAACGATATAAACGAAAGAGATAGAGATTAAGAAATTATACCCTCGTAGAACCGCGCTTCCTCGGGTACAAGTTCACCTCCAATTCCTTTGCGTTCTCCTTGAATTCCACCGACTAAATTCCTTTGCTTGATCAACGTTAGCCACCCAAGTGTTTGGTCTCTAGAGGTGATCCACCAAGGAAGAATAGTTATTTAAGAAGTTGGGTGTTGGCAAAACCCTAGTAAATCTCTATAGAAATTGCCGTTTCCAACTCACTGCACCACCGTTTGAAAACTTGAGTCTGTATAGCCCTCTAGTTTCAATTCAGACCCACCGTAGACAAGAAATACATCCTTAGTTCTTCTCAGGTACTTGAGGATGTTTTTCATTACCTTCCAGTGATCTTCTCCTGGATTCGACTGATATCTGCTCGTTACACTAAGTGCATGAGCGACATCTGGTCTAGTACATATCATACCGTACATGATAGATCCTATTGCGGAAGCATAAGGAATCTTACTCATACGGTCTCTCTCCTCAAGTGTCTTTGGGGCCTGTTTTTTGGAGAGATGTACTCCATGGCTCATCGACATGAGACCTCTTTTGGAATCTTCCATGCTAAACTTCTTTAGCATCGAGTCAATGTACTTTCCTTGAGTCAAGCCAAATATCCTTTTAAATCTATCTCTATAGATCTTTATCCCCAAAGTATAGGATGCCTCACTCAAGTCCTTTTATGGAGAAGTGTTTAGATAACTAAATTTTGATCGACTGTAGCATAGGAACATCATTCCCTATCAGTAATATATCATCAACATATAATACAAGGAATGGAACAGCGCTCCCACTAACCTTCTTGTACACAAAAGTTCATCCTCATTTTGATAAAATCAAACCTTTTGATAATCTCATCAAAACGAATGTTCCATCTTCGAGAAGCTTGTTTCAATCCATAAATAGATCGTTGTAGCTTACAGACTTGGTTTGTTCTAACCGTTGAAACAAAACCCTCTGGCTGTATCATATATACATTCTCCTCAAGCTCTCCATTGAGGAAGGCCGTTTTCACGTCCATTTGCCAGATCTCGTAGTCACAATAAACTGCAATTGCAAGCAAAATCCGAATGGACTTAAGTATAACTACTGGTGAGAAGGTTTCATCATAGTCAACTTCTTGTCTTTGTTTGAAACCTTTTGCAATCAGTCGGGCCTTATAGGTCTCTACCTTGCCATCCGCTCCAGTCTTTTTCTTAAAGACCCATTTACACCCAATATGCTTAATGCCCTCAGGTGGTGAAACCAAAGTCTATACTTGGTTTTCATACATGGAGTCCATCTCGGATTTCATGGCTTCTAGCCATTTCTCTGAGTCTTCACTACTCATAGCCTCTTCGTAAGTCAATGGATCATCATCATCTGTGATGCGTACCTCATCATCATCCTTTATGATGAATCTATACCTATCAGGTATCTTCGGTACTCTTCTAGATTTACGAATAGGTAGTGGTATAGTAGGTTCTTTTACTTGGTCAGGTACCTGACTTTGATCCGTAGTATTTTGTGGTTCTTGAACTTCTTCAAGATGTATCTTACTCCCACTGACCCCTTCAAGGATAAACTCCTTTTCCAAGAAGGCAGCGTGTTTCGCAACAAACACCTTTTGATTATTGGGATGATAGAAATAATACCCTATAGTTTTTTTAGGGTATCCCACAAATCTACACTTGTCGGATCTAGTCTTTAGCTTATCATGCTCAAACCTTTTGACATAAGCTGGACAACCCCAAGTCTTAACATACTTAAGATTTGGTTTCCTCCCTGTCCATAATTCATATGGGGTCTTTGGGACGGATTTGGTAGGTACCTTGTTAAGTAGATATGCAGTCGTTTCTAGGGCATAACCCCAAAATGATATTGGAAGATCGGTAAAACTCATCATTGAACGAACCTTGTCGAACAATGTTCGATTTCTCATTGCAGATACACCATTCAACTGTGGCGTCCCTGGTGGAGTCCATTGTGAGATTATACCATTTTCTTTAAGATAATTTAGAAACTCATTGGTCAAGTATTCACTTCCTCGATCCGATTGAAGAATCTTAATACTCTTACCAGTTTGCTTCTCTACTTCACTTCTGAATTCTTTGAACTTTTCAAACGATTCAGATTTGTATTTCATTAAATACACATATCCAAATCTGGAATGATCATCAGTGAAAGTAATAAAATAATAATACCCTCCTCGTGCATTCGTTGTTATAGGTCCACATATGTATGTGTGCACCAATGCTAACAACTCTGTAACTCTTTCTCCTTTTCCACTAAAAGTAGATTTAGTCATCTTACCCATGAGACAAGATTCACAAGTTCGATATGATTTATGCAACTTGGTTAATCTTGTTTCATTGATACGACCGAGTCTACAGTGCCACATAAAGGTATAATTAACATCATCTCTTTTTCTTTTCTTAGTTTGTTCAATTTGAAGTATATTTTCATGCAAGTCAAGTATGTAAAGTCCATTCAGTAAATTGCCAACACCATATAAAACATTTTTATTATAAATAGAACAACTGTTGTTATTTATTATAATATCAAAGCCATCTATATCCAATAAATAAATTGAAATAATGTTTCTAATGAGTGTCGGAACATAATAACATTATTTAAACTAATGAACTTGCCCGAAGGCAGTGATAAACAATAAGTTACTACAGCTAATGCAGCAACCTTTGCTCGATTTCCCACTCGTAGGACGACTTCATCCTTGTTCAGCGTTCTACTTCTGCTTAATCCCTGCATATTATTACATATGTGAGAACTACAGTCGGTATCCAATACCCAAGTAGAATTTTGACTTTCAGAAAAATTAATTTCAATCATGAACAAACCTAGATCGGAAGTCGAAGCTTCTCCAAGCTTCTTCTGGTCCGCAAGATACTCCTTGTAGTTCCTCTTCCAGTGTCCTGGCTTATTGCAATGGTAGCAAATTCCTTTGCTATATGGATCAGGTTTCTTTTTATCCTTTCTCTTCGCCTTGCCCTTAGCCTTCTTGTTTTTCTTCTTTTTAGAAAATACCTTGGGCCTCTTCCTTTTCTTGGAAGAATCATCCACTAGTAAGACTTGGTTCTTGTTGGATGAGAAGTGACCTTCAGCAGTTTTCAGCATGTTAAGTAGCTCAGGCAAGTTGACGTCCAATTTATTCATGTGAAAATTCACAACAAATTGTGAGAAGGTGTCCGGGAGTGACTGCAAGATCAAATCTTGACTTAACTCCCCATCCATCACGAACCCAAGCTGTCCAAGTTGTTCAATCAGATTGATCATCTTAAGGACATGAGTCTCAACAGCAGTGCCCTCGGTCATACGAGATCGGAAGAGCTCCTTAGATATCTGATATCTAGCAGTCCTACTTTACTCACCATACAACTCTTTGAGGTGCAACAATATAGTAAGAACATCCATATTTTTATGCTGACGCTAAAGCTCGTTACTCATGGATGTGAGCACGATGCATCGAGCTAGGATTGCATCATCTTGCCATTTTCTAAAAGTAGCAATCTCTTCCTCAAAGGCTGTTTCTGCAATATTTGCAGGGACTGGCGAATTTAGGACATAAGAAATCTTTTCAGCAGTGAGAACAATTCTCAAATTCCTTAACCAGTCCGTATAATTCGGTCCGGTCAATTTGTTAGCATCAAGTATGCTACGCAGTGATAGTGAGTTTGACATTTTTAAATTCTACATGTGAAGTAGACAATATTTTAGCATTCATTCATTTAATTAATTACCAAAATAAATTAGGTCTTTATTTAAATTGGTATCTCCCACTATTTTCATCAAACTATATTACCCTCATTATATAGTTCGGCAATTCTAATTAAAGATTTGCTAGTGAGACTAAGGATCCCATTTCAAATGTATATAGCCTTGTGGTGACACAACAAACGATTTATAAATAAATAGGTAGACAACTATTGTCAATTACATCACTATGTAACTCCTTTTATTTTTGCCTCTTAGATTATTTTGATCAAGTGGTGACACATCCGAATCAAAATTATCCAAGTTAAGTCCAACCTAGCACTTCCATATATGTGAAGAGAAAAATACCGTCCTTGTGGTGACACAACAAAACAATAATGTTCAATTCCTTAATAAGCATCAAATGTGATAATGCAACATCTTAAATATTTAATACTTGTCTTGTGGTGACACAACAAACTCATATTAAATATTTAATACTCTATTGCTTTACCATGCTAGAAGGCGACATTCGATATTCCAAATATCTTTGAACGCTTAGGACTTAATATAATCCTTTGAGGGGTTTATTATTATTAATCTCATCTTGTTTAGCGCGCATGCACATATATATAAAATACGCGTCATATTATTTAACATGCGAAGCATGTTGTATAATATAATATATATATATATAGTAATCATGCACATATAGAATACTATATTCTACCTAGATTGATTACGGACTTTTATTCTACTTTAGTTCACTAGAGCCACCAAGTGAACCAAAAGGTCAAACCTAGGGTGCAAGAATAAAATTTAAATATAACTATTACATTTAAACCCGGGCTCCATTACAAACGGGTCTTCATGCGTTCTTTGCTCCTTTGTCTCCAATTCTTCAAAATTAATTCTAACTAGTCCTATTACAAAAACTATTTACAATAAATAGAAACCTTGATCAGCAGTCAAGGGAAAGTACATAGGAGGGAGATAGAATTTACATTAAGAAAAAATTAGAGAAAACGAGGTACGCAGACCCCATTTATAAAAATCCATACATTCAAGCATCCTCTAAAATAATTCCAATCACACATTGGTCAATAGTCCATAATCAATCCCTATTTATTATCATACATATCTCTATATGTATCAATAAATAACATTCATCTCATGAATAATAAAACCATTTCATATATACATTGATATCAATTAATGGGCAAAAGTTTTGCTAATATTTAGTTTTGAAACAAAATAAACTCTTTTATTTTAATCAAAAACCAAATCCAAATTAAACTCTTTTAATTTTAGCAATCTGAAATCCTATTCCAGATAAAATAAACATCTTTATTTTAAACTTATATCAATTAAATAAACCATTTATTTTAATTGAAGGAAAAATACTATTTTTCGGATTTTGCTATCCGGCGCAGCTGCGCCCAGAATGAACTGGGACACGGCGTAGCTGCGCTGAACCCCAGAAACGACTTTCTGGGTTTGGGCGCAGCTGCGCTCCAGAATGAACTGGAGCCGGCGCAGCTGCGCCGCGTAGCAGATTCAGAAAAAACGGATTCTGTCTAAAAATTTCGATCCAATCGCATAGCATACACACATTGAATCATCAAAATCGATAATTAGCACAAGATTAGGCTCTGATACCACTGTTAGGTTTGTATATGACGCGAACATGCAATCAAATTACATAAATAAAGCGGAAGCGCGATAAAATCGGAATTTAAAATTTTATACAAACCATCACCATGATCAATCTATGTGCTCAATTAACGATATAAACGAAAGAGATAGAGATTAAGAAATTATACCCTCATAGAACCGTGCTTCCTCGAGTACAAGTTCACCTCCAAATCCTTCGCGTTCTCCTCTAATTCCACCGACTAAATTCGTTTGCTTGATCAACGTTAGCCACCCAAGTGTTTGGCCTCTAGAGGTGATCCACCGACTAAATTCGTTTACAGACTTGGTTTGTTCTAACCGTTAAAACAAAACCTCCTGGCTGTATCATATATACATTCTCCTCAAGCTCTCCCTTGAGGAAGGCCGTTTTCACGTCCATTTCCCAGATCTCATAGTTATAATAAGCTGTAATTGCAAGCAAAATCCGAATGGACTTGAGCATAGCTACTAGTGAGAAGGTTTCATCATAGTCAACTCCTTATCTTTGTTTGAAACCTTTTGCAACCAGTCGTGCCTTATAGGTCTCTACCTTGCCATCCGCTCCAATCTTTTTCTTAAAGACCCCTTTACACCCAATAGGCTTAATGCCCTCAGGTGGTGAAACCAAAGTCCATACTTGGTTTTCATACACGGAGTCCATCTTGGATTTTATGGCTTCTAGCCATTTCTCTGAGTCTTCACTACTCATAGCCTCTTCGTAAGTCAATAGATCATCATCATCTGTGATACGTACCTCATCATCATCCTTTATGATGAATCTATACCTATCAGGTATCTCCGGTACTCTTCCAGATTTACGAATAGATAGTGGTATAGTAGATTCTTCTACTTGGTCAGGTACCTGACTTTGATCCGTAGTATTTTGTGGTTCTTGAACTTCTTCAAGATATATCTTACTCCCACTGACCTCTTCAAGGATAAACTACTTTTCCAAGAAGGTAGCGTGTTTCGCAACAAACATCTTTTGATCATTGGGATGATAGAAATAATACCCTATAGTTTCTTTAGGGTATCCCATAAATCTACACTTGTCGGATCTAGACTTTAGCTTATCATGCTCAAACCTTTTGACATAAGCTGGACAATCCCAAGTCTTAACATACTTAAGATTTGGTTTCCTCCCTATCCATAATTCATATGGGGTCTTTGGGACGGATTTGGTAGGTACCTTGTTAAGTAGATATGCAGCCGATTCTAGGGCATAACCCCAGAAGGATATTGGAAGATCGGTAAAACTCATCATGGAACGAACCATGTCCAACAATGTTCGATTTCTCCTTTCAGATACACCATTCAACTGTTGCGTCCCTGGTGGAGTCCATTATGAGATTATACCATTTTCTTTGAGACAATTTAGAAACTCATTGGTCAAGTATTCACTTCCTCGATCCGATTGAAGAATCTTAATACTCTTACCAGTTTACTTCTCTACTTCACTTCTGAATTCTTTGACCTTTCAAACGATTCAGATTTGTATTTCATTAAATACACATATCCAAATCTGGAATGATCATCAGTGAAAGTAATAAAATAAGAATACCCTCCTCGTGCATTCGTTGTTATAGGTCCACATACGCCTGTGTGCACTAACGCTAACAACTCTATAACTCTTTCTCCTTTTCCACTAAAAGGAGATTTAGTCATCTTACCCATAAGATAAGATTCACAAGCTGGATATAATTCATAATCAGATAGCTCTAAAAGTCTATCTTTATGCAATTTGGTTAATCTTGTTTCATTGATACGACCGAGTCTACAGTACCACATAAAGGTATAATTAACATTATCTCTTTTTCTTTTCTTAGTTTGTACAATTTGAAGTATATTTTCATGCAAGTCAAGTATGTAAAGTCCATTCAGTAAATTGCCAACACCATATAAAACATTTTTATTATAAATAGAACAACTGTTGTTCTTTATTATAATATCAAAACCATCCATATCCAATACATAAATTGAAATAATGTTTCTAATGAGTGTCAGAACATAATAAAATTATTTAAACTAATGAACTTGCCCGAAGGCAGTGCTAAACAATAAGTCACTACAGCTAATGCAGCAACCTTTGCTCGATTTTCCACTCGTAGGACGACTTCATCCTTGTTCAGCTTTCTACTTCTGCTTAGTCCCTACATATTATTACATATGTGAGAACTACAACCGGTATCCAATACCCAAGTAGAATTTTGACTTTCAGAAAAATTAATTTCAATCATGAACAAACCTAGATCGGAAGTCGAAGCTTCTCCAAGCTTCTTCTGGTCCGCAAGATACTCCTTGCAGTTCCTCTTCCAGTGTCCCGGCTTATTGCAATGGTAGCAAATTCCTTTGCTATATGGATCAGGTTTCTTTTTATCCTTTCTCTTCGCCTTGCCCTTAGCCTTCTTGTTTTTCTTCTTTTTAGAAAATACCTTGGGCCTCTTCCTTTTCTTGGAAGAATCATCCACTAGTAAGACTTGGTTCTTGTTGGATGAGAAGTGACCTTCAGCAGTTTTTAGCATGTTAAGTAGCTCAGGCAAGCTGACGTCCAACTTATTCATGTGAAAATTCACAACAAATTGTGAGAAGGTGTCCGGGAGTGACTGCAAGATCAAATCTTGACTTAACTCCCCATCCATCACGAACCCAAGCTGTCCAAGTTATTGAATCAGATTGATCATCTTAAGGACATGAGTCTCAACAGCAGTGCCCTCGGTCATACGAGATCGGAAGAGCTCCTTAGATATCTGATATCTAGCAGTCCTACTTTGCTCACCATACAACTCTTTGAGGTGCAGCAATATAGTAGGAACATCCATAGTTTTATGCTGACACTGAAGCTCGTTACTCATGGATGCGAGCATGATGCATCGAGCTAGGATTGCATCATCTTGCCACTTTCTGAAAGTAGCAATCTCTTCCTCAGGGGCTGTTTCTGCAATATTTGCAGGGATTGGCGAATTTAGGACATAAGAAATCTTTTCAGCAGTGAGAACAATTCTCAAATTCCTTAACCAGTCCGTATAATTCGGTTCGGTCAATTTGTTAGCATCCATAGTTTGACATTTTTAAATTTTACATGTGAAGTAGACAATATTTTAGCATTCATTCATTTAATTAATTACCAAAATAAATTAGGTCTTTATTTAAATTGGTATCTCCCACTATTTTTATCAAACTATATTACCCTCATTATATAGTTCGGCAATTCTAATTAAAGATTTGCTAGTGAGACTAAGGATCCCATTTCAAATGTATATAGCCTTGTGGTGACACAACAAACGATATATAAATAAATAGGTAGACAACTATTGTCAATTACATCACTATGTAACTCCTTTTATTTTTGCCTCTTAGATTATTTTGATCAAGTGGTGACACATCCGAATCAAAATTATCCAAGTTAAGTCCAACCTAGCACTTCCATATATGTGAAGAGAAAAATACCGTCCTTGTGGTGACACAACAAAACAGTAATGTTCAATTCCTTAATAAGCATCAAATGTGATAATGCAACATCTTAAATATTTAATACTTGCCTTGTGGTGACACAACAAACTCATATTAAATATTTAATACTCTATTGCTTTACCATGCTAGAAGGCGACGTTCGATATTCTAAATATCTTTAAATGGTTAGGACTTAATATAATTCCTTTGAGGGGTTTATTATTATTAGTCTCATCTTGTTTAGCGCGCATGCACATATATATATATAAAATACGCGTCATATTATTTAACATGCGAAGCATGTTGTATAATATAATATATATATATAGTAATCATGCACATATAGAATACTATATTCTACCTAGATTGATTACGGACTTTTATTCTACTTTAGTTCACTAGAGCCACCAAGTGAACCAAAAGGTCAAACCTAGGGTGCAAGAATAAAATTTAAATATAACTATTACATTTAAACCCGGGCTCCATTACAAACGGGTCTTCATGCGTTCTTTGCTCCTTTGTCTCCAATTCTTCAAAATTAATTCTAACTAGTCCTATTACAAAAACTATTTACAATAAATAGAAACCTTGATCAGCAGTCAAGGGAAAGTACATAGGAGGGAGATAGAATTTACATTAAGAAAAAATTAGAGAAAACGAGGTACGCAGACCCCATTTATAAAAATCCATACATTCAAGCATCCTCTAAAATAATTCCAATCACACATTGGTCAATAGTCCATAATCAATCCCTATTTATTATCATACATATCTCTATATGTATCAATAAATAACATTCATCTCATGAATAATAAAACCATTTCATATATGCATTGATATCAATTAATGGGCAAAAGTTTTGCTAATATTTAGTTTTGAAACAAAATAAACTCTTTTATTTTAATCAAAAACCAAATCCAAATTAAACTCTTTTAATTTTAGCAATCTGAAATCCTATTCCAGATAAAATAAACATCTTTATTTTAAACTTATATCAATTAAATAAACCATTTATTTTAATTGAAGGAAAAAAATTATTTTTCGGATTCTGCTATCTGGCGCAGATGCGCCCAGAATAAACCGGGACACGGCGTAGCTGCGCTGAAACCCAGAAACGACTTTCTGGGTTTTGGCGCAGCTGCGCTCCAGAATGAACTGGAGCCGGCGCAGCTACGCCGCGTAGCAGATTAAGAAAAAACGGATTCTGCCCAAAAATTTCGATCCAATCGCATACCATACACACATGGAATCATCAAAATCGATAATTAGCACAAGATTAGGCTCTGATACCACTGTTAGGTTTGTATATGACGCGAACATGCAATCAAATTACATAAATAAAGCGGAAGCGCGATAAAATCGGAATTTAAAATTTTATACAAACCATTACCATGATCAATCTATGTGCTCAATTAACGATATAACGAAAGAGATAGAGATTAAGAAATTATACCCTCGTAGAACTATGCTTCCTCGAGTACATGTTCACCTCCAATTCCTTCGCATTCTCCTTGAATTCCACCGACTAAATTCCTTTGCTTGATCAACGTTAGCCACCCAAGTGTTTGGCCTTTAGAGGTGATCCACCAAGGAAGAATAGTTATTCAAGAAGTTGGGTGTTGGCAAAACCCTAGTTTATATCTCTATAGAAATTGCAAGTACTCTCCACAATCTAATGCAAGAGTGTGTAACCCTAATATATGATAAGACTTCTCTTATTTATAAATGTAGGAATAACCCTTCCCTAAACTATTTAGGATTAGGGTTTTAATTATAATTAAACTCCTTTAATTAATTATGCTCCTAATCCAATTAGGAATTCATGAGAGAGTACTTCTATTAATTAATTCCCAAACCCTATTAGGAATTAAATAATAGTAATACTAATAATAATAATAAGACTCCTCTTATTAATTTATATTTAATATTTCTAAAATATTAAAAAATAAATATTAAGCTATTTAATTTATTCTATCTCCATAGATTAAATTAAATACACTTAACTTATTATTATAATTATGCCATTTACTTCTTAAATAAATATTTTTATTTTGCGGTGTGACCCTTTAGGTTCTCCATATTAAACCGGTTGTGAATAAATCAATTAGAACAATTCTAATATTATTTAAATGAATAAATTAAACTGTTTAATTCATTTAAATAAATAATATTTATTCTACAATAAAGGTAAGCCCCCTTAGCGATCAACAACTTTTCAGATAATATAGATTTCAACATTCATCACAAAATAACCTTTCAGTACATAGTTACCGTAAAATTCAATCTTTCTACCATATAATGTCCCAATTAAATATAAGACATGGATTTACTGTCAAGTCTTATTTTATTTAATTATATGTATTTCGATTCCCAAATACACAACTCTAAATAATGCAAATTAGAAACTCCTTCCTAATTTCATTCTACCTTGGCCAAGGACTACTGAGTTATCATTTATCGAATCACATAGGACATTCACATCTTTTACTAGACGAGATAGATTCTTTGTTGATCATTCACCTATCTCCATACACAACTTATTATACCCAATCATACCCTTTGATATACCCAAAATGTTTTAAGGGACATGTCAAAGTATAACTCATCACACACAAGATACTATGATGATCTCAAGTCCAAGGATCACTTGTACTACTATCACTATAGGAATTCCTATTGACAGGCGAGTAAAACTCCATTAGGTATTCCTTTGCGAGCCACGTTCAGTGAACTTATTCTCCAATAAACACTTATATACTTGTTTTAGTGTCTCCACACAAATGATTATGAGATCAATCATCCTCTTCTTAAGAGTAAGCAACGTATGTACTAATCTATCCGGATTCACTAATCCCCTTTTTAGTAATCCAACGATTAGGAACGATTTTAGTTTGTGAGCTATCTAGAATTTAGATCTCATTAGCATGATCACCATCATGATTCTAAAAGCATTGCTCAAAACTTTGGGTTTATCACATTTAATATAACAACACTATGTAGATAATGTAAAATGCTTTTTAAGAAAATCAATTCTTTTATTAATAAATGAATAAGATTACAAAGTATATGCTACATCATATCAAATATGATTGGCTTGTGTGCATACTACTTTCAGATAATAATCAACCATCAATTTATAACTTACATCATGTATCAACATCTAACATTTCCTTCAAAACAGACCATAGTGCACATATTCAACCAAAAATCTAATTCTTCTTCTTTTACACATAACCACGAATTTGTTTGATTCAAAATCAGTTATAAATGATACATAACGGATTAATTAAACCAAAAAGCACACATATACAATTTCTCAACAAATCAACCATCAAAATCCATTTTACAGTGAAGAACTTAAAGAAATATAGATAAAGAAATTTAGAGTTAGTTTATATCTCTTAATTCCTTCTTAGACTTAGCTAGACGATTAGGAGAGTTTAGTTAATCCCTTTTCTTCCTCTTGATTTCCAGAATTCATCTTCCTCAATTTCACAGAGCTCTCAAAGTCTCTCTAATTCTCTCTTAAGTTTTTCTCAGCTTTTGCAGAATAATAAACTGAAAACCTTTAACTTAACGTGACTTAATTTTATCAGTTACTAAAATCTAAGGCTTTTTATCAGTTAAATAAGACAAAGGGTTAGGCCATGTTTGGCAAACCCAATTAAACAATCCTTATTTATTTACATATTATTATTACTTATTACACTATTTGATATATTTCCTAATGTCACACTTAAATTTAATTAAACTTATTTATTAACAACTCAAATTAAGCCTTACTAATAAAATTATAATTTCTATTTAGTGTACCACAATTACAATTTTATTTAATAAATTATCAATCCTCTAATTTAATTATTTAATTAAATTAGAATATTATCATTACACTCGCATAATAAAATACATACAAACTATAAAATTGTTTACCATCAATTTACTTAATATTATCATACTTAAATAAATTATTCCACAATAATTTCTATCAACTAAAATATTTATCTTATTCGAATTAATCTTTATAATTAATTACAAAATTCCTGATTGTTACATCATTCCCTCCTTAAAAGGATTCTGTTCCCGGAATCACAATACAATTAATTCAACCGTTACATTCTTCCCACCTTAAAAATATTAATATATTTAATTTATTCTATCTCCATAGATTAAATTAAATACACTTAACTTATTATTACAATTATGCCATTTACTTCTTAAATAAATATTTTTCTTTTACGGTGTGACCCTTTAGGTTCTCCATATTAAACCGGTTGTGAATAAATCAATTAGAATAATTCTAATCTTATTTAAATAAATAAATTAAACTATTTAATTCATTTAAATAAATAATATTTATTCTACAATAAGGGTCAGCCCCCTTAGCGATCAACGACTTTCCAGATAATACAGATTTCAACATTAATCACAAAAGAACCTTTCAGTGTATAGTTACCGTACAATTCAATCCTTCTACTATACAATGTCCCAATTAAATATAAGACGTGGATTTACTGTCAAGTCTTATTTTATTTAATTATATGTATTTCGATTCCCAAATTCACAACTCTAAATAATGCAAATTAGAAACTCCTTTCTAATTTCATTCTGCCTTGGCCAAGGACTACTGAGTTGTCATTTATCGAATCACATAGGACATTTACATCTTTTACTAGACGTGATAGATTCTTTGTTGACCATTCACCTATCTCTGTGTACAAATTATTATACCCAATCATACCCTTTGATATATCCTAAAGGTCTTAAGGGACATGTCAAAGTATAACTCATCATACACAAGATACTATGATGATCTCAAGTCCAAGGGTCACTTATACTACTATCACTATAGGAATTCCTATTGACAGGCGAGTAAAACTCCATTAGGTATTCCTTAGCGAGTCACGTTCAGTAAACTTAATCTCCAATAAACACCTACATACTTGCTTTAGTGTCTCCACACAAATGATTATGAGATCAATCATCCTCTTCTTAAGAGCAAGCAACGTATGTACTAATCTATCCGGATTCACTAATCCGTTTTTTAGTAATCCAACGATTAGGAACGATTTTAGTTTGTGAGCTATCTAGAATTTAGATCTCATTAGCATGATCATCATCATGATTTTAAAAGCATTGCTCAAAACTATGGATTTATCACATTTAATATATCAGCACTATGTAGATAATATAAAATGCCTTTTAAGAAAATCAATTCTTTTATTAATAAATGAATAAGATTACAAAGTATATGCTACATCATATCAAATATGATTGGCTTGTGTGCATACTACTTTCAGCTTTCCCTTCTTGCCAAATCGGGTTTTTCCCTTTTAGGGAGACACTTTCAAGAAAACAAAACTGCCGACTTCAAATTCTCGATTTTGTCGATGATGATCAGCATATTTCTTCTGCCTGTCCTGAGCAGCTATCAAACTCGCCCTAATCACCTTAATAATCTCAGCAGTTTGTTGTACCAGCTCTGGTCATAGTAGTTGTCGCTCACCAACTTCATCCCAGCACAACGGAGTTCTGCATTTTTTGCCGTATAACGCTTCGTAAGGCGGTATGCCAATACTGGCATGGTAACTGTTATTGTAAGCAAATTCCACTAACCGTAAATGGTCATCCCAATTTCTATTGAAGTCCATGATACAAGCTCTTAGCATGTCTTCCAATGTCTGGATCGTTCTTTCACTCTGCCCATCAGTTTGGGGATGGTATGCTATGCTAATTCTCAAGTGCATTCCCATGCATTCCTGTAGTCGCTTCCAGAAATTCGATGTGAAACACGAAACTCTGTTTGATACAATTAACACCGGAGCACCGTGTCTTGACATAATCTCCTTCACATACAATTTTGCTAACTGGTCTAGTTTAAATCTAATTTTTATTGGTAGAAAATGCACTGATTTCGTCAATCTATCCACAATAACCCATATCGCGTCATAGCCTTTTTGAGTAGTTGGAAGACCTACCACGAAACCCATCGTGATATGCTCCCATTTCCATTTTGGTATCTCCAATGGTTGCAACAACCCACTCGGCCTTTGATGCTCTACTTTGACTTTCTGACATATTAAGCACTTTGCAACACATTCAGCTACTTCTCTTTTCATATTCGGCCAATAAAAATGTTGCCGAAGATTTTGGTACATTTTCGTACTCCTCAGGTGAATTGAATATCTCGAGCTATGAGCCTCACTTAAAATTTCATCTCTGACTTCTTGTACCGGTGGAACCCAGATTCTCCCCTCGAATCGTAGCAACCCTTCAATATCGATTTTAAATTTCACTTCATCACCTCCAGACACTCTTTTCTTGATCTTCTCACATTCTTTATCCTGAAGTTGAGCTTCTTTTACCTTGTCTTTCAAAGTTGAACTGGTCTCCACCTGGAATAGTTTTTCGTCCGACTCCTTCAAATATTTTACCTCCAACTCTAGTTTTGCCATTTATGAGATTAGCTCCTCCTGGGTAATTAACGTAAATAGCTTCTCCCGACCCTTTCTACTTAATGCATTAGCAACGACATTCGCTTTACCCGGATAATAAAGAATCTCGTAGTCATAGTCTTTAATAAGCTCCAACCACCTCCTCTGACGCATATTCAGATCCTTTCCTATGAAAATATATTTCAATCTTTTGTGGTCTATATATATCTCACACTTCTCCCCATAGAGATAGTGCCTCCAAATCTTCAAAGCAAATACCACCGCAGCTAACTCCAAATCATGGGCCGAATACCCTTTCTCATAATCTTTTAACTGTCGCGATGCATACGCAAAGACCTTGCCGTTCTGCATAAGCACACAGCTTAGTCCCTTCTGCGATGTGTCACTGTACACCATAAAATTCCCTGTATTATCTGGCAAAGACAACACAGGTGTCGTGCTTAACCTCTTCTTCAATTCTTGAAAACTTTCTTTGCATTTCTCCGTCCAAACGAACTTAACTGCTTTCCTTATCAAGTTAGTCAATGGAGTGGCTATCTTGGAGAAATCTTAAATAAACCGACGACAATAACCTGCCAAGCCTAGGAAACTCCTCACTTCCGACGGTGTCTTCGGCTGATCCTAATTCACCACAACTTCCACTTTTGCTGGATCTACCAAAATTATGTCCTTATCAATCACGTGCCCAAGAAATTGCAAACGCTCCTACCAGAATTCACATTTTGAAAACTTTTCATATAATTTCTCCTTTCTTAATGATTCCAATGTCAGTCTCAAATGCTCAGTGTGCTCCTCCTTAGTTTTGGAATACACTAAAATGTCATCAATGAAGAACACTACGAACCTATCTAAAAACGGTTTAAAAACCATGTTCATTAGATCAATAAATGTTGTAGGTGCATTTGTTAAACCAAATGACATCACCAGAAACTCGTAATGACCATACCGAGTTCTGAATTCTATCTTCGGTACATCCTTCCTTCTCACCTTCAACTGGTGATACCTAGCTCCTTTCAACTGGTCAAACAAGTTAGGGATCCTTGGCAACAAATATTTATTTTTAATCGTGACCTTATTCAACTCTATGTAATCAATGCAAAGCCGCATCGACCCGTCTTTCTTCTTAACAAACAACACCGACGCTCTCCACGGCGACACGCTCGGTTGGATATACTTTTTGTCCAAAAGCTCCTGTAATTGCACCATCAATTCTTTCATCTCCACTGGAGCCATTCGGTACGGGGCTTTTGATATGGGAGCAGTCCCTGGTGCTAAATCGATCACAAATTTAATTTTCTAGTTAGGCGGAAGTCCTAGCAAATCAACAGGAAACACATCTACAAAGTCTCTAACGACCGGTATCTCCTCCACCTTTACACCCACCTTTTGAGTATCAACTATGTAGGCTAAGTATCCCACACATCCTTGTCTTAATAACTTCCTGGCCTGCATCATCGTCAGACATCTCGTTTGTCTAGGCGACTTGTTGCCATAAAATACTACCTTTGACTTCTTTGGAGTCATAAGGTTTACACACTTTTTCTGGCAATCAATTATCGCCCTATAGTTAAATAACCAATCCATTCCCAAAATGACATCAAATTCTCTGAGTCTAATTGGTATTAAGTCTATCGTCATCAAATGACCCTTAATATTTACACGACAGTTCTTGTATACAAATCTAACAAGAATCACCTCCCTATTCTTAATTTCTATATTTAAAGGGTAGTCTAATTCTTCTTGAAGCAATCCTAATTTCCTAGCAAATTCATCGGATATAAATGAACAAGTAGCACTCGAATCAAATAATACGTAAGCATTAATATCATTGACCGGAATGATACCTGACACCACATCCTTTGACTGCACAATATCCTGCACGATCATGTTAAAAGTTTTGGCAGTGGGTTGATTCGACGACATCGGTTCGATGATAGCAAAATTACCACTACTACTGTTTCCCCCAGCTCCACCTGCTCCTCCAGATGCCTTCTTAGAACAATCACGAGCCAAATGACCATTGGACCTGCAAGTGAAACAAACACCTTTCTTTGGACTGGGACAATTCAGTGCAATGTGGCCCTCCTGACCACAGTTATAACAAACCCTTTTCCCCTTCATGCATACTCCTACGTGATTCTTTCCGCAGGTAGCGCAAGCTTCAATTCTCTTCTTTTGATTCCCTTATTAACTCCTAGAAGAAACGTTATCACTCCATTTCCTCTTTTGACTGCTGCCACCACTAATGCTACCACCAGCCTTGTTCTCATTTTCATTTTTCTTCTTCTTTTATTCCTGGTTATACTTGGTCAGGGCATCACTTCCCCCTTCTACTATAATTGCCTTTTTTAGCACAGTCGCGAACGAATTAAGTTAGAACATAGAGACTCAGTTATACAGCCAGTGCTTCAATCCCTGCTCGAACCTCCTCGCTTTTCTCTGGCCGGTATTGACTTGATATGGCGCAAATCTCGCCAATTCATTAAATTTTACGGCATACTCGGGAACCGTCATCGTACCCTGCTTTAACTCCAGAAATTGAACCTCCATCTGGTCCTGCGAACTTGGTGGAAAGTATGTCTCAAAGAACATCTCCTTAAATCTTTCCCAAGGAATTACTCCCTGACCACCTCGACTCCTATTCGCCTACACCAGTAGTTAGCATTCGACTTTAGCATAAACGTTGCGAAGGCAGTCTTCTGATCTTCACTAACCCTAGCAACATCAAAAACCTTCTCAATCTCCATGATCCATGTTTGAGCTTTGATTAGATTCATAGACCCTTGATATTCTGGGGGCCCTACAGCTTTTAAGTCCTTGAAAGTCGTGGCTTGAGCCTGGGGTTGATTTGCAAATGCTCATGCCAACAGGTTCATCAGCTGCTATATTGGGTTAACTTCAGCTTCGTTATTGTTTGTAGACCCCTCGAGGGTTTGCTAACGAGTTTGTCTTCTTTTTGGCGGCATCTTTCTGTTTAAAGTATTCGCCATTAGATTACTATTCATTTACTTAAACATTTAAGACTTAACTTAAACATTTTTCAACAACACATAACACATCTGACAAACTTTTGTGTTTTATTCATTCATTGCCTTCAAACATAACAAAGATAGCGTTACTGCTATTTACATTATTTACCCCATCTTAATGGAATTCAAAACCACATCAATATCATATCCCATTATTATATCAATAATTGGGATTTACATTCTATTATAACTCGAGGCTACCTATCATAATATGTTATTGCGTTTATTGCAACCCACTAGGGCATCCCATGTCGCACAGCTTCTTTGCGCTCTTTCTCTATGATACGAATCATCGTCCTGCGATCCATCATGTACCATAGTAAATCCTGGAACTGTACTGGATAGTGGAAAACTCGATCCTGAACTCTATCTATTGTTGTGTGGAAAGCATAATTCATCTCATCCATTCTGGCATTCTTTGACTGAACCTCATCCTCAACACGATCTGCACGATCATCAGCCTTTAACCACGTGTCCTCGACTCTCACCCGTTTTGCTGACTCCTCCCTCCATTCATCCTTCATGTCCTCATTCTCAACCATTATCTCTGCTCTTTGATATTCTAACTGAGCTAGCTTTTGATCAAGTTCTGTAACTCGTGTAGTGAGATCCTGAATCTTCAAATCCTTTTGTTCTAGAACGATCTAACGCTCTGTTGCCTGCTCCTCTAATTCTTCAGCCCTATCCTACAACTCAATGTTACGATCATACACCTCATCATACATCACAGCTCCCAACGAGGAAAGTGATATCTCAACCGGATCCTCCTTCTCATCTTCTATCTCTAACTCCTCAGGATCAGATTCAGGCTCATACTCTAGGCCTACAACTGTAACCAATGGGGATGACTCCCTCGACACTAACTGCTCCTGGATTGTATGAATATCTCAGGGCTCCTCCTCCTTAGCCTGGCTGGATCCTTCTATATCAGTCATCTTGCCATCAAAGTGTTTTAAGTTTTAATTACGACTCGACACTACTCGCGAGCACATAAGTTATTAATAAGTTATTAACAAGTAAGCACATAAAGTCTTTTATTATTTATCTTCAATGAATTCCTTAATTTATTTCTTAGAACTCGATAAGAGTTTTACCACCACTATATTTTTGATATCCTATATGGTTATAGCCTAAAGTTTCCCCACCTAAGGTTCATAACCTAAAGCTTTGATACCAACTTGTGATATCCTCAAATCCAGGTACTTCAATCCCACAAATCTGGTGTTCACTATCCAAAACAATCGCATCTAATTACCCACAATAAAAGATAATAATAATAATCATCATAAATCATCATCATATGAAAGGGTTACATCTCAATAAAATCCCAGGTCATCTAACCTTTATTACATCATTTGCGGAAATAACATAATAGTAAATAAGTCTCATTACATAATCTTTCTAATATAAAAGTAAACTACATTTCATCATTTATTCATCTTGCCCTTGTCCTCGCTTATGGACGGGGCTCGTCAGACTTCTCATTCTTAGCTGCAATATTTTATGCAAGGGTGAGCAAACAATTGCCCATCTACGATAAGGGAGAGTAAATAGATATTTTTTATGGCTTTATGGGAGCCTAGCAACACGTATGACACGAGACTTGAGACTTCAACTCGAGAAACATAAGGCTCTTCGACAAAAAACCTGACTTTGGCCTAGGCCAAACAGCTTCGCCAATGCCCTAGTTCGAACCAACGAGAAGCTGCGCCCAATACATTCACCAATACCATAGTATAGGAAATGGAGATGGGCTCTCTAGAACCAGATGAATACTCTCTTGCTATGGTGCTCGTCCCGATACTCCCATTTCATCTATTTTGTTTGAAGTTGGCTTCAGAAACAGGTTTAAGAGCATTTCACACAATTGTCACTGTACCGGTGTCGAGATATTATATAGTGCCTCCATGAAAAACCCTAGCCAAACATCAAATTTTGGGTCAAAAAGTGAGCTAGAATCGCACTAGGAGCTCAAAATATCGCACTCAGCACGCCCGGGCGCGCCCGCGCCCAGCCCCTGGCCATGCCGCACGCCCACAACGCGCCCGTTCCGCGCGCCCGCGCCCGTTCCGCGCGCCCGCGCCCAAGGCCTGTCACCCGATTCAGCTTTGACCTCTGTTAGTAAAATGGCCATAACTTCTTCGTCTGAACTTGTATTAAGGCGATTAAGTAGGCTATGGAAAGGTAAGAAGGAGCTCTACAACGTTTATAACTGGAGCTTGACGAGATAATGGCCGGAGGAAGGATCAAATTAAGCCCAAAGCAACTGCTATGTAAAATTCATGCCAAATCTGATGGTAAAATGGCCATAACTCTTTCATACAAACTTCAAATTGGATGATTCATAATGTTCTGGAAAGCTAAGATAAATATCTACAACTTGCGTTCTTTAAGTTTTGAAAGATTCGGATTGGATCATGGGTGAAATTGGGAAATAAGCAGCTACAATACCGCAAAGCAAGGTATGGGTATTGATTCCAAGGAGCTTTTATTTCAATTCCTACAAAACAACATAAAAAACACATAAAAGCATACAAAAACATATAAAACCAATACAAAACTACATTACATAATAATAAGATAAAAACACATAAAACCAACTGAAATGACATAGGATTTACAAATTATCAAGCTCAAAAGCACCTAATTTGTGTATATAAAACACACTCATCACACGACATGGAGTGCCGAGATCTATTATATCTGATAGGGATCTGCATTTCACGTCGAATTTCTGGAAGAGCTTACAAGAAAGGATGGGAACCCAGTTGAGGTTGAGTTCGGCATATCATCCTCAAACGGATGGGCAAAGCGAACGAACGATACAAATGCTTGAAGACATGCTCAGAGCATGTGTGATGGATTTTAAAGGTAGCTGGGATGATCACCTACCATTGGTGGAGTTTGCCTATAATAACAGTTATCATGTAAGTATTGGTATGTCGCCATACAAAGCATTATACGGAAGGAAGTGCCGAACACTTTTGTGTTGGGACGAAGGCGGTGAACGGAGACTATTGGGACCCGAATTGGTACAACAGACTGTGGATGTTGTCAAGGTGATAAGAGCTTGATTGATAGCGGCTCAGGACCGACAAAAGAAATACGCCGATTTACATCGTTAAAAACGAGACTTTGAAGTTGTCAGCTTTGTATTTTTAAAGGTATCTCCTTGGAAAGGGAATATCAGATTTGGAAAGAAGGGGAAATTGAGTCCCCGATTTGTAGGACCATTTGAAGTTTTAAAGAGGATAGGTGAAATGGCGTACGAGATAGCTCTACCTCCTGAACTTGAGCACATTCACAATGTGTTTCACGTTTTTGTGTTGTGGCCATATAAACCCGACTACAAGCATATGACATCCTATGAACCGATTCAAGTTGAGCGAGACTTGTCATATGAAGAGATTCCTATCCAAATATTGGATAAGAAGGAGCAGACGTTAAGAAATAAGGTCATCTATTCGGTCAAAGTCCTTTGGATTACACGGCTGAAGAAGCTACGTGGGAACTGGAAGAGAAGATGAGGAAGAATTATTCGCATCTTTTTGAGTGAACCCATGTTTTCGTACCTAGGTTGTAATTCTGGGAACAGAATTCTTATAAGGGGGGAGGATATAACGACCGTGAATTCTGGATAGCCTTGTAATTCGAGCTTATGAATATTGATGCATATTATTTAAATAAATTTTATGAGTAATATTTTTATGTGATTAAATAAATATGTATATGTGTTATATGTATACATATATTTATTTTTATATAATGAGATGTATATTTAAAGTTGGTTTAAACTAGTTTAATTGTTTGAACTTACTAAAGAAGCTAACGCTTCAAATTAAGTGGTTAAAACTCGAATTTGAGTTCGGATTAGAATTTAGAGAAACGGACTGTGGATTTAAATTCGGAACGTCCAAATTAGTTAGAATAGACCCTAAACACATTTTGTGTCGGGGTTGACTTTTTGGTCAAAAGTCAACTGGTTTATTTTTTCGATAAAAAGTCAAACACGAATTTCGGAGATGAATTTGACGAAATGAATATTCTCATAATGATGAGAATGTCGATTTTAGTAGAAATCAACTGTCTTCACGAAAAAGTTAATTTTCGGATGTCAAAATGGTAAAATAGGCCATTAAATAGATAAATGGGCATTAATTTGGAGTAATCAGCTATGGTGGGCACCTTAGACACCTGAACTTGCTTCTAATTGGAGGAAAAATTCTGCAGAGGCAAATGGGAGAAGATGAACCGACAAATGAAGAAAAAAAGAAAAAGGAAGAGAAACTCTTCCAATTCTCTAACCCTTCCATCTTCTTCTTGATTCCATTCAACTGATGATTTGGGAGGTAAAAGGTTGAGGAATATGAAGAGTTGGGAAGAGGAAAGGGCTAAGCTAGTAATCTTTATAAATACTCCCTTCCTAAACACTTGCCCAATCTTTGCAAATTCATTCTACCCGTAAGAAATTGAGTGTGAGGAGAGGGAGCTCGGGAGAAGAGGAAGGATTGCTAGAAGATTGTTAGAAGATTTCAGTGAGCAAGCAAGGAAGAAGAGAAGTTACAGGAGAGCTAAGGACAAGGAAGAAGAGGTGCATTAAGCTTGAGGCAAGAAAGCTAGCAAATAAGGAGGAAGTACATTTGAGAGGTTAGTTATGAACTTTTATTAGTTCCATATGAAATTGATGAAAACATGCCTAAATAATGATGTAATTAAATTACTTGGGTTGTGAATTGATGGGTTAATGATAATTGATGAATATAGGAGTAATAAGGATGAAGTTTTTGGTTTAATCATGCCTAAAAGCTTCTGAAATTTGAAAATTTAAGCTATGCATATAACATGTTTGATAAAATGCCTTAAAGAGGTTTAAATGCTTGGTTGTGGGAGGTTAATGTTGATGGAGGGTCATGAAGGACCCTAAGATATAAAGTGGATATATTGGAGATTATGTATGATGATTCATGTGTTTATATTCATAAGAATGCATCTAAGATAGATGTAGTAATGTTACAATGAAAAATGGGAAGTTTAGTTTATAAACTGACTTTTCTAGGAGTCACAACCTTTTTGTGTAAATCATATTTTTGGATACCTTTGAGGTGGAAAGATGCTCTTATGAGTGATGAAATGAACCCAAATGGAATCGAGTAAAAAGGTGTAAAAATGAAGATTTGGTGATGATTTTAGTGAAGAACACTTAGAACCCTCGAAACAGAGCATGACTTAATACTTTTTCCTAAGATTTGGCCATGTTAATGTTACTGGGTAGCTCTGAAATTTTGATATATTGTAGATCTATATCTTAAGAGTACATAGAGTCCGCAATGGACTAATTTGAACGTGTATAGAAGGAGTTATGGTGGTTGGAACCAAGGTAGGTCTAGAACACGAAAACAGAGCATGAAACTAAGTATGGGTGTACGTACGCCGTCCTTACGCTGATGCTACTGATGCCTTGGGCATACGTACGCTGGTCATAGGTAGGTTTTGGGCGTAGCTACGCCGGGCCAATGTTAGGCCATAATCAGCTTTGACGTCCTTTACTAAAATAGGCATAACGTTCTCATATGAACTCGGATTTAGGTGATTCAAGATGATTAAGAAAGAGGAAGAGTAGAATATAACTTTTGTTCTTTGAGTTTTTCAATTTGAGGTCTGTAGCATGGCCTAAATTGGTCATTTATAGGACTGATGTGTAATTGGGGGCAATCAGAGGGTGTCGGGCATGCGCGTAAGCACATGTAATGCTCCCGACAATGTAAAATGTTGTTCTAAGTTCTAAAACATGAATGTTATGAATTTTAATGATACTTAGCATTAACCAATGGGTATTAGATAATCAAATGGGCGTGCTAGGCGTACGCAATTGCGTGTTGTTTGGGCATTCGAATAGGCAAGGTTGGCGTACGGACGCGCAATCGTCGTAACGCCATAACTAGTGTGTGTAATCTTGTTTAATGTTATGTTTCTAATAATATTGAAACATTATAGAGTAGTATAAATCATTATTTGGTATCCGGTATGTGACTCAATTTATTTATTGAGCAAGTTTCCCTAACCTTACTCGAATTATACTTGAGCAGGTTTCCTATTTTATACAAATGTTATATATTGTTGCAAGTTTCACGACTCAAATTGAGCTATTACTTTCAAGTTATGTTAGTGGATTAATTATTGTAAATTACTCCACATCAAAGATAATTATTGATATTCGCACATTGTGCATTTGAAATCGTTATCTGTTGTTAGACTGTGAAACGTTTCAGTTCTTCATTCATGAACTGTTTAAGGAAATAGTCTACGCTATTTGTTTCGGCTAGACATGTGCAGGTTATTATTTTAAAAGCTATCCAAATCGGTTGTTGGTATGGATTATTGGACTGAGAGAGCAACTCTTTATTAGGGGATTATAATGTGTCGTTTATTCGATGCAGTCAGAATTAAATGTTATGCATATACATAGGGTATGAGAGGCTGATCCCCTCGAGTACTACTGACAGGGCCAGGCGTTTAAAAGGGTCAGTTGAATGACTGATCCTTTGGCCAAAAAGTTCAGGGTCTATTGGACCACTCAGCATTAATAATCAATATTCATTGTTTCATTTGAACTTTGATTATATTGTTAGCTATTTCTTTAATGTTCTTAAATTGTTGAACTATGCGATTATTATTCTCATTCATGATATATCTTCTTTATTCATTTTAAACTTGATGAGCAGAGTAGTTGCTCAACCTTGCTATATCATGAACCTATTGCAGTTAAGCCGGAGAGTTCCAAAGCAGACAAAGGCAAAGGAAAGCTTAAGGACTAGTTATTTGTACTATCCCGTTATGTAATCGTGGAATCGTTTTGTATTATTAATGTATTCTGTAATATATTTATTTAAGGCTATAGATCTTGGGACCGTAGTAAACCTTTTGTAATAAACAACATATGTTTATTTATTCCGCATTAGTTGTTTATTGTTGTTTAGAGGTGTATGGATGTATTTTATCGTGAGCACCAGATTCGAGGTATTGGTACCCGAATTTGGGGGTGTCACACATTTAACTAATCACAGATGCTATAAACTTAATAAACACAAAACTAAACATTTACAGAACCATTTCAACATCTCAAGAACTTTGAATAACCAAATTAAGAACCCAAATTCCAAGTTCATGCTAGTTTTTGATATTTTGACATCTTTAGCGTAATCAAACACCACGAATTCATTATTCGATCAAATTAATCCGTTTAACTTGAATTGTTTTCGTTTCTCAAAGCACTATAATAATCAACCATCAATTTATAACTTACAACATGTATCAACATCCAACTTTTCCTTCAAAACAGACCATAGTGCACATATTCAACCAAAAATCTAATTCTTCTTCTTTTACACTTAACCATGAATTTGTTTGATTCAAAATCAGATATAAATGATATATAACGGATTAATTAAACCAAAAAACACACATATACAATTTCTCAACAAATCAACCATCAAAATCCATTTTACAATGATGAACTTAAAGAAATATAGATAAAGAAATTTAGAGTTAGTTTATACTTCTTAATTCCTTCTTAGACTTAGCTAGACGATTAGGAGAGTTTAGTTAATCCCTTTTATTCCTCTTGACTTCTAGAATTCCTCAAACTTCTTCAAATTCACAGAGCTCTCAAACTCTCTCTATTTCTCTCTTAAGTTTTTCTCAGCTTCTGCAAAACAATAAACTGAAAACCTTTAACTTAACATGACTTAATTTTATTAGTTACTAAAATCTAAGGTTTTTTATCAGTTAAATAAGACGAAGGGTTAGGCCATGTTTGGCAAACCCAATTAAACAATCCTTATTTATTTACATATTATTATTACTTTATTACACTATTTGATATATTTCCTAATGTCACACTTAAATTTAGTTAAACTTATTTATTAACAACTCAAATTAAACCTTTCTAATAAAATTATAGTTTCTATTTACTGTACCATAATTACAATTTTATTTAATAAATCATTAATCCTCTAATTTAATTATTTAATTAAATTAGAATATTATCACTACACTCGCATAATAAAATACACACCAACTATAAAATTATTTATTATCAATTTACTTAATATTATCATACTTAAATAAATTATTCCATAATAATTTCCACTAACTAAAATATTTATCTTATTCGAATAAATCTTTATAAGTAATTACAAAATTTCCGATCGTTACAATCGTAGTAAAGAAAGAGAAGTTCGCAAATTCTGCTACATCATTATAAAGAGATAATCGTAGAATAGATAGTCGAAGTGTTGGTTTGTAATATTCACGAACATACAACCAAATTGCATATAAATAGCGAAAGCATGGTAAAATCAGAATTTAAAATTTTACAAACCATAACCAGGATCATACTTTACATGCAATTATCAATTAATAAAAAGAAGATAGAGAATTATACCCTTATAGAACAAAGTCTCATCAGGTATAAGTTCAACTCCAATTCCGTCACGTTTTCCTTGAATTCCACCGATTCGATTCCTGTGATCAACGTTAGCCACCCAAGTGTTTGGCCTCTAGAGGTGATCCACTAAGGAATAATATGTATTCAAGAAGATGAGTGTTGGCAAAATCCTAGTTTCTATCTCTATAGAATTTGTAAGTACTCTTCCAACAATTAGAAAAACATCATCTTCTATCTACCATAAGACTCCTCTTATATAGATATTAATAACCCTCCTAAACTATTTAGGATTAGGGTTTTTATTTTAATTAAACTCCTTTAATTAATTAAACCCCTAATCTAATTAAGAACTAATGAGAGTACTTTTATTAATTAATTCTCAAACCCTTTTAGGAATTAAATAATAATAATAGTAATAATAATAGTAATAGTAATAATAATAATAATAATAATAATAATAATAATAATAATAATAATAATAATAATAATAATAATAATAATAAGACTCCTCTTATTAATTTATATTTAATATTTCTAAAATATTAAATAATAAATATTAAGCTATTTAATTTATTCTATCACCATAGATTAAATTAAATATACTTAACTTATTATTACGATTATGCCATTTACTTCTTAAATAAATATTTTTCTTTTTGCGGTGTGACCCTTTAGGTTCTCCATATTAAACCGGTTGTGAATAAATCAATTAGAACAATTCTAATCTTATTTAAATAAATAAATTAAACTATTTAATTCATTTAAATAAATAATATTTATTCTACAATAAGGGTAAGCCCCCTTAGCGATCAACGACTTTCTAGATAATATAGATTTCAACATTAATCACAAAAGAACCTTTTAGTGAATATTTACCGTACAATTCAATCATTCTACCATACAATGTCTCAATCAAATATAAGACATGAAATTACTGTTAAGTCTTATTTTATTTGATTATATGCATTTCAATTCTCAAATGCACAACTCTAAACAATGCAAATTAGAAACTACTTTCTAATTTCATTCTGCCTTGGTCAAGGATTACCGAGTTGTCATTTATCGAATAACATATGACATTCTCTCCTTTTACTAGAAGCGGTAGATTCTTTGTTGACCATTCACCTATCTCCACGTACAACTTGTTATACCCAAGCATACCATTTGATATACCTTAAAGGTCTTAAGGGACATGTCAAAGCATAACTCATCATACACAAGATACTATGATGATCTTAAGTCCAAAGATCAATTGTAGTACTATCACTAGAGGAATTCCTATTGACAGGCAAGTAAAACTCCATTAGGTATTTCTTTAGCGAGTCACGTTCAGTGAACTTATTCTCCAATAACCACCCACATACTTGCTTTAGTGTCTCCACACAAAATGACTATGAGATCAATCATCCTCTTCTTAAGAGCAAGCAAAGTATATACCAATATATCCGGATTCACTAATCCCATTTTTAGTAATCCAACGATTAGGAACGATTTTAGTTTTAAGCTTTATAAGAATTTAGATCTCATTAGCATGATCAACCTCATGATTCTAAAAGTATTGCTCAAAACTATGGGTTTATCACATATAAAATAACAGCACCATGCAGATTAAGTAAAATGCCTTTAATAAATTAATGTTTTTATTAATAAACGAATAAGATTACAAAGTATATGCTACATCACATCAAATGTGATTGGCTTGTGTGCATACTACTTTCACGAAGTACTTCTAAAGTTCATAGAACAGATTGTAGAGCTAACAAGGCTATCGTAAAGCAAATCATTGAGCTACCTCGACCATCGTAGAGCAGATCGTAAAACTGCCTCATCAATCGGAGAGTAGAACGTCAAGTGAAGCTAGTCAAGGCTCTACATACTTTAACAAACTCAACGATCAAGTTAAGCTTGAAGAACATGTCAGAACTTTCATATAACTGACAATTTCAGAGCAGAGCAGAGCAGAGCAAAGATTTCAAGAACATTTCTCACCATCTTCAAATTCAGATAAGAGGATCAATATGAAGTTGAGTTAAATGACTAGAATGAAGATGTGACATCACTAAAGTGTGATAGAAGTGATAGACTCCACGACACGCTTGCGTGAGGTGGTCGTTGCCCGGATCGTTTCTAGCAAGTTATGAAGGTGGAATGCTCACAACACCTCAACCCTTCGCTTATATTGAGACGAGAACCTTGGTACAATTGCTCTGCGATAGGAAGCTTGCGATGAATGGAACACTAACTACACCTTGACCCAATGTCTATAAAAAGATAAGAACCAAAAGTACAATCGACTTTGACGTATGTTAGAATGACGCCACAAATAACTATGAATTATTGTATGATAAGTCGATAATTGAATTTTAAGAAAACTAAGAACTAGTCTAGGAATTCTTAAAGAACCAAAAGATGAGAAGAATCTCACAATAATTTTGTATTAATCAAAAGTGTACTACCTATTACATAAGCCATGTATTCTATTTATACTAATATATAGAAACCCTAATTCTATAAGGAAATAAGAATTTGAATGGAAATAGAAATCCTAACCAATAAACAATAAGAAAATCAATCCCTATTTTAAGAAATATCCTAGTTACAATAGGAATATAGAAATATACTGAAATCCCTAAAATTAAGGAAGAAATCTGCCAAAAACCGTGTGCGTCGAAAAATGCGCCAACTAAAATCAGCTGATCTCGTCGGGACGAGAATTTATACTGAGAAAGCTCGCCGGGGCGAAGATAGGCAGAGAAGACTTGGCTGGGATGGCTCCAGAGCAGCCGAGGCAAACTTGGGTAGAGACGATCTCGCCGGGGCGAGAAAAATAAGCATGCGGATCTCGCCGGGGCGAGAACCCTGAATCCCAGCTTCTGAGTTTGTTTTCCGTGCAATCCAACCTCGTGTTGTCCCATGATATAACATAACCTCTTCAGCTTTCTTGGACATCCATAACACCGTATGAACGCTAATCCTTCCATTAAATGATAAATATCTTCATTTAACGATTAGACGATACAAACAAACATGACGGACACTATCTCGAACGCTTGACTTGCATTGATTTGGTCTTACTACATAGATCGTATCTAGTAATCCCAAATCACATGAATGACCCTCTCCTCAATGTTCATATGAATTGATCTCCAATGTATGCATCCTTGAGTAGATTTTAGCCCAATTACTTGACTTCATTTGTTGAACCCTCGAAGCTTGAGTTGAGTTGAGGACGCTTGATGTGAGTTTGGTCAGGATCTTATCATTCCCCCCTCTTCAAAAGGATTTGTCCTCAAATCCAGCATCTCCCCTTGAAAAGGATATATCCATAAAACTGATCCTACACCCAAACAAACTAAGTTAGAAGCGTCAAACAAAACACAATCATAATTCTCACCAATCACATGAAATATATAAATAAAGTAAGTAAGAATATGAAAATTATCAATAGAACTTCCAACTCCCTCAAGACACAAAACAATATCCACTCGTAAGAATCTCCTTTCATACGACGATCGAATGGACATATCTCCATGCAAGCTCTTCGAATCACCACCTGGAACCATAAACTCTTGTTCTCTTTAACTCACACACTTCGCCAAACTAACATGATACTCTTGCATATGTAAGCCAATTTCTTCCATAACACTAAACACATAATAACAAACTAAATTAGAAACTAAAGCAAAAAATGCAATCAACACTAATTCCTAATAATATAAATGCATATGTAATAAAACAAATGCAAATACAATTATGAAAAGTTCTATCTCCTCCTGGATCAAAAATCAGCACATAGAACTCCTCATGAAGCATAATCTCCCATCCACGAATTCCCGGATCAAAACACAATTTGATGATCTTGACCATTCGTAGATATACCCATCGACAAATTCCTGGATCATTTGCACTAACTTCCATTCTAATGTACCCGGGTCAAATATCAAAATTTGAAACTCAACACGTCACATTTGCACGCGCTCTTAAATTCCTGGATTAAACACAAAATAAAACAAATCAACAAGTTCATGTTGTCTAATCACGGAAAACTAAAGAAACTCAAAATCACATGCAAAATCTACTAGAATAGAATCCAAAACACTTCCCTTTAGACTTTTCATGCATTGCCCAAATTGTTTCGCATAATGAATCATACTCTTCTACTTGACGAGTATGAACCCAATCTGAACCTGTAAAACAAATTTAACCTTCCCCATTCCATTGACATTAATACATTCAAAACCGAATAATTGCATCAATGGAATCAAAAGATTACAACCCACTTCACAAGATAAAAACTCACGAGCACAATTAGCACTACGAGGTTCAATCACAAACTCACTAAGTGCTAAAGAATTTTCCCCAATGTGATTAAATTCCCGAATATCATCAAAATAGATATCAACAATTTTTTCCATAAAATAATGCAAAATATGATTTAACATGTCAACATTTAATGCATTAGTTAATCCAGACGATTTAACTAATCAAATATGTAACCCATATCTCACTCCACTTTGAGGATAAACACTTTTCAGCTTATTACCAAATTCCTTTCCATTTAATATAGTTTTCTCAAAATCATGCAATGATAACATCTCTAATGGAAAGACATTACCAAATGATAACAAATTATGCAATGAAGATTTCTCTATTGACAAATCATGATCACTACCATTATCAATTAACGACATGCCATGTAAAGATTGATTAACATCAAAACTTAATTCAACATGTGAATGAAAAACCCTAGAATGAGTTTCATGCAAGTACAAACGTTGGAAACGAGAATACCCACAATAATCACCAGAATAAATTCTACGAAGATATGCACCTTGACAATGAGAATTTACCAAATGATAGTAAGAATATTGACAACGAGAATATAACGCATGTTCATAAACTAACTCGACAAATATCAAATATCCTCCATAGTTTATGTTAAAGACGATTGTACCCTCAAAATAGCCAAACACAAATTTATCCATGGAAGCATGCAAAACATATTTTAAATAACTCATGAAAATACTAGATGCATTAGTTAATCTAACAGAGATAACTATCCACCTATACAATCCATATGTTAACACAATTTTCCATTTATCACAATATCTCATGCTAATTTGATTAGGCATAAACGTCACATGGTCATTTTTCAATGTAGATAAAACACAAGCACTATGCAATTTATCAAGCATATTATCTGAGTAGAAAAAATAAAAACGATACTTGTTTACCAATTCGAAATTAATGCACAAGCTCGACATCCTTTCCTTCTTAGGTACTATGATCTCATGAATAGCACATGAACTCATGTCTTCATCCACTATACCCGTTTTGATGAAGATGTGCTCCATCAATTCTCCAACCTGCCTTGATAACTCCGTCGTCTCCTCGAAAATATTACAAGTTAGCTGATACGGAATGATAGCTCGGGGTATATCCTCAAAAACCTGTATAAGAGACAAAACGAAACTAGACAAAGAAGAGCTAATCTGGTTAGTATTCAAAAGCGTCGTCTTGTACGAATGTACAATCATTGGCTTTTTAAAATATAACTCACTTTCCAACTCACTCTCCTCTCTTTTTTTACTCTTACTCTCCATTGTTTCTTTTTCTCGTTTATTTTCACTATCATTCTTTTTATTCTCTCGTTTCTTTTCATTCTATTTTTCACACTCAATCTTTTTTTTCAATTTATTTTTGTCGTTCACTTTCTTGCTTTTGATCACAATCTTTTTGTATAATCATTAAATCTTCATGGACTTTATGTATACTAGAACCTAACAATTCTCCTTGGATTGCATATTCTACTCCATCGTCCACCTCCCTTGGCTGATTTTGCTCCTTTTGTGTCTTAGAGATGTTTTGACGCTGCTTCAAATGATCGTCCCTTATCTCATTATATGTTCTCATGATGTCCTCAATTGATACCGGTTCAATATACGCCCTAGGAGTTTCTCGTGGTTGTCTCCGATGCGAATCTCCATGCCTATCTATCCGTTTATGAACCTCCTTGTCATCTTCCCACGTGGATTGCCTTGAAGTTTGCTCTACATGTTGCGGAGATGCATGTTCATTCCTCCTACTAGGCTGTACGAGGGTATACCGCTTTCTCATCACAATTTTTAATTCTTCCCACGTCTCGATCGGACGTTTTCCATACCTTTTCCTGTTATGCATAAATTCAGCCCACCATGTAGTTGCATGACCGAAAAATTCCCGGGTCGCCAGTTTGAACTTCTTATACTCCGAATAGTTATAATAATCAAACTCCCGTTCCTTCCTTTTCTCCCAACTTAAATAAGCATCAGAATCGCGTCTGCCTTGGAAGGAATTCCTTTGAGACTCATAAGAATTTTCACAGTTATTCCCATACATATTTTCTGCAAAAAAACAAAGGTTAGTACATAAAGAAAATTTCCCTCACACACTCCCTTATGTGTTTCGCTCAAACAGTATATCCCACAATTATGAAACGCTTGTGTATCACTCTATTGGCTTTTACCCTCAATTATTCTCACACTCTTGCCTTTTACCACTCTAATTCCCTCTTATAGGTTCCTTTTGAATTCACCAAACAAATATCACATTTTTCTTTTTAATTCAATAAGAACTTATCACAAAACAAAATATAGCAAGTGTGACGTAAGATAACCACCAAAATTTCACGATCACCAATTAAAATCCTCTTGAGTGAAATCCCAATATCCTCAAAATTCACAAATTCCAACAATAAAACCCAATAATAGCTTCTTCAATAAAATCTCAATATTCACGAAACTTACGGATACCCAAGCAATTTGCAATAACAATAATTTCCCCAACAATAGCAATCAAACAAAAATAACTGAATTTTTTTTCTACACTCTTTTTTTACTCTTGAACAAGAAAAATAAAGATAGATAACTCGCTAGAAAGGCTTAGCTTTGAGACCAAATGATAGACTCCACGGCACGCTTGCGTGAGGTGGTCGTCGCCCGGATCGTTTCCAGCAAGTTATGAAGGTGGAACGCTCACAACACCTCAACTCTTCGCCTATATTGAGACAAGAACCTTGGTACAATTGCTCTGCGCTAGGAAGCTTGCGATGAATAGAACACCAATGACACCTTGACCCAATGTCTATAAAGAGATAAGAACCAAAAGTACAATCGACGCTTGATGTATGATAGAATGACGCCATAAACAACTATGAATTGTTGTATGATAAGTCGATAATTGAATCTCAAGAAAACTAAGAACTAGTCTAGGAATTCTTAAAGATCCAAAAGATGAGAAGAATCTCACGATAATTTTGTATTAATCAAAAGTGTACTACCTATTACATAAGCCATGTATTCTATTTATACTAATACATAGAAACCCTAATTCTATAAGGAAATAAGAATTTGAATGGAAATAGAAATCCTAACTAATAAACAATAAGGATATCAATCCCTATTCTAAGAAAAATCCTAGTTACAATAGGAATAGAAATATACCAAAATCCCAAAAATTAAGGAAGAAATCTGCCAAAAATTGCGTGTCTCGAAAAATACGTCATCTAAAATCAGCTGATCTCATTGGGGCGAGAATTTTATATTGAGAAAGCTCGTTAGGGCAAAGATAGGCAGAGAAGACTTGGCCGGGGCGGCTCCAAAGCGGTCGGGGTGAACTTGGGCATAGACGATCTCTTTGGGGTGAGAAAAATAAGCCTGCGGATCTCGCCGGGGCGAGAACCCTGAATCCTAACTTCTGAGTTTGTTTTTCGTGCAATCCAACCTCGTGTTGTCCCATGATATAACATAACCTCTTCAGCTTTCTTGGACATCTATAATGCTGTATGAACGATAATCCTTCCATTAAATGGCAAATATCTTCATTAAGGATTAGACGATACAAACGAACATGATGAACACTATCTCGAATGCTTGACTTGTATTGATTTGGTTTTACTACATAGATCGTATCTAGCAATCCCAAATCACATGAATGACCCTCTCCTCAATGTTCATATAAATTGAGCTCCAATGTAAGCTTCCTTGAGTATATTCTAGCCCAATTACTTAACTTCGTTTGTTGAACCTCAAAGCTTGAGTTGAGTCGAGGACGCTTGATGCGAGCCTGGTCAGGATCTCATCAAGAAGTGTCTGCAGTCTGATGGGACGTTTCCATAGTTGAAAGCAATATGTTTACCTACTCTCAAATCAGTTGTCAGAGAATATCAGAGAGCAAAACATTAAATGCGCCAACAGAAACTCTCCAACGAGACAGATTTTGAAGGTCTATAAAAGGTGTAAGAAGATTCAAATCCAAGTACGAATCACCAAAAACAAAAAGCTGAACCTCTATAAAATTATCTAAAGCTCTATTCTATGACTCAATACAAGTTCAAAACTGTTAAGTACTAGAAGAAATCAAGCATCATTAGCAGCACCTCAAACACAATCAACATTCAGTTGTGATTCACTTGGTCTTAGTGACCATTATACCAAGTTGAAGAAACTTGAAGAGGTCTAAGTGTCCTGAACTAAGTGTCCGAATACCAAGTTGAAGAAACTTGAAGAGGTCCAAGTGTCCTTGACTAAGTGTCCGAATACCATGTTGAAGAAACTTGAAGAGGTCTAAGTGTCCTGGACTAAGTATCTGAATCCCAAGTCGAAGAGAGTTGAAGGAATCTCAGTGATTCAATTGTAAATGGTTGTAGTGACCTTATCCTTAGTAGATATCCTGCTCGTGGAGTGGAAGAGTGGATTAGGAGTTATTCAGTCTGTGAACCACTTAAAACATCTTGTGTCATTTACTTTAAGCATTTACATTCTGTTATTAATTGCTATAAATTGTTATATCTGTTGAGTGGTTAATCTTCACATATACTAAAGTTTGAACTAAGATTTTATTAAATGTTTAAGGGGGATTTTTTAATCTATATTCGGCTGTGCTAGATTAAAAAAAACAAATTAATTATCTGGTAATCATCCTTTAAGTTGAAAAGAAAAAGTTTTAAATGATCTATTTAACCCTATTTCTAGATCTCTTTGTGTCTCTGGGAAACAACAAGTGGTATTAGAACAGGTTCTCCTAACCTAATGCTTAAACACTTTGAATTGATCTTATGGCACCTACTAAAACTGGTTCTGAGCTTGGTGTTGGGAATAAGCCACCTCTTCTGAATAGAGAAAAAACTTTCTAAATAGAAAGTTCATTTGCAGGCTTACATGGATGCTATAGATGAAGATCTATATGATCCTGTGATTAGTGGTCCATCTGTTCCAATAAAGCTTACCCCTACCATAGAGGATCCAAACAAGATAGTTGTCAAGCATAGAGTAGAATGGATTTACAATGAAAAAACGTTAGTGCAACTGGAGAAAAAGGGCTAAGAGCACTTTGTTCATGGCTCTAGAAGATGAACTGTTCGAGAATGTAGTCAACTGCACAACCGCTAAAGAAGTTTGGGAAGTGCTACTGATCATGCATGAGGGAACAGAAGAAGTTAGAGAGAATAAGCAGTCTCTACTAACCCAGCAGTATGAAATATTTTCTCATGCTGCAGGAGAAAACATAACTGCTACATATAAAAGATTCACCCTGATATTAAACTTTTTGAGAGCTTATGGAAAGGTCTATCCAAATAAGGACCTTAACATTAAGTTCATGAGATCACTTCCTAGCAAGTGAGATGCCAAAACCACTATTATTTGTGAGTCCAAGAATCTACATGAGATGACGGTGCAATAAATCTACAGTAATCTTCTTACCTATAAGCTAAAGCTAAATCAACAAGTAGAAACTTCATCAGAAAGCAAAAGGAAAGATAAAGGAGTTACTCTAAGGGTTTCAGAAGAAGTATCCAAAACTTCAGTCAAAGAAGATTCTAAAAGTGATGAAGCCGAAGATAATGAAGACGTAGCTCTGTTAGCAAGAAGATTATAGAAGTTCATGCGAAAGAACAATAATTGGAGGTAAAGAAAGAACTACAACAAAGGTAATAATAACAAAGAACAAGAAAAAGATGTGTTAAAATTGCAAAAAGCCTGACCAGTATATTGCAGAGTGTAACAAACCTTTGCGTGAAGACCTGAAGAAAGACAAGAAAAGATCTTATCCAAAGAAAGAATTCAAAGGCTATAAGAAGTCCAATAAGAGGGAGAAAAGCTTTGTAGCTGAGGGGATGTGGAGTGATTTAGAAAAGTAGGTCCAGTTAGACTCTAGTGATGATGAAGCGCCTCATAAAGCAAATCTCTGTCTTATGGCCATAAAAGAAATTTCTAGCAAGACCACTGATCGTTGAGTAATTGACATCAATAAGGTATTTGATTTTAACTCTCTTGATATAGATATTGATGATCTTAGAACTGCTTTACATGATATAATTGTAGATCTGCATCAATATATGAAAATGTTTAGGGTTCTATCAGAGGATCATTCTCTCATTCAAGAAGAAAAAAGAGAAAGCTCTCGTAGAGTTGTAAACTGCTCTACGAAGTGCTGCCTCTTTTGCCAATCTTGAGGCTGAGAATATAAGTTTGAGAAAGATAACTGAACATAGTGCACAAAGAGAGTTAACTCTAACCTCTAAAACAGAGGATCTAGAGAAGACAATCTCGATATGGAATCGTTCTTCTGCATCTATGGACTTATTGATCGAAAGTCAGAAATCTATCTTTGATAAGTCAGGATTAGGATTTGGAAATTGTTCTTCAGTTCTAAATGTGGAAAAGACAATGGAGACTAGTAATAATGAAGCTTCTAATCCTAATAAAGCATCGTATTTGTGTAATCTATAGAGATCATGGAACCAAGTATTCAAAGCTGTATAATCTATGAAGATCAGATTGTTGTTTCCAAAAATTACAGATCACATACTGGTCATAGTTTTGTGAAACAGAAGAATAAGCCAAAGTCTACGATTGTGCCTCGAAAGATCGCAGAGTCAGAAAAATCCAACTCTACGAATCAACCAGGCAGAAACCGTAGAACTAGCTTTTACTCTACGAAATCACAAAATCGTAGAATAGTTTGGCAGCAGAAGGAGTTTCAACTGAGAAAAAAGGCTGATTATACTTATTCTTCACATAAGTTTTAAATGAGAAGATCTACATTCACACACTCACACATACTTAATATCAAATACTATAACTATCATAAGTATGGACATAAAACTACATTATGTTATCAAAATGATTATTATAGACCCAAAGTGAGACAAATATGGGTTCCAAAGGGTACTAACAAGGAAGGACCCAAGCTTGTCTGGGTACCAAAATAAAGAATGATCTTGAATATAGGTACAAAGCTTCATTAAATAAATTGAGTATTCTAGAAGTAGATATTCCAGGCATATGACTGAAAACGAAAAGTTGTTCCTGCAAACCTTAGTTCTCTAAAGATGAATTCAAAAATCAGTTGATCAGAATATTTAGAATGGATTGAAGATATGAAAGTGTAACTGAACCTATTTAAGAGAAACAAGATCAAAAGCCTTCCAAAAGTTTCTAGTCTGAGCAGCTCATATGAAGTTCAAAGTCTTACACATAAATGTCATGAATATTTTTCTGAATAGTGAGCTTCAAAAAAGAAGCTTATGTTGAACAACCTCCATGTTTCATCAAGCAAACTTATTCTTAGTATATTCTTGAATTATAATTCTGTCATGTATACTAGGATCAAACAAATGGAAATTTGATAACATCTTATTATAGATCATGTTCAAAATAGAAATATTACTTTACATTGTGTTTCTATTGAAAATTTTATTAATGATTTTATTTTGTAAATCATCAGAAAAATCAAGGTTTTATAAGATGATCAGTGAGTTAGGATTGTTATATTTACAGTCTTAGTACCATATTTTTGGAAGTCTCTGTCTATGCAGATAAGATTTGTAGAATGAAGTGCGGTCATGGTTAGTTAAGTGAAGAATCATCGTAGAATAAATAAAGAACCGTTGAGTGAAGAACCATCTTAATGGTTCGTAGAGCAGTGATAGTTCGTAAAGCTGAATGGATCATAAAATGATACTTTACCCTACGAAAGAGCTAAGGTAGTTACTTCATGGCAAGTGAAGTTCACACTTGTTAAAATCAAATGAAGACCAAAAGTTACTGCTCTACAGCTATTAACAATATAAGTGAAGGGACATTCCAACAATATCACTTCAACATGTATCCCACTGAGCCGAATTTAGAGGGAAGTTTTATGTATGTCATTTCAAATTTGCCTCTATCTTTTACATTTCTCATTTACAATCTAAGCGTTAAAATTTTCAAGCATTCAAACCCTAGTTTTTCAAAAGCTTTGAAATTCTCAGGTACGTGTGTTTCTTGTGTCAGCAAAAATCAACTGATAGCAATGACAACCCAAGTTGTATCTGGAAACCAACCATGCTTTGAGAGCTTTGGTGAATCAAAGAAGCAGTTCAGAAGGATTATAGTCTTGTTGAGGAAGGCTAGATTTTATGAAGGTTTGAACACCAGCACCAGGGTGTACTCAAGATTAGTGAGGGAATTCTATCTGAATGGTGAATATTAATGTAGCATTTTAACAACCAAAGTAAAGGAAAAGTCTTATCGGTTAAGGAAAAGTCACCACTCTCAACCTCATCGACACAGAAGTCGGGCTAACTCAAATGGGGTACAAGAAAAACCCAGAGCTCAGAGGAATGAAGAAGGAGTTTCCTCAAAACTAAGAAGACATAGTGGGGAATGTATTCTGTGTAAAGATTCTGCTCATATATCTATCAGCGATCTTCAGTTGAGAGTCATGACAACCATCAAGATGAAAGTAAAAATGAATTTTGGAGCCATCCTGCTGAGTTAGATTGGGAAGTGGATGATAGAAGCTGAGAAGAAGAAGTCTACAAGGAAATAATAAGTTCCCAAGATGTTCTATGAGAGGTTTATCAGTATCCCATTGAAGAAGATTCTGAAGGAAACAATTAGGGATAATGAGGGAGAAACCCTAAATATCAACAAAAAGATAACCCCCAAGTTATTTGACAACCGGAAGAGATGTCCCAAGTTATTTATAGATTAAGATAACATAATTAAAATTAAGGTTTCATAATTAGGGTTAGGGTTTCTTAATTCATGAATTAGGGTTTAAATCTTTCAATTAGGGTTTTAATCTAAGTTCAATGATTCATAATTAATGTTATGATTCATTACTTAGAATCTAATTATATTAATTAAGATTCTTGTATAACAATTAGGGTTTTGATTCACCATTTCGGATAACTTTTATCAATTAGGGTTTTCTAAATAGGGTTTTACAATTCAACTAATCATTTTAAACCCTATTTAACTTATTTAGATTTTTATCTTTTAATATAATTGTCGACGCCGATTTTTCGTCTTTCCGATTTTTAGCCCTTTGATTAGATGATGTTTTGGAAAGGATCGGCACTCAATGTCGACGGGGTTTTGAAAGATCGTTTTTTATGATGAGCCAATTAACCAGAGTCGCCAGTTGGTATACTTGAAATGGATGTACCAACTCATCCGAGTTTTCGTTTTTTATAGATCGATGGCTCATATGTGACTCCGAATTAATTGGTCTGCGAATCGAGATTCATAGAGTTTGGGGGCTTGCTTAAGCGAGGGGAAGGTGTTAGGCACCCCTCGACTTCCGTGAAACACGGTTACCGCAATCTTGATGCTTTCCTATCCTTTAATTCTCGAATGTGTGTGTGTATGTGCGCGTGTGTGCGTGTGTGCGTGTATGTGTGCCTATGTGAATGTTGTGGTGAGTTTGTATGAAAGAATCTTTTGGATTTTTAGGGAAAGTCGTGCTTTGATTTGAGAATGCTTCGGAATGTCCTTCGATTTATACGAGAAAGCTTGATTCTTTATAAGAAGGGTTTGATTTTAATTGTCCAAAAACTATGAGATTTTTCGTTAGGTGTCGTTTTGGCAAAACAAGAGTTTTAAACCTTCGTCAAAATAGGAATCGAGATCTATACGTTGCTTTCGTAACTCAAACGATGGGCAACTTCTAGAACCTCTTTAACCCTATGCACACCGGTTTAATAAAACGTCACTTATTTTATGAAACCATTTCTTGTGATGTTTGAAAACGATTTTCTTTAGCTTTCTCATTTGAAATAGAAATCGACATTCATTAGCACTTCCCATTTATTAACCTCGTGATGCTAATAGCCTAGTTTGATTGATTTTATGAAAATCTTATCATTTAGCTTTGAAATCAATTTCGTCTCATAAATCAAATCGAGCATAAACACGCGTCGGAGCTATTCATGGGCATGTAAGCCATCAAAATAACCCCAAACGCCTACAATCACAAGTTTCACTATTTCGGGGCCTTAAACACGATTCTCGCCTTGGCGTCGTTTTAAGGCCCGATGATTACATATTTACAATGAAAGGTACATCGAATTTATTACATATATCAAAAGATGTCCATCATCGGATTTGGACCACGGGGTCACTCTCCTAGGCTCACATCCAAAATCGCTACACACCCACAAGATCCTAAGAATAACAATCTAAATAAACTATGCATAATACATCATTACAACGAGCTAAAATTCACCAAATGGATATCATCGGGCCATTAGGAGGAATTTCGTTCCAATTGGGGAAACCTCACTAATAGCCCTCAATCCATGGATTCACAACAATATACAAGCACAACTACATTTAATATAATTTGGATGACAAAAATCTTAACAAAAATGGTAAAACAAAATGCTAAAACAAAGGATCTTTTCACCTTGCAAAATAATCCCCACAATATGTATGAATTTGTGTATTGAATAGAATAGAAAATATGAGATGTAATCTCCCAAAATGGGTACAATTGCTCACTATTTCTCACACTTTTCTCTCTTGATTTCTCTTATTTTCTTGCTGTTTTCTCCTTCTTTTTCTTTCTTTTTTCGCCGCTGCTCCTGCTGAACCTCTCCTGGATGAAATGAAGAAACTGAGCTGAAATAGGCTGCATTAGGGCAGCCGCAGATAGATCTGCGGCTGGCCGCAGATTGATCTGCGGCTGGCTGGCCACCCCCCATCGCACTCAGCTGGTTTCCTGGTTTCGAGTCCCGTGCGCACTCAATTATTATTTTAATCGCTTGGCCGCAGATTGATCTGCGGCTGGGTCCCCTCGTTTCTCGTGTCGGATCATCGACTTCTGCTGAAAGGCTTGCATTTTGCAGTCTGAGAACCGCTGGGAAAAGTGCCACATCATTCATGGGTGTTTGCTTTGCCCGCCGTCGTGTCAGCCTTGATCTCAAGTCGTCGTGGTGGCTCTGATTGTTCGCACTTATGTCCACCCTCCGTCTCGCAGGCCGGTCATTTGCCGAATTTGCCCTCCTGTCAGGGTTAGTATACAAAGTGCAAAATTTGGGTGTCTACAATAATATTATATTTAACTCCGAAGCACGACAAATTACTTCGTCATTTCCAAGCACGACATAGCAGCTTACCAAAATAATTTGCCGAGACGCTTCTCAGTGAAATCGTCGGAAGCATGGCAAATCATTTTGTCCGTGTAAGCACGACTAAGCAGCTTCGAAATTTTTTTTTATTTGACTTAATTCTTTAATAAAATATACAATCACATAATACAAAGTCGGAACAAGAAATTTAATTTAATAAACACATAATTTACATATACAAATCTTATTAGGGTTCGGAATATTACATTCACCCCCACTAATAAGAATTTCGTCCTCAAAATTACAGTACAGATTACAAAAACAAGTGTGGATAGTTGTCTCGCATTTTACTCTCGAGCTCTCACGCAGCTTCCTCTATGTTTTGATTTCTCCAAATAACCTTTACTGAAGGTATCACTTTATTCCGTAGATTTTGTTCTTTCCTATCTATGATTTCAATAGGAACTTCTTCATATGATAAATCTTTCTCGATATGAATAGGTTCGTAATCTATAACGTGTTTATAATCGGGTTTGTATGGTCGTAATACGGACACATAAAACACGTTATAAATATGTTCTAACTCAGGAGGTAGGGCGACCTCATAGGCTACCTCACCTATCCTCCTCAATATCTAGAATGGTCCAATGAATCTCGGACTCAATTTGCCTTTCTTGCCGAAACGTATTTTACCTTTCCACGGTGACACTTTTAAAAATATGTGACTATCGATATCGAAATCTTGTAGTTTCCTGTGTTGATCCGCATACTTCTTCTGTCGATCTTGAGACGCTTACAATCTTCCTCGTATAATTCGAACTATCTCAGCGGTTTGTTGAACTATTTCGGGTCCTAGCATTTGTCGCTCACCGACCTCGTCCCAACATAAAGGCGTCCTATGTTTCCTTCCATACAGAGCTTCAAATGGTGGCATTCCTATGCTGGCATGATAACTATTGTTGTAAGCAAACTCTACCAAAGGTAACTGACCTTCCCAACTTCCCTTGAAGTCCATGATGCAAGTTCGCAACATGTCCTCCAATGTTTGAATTGTTCTCTCACTCTGACCATCGGTTTGTGGGTAATAAGCTATGTTTAATCTCAACTGGGTTCCTAAATGTTTTTGGAGACTTGTCTAAAAATTTGAAGTAAATCGGGGATCTCGATCTGATACTATAGAAACAGAGACTCCATGTCTAGAAATAACTTCATTGATGTAAAGTTTGGCTAACTGGTCAAGACTGAAGTTAACTTTTATGGGTAGAAAATGAGCCAACTTGATAAGACGATCTACAATTACGCAAATGGCATTGTGACCTTTCTGTGTGTTTGGAAGACCTACTACGAAATCCATGGTAATATGTTCCCATTTCCACTCGGGAATTTCTAAGGGTTGTAGTAATCCACTAGGTTTCTGATGTTCAGCTTTAACCCTTTGACATGTCAAACATTTACTTACTCATTCCGCTATTTCTCTTTTCATGTTCGACCACCAAAAGTGTCAGCCTAAATCTTTGTACATTTTTGTACTACCTGGATGCACGGCGAACTTAGAACTATGGGCTCATTCAGTATTTCATCTTTTAGTTCTTGTACTGAGGGTACCCAAATTCTATCCTCGTACCTCAGTATCCTATCCTTGTCCATTCTGAATGTGTCATTCTTCTTATGAGTTATTTCAGTCTTACACTTCTGACATTCTTCATCTGTCTCCTGTAGTTCCTTGACTCTATCCAACAAAGTCGGACCACTCTCCACAAAGAATAACTTCTGGGTAGAATTAGGTGGAACTCTTACCTCAATCTCAAGTTTCTCAAAATCGTTTATCAGTACCTCGTTGTTGGTTATTACATTCAACTTCTCTTGGTTCTTCCTACTTAACGCGTCTGCTACGACGTTGGCTTTCCTGGGGTGATATAAGATTTCACAGTCAAAATCCTTTATCAACTCTAGCCATCTCCTCTGTCTCATATTTAACTCCTTCTGCGTGAAAATATACTTCAAACTTTTATGATCTGTATATATTTCACACTTTTCCCCATACAAGTAATGCCTCCAAATTTTCAAGGCAAATACTATAGCGACTAACTCAAGATCATGCTGAAAGTAGTATGCACACAAGCCAATCATATTTGATATGATGTAGCATATACTTTGTAATCTTAGTCATTTACTAATAAAAGAATTGATTTTCTTAAAAGGCATTTTATATTATCTACATGGTGCTGTTATATTAAATGTGATAAACCCATAGTTTTGAGTAATGCTTTTAGAATCATGATGGTGATCATGCTAATGAGATCTAAATTCTAGATAGCTCACAAACTAAAATTATTCTTAATCGTTGGATTACTAAAAAGGAGATTAGTGAATCCGAATAGATTAGTACATACGTTGCTTGCTCTTAAGAAGAGGATGATTGATCTCATAATCATTTGTGTGGAGACACTAAAGCAAGTATGTAGGTGCTTATTGGAGAATAAGTTCACTGAACGTGGCTCGCTAAGGAATACCTAATGGAGTTTTACTCGCCTGTCAATAGGAATTCCTATAGTGATAGTAGTACAAGTGATCTTTGGACTTGAGATCATCATAGTATCTTGTGTATGATGAGTTATACTTTGACATGTCCCTTAAGACCTTTAGGGTATATCAAAGGGTATGATTGGGTATAATAAGTTGTATATGGAGATAGGTGAATGATCAACAAAGAATCTACCACGTCTAGTAAAAGATGTGAATGCCCTATGTGATTCGATAAATGACAACTCAGTAGTCCTTGGCCAAGGCAGAATGAAATTAGAAAGGAGTTTCTAATTTGCATTATTTAGAGTTGCGCATTTGGGAATCGAAATACATATAATTAAATAAAATAAGACTTGCCAGTAAATCCATGTCTTATATTTAATTGGGACATTGTATGGTAGAAGGATTGAATTGTATGGTAACTATTCACTGAAAGGTTCTTTTGTGATTAATGTTGAAATCTATATTATCTGGAAAGTCGTTTGCTCGCTAAGGGGGCTTACCCTTATTGTAGAATAAATATTATTTATTTAAATGAATTAAATAGTTTAATTTATTTATTTAAATAAAATTAGAATTTTTCTAATTGATTTATTCACAACCGGTTTAATATGGAGAACCTAAAGGGTCACATCGCAAAAGAAAAATATTTATTTAAGAAGTAAATGACATAATTGTAATAATAAGTTAAGTGTATTTAATTTAATCTATGGGGATAGAATAAATTAAATAGCTTAATATTTATTATTTAATATTTCGGAAATATTAAATATAAATTAATAAGAGGAGTGTTATTATTATTATTACTATTACTATTATTTAATTCCTAATAGAGATTGAGAATTAATTAATAGAAGTACTCTCACATGAATTCCTAATTGGATTAGGAGCATAATTAATTAAAGGAGTTTAATTATAATAGAAACCTTAATCCTAAATAGTTTAGGAAAGTGTTTTCCTACATCTATAAATAAGAGGAGTCTTATCACAGATTACGGTTACACACTCTTGCATTAGATTGTGGAGAGTACTTGCAATTTCTATAGAGATAGAAACTAGGGTTTTGCTAACACCTAACTTCTTGAATAACTATTCTTCCTTGGTGGATCACCTCTAGAGGCCAAACACTTGGGTGGCTAACGTTGATCAAGCAAAAGAATTTAGTCGGTGGAATTCAAGGAGAACGCGAAGGAATTGGAGGTGAACTTGTACCCGAAGAAGCACGGTTCTACGAGGGTATAATTTTTTAATCTCTATCTCTTTCGTTTATATCGTTAATTGAGCACATAGATTGATCATGGTGATGGTTTGTATAAATTTTTAAATCTGATTTTATCGCGCTTCCACTTTATTTATGTAATTTGATTGCATGTTCGCGTTATACAAACCTAACAGTGGTATCAGAGCCTAATCTTGTGCTAATTATCGATTTTGATGATTCCATGTGTGTATGGTATGCAATTGGATCGAAATTTTTGGGCATAATCCATTTTTTCTGAATCTACTACGCGGTGCAGTTGCGCCGGCTCCAGTTCATTCTAGAGCGCAGCTGTGCCCAAACCCAGAAAGTCGTTTCTGGGGTTCAGCGCAGCTGCGCCGTGTCCTAGTTCATTCTGGGCGCAGCTGCGTCTGACAGCAGAAGCCGAAAAATAATTTTTTCTTTCAATTAAAATAAATGGTTTATTTAATTGATATAAGTTTAAAATAAAGATGTTTATTTTATCTGGAATAAGATTTTAGATTGCTAAAATTAAAAGAGTTTAATTTGAATTTGGTTTTTGATTAAAATTAAAAAGTTTATTTTGTTTCAAAACTAAATATTAGCAAAATTTTTGCCAATTAATTGATATCAATGCATATATGGAATGTTTTATTATTCATGAGATCAATGTTATTTATTGATACATATAGAGATATGTATGATAATAAATAGGGATTGATTATGGACTATTGACCAATGTGTGATTGGATTTATTTTAGAGGATGCTTGAATGTATGGGTTTTTATAAATGGAGTCTGCGTACCTCGTCTTCTCTAATTTTTCTTAATGTAAATTCTATCTCCCTCCTATGTACTTCCCCTTGACTGCTGATCAAGGTTTCTATTTATTGTAAATAGTTTATGTAATAGGACTAGTTAGAATTAATTTTGAAGAATTGGAGACAAAGGAGCAAGGAGCGCTTGAAGACCCGTTTGTAATGGAGCCCGGGTTTAAATATAATAGTTATATTTAAATTTAATTCTTGCACCTAAGTTTAACCTTTTGGTTCACTTGGTGGCTCTAGTGAACTAAACTAAAATAAAAGTCCATAATCAATCCGGGTAGAATATAGTATTCTATATGTGCATGCTTACTATATATATATTATATATTATCCAACATGCTTCGCATGTAAAAAAATATGACGCGTATTTTATATATATATGTGCATGCGCGCTAAGCAAGATGAGACTAATAATAATAAACCCCTCAAAGAAATCATATTAAGTCCTAAGCGTTCAAAGATATTTGGAATATTGAACGTCGCCTTCTAGCATGGTAAAGCAATAGAGTATTAAATGTTTAATATGAGTTTGTTGTGTCACCACAAGGCAAGTATTAAATATTTAAAATGTTACTTTATCACATTTGATGCTTATTAAGGAATTGAACATTACTGTTTTGTTGTGTCACCACAAGGACGGTATTTTTCTCTTCACATATATGGAAGTGCTAGGATGGACTTAACTTGGATAATTTTGATTCGGATGTGTCACCACTTGATCAAAATAATCTAAGAGGCAAAATACAAGGAGTTACATAGAGATGTAATTGACAATAGTTGTCTACCTATTTATTTATATATCGTTTGTTATGTCACCACAAGGCTATATACATTTGAAATGGGATCCTTGGTCTCACTAGCAAATCTTTAATTAGAATTGTCGGACTATATAATGAGGGTAATATAGTTTGATGAAAATAGTGGGAGATACCAATTTAAATAAAGACCTAATTTATTTTGGTAATTAATTACATGAATGTATGCTAAAATGTTGTCTATTTCACATGCAGAATTTAAAATGTCAAACTCACTATCACTGCGTAGCATACTTGATGCTAACAAACTGACCGGATCGAATTACACGGATTGGTTAAGTAATCTAAGAATTGTTCTCACTGCTGAAAAGATTTCTTATGTCTTAAATTCGCCAGTCCCTGTAAGTGTTGTAGAAACAGCCTCTGAGGAAGAGATTGCTACTTTCAGATAGTGGCAAGATGATGCAGTCCTGGCTCAATGCATCATGCTCGCATCCATGAGTAACGAGCTTCAGCGTTAGCATGAAACTATGGATGCTCCTACTATATTGTTGTACCTCAAAGAGTTGTATGGTGAGCAAAGTAGGACTGCTAGATATCAGATATCTAAGGAGCTCTTCTGATCTCGTATGACTGAGGGAACTGCTGTTGAGACTCATGTCCTTAAGATGATCAATCTGATTGAACAATTTGGACAGCTTGGGTTCGTGATGGATGGGGAGTTAAGCCAAGATATGATCCTGCAGTCACTCCCGGACACCTTCTCACAATTTGTTGTGAATTTTCACATGAATAAGTTGGACGTCAGCTTGCCTGAGTTACTTAACCTGCTGAAAACTGCTGAAGGTCACTTCTCATCTAACAAGAACCAAGTTTTACTAGTGGATGATTCTTCCAAGAAAAGGAAGAGGCCCAAGGTATCTTCTGAAAAGAAGAAAAACAAGAAGGCTAAGGGCAAGACGAAGAGAAAGAATAAAAAGAAACCTGATCCAGATAGCAAATAAATTTGCTACCATTGCAATAAGCCGGGACACTGGAAGAGGAACTGCAAGGAGTATCTTGCGGACCAGAAGAAGCTTGGAGAAGCTTCGACTTCCGATCTAGGTTTGTTCATGATTGAAATTAATTTTTCTGAAAGTCAAAATTCTACTTGGGTATTGGATGCCGGCTGTAGTTCTCACATATGTAATAATGTGCAGGGACTAAGCAGAAGTAGAAAGCTGAACAAGGATGAAGTCGTCCTACGAGTGGGAAATGGAGCAAAGGTTGCTGCATTAGCTGTAGGGACTTATTGTTTAGCACTGCCTACGGGCAAGTTCATTAATTTAAATAATTGTTATTATGTTCCGACACTCATTAGAAACATTATTTCAATTTTTGTATTAGATATGGATGTTTTTGATATTATAATAAAGAACAACAGATGTTCTATTTATAATAAAAATATTTTATATGGTGTTGGGAACCTACTGAATGGACTTTACATACTTGACTTGCATGAAAATATACTTCAAATTGAACAAACTAAGAAAATAAAAAGAGATGATGTTAATTATACCTTTATGTGGCACTGTAGACTCGGTTATCAATGAAACAAGATTATCCAAGTTGCATAAAGATGGGCTTTTAGAGCTATCTGATTACGAATCATATCCAACTTGTGAATCTTGTCTCATGGGTAAGATGACTAAATCTCCTTTTAGTGGAAAAGGAGAAAGAGTTACAGAGTTGTTAGCGTTGGTACACACAGACGTATGTGGACCTATGACAACGAATGCACGAGGAGGGTATTCTTATTTTATTACTTTTACCGATGATCATTCTAGATTTGGATATGTGTGTTTAATGAAATACAAATCTGAATCGTTTGAAAAGTTCAAAGAATTCAGAAGTGAAGTAGAGAAACAAACTGGTAAGAGTATTAAGATTCTTCAATCGGATTGAGGAGGTGAATACTTGACCAATAAGTTTCTAAGTTGTCTCAAAGAAAATGGTATAATCTCACAATGGACTCCACCAGGGACGCCGCAGTTAAATGGTGTATCTGAAAGGAGAAATCGAACATTGTTGGACATGGTTCGATCCATGATGAGTTTTACCGACCTTCCAGTATCCTTCTGGGGTTATGCCCTAGAATCGGCTGCATACCTACTTAACAAGGTACCTACCAAATCCGTCCCAAAGACCCCATATGAGATATGGACAGGGAGGAAACCAAATCTTAAGCATGTTAAGACTTGGGGTTGTCCAGCTTATGTCAAAAGGTTTGAGCATGGTAAGTTGAAGACTAGATCCGACAAATATAGATTCGTGGGTTACCCTAAAGAAACATCAGGGTATTATTTCTATCATCCTACTGATAAAAAGGTGTTTGTTGCGAAACACGCTGCCTTCTTGGAAAAGGAGTTTATCCTTGAAGGGGTCAGTGGGAGTAAAATATATCTTCAAGAAGTTCAAGAACCACAAAATACTACGGATCAAAGTCAGGTACCTGACCAAGTAGAAGAACCTATTGTACCACTACCTATTCGTAAATCTGGAAGAGTACCGAAGATACCTGATAGGTATGAATTCATCATAGAGGATTGTGATGAGGTACGCATCATAGATGATGATGATCCATTGACTTACAAAGAGGCTATGAGTAGTGAAGACTCAGAGAAATGGCTAGAAGCCATGAAATCCGAGATGGACTCCATGTATGAAAACCAAGTATGGACTTTGGTTTTGCCACCTGAGGGCATTAAGCCTATTGGGTGTAAATGAGTCTTTAAGAGAAAGACTGGAGTAGATGGCAAGGTAGAGACCTATAAGGCCCGACTGGTTGCAAAAGGTTTCAAACAAAGACAAGGAGTTGACTATGATGAAACCTTCTCACCAGTAGCTATGCTCAAGTCCATTCGGATTTTGCTTGCAATTGCAGCTTATTATGACTACGAGATTTGGCAAATGGACGTGAAAACGGCCTTCCTCAATGGAGAGCTTGAGGAGAATGTATATATGATACAGCCAGAGGGTTTTTTTTAACGGTTGGAACAAACCAAGTCTGTAAGCTACAACGATCCATTTATGGATTGAAGCAAGCTTCTCGAAGATGGAACATCCGTTTTGATGAGATAATCAAAAGGTTTGATTGTATCAAAAATAAGGATGAACCTTGTGTGTACAAGAAGGTTAGTAGGAGCACTGTTTCATTCCTTGTATTATATGTTGATGACATATTACTGATAGGGAATGATGTTCCTATGCTACAGTCGATCAAAATTTGGTTATCTAAACACTTCTCCATGAAGGACTTGGGTGAGGCATCCTATATTTTGGGGATAAAGATCTATAAAGATAGATCTAAAAGAATACTAGGCTTGACCCAAGGAAAGTACATTGACTCGATGCTAAAGAAGTTTAGCATGGAAGATTCCAAGAGAGGTCTCATGCCGATGAGCCATGGAATACATCTCCCTAAGAAACAGGCCCCAAAGACACCTGAGGAGAGAGACCAAATGAGTAAGATTCCTTATGCTACCGCAATAGGATCTATCATTTACGGTATGATATGTACTAGACTAGATGTTGCTCATGTACTTAGTGTAACGAGCAGATATCAGTCGAATCCAGGAGAAGAGCACTGGAAGGCAGTGAAAAACATCCTAAAGTACTTGAGAAGAACTAAGGATGTATTTCTTGTCTACGGTGGGTCTGAATTGAAACTAGAGGGCTATACAGACTCAAGTTTTCAAACGGACCAAGATGACAGTAAATCCGTTTCAGGGTATGTGTTTACCTTAAACGGTGGCGCGGTGAGTTGGAAAAGTTCCAAGCAGCAAACAGTTGCTGATTCAGTGACAGAGGCAGAGTACATAGCTGCAAGTGAACCTGCAAAGGAAGCTGTTTGGATGAAGAAGTTCGTAACTGAACTTGGAGTGGTTCCTAGCATTAGAGGAGCTGTACCTTTATTCTGTGACAACAACGGAGCTGTTGCGCAGGCTAAGGAACCCAGGTCCAAACACGTATTGCGGTGGTTTCATTTGATTAGAGAGATCATTGAAAGAGGAGATGTCACCCTAGAGCGTGTGGACTCTCAAGACAACATTGCAGATCCATTTACTAAAGCTTTAACTCAACAGCAGTTTGATCATCACTTAGAGAAGATGGGTATTAGATACCAAGGCGATTGGCTTTAATGCACATGGAAGATTTAGTATGCACACAAGCCAATCATATTTGATATGATATAGCATATACTTTGTAATCTTAATTATTTATTAATAAAATAATTGATTTTCTTAAAAGGCATTTTATATTATCTACATAGTACTGTTATATTAAATGTGATAAACCCATAGTTTTGAGCAATGCTTTTAGAATCATGATGGTGATCATGCTAATGAGATCTAAATTCTAGATAGCTCACAAACTAAAATTGTTCCTAATCGTTGGGTTACTAAAAAGGGGATTAGTGAATTCGGATAGATTAGTACATACGTTGCTTGCTCTTAAGAAGAGGATGATTGATCTCATAATCATTTATGTGGAGACACTAAAGCAAGTATGTAGGTGCTTATTGGAGAATAAGTTCACTAAACGTGGCTCGTTAAGGAATACCTAATGGAGTTTTACTCGCCTGTCAATAGGAATTCCTATAGTGATAGTAGTACAAGTGATCCTTGGACTTGAGATCATCATAGTATCTTGTGTATGATGAGTTATACTTTGACATGTCTCTTAAGACCTTTAGGGTATATCAAAGGGTATGATTGGGTATAATAAGTTGTACATGGAAATATGTGAATGATCAACAAAGAATCTACCACGTCTAGTAAAAGATGTGAATGTCCTATGTGATTCGATAAATGACAACTCAGTAGTCCTTGGCCAAGGCAGAATGAAATTAGAAAGGAGTTTCTAATTTGCATCATTTAGAGTTGCGCATTTGAGAATCGAAATACATATAATTAAATAAAATAAGACTTGATAGTAAATCTATGTCTTATATTTAATTGGGACATTGTATGGTAGAAGGATTGAATTGTACGGTAACTATTAACTGAAAGGTTCTTTTGTGATTAATGTTGAAATCTATATTATCTGGAAAGTCGTTGATCGCTAAGGGGGCTTACCCTTATTGTAGAATAAATATTATTTATTTAAATTAATTAAATAGTTTAATTTATTTATTTAAATAAAATTAGAATTTTTCTAATTGATTTATTCACAACCGGGTTAATATGGAGAACCTAAAGGGTCACACCGCAAAAGAAAAATATGTATTTAAGAAGTAAATGACATAATTGTAATAATAAGTTAAGTGTAGTTAATTTAATCTATGGGAATAGAATAAATTAAATAGCTTAATATTTATTATTTAATATTTCGTAAATATTAAATATAAATTAATAAGAGGAGTGTTATTATTATTATTACTATTACTATTACTTAATTCCTAATATGGATTGAGAATTAATTAATAGAAGTACTCTCACATGAATTCCTAATTGGATTAGGAGCATAATTAATTAGAGGAGTTTAATTATAATAGAAACCCTAATCCTAAATAGTTTAGGTAAGGGTTTTCCTACATCTATAAATAAGAGGAGTTTTATCATAGATTAGGGTTACACACTCTTGCATTAGATTATGGAGAGTGCTTGCAATTTCTATAGAGATAGAAACTAGGGTTTTGCCAACACCCAACTTCTTGAATAACTATTCTTCCTTGGTGGATCACCTCTAGAGGCCAAACACTTGGGTGGCTAACGTTGATCAAGCAAAGGAATTTAGTCGGTGGAATTCAAGGAGAACGCGAACGAATTGGAGGTGAACTTGTACCCAAGGAAGCACGGTTGAGCACATAGATTGATTATGGTGATGGTTTGTATAAAATTTTAAAATCTGATTTTATCACGCTTCCGCTTTATTTATGTAATTTGATTGCATGTTCGCGTTATACAAACCTAACACATGCATAGGATACCTCTTCTCATAATCTTTGAGTTGTCGTGATGCATACACAATCGCCTTCCCATGTTGCATCAACACACAACCTAATCCCTTGTGTGATACATCACTATAAACGATAAGGCCTCATGTATCATCTGGTAAAGATAACACTGGTGCCATACTCAATCGCTTCTTCAACTCTCCGAAGCTTTCTTCACATTTATCTATCCAGACGTACTTTACCGTCTTTCGAGTTAAATTGGTTAGTGGGGTTGCTATTTTTGAAAAATCTTGTATAAAATGTCGATAGTACCTTGCTAAACTGAGAAAATTTCTTACTTCTGTGGGAGTTGTTGGTTGTTCCCAATTCACAACCATCTTTATCTTTGCTGGATCTACCGCGATTCCATTCGTGTCAATCATATGACCCAAGAACTGGACTCGTTCCAACTAGAATTCACACTTGGAAAACTTGGCATAAAGTTATTCCTTTCGTAATATCTCCAATACACTCCTTAAGTGTTCAGTATACTCCTTCTTTGTTCTCGAGTATACTAAAATATCATCGATGAACACTACAATAAATTTGTCTAAGTATGGTTTAAACACTCGGTTCATCAAGTCCATGAATGGTGCTAGTGCATTCGTCAATCCAAAGGACATCACAAGAAACTCATAATGTCCATAGCGTGTCCTAAATACTGTCTTCGGCACATCTTCTTTTCTTACCTTTAATTCATGATAACCTGATCGTAGGTCGATCTTCGAAAAATGTTCGGCCCCTTTCAACTGGTTAAACAGATCATCAATTCTTGGTAAAGGATATTTGTTCTTTATGGTTAACTTATTTAATTCTCTATAGTCAACACATAACCTCAACGTTCCATCCTTCTTCTTTACAAGCAACATCGGTGCTCCCCAAGGTGAAACACTGGGTTGTATGTATTTCTTGTCTAAGAGTTCCTGTAACTGCACAAGTAACTCTTTCAACTCTATTGGTGCCATCCTGTACGGTGCCTTCGAAACTGGCGTCGTACCAGGTGCAAGATCGATAACAAACTCAATCTCCCTATCCGGAGGTAGACCTGGTAAGTCCTCTGGAAACACATCTGAAAATTCTCTAACTACAGGTATTTGGTTTAGCTTTACTCCTTCTTTTTGAGTATCCACTATATATGCCAAATAACCTATACAACCCTTCCTAAGCAATCTCTCTGCTTGCATTATTGTCAGACATTGAGATCGTTTAGGTGAACAACCTCCATTAAACACTACCTTTGACTTCGATGTAGTCAATAGGTTTACACGCTTCCGATGGCAGTCAATCATTGCATTATGATTAACCAACCAATCCATGCCTAAGATTATATCGAATTCCCCTAGCTGTATAAGAATGAGGTTCACAAGAAACTTGTGTCCCTTAATCTCTACGTTACAATTTTTATATATAGTTTTAACGTGAATTATCTCTCTATTTGCAATTTCTACGTTGAAAGGTATGTCTAAGTCTTCGCATGACATATTCAAGTTTTTAGCAAAGTTATTAGACACGAATGAACAAGTAGCACCAGAGTCGAATAACACATATGCATTTAAAGTGTCGATAGGGATGATACCTGTCACCACGTCCTTCCTATGAAGCAACAACATCCCTCATTGTCATATTAAATGTCCTGGCGGTTGGACAACTCTGACCTCCAGCTCCTGCTACTATTAGTTTGAGGGTGTTGTTTGTGGTTTGATTTCCTCCCCCAATTTGGTTCTTATTCCTTGGACAATTTCTAGATATATGACCCATTGCACCACAATTATAACATTTATTATTCTGATTGCCCTGATTGATATTATTATTATTATTCTTGGGACAATTAGAAGAATAATGTCCCTCCTGACCACAATTTTAATAGGTAACCAGTTTCCTGCGACATACTCCCAGCTGGTTTTTTCCACATTTGGCACAACGTTCCACCTTGTTATTGTTATTTTTGTTGGTGGTGTTGTTGTTATTGTTATAATTGTTGTAATTATTCCCTTCTTCCCATAGTTATTGAAAGTGGCATCCCACTTCCTCTTGTTATTATTATTATTATTGAACCCACTAGTACTTACTTCCCTTTTAAACCTTCCCCCATCAGTTTAACTCCTCTTCTCCTTATGAAATTTCATCAGAGCTTCATTCTCGTTTTCAGCTATGATAGCTTTTTCGAGAATTTTAGGAAAAGTCTTCACTTGAAACACCAATAACTTATTGCGAATTTAGGGTTTCAACCCCTCCTCGAACCTCCTGGTCTTCCTTGCCTCCGTATTGACTTGATGCAAAGCAAAGCTAGCTAATTCATTGAACTTAGCCGTATACTGAGATACAGTAAGCTCCCCTTGTTTAAATTCTAGAAATCTTACTTCCATACGATCCTGCATCGATTGGGGAAAATAATTTTCAAAGAATAGTTCCTTGAATCTAGCCCAAGGAATTATCCCTTCTCCTGCACGAACCTTAGTATTTTCCCACCAATGGTTTGCCTCACCCTTGAGGAAAAAGGTGGCAAAGACCGTCTTTTGATCTTCGCCGATACTAGTCACCACAAAGACTTTCTCGATCTTGGTAATCCAAGTTTGTGCTTCAATAGGTTCTACGGCTCCCTTAAATTTGGGTGGTCCTACAAGTAAGTCTTTGAACACGGTACCCTGTGGATTAGCTGCATTAGGTTGATGGGGCTGACGACCTTGTAAGGCGCCTAAGAGTATGTCTACTAGTTGTTAGGTGGGGTTTGTTTCTCTCTCCTCATTATTTCTCTCATTCTAATTTCTCCTTCTCGATGTCATGATTCTATAAATAAAGGAAAGACAAGTATAAATACAAGTATATACTACACACAGAATTAATAACTTGAATTGTACAAACATAACTTGTATATCACATACGAAAAGTTTACATATTCGATTAGTGGTTTATACTACCACTGGTTAGTACAAAGGATTCCCTATTTTACAACCCAAAATCTTTATAATACAAACTTCGGAAAATAAACCTAAGTACTATACTAGACTTGACGACCACATGCCTCTTTATAGGCATCCTGGACCATATGGCATACCACTGATCGATCTATCATATAATCCACCTTGTTCTCCTCTACTGGATACCTAAGCACCCGACGCTCTAAGTCGTCGAATGTATCACGACATCCCTTATCAGCTTGGTATAACTGCAATTATGCATCTTGCTTTTCCTTCTGAGTACTATGGAGGAGTGTCCTAAGACGGCGAGTAGTACCCCTCTCAAACTCTAAGAAACCTTTAGCTATGAATGCCCGAAAGTTGGCAGCCTCTAGGTCTTCGGTCGACTGCTGTACCGCCCCCATAACTATCTCCTTGTGTATATCAACACTCATCATCTGGCTAGCCCCAACCTCCTCATTAGGATCTACTAGTTGTCCATCTATAGGATTTTCAGCTTCCTCAGCATCTAGTATCTCATGGTCATGCAAGAGTTCTTCCTCCTCAGGGTCCTCTTCCTCTGGTGATCCTAGTGCAGGGTATATCTCTTCTAGCTCTTCCTCTGGATTACTATTAGTCTCCCATTATCCCATATGGTGATCTATCATTGGAAGGTCATTCCAATTAGCCTCTGACATCTTACAAAAGAATTTTACTTGTTCAGTATTATAGGAAAACAAATTTACACATAATGTAAAGCTTTTAAGATTATTTTATGTATAATTAAGTATTTTACGGACTCAAAGACTATATCCTAAGGTATGTCCTAACTACCTTAGAGCTATAATCTACAGCTCTGATACCAACTTGTGATAGCCCCAAATTCTCTACACTCCGTGTAGTAGATTTGGTGCTCACGTGAAACTATTCCACTATAAACATTCCATAATATATGACTTCTATCTATTCAAGGTTCACAATATCCCATAATAGATAATAGTTCTGGCCAGAACGTTAACTGTGTTTGGATACCCTCACTTGGATGTATAGATTCATATCTTTTGGATATCTCTTTCATATTGATATTCCCTATCTATCTGACATTCACAATATTAATGATAAGATTGTTCTTGGAACTGAGGGGCGTATTTCGGTAAAGGTGACACCTTATCGGCGCTCATTAAGTGTAACCTCAGCGCTTATAGAACTCCCAGTATCATTTAAATACCCTCATTCAGATGTATAGTTCATAGGGATACTGTACTATATCAAATGCTACTTTCTACTTTACCTAAGAATGTAAATACAACGCAAGAGATGTAACAAAAGATGATATATATTTAATAAGCTTAAGTTTGGTTACAACATTCTTAGTACTATGTCTTTATTACAATAAAAGTCTTACAAAACTTGAAAACATTCACAACAGTAATATAAAACTAATTAACATGGCCTTTTCCCTTGTCTGTCCCTAAGGTGCCTGGATTATCATTTAAGACTACAAAAGAAAGTATATGAAAGAATGAGCTACAAATGCTCAGCAAGTTTATTTGAAAATGTAAACACAATGTGTTTGAGTTGAAAGAAGTCAAAGATGTATAACTGAGGGTTCAGTACATGAACCATGTGTTTCAATCAGTTCTATCAGTTTTCAATGACTTAGAAAAGTTTGACTTCGGATATCTCGTAGGGGATCAGCCTATCGAATACCCTAGGCGTATGCATATCATCCTACAATTTGCGTCAATATATAATCAACATTTACAACCTTACATCAAGGTGTTTCATTTCTCAGTATAAGATGTCTCACCAAAACAATTTGGTTTGACACAACAATTTAAGCTCCATCAAGCAAAATATGAATAATGATTCATTTCTTAAGTTATGTTGAATAAGAAGTAATAACTTCACAATAATTGATAGTAAGATGTATACTACTTGCTTAAATATAATAATGTTAGAAGACTTGCCTTAACGTAGATCTTTTAATTAAATTTAACGCGGTTTATCAGCGTACGTAGTCTATGTACACCAATAGTAAGCGTTAGAACTTATAATAACATGTAACAAGTTAAACTAGACAAGTTTCATTAAGGTTCAACGTCGATTCGATACCTCGGTCGCGTCATTAGATAGCTAAACATATAGGTTTATCAATAAAACTTCATTTGGAAGCTTAAATATTAATCTAGACAATTTAATTATCGATTATAATATTTTTAGAAGCTTAATATTATTTTTAAATAATTTTTACAAGCTTGGTAATATTTTTAAATAATTTAATTATCATTTAGAATATTTTTAAAACATTAATATGTTATTTAAATGATTTATTTATCATTTAGAATAATTTTTGATATTTAAAATATTATTTAAATGATTTATTTATCATTTATAATATTTTTAAAAAGATAGAATATTATTTAAATGATTTATTTTATCATTAATAATATTTTTAGAATTTATTTTATCATTTAAATGATGTAATTATTATTTATAATAACTTTTAAAACTTAATTTAATATTTAAATGATTTATTTGTCATTTATAATATTTTCAAATACTTAGTATATTATTTAAAATGATTTATTTATTATTTATAATATTTTTAGAAAGTTAATAACATTTTTAAATGATTTAATTATCATTTAAAAAAATTTAAATACATTAATATCATTTTTAAATCATTTATTTAATATATTTATGAAATAATTTAATATTTAATTAAATTAAATAATTATTAAAATTTATATAAGTATATTAAAAATTATTAAATATAATTAAAAATGAATTTTAATATTTAATCATTTATTATTATGAATTTTTTTAATATTTATTTATAATTTATTAATTATATATTAATTTTACTTTAAAACCGTCGCAAAAGGGCTATAGCGACGGACTGTATCTGATTTTAGTTTTTTGGGAATCCGGAAGGAGACTGTCGCTAAAGGTGTTCTTCGTTGAAGAACAGTTGGTCATGGTCCAATTGGGACTTTTGACCTCAAATTAAATCCAATTGGTTAATATTTTGGGTTGGATCTTTGTTGCTTGTTGTAGCCAACATGGCAGAGTATAACGACATGTTTGATTTGAGATCAAACAATATCATAGGTGCAAGATTTGATCAGGTCAAACTAGCGGGATCAAACTGTTCTTGAGTTTCTGAGTTACCCAGAAACTCATCCAGTCATAACGGTCAACGCGGTTTGACCATTAATTCCATCCAATTTGATTACTGTTTAGGTGTTTTAATGGTTCAAGGTTATAGTCTACATAGCATACTATAAATCTAATCCAAGAAATAACATTTACAAAATTATTTAGACATAAATCAAGTCGGTCAAAAATCTTGTCAGAGAACTGTCAGTGTTCTTCATGGTTTATGGGTTGCCCAGAAACTTGTATCCGTGAGTTGTCAACGGGTTTTGATCGTTCATATCTTTTAATTCAAGGATTATTTAAGTGTTTTACTAATTGGATATTATAGCTAACATGTCATACTATCAATTCATGCTTTAAAACAGATCTAACAAACAGTTTAAGCCAATCAAAAACTCTGACAAATTAGGCTGTCGGACTGTTCTTGACTACCAAGAATAGTTTGGGTTTTTCATCGAATTCGACCATTTAAATGTTGTGAATCCTTGTTTAACCAACCGAGATCACTTATTAACATGTTAACACATAATCCTAAACATCTAAACACAATTTATTGAAGGCTTAAAGATCTAGCATAAAAATTAGGGTTTTGCTCCTTTTTTCTCAAGTTTTGATTTCTGACTCTTGATTCTGATCATTTGCTTGCAGAGGCTTAATATGGTATGATTATAAGTGTATTGACTTTGTAAATTCGTAGCTTGGAAGATAAGTTTAGTGTTCTATTTATAGAACTTTGTAAGTTAGGATTTTTATGTCTTTTCTCACATTTTTGTCTCCAAAAATATCTAGCTATTGAACTTGTGCTACTTCAAATATGATCTTGGCCTCGTGCTTGTGTTGGAGTGTGTTGAGCACAAGCTTGCACACTCCTAGCTCAATTTCTATTGGTTAAGCTTTTATTTTTGATTTATTTCTTTAGTAATTAAATTTAGATTTTTGTTAATCATGTTTAGGATGTTTAATTAGGTCTATTAATACCTTAATTAAGTTTATATATCATAATTAAGGTTTAACATTTCATAATTTATATATTAAGATAACATAATTAGAATTAGGGTTTCATAATTAGGGTTAAGGTTTCCTAATTCATGTATTAGAGTTTAAATCTTTCAATTAGGGTTGTAATTTAAGTTCAATGATTCAGAATTAATGTTATGATTCATTACTTAGAATCAAATTATATCAATTAAGATTCTTGTGTAACAATTAGGGTTTTAATTCACCAATTCGGACAACTTTTATCAGTTAGGGTTTTCTAGTTAGGGTTTTACAATTCAACTTATCATTTTAAACCCTATTTTACTTATTTATATTTTTATCAGTTAATATAATATTATATTTAACTTCGAAACACAACAAATCACTTCGTTATTTCCAAGCATGACACAACAGCTTACCAAAATAATTTGCCGAGACACTTCTCGGTGAAATCGTCAGAAGCATAACAAATCATTTTGTCCGTGTAAGCACGACTAAGCAGCTTCGGAAAATTTTTTATTTGACCTAATTCTTTAATAAAATATACAATCACATAACACAAAGTCGGAACAAGAAATTTTATTTAATAAACACATAATTTACATATACAAATCTTATTAGGGTTCGAAATATTACAACATGCACTAATGCTTTCTCCCACGATACCCGCTTTGATGAAGTTGAACTCCATCAACTCTCCAACCCATCTTGGTAACTCCGTCGTCTCCGCATAAATACTATAAGCTAACTGGTTTGGAATGATAGCTCGGGGTATGTTATCAACAACCTGTATAAGAGAAACAACAGAACTAGACAAAACAAAGTTAATCTTGTTAGTGTTCAAAAGCGCCGTCTTGTACGAATATGCAGTCATTGGCTTTTCAAAATACAATTCTTTTTTCAACTCACTCTCTTTTTCATAGTCACATATTTCTCTCTTTTCTTTTTGCTCAACTTTTCTCTCAACTATTTCTTTCTCTCGTTTGTTTTCAATTTCACTCTTTTCAAACTCTCTATTTTTTTCATTTTCTTTTTTCTAAGTCTCTCTTTTCTTTTCACACTCAATTTTATTTTCACTTTCCTTTTCGCTCACAATATTTTGTTCACTTTCTTCTTGTCATTTACTTTCACATGTATTTTCTTCCTTTTGTTCATGGACTTCATCTAGTACATTGGATCCTAATAATTCTCCTTAGACTGCATATTCTTTTTCATCTTCCTTATCCCTCTGCTGATCTTGATCTCTATGTGTCGTAGGAGTGTCTTGTGGATGCATCAAACATGCCTCCATCGCCTTACGAATTGAATCTATGATGTCCTCTTTTACTTCCATAGAAAATACTGGTTCCCTATACACCTTAGGAGTTTCTCGCGACTTTCTCCAATGTGACTCCTCATGCCTTTGAACCCTCTTTTCATCCTCCTAAGTTGATCGCCTTGAAGGTTGCTCTTTATGTCTTGGAGATGCATATTCATTCCTCCTGCTAGGCTGTACTGGAGCATACCGCCTTCTCATTACGGTTTTCAACTCTTTCCATGTATCGATCAGATGTTCTCCATATTTTCTCTTATCACGTTCAAATTGAGCCGACTATGTACGTGCATTACTGGAAAAATCTAGAACTGCAAGTTTGGACTTCTTTTTCTCGGAATATTCATGATAGCCAAACTCTCGTTCCTTCCTTATCTCCCAACTCAAATAAGCTTCTAAATCCGCTCTACCTTGAAAAGATCTCTTTTGCCACTCATAATTATTTTCACAATTATATCCATACATGATTGCTACCAAACAAAGGTTAGTAGATAAAGAAAATTTTCCTCACACACTCCCTTACGTGTTTCGCTCAAACAATGTATCACACAATTATGAAAACGCTCGTGTATAACACAATTAGGCTTTTATCCTCTAATAAGCTCACTACTCTTGCCTTTTACCTTTTAATATTCGCTCTTATAGGTTCTTTTGAATTCACCAAATAAAATTCACAGTTTATCTCTCAATTCAAAAACAACTTATCAAGAACAAATATAGAAGGTATGACTCTCGAAATGCCAACAATCGCGAACTCCTTGTAAGCTCCAAAATTGATGATTATGGAATGAAAAGATCTCTTGATTGAAATTTGATGATTTTATGGTATGCCACAAGCTTGCTTAGCACAATTGATGATTTTTTTTACTAACAATATATATTTTTTCTCAATATATATTCAACATGAAAAATAAAATATAAGTAACTTGCTAGGAACTTAGCTCTGATACTAAATGATAGACTCCACGACACGCTTGCGTGAGGTGGTCGTTGCCCGGATTATTTCCAGCAAGTTATGAAGGTGGAACGCTCACAACACCTTAACCCTTTGCCTATATTGAGATGAGAACCTTGGTACAATTGCTTTGCGCTAGGTAGCTTACGTTAAATGAAACACCAACGACATCTTGACCCAATGTCAATAAAGAGACAAGAACCATAAGTACAATCGACGATTGATGCATGATAAAAAGACGCCACATAAAACTATGACTTGTTATATGATAAGTCAAATTAAACCTCAAGAAAACTAAGAACTAGTCTAGGAATTCTTAAAGAACTAAAAAATGAGAAAAATCTCACAAGAATTTTATTAATCAAAAAGTTGTCTTCTTATTACATAACCCAAATATTTTATTTATACTAATAGAATAAAACCTTAAAGAAACCCTAAATCCTAAAAGGAATAGAAATATTAATTAACAAGTAATTAAGAATCAAATCTATTTAACAAATATCCAAATTACACTAGAAATCTAAAAGATATGAAAATCCCTACAAATTTGGAAGCAAATCTGATTAAAACGCGTTTCCTAGAATCTGTGTCGCGTGACTGGCGTGAGGCGTGCCTGAATAGTGAAGGAACTGGCACGGGGCATGCTAGTCTTGCAGAACATCTGCTTGTCTGGCGCGGGGCGCGCCAACTGTAGGGCAAATCTGGCGTGGGGCGCGCCGGCATGGCAGAGTTGATTCTTCTTTGTTTTTAAGCCCTAAACTTGATTCTTTGTCCATCCTTTATATCCTCCACCAATCATAAATCTTTGTATGGGACAAACGAATGAACTTAGAATCATATCTAATGATGAATGTTTTACCATGTAGTATGAAACCATTCCCTTCGTTCTGTGTAATCCAAACTTGAATTATCGCGTGATAGAATGTAAACTCTTGATTATGCTTAAACAATCACAATGTCACGAGAACGCTAGCTAATCTTCCTATGAAATGAAATGTAGCTTTGTCGATGATTAGACGATACAAATAAACACAGCTTTGACGACTTGGCTTGCGTTGATTTGGTCTTACTAGATAGATGGTATATAACAATCCCAAATCATAGAATTTATCCTCTACTCGTGGTCTACTTAAATTGAGCCTCAAATTAAGTATCTTAGAGTAGTTTTCAGCCCAATCACTCACGATCATTTGAATTATCCCTTGAACTTGAGTTGTGTTTTGAATGCTTGATGCGAGCCTGATCAGGATCTCATCAGTAGAGTCCCAACTCTCTACAGATAACTCCCAAACTACTAACACTCCGATAGTAGAGTCTTAAAACTATACGATCAATATTGAAAGTACTAGTTCACCTATACATATACCTACACGACCCACTCTACGTCTCCATCATCTATAAATGTTTCAAATTTTATTTTAACACCAATAACCTCTCCACTAAATCCCTCATCTCCTATTAAATTTGTATAACCAATAGTTCCGATTTTAACTATTGAGCAACTAATGCAACCCCTTACTTGAGCTGATATACCCTCATCCTCCTTAAATGAATTCTTTGATCTTCCTCTGGCAATAACAAATCTGTCTCGGAGTGATAAGGAAGATTCCGAAGCTATCCTGAAACAAATCATAGACTGAGTATCTGTACTACCAATAACTAAGAATCTTAAGAGTGAATTGGCTTTAGTCACTTAAGATATTAATGAAGAACTTGAAGGCAACTCAGTGGAATTTCAACAGAAGATAAACAGGGTTATTGAAGCTGCTGCAAATGTACCAACAGAGATGGGCAAAGAATTCAACAAACAAATTAAATTTATGTTCAAAGATATGTCTAACAGTCTTCATCAAAGAGATCAGATCTTTCTGAAGACTATTGATGATTATAAGAAGGATGTTTAGGCATTACAGAAGTAGAATAAAAACTCTATCAAGTTCCTAAAAGACAAAGTCTTCGAGCTCAACTCCACTCTCTCAGAATTCAAGCATGACATGAGTAAGCGTACTGACAATGCTCTAGCTATGATCGAGTGTAGTGACTTCCACTAGCATAAGAGTTTCATCTGGAGATCCGGCTTATCTGAATAGAAACCTTCATGGGACTCGTCTTGTAGGGGAAGAAATAACATTCTCTTCATTTACACTTGATCTTGCCCTAAGAGATTATGTTGAGGAAATTCAAAGGAAAGATGCTGAAGAAAGAGAAGCCTACATTCGTAGAGTGAAAGCTAAAAAGAAATGACTTGCTCTAGAAAAGAAAAGCAAGAGGAGGAAATAGTAAGTTTATAGTATTTTTTATTTCTTTCCTTTATTGAATTTTATTTGATGTAAAACTGATGAACTTTGTAAAATCTTTTAATCATCAATACAATTCGTTCTTTTCATCCAGAAATACAATTTCTCATTGTATGCTTAGGACATGTTTACTTTTATGTTCTTTGCATCATAGAATTGGTGTATGTATTGAAACTATTGGTTTTGTCATCATCAAATAGGGGGAGATTGTTAGGATTTGCATATGTTAATTTGATGACGTGATATAATTGTTTAGTAGTTTATTGTAAAGTCCTTAAATGAGAAATATTGTATAAGGAATTAGAGTAGAACGATCAAACTTGTTAGGTTGATCCTTTGAGCTGATCTGATGTATAGTTGATAGGATCAAATCGATCGTATAGTTTTATTAAACGATCATTAAGTTACTCTGCTTGTTTGTAAAGTAAAATATGTTCGCAGAGTAAGTCTTGAGTTTGTAGTTTAGCAGTCAGATGATCGTAGAGCAAGAATGAAGTTTAAATTAGAATCGTCGAGTAGATCATAAAGTACTTCTGAAGTTCGTAGAACAGATCATAGAGCTAACAAGGCTATCGTAGAGCAAATCATTGAGCTACCTCGACCATCGTAAAGCAGATCGTAAAACTGCCTCATCAATCAAAGAGTAGAATGTCGAGTGAAACTAGTCAAGACTCTACGTACTTTAGCAAACTTAATGATCAAGTCAAGCTTGAAGAACATGTCAGAACTATCATATAACTACCAATTTCAGAGCAAAGCAAAGATTTTAAGAACATTTCTCATCATCTTCAAATTTAGAGAAGAGGATCAATATGAAGTTGAGTCTAAACGGCTAGAATGAAGATGTGACATCACTAAAGTGTGGTAGAAGTGTCTACAGTCTGATGGGACATTTGTAGAGCTGAAAGCAATATGTCTGCCTACTCTCAAATCAGTTGTTAGAGAATATCATAGAGCAGAACATTAAATGCACTAACAGAAACTCTCCAATGGGAAAACTTTTGAAGGACTATAAAAGGCGTACGAAGATTCAAATCCAAGTACGAATCACCAAGAACAAAAAGCTAAACCTCTACAAAATTATCTCAAGCTCTATTCTACGACTCAGTACAAGTTCGAAGCTACTAAGTACCAGAAGAAGTCAAACATCATTGCAAAGCTTAGCAGCACCTTAAATGTAATCAATATTCAGTTGTGATTCACTTAGTCTTATTGACTATTATACCAAGTTGAAGAAACTTGAAAAGGTCTAAGTGTCCTTGACTAAGTGTCTGAATACCAAGTTGAAGAAACATGAAGAGGTCTAAGTGTCCTGGATTAAGTGTCTGAATACCAAGTTGAAGAAACTTGAAGAGGTCTAAGTGTCCTGGACTAAGTGTTCGAATCCCAAGTCGAAGAGACTTGAAGGAATCTTAGTGATTCAGTTGTAAATGGTTATAGTGACCTTATCCTTAGTGGATATCATGCTCGTGGAGTAGAAGAGTGGATTAGGAGTTATTCAGTCTCCGAACCACTTAAAACATCTTGTGTCATTTACTTTAAGCATTTACATTCTGTTATTAACTACTATAAATTGTTATATCTGTTGAGTGGTTAATCTTCACATATACTAAAGTTAGAACTGAGATTTTATTAAATCTTTAAGGGGTTTTTTTTAATCTATATTCCGCTGTGCTAGATTAATTGAACAAATTAATTATCTGGTAATCAACCTCTAAGTCGAAAAGAAAAAAGTTTTACAAAATCTATTCACCCCCTTCTAGATCTCTTTGTGCCTCTAGGAACAACATATTATATAGATAGATGTGGATGAATGAATAGTGTCGTGTAGTACTATATCTAGGGTTTAAAGGTACCTAAATTTGGGGGGTACCACGGGTTGGTATCAAAACCATAAAGAAAGTGCCCCGAGCCTTTTGCTAGTGACTCCCATGTAGGGGATGCACTGATGCCAGACTTTTCGTAGGGGATGCCGAAAATAACAGTGGCAAGTTGATAGGTACTAGTGTGAGGTGCTATCCGTTTACAAATATGAGCCATAGGTTGGTATTAAAGTTGTAAGTTATAAACCTTAGGTGGGGAAAAACCTTAGGATATAGCCTTAGAGAAGTCAGTAAAGAGATAAACTCAACTAGAGTTTCTAAGAGATGAATTAAGAAAATTCATTGGAAGAAATAAAAGTAAAACTAAAATAAACTATATTTATTATGTGATAATAATAAATATACTTTGTTGCTATGTGTTAATCAAGATATTAAAGTTTTGATTGTAGATGTCAGGAAAAGCGGAATATAAGGATATTCACGTTGTATATGAGGAGCTTATTGCTCTAGTAATCGAGCCAGTACCTGAGCCAATAGCAGAGGTCGAGGCTCACATTGAGAGTGGCCCTGATGGGGTATTAAGAGATGAACCTATGGTGGATCTAGGGAGCGATCTTGAAGAATATTTTGGGATGGAACTAAATGAAGAAATGGAGGAAGATCCGGAGGAGGCTTATATAGAGCTAGAAATAAGGGCAAGATAAGAAGAAAAAGTAAGAGTAGCAGCCGTAGTTGATCAAGCATCAACTGAGGTGCAGGCTCTAAAGGATAAGGTGTTTGTCTTGGACGGAATGTGGAAGGTGGAGAGATTGTTAAACAGTCAGATAATAGTGGCATTAAGTGAAGTGGTAGAGGAACGTAATGAGTTGAAGGTGCAAGTCGATAAAACGAGAGCCAGATGCAGTGTATCGCATGAAGCTCTAAGTAAGAAGGGGAAAAAGAAATGGAATAGCAGCAATCCAGGAAATTCTGGAAACAAGCAGGGAGACCTGAAGAAGAGGGTCGAACAATGCAAGAAATGCGGCAGAAATCACGCGGGAGTGTGTTGAAAGGGAAAGATTGTGTGTTTCAATTGTGGGTAGAAGAGACACATCTCTCCTAATTGCCCCAATCTGAAGAATTATGGATGTTATAAGTGTGGATCGTTAGATCATTTAGTAAAGAATTGTCCGATGAAGGGACAGGTGAAGTAAGTAGAAGAAGATAGATTAAAGTCCGAGAAATAGGGTCTGTTGAAGTAATTAAGGTAGGATAATATCTTATGAATGTAGTATAATAGACGATGTGTGTGTGTGTATATATATATATATTTATATATACATATCTGTGTAAGAATACAATCCTAGCTTTTGTATGAATAGCGGGATCTCTTTTGTAAGTCCCAACTTTTGTATAAGTTGTGAAATATTTATGTGAATCTCATCTTTTTGTTAGCAATGGATGGATGTATATGTAAATAATAGAAGCTATAAAGATGTAAGTTGTAAGAACTAAGAAGCATATTAATATAAGAATATTTATTGAATGTGCTTTGGTATGTGTATGTGTGGGCATTAAGTAAGAATGCATTAAAGTAAAAAAAAATGAAATAATAATAATATATTTTCATTAGACAGAAAATGCTGCCGAGAGATAGGCTTAAAACGCATAGAACACAAGAAGAACTAGAAAACGAAAATGAGAATAGGGATCAAGAAAACCCTATGCAGCAGTGTATAGATGGTTAATAGGCGCTTTTGATAGAAACCCTATTGGAGTAAACGTAAATCCTCCAGCTGTACAAATAGCAAGCTTTAACGATTTCAGAAGAGTGGAATCACCCGAGTTTAAGGGAACCACCGAGCCGATAGAGGCTCAATCATGGATTAAAGAAATAAGAGGAGGCATTTATTATCGCCAGAATCGAAGAGGAACAAAAACTGCTTTTGCTACTTACATGTTGAAGGGGGAAGCCAAGTTCTGGTAGGAAGCCAACCAAAATAGGGTTGAAGAGGGAGTTATCATTTGGGATCAGTTTAAGGAATTATACTTCGAGCTATTTTCCTAGGAGTATGCAGAGTCGTATTGAGATGCAGTTTTTAGAATTGAAGCAGGGGGGATGTCAGTTCCCCAATACGTCGCCAAGTTTAATGAAATGGCTAGGTTTGCTCCTGTAATACCCCAAAATTCAAGTACCAATACCTCAAACTTTATGCTCACGATCAACACAGTCGATCACCTTTAATCAAGATATGACAACTAAATGTGGAATAAATAATCATACATTAATCGTTCTAAAAGGTTTACAAATGGGTCCCAATGTCTATAATCCTTAAATAATACATCACAAAGTTCTAAGGTAGCAATTAGAACTCGTGTTACATAAATATTACGTAATCGAAACATTGATACATAAGTCCTGTTCGTCCAAAGTCTAGTACTTCATCTTCTCCTTGCCCTTATCCCTGCTCAAGCACTCGAGCTTAACTATAATATTTCATAATATAGCAAGGGTGAGCTACGATTTTGCTCAGCAAGCTTAAAATGAATAAGAGATATATCATGAATGGCTATGAATAATAACAGCGTAGTTCAACAATGAAAGAATTGATGCAGCAACTGAACGATATAATCAAAGTTCGAATGAAGATATGAAGATTGATTATTTACTGCCAAAAATCAAAATAAACTATAAACATACTCTAAGGCATCAGTCGCGTTGACTGTCCCTCATTAGGTTACAACCACTAGAATGTGTACGCAAGAGGATCAGCCTCTTATACCTATTAATATGCATACCATTTAATTCTATTCTGTACCGTCTTTCAAATACTTAGAATACTCCCTTCTTATCAAGGGTTTGTTCATTTCAGTCTTATATTTCATCCCAACAATGGGCTTGGATAGCTTTTTGAATTACTTAATAAGCATATGTCTAGCCGAACCAATGGTTTAGACTTTCGACTTTTCTTCGAATGGTTCACGAATATTGGAACCTTAATTACCGAAGCAATTTTCTACGACTATATTCAATTCAAAAGCAGCATGTGCAAATATCAATATCATTGATGTGGAAAATTTTAAAACATTTAAACCACTTAGCGCATGCTTGAGAAACGAAACTCAGGTTCAAGATCATGTAAACAGCAATTCATGAAAAGCTTAAGAGTTTAGACTTTCACTAGGAAGCATACGATTCGAATCTTGCGATATGTACGAAGTTCAAGGCTAGGAACTTGCAATAAGAAGCATGAGATTAGAAAACTTGCCTGATCTGCTGCTTAACAATTTACTCTACATTTCTGTTTGGTAAGAACCCTATATAATATGATTTCACTCTCTAATTAGACATAGCAATGCAGTAATAACATATTTAATAATTAAACATGAGCAACTACCATCGGCAGAGTCCACTCTACGATGGCCGAAGGGTTCGGCTATCTTACCCTATAATTAACGGGTGGAACTCTACAATCAGAGTGAGACCACTCTTTGATCGTAGAGTTCACGTTACGATTCACCGGGATTGAGAAACACTCTAAATTCAAGGAACGTCTTTTGGCTGGTTAATCTAAGGTCAGACATGTCTAGGAATATACTTCGGGTCTGGCTGACCCTCTGCCGACAAGATTTTGGCTTTGGCTCCAAGTCGGAACCATTCGTAGTTCGGGGATCTCTTCGGGCTCGGATGTGCTTTGAGTTTGGCTTCGGAAAGCCAAAGGTTTGGGTCTCATTTTTAAGATTTTGGCTTCGGAGTTATGACTTTGGAAGTCGGGTCTGAACCTTACAGATACCAGGGGTTCCGCTTCGGGTCCGGTATTGAACTAAACCCGGAGCAAAGGCTATTGCCTTCGGGTTCGACTATAAATTCCACTTCGGGAACCATCCTACAGTCTGGGGTCAGGTAACCACTGTTACCTAACCCCGTTGCCTAGGTCCATGAGTTCGGGGTGAGGTAACGAGTCTCATCGGACAACTTCAATCCTTCTGATATTACTAGGTAACAAGGACAGGGTCATTAATACAACTCTGCATTCAGTTACTAACGAGTTGTTTGTCTAAATATAGCATGCAGTGCCTGCACAGCACTCTACGACTCAGTGTTTAATATTACTCTAACATCGCAACTAAGAATGCTTAACCCAACCCCTACTAACTTAATAGGTAGGGTAATCTACTGAACAAGAAAAGACTAATACTTGAACTAAACCTCTTCGGAGCTTCGTTTGCTCTCTCCCTATCTTTCAGATTCAGCTCGTCTCTTCGAACGGCAAGAACTCCTTCTTCAGATTACTCTTACCTCACAATATCTCTCTTATATCAGACTAATAATCTCCGCAAGCTCTACAAGAGAAACGAGGTCTCTATTTATAGAGGATCGTTTATCCAATCATGGGTCATTACCCCGTCCTTAAGACTGGTTTTAACAGAATTAACCGCTGGTCATGCGAGGTTTGGCGGAAAGCTTTACCAACCCCCTTCCAGCCATGCGCATAAATCCTCATATTAGACTTTTGAGTAGCGAAGTAGGGAAGTAGACCATTGGCCTGATGCAGCGGATTGTACTTTCATGCAACAATTAAAAATTGATTAGCCCTCATAGTAAAGGTCACGTGGTACGTAAATCCCTGATTTGGGCCTATTAAAACTAACTGACCAGCTTACAAGCCTACGCAATTAGCTTGGGTCGGGCTGGTTTAATGAAATAAAAGGACCAGTCCACTATTAAGAGTTCTTAGTGGAGTTGTTTATCAACTATCTACAAGACCCTTTCACAAACATCTACTTGGGCTTGCTTAAAATAATAACCAAGGCTAGTCCATTATACTTGGACTATTAATTCCATTCGCATACGATCACGTATAGACACCTAAATTATTTAAGGGTTTAAACATAATACGCCCAAGGACTCAATAATCAGAGATTAAAATTATTGACCTTAATAATATTGTTTAAAAATCGTGGTCATTACATCCTCCTCCCCTTTTAAGAATTTCGTCCTCGGAATTTTAACATAAGGTCACTCAAAATGTAACGAATGCAATTTTTATGATTGAATAAAAATATTTATTGAGTATATAAATATTTTTATTAATTTATTGAGCTAAATAAATAATTTATTAAGTTTTTGTGGAATGGGTATATGTTAAGTTTAATAATGTTAAATGTTATTTGAATGTGATTTGTTATGTTTATTCTAATTTAATTTAATGATTAAATTAGATGATGAAAAGGTTTATTTGAATAAATGAAATTATTAATTTAGTTAGTAAGGTTTAATTGAATTTATTTATTTATAAGTTTAATTAAATTAGAAGTGTGACATTTAAAACTATATGTTATAATGATTTATTAAAATAAATGAGAAAGTGTTTAATTCAGTTTTACCAAACAAGGCCCTATGATCTTTGTTTGGAAATAATGGGTTATTTTATTTGTGTTTTACCAAACAAGGCCTTATGACCTTTAGTTAGAATAATAGATTATTTTAATTTTTGTATTACCAAGCAAGCCTTAGAGGCTTTTGAATTGTGTAACTGATAAGTTAATGTCAGTATACGTTATTATTCTTTTAAATTATCAGTTTTTATTTTATTCCATCAGTTTTATTTTACGTCAGTTGTTAAAAAAAACAGAAGAACAGAGTTGGGAGAGAACTCTGTGAATTTGAGAGTTGAGAGAAAAGAGAGAATTGAGAAGAAGAGTTTGGAAATTGAAGGTAGAATTTCTAAAACCCAAGGAGTTTAATCAAAGCAATAGAAGGTATAATTCTTTTCCTCTTTGTTATACTTTACTGTATATGGTTTCTAGTTTTCTGTATGTGAACTCAATTGCTCAAAAGATGAAATATTTGATATAAATGTTAGAAAGCATGTGTTAGATGATTATGTGATGATTATAGATTAATTTGAATGATTAATCCATGAAATCATGTTTTGGAATTAAGTTTTTAGTTTTTACAGAGTTTTATTTCATGAATGGTTTATATGTATGAAAATTGATGTTTAATTTGGTTATTAATCGGTTAATTGATGTTTGATTGTGATTATATGATGAAAAACAAGAAGAATGCAAGAAGAATGATTTTAATTGGTTAAAAAATGAATTTACAGAGTTTAATTTCATGAGAATGGTTAAAACTTGAATATTTGGTTTTAACAGTGAATTTTTGGTTTTAAATTGGTTGTTTATGTGTTAGAATGATTAAAATGTTTAGTAAACATGTTGGGTAAATGTTTTGTATTATATATGATGTCTGGGTATGTTTAATTTATATACTGGATGATAGAATTCGGAAATTTTGGCCAAATTTGGCCTAAGTAAAACTGATTCGCGAGCTGGGGAAGACGACCGCCGAGTCTCTCGCCCCGGAGAGAAAAATGCAAAGAAATATTCTCCCCGGCGAAGTCTCGCCCCGGCGAGATTTTTGTATGGTGAATTCTCGCCCCGACGAGGTCTCGCCCTGGCGAGAGTTTGTGAAGGGAATTCTCGCCCCGGCGAGAATCACTACTGTTAAAAAAAATTATTATTATTATTTTGTTTTCTTTTCTGGGAAGTTATGATGCATAATTAAACTTATACTAATGAATTAAGTGGTTAATGAAATTCCAAGATAATTGAAACTTGTTGATTATGGTTTGCTAAATGAGATATTATAATAAAATGGAATAGAAAGCAAGCCTAGAATGCTTTTAGTCTTGTGACTAATTATGTTACCATTTTATAATTAATGTATAGGTTGCTTATTTGATAATAAACTTATGTGCTCGCGAGTATTATCGACTACTAATTAAAACTTAAAATCTTGTTGTCAGGATGACTGATAGAGGAGAGCCCAGCCAGGCTAGGGAGGAGGAGCCCCGAGATATTCACGTAGTTCATGAGCAGCTAGTGCAGAGGGAGCCATACCCATTTATTACAGTTACAGGCCACGAGTATGAGCCTGAGACTAACCCTGAGAGGACCCTGAGGAGGAGGAGGAGGACCCTGAAGAGATATCACTATCTACTTTGAGTGTTCAGATGTACGAGCAGGTGTATGATCGCAACATAGAGTTGCAGGACAGAGTGGAAGAGTTAGAGGGGCAGCTGGCTGAACGACAGTCTGCTTTGGAGCAGAAGAACTGTGAGATTGAGGAGCTAGATATACGTCTTGGAGACGTGGAGTGGAAGTTGGTTCATGTAGAGAGTGAAAAGGAGGAGTTAGAGGAACAGGCTGCGGAACGTCAAGCCACTTTAGAGCAGAAGGATGCTGAGATCCAAGACCTTTCATCACGTCTTGCAGAGGCTGAGCAGAGGCTAGAACAGTCTGAGTATCGACGAGGACAGTTGATAGCCAGGAATGAGATTGTACGAGATGAGTTGAAAGAGGAGTCAGCTAAGTGGGCGAGAGTTGAGACTGCTTGGTTGAGGGAGGCTAACCGCGCAGATCGTGTTGAGTGTGAGGTGCGGTTAAAGAAGGCCAAGATTGATGATATGGAGTATATTTTTCACTCCACAGTGGATAGAGCTCTAGATCGAGTTCATCGTCATCCAGATATGGTGGATCGAAGGATGGTGACTCGTATTATGGAGCAGGAATGCCAGGAAGCTGTGCGTCGTGGGATGTCATCATAGATTATGATTAGTTATGTTATTATGAAATTTATGAGTTAATACGTTGTTAATCCCAGTTTATATAATGGGATAGAATAATGATGTAATCCTGGAACTTTGTGATTTCAGGATAGATGATTTGATGTAAATAACCACGATGTTATCTTTATTATGTTTTAAAGCAGTAAATGAATAAAATGCGAAAGTTTATCAGATTTGTTATGTGTTTAAGTGTTGTTTATAAATGTTTAAGTTGAGACTTAAATGTTTAAGTAATTGAGCAATAGTCTAATAAACGAGAATTCTTAACAGTAGAATGCCGCCAAGAAGACAACCAACCCGTCAACAAACTCCTGAGGGATCTACAAACAACGAAGAAGCCAACACTAACCCAATGCAGCAGTTAGTGAATCTATTAACTGGAGCATTCGCGAATCAACCTCAAGCTCAGGCTACGACCTTTAAAGACTTCAAAGCAATTGGACCTCCGGAGTTTCACGGTTCCATGAATCCAATTGAAGCACAAACTTGGGTCATGGAGATGGAGAAAGTATTCGATGTCGCCAGGGTCAGTGAGAACCAGAAGACGGCATTTGCAACCTTTATGCTGAAATCAGAAGCCAGCTACTGGTGGCAGGCGAACAAGACTCGAGGTAGCCAAGGGATTATTTCGTGGGAACGATTTAAGGAAATATTTTTCGAGACCTATTTCCCAACAAGTGCTCAGAATCAGATGGAGGTGCAGTTTCTAGAGCTGATGCAAGGTACCATGATGGTACCTGAATATGCTGCAAAATTCAATGAGCTGGCGAGGTTTGCGCCGTATCAGGTCAACACGGATGAGCGAAAGGCTAGGAGATTTGAGTAGGGATTGAAGCCTTGGTTATATAGTCGAGTTTCGTTATTGCGGCAGTGTTAGAAAAGGCAATAATCGCTAAAGGAGGTAGTGATTCTCTGTCCAAGTATAATCAGGAGCAGAGGAAGAAGAAGAATGAAAATGAAAACAAGGCAAGTGGTAGTCATGGGGGAAGTAGCCAGAAGAGGAAATGGAATAATAGTAACTCTACGGGAAGTCAGCAGGGTAATCAGAAGAAGAAGATGGAGGTGTGCAGCAAACGTGGAAAGAGCCATATGGGTGCTTGTTTGAAGGGTAAGAGGGTATGCTTCAACTGTGGACAAGAGGGTCATATTTCACCAAATTGCCCTAATCCGAAGAAGGGCGCATGTTTCATTTGCGGGTCAAATGATCATTTTGCCCGAGACTGCCCTAAGAAAGCAACGACAGGTGGAGCCAGTGTAGGAAAAGGAAGCAGCGGTGGTGGCAACCTTACTATCACAGGACCGGCACAGCCCAACCGACCTACAGCTCGAACATTCAACATGACGGTGCAGGATGCTGTGCAGTCAAAGGATGTAGTGTCAGGTATCATTCCAGTCAATAATGTTAACGCTTATGTATTGTTTGACTCGAGTGCTACTTGCTCATTTATATCCGATGATTTTGCTAAGAACTTAGGGTTACCCTAGGAAGAATTAGATTACCCTATGAATATAAAAATTGCGAATAGGGAGGTGATTCCTGTTATGTTTGTCCACAAGAACTGTCAGGTAGATATTAAGGGTCATGTGATGATTGTCAACTTAATCCCAATTCGTCTTGGGGAGTTTGACGTCATTCTGGGAATGGATTGGTTGTTCAACCATGGGGCAATTATTGACTGTCAAAAGAAGTGTGTAAACCTTATGACTCCGTCAAAGGTAGTGTTTTATGGCAGCAAGTCGCCTAGACAAACAAGTTTTCTGACGATGGTGTAGGCCAGAAAGATGTTGAGACAAGGATGTGTAGGATATCTAGCCTACATAGTTGATACCCGAAAGGTGGGTGCAAAACTAGAGGAGATACCAGTAGTTAGGGATTTTGCGGACGTGTTTCCTGATGATTTGCCAGGATTACCGCCAAATAGGGAAATCGAGTTTGTAATTGATTTAGCACCGGGAACGGCCCCTATATCAAAAGCCCCGTATCGAATGGCTTCGGTAGAATTAAAGGAGTTGATGGTGCAGCTACAAGAGCTGCTAGACAAGAAGTATATTCAACCGAGCGTTTCGCCATGGGGAGCGCCAGTATTGTTTGTTAAGAAGAAGGATGGATCAATGCGTCTTTGCGTTGATTATAGAGAGTTGAATAAGGTCACGATCAAAAACAAGTACCCATTGCCAAGGATTGATGACCTGTTTGATCAGCTGAGGGGAGCAAGGTACTTTTCAAAAATAGACTTGCGAAGTGGATACCATCAATTGAAGGTGAGAAAAGAAGACATACCAAAGACGGCGTTTCGAACCAGATATGGTCACTATGAGTTTTTGGTTATGTCATTTGGTTTAACGAATGCGCTTGCAGCATTCATGGACTTAATGAACAGAGTATTCAAACCATTTCTGGATAAATTTGTAGTGGTATTCATAGACGACATTCTGGTCTACTCCAAAACTCAAGAAGAACATGTGGAGCATTTAAGGGTGACATTGGAGGCGTTACAGAAAGAGAAATTGTATGCAAAATTTTCAAAATGTGAATTTTGGTTGGAGCGTGTTCAATTTCTTGGACATGTTATTGATAAAGACGGGATTTCGGTGGATCCAGCGAAAGTGGAAGCTGTCATGAACTGGGATCAGCCGAAGACACCGTCAGAAGTAAGGAGTTTCCTGGGTCTGGCAGGATACTACAGACGTTTTATTCAAGATTTCTCCAGGATCGCCACTCCGTTAACGAATTTAACAAGAAAATCCGTGAAGTTTGTTTGTACGGAGAAGTGTGAAGAGAGTTTCCAAGAACTAAAGAAGAGACTAAGTTCGGCGCCTGTGTTGTCTTTGCCAGATGATACAGGAAATTTTGTGGTGTATAGCGACGCATCGCATAAAGGACTTAGTTGTGTGCTGATGCAGAATGGTAAGGTTATTGCATATGCATCACGCCAACTAAAAGACTATGAAAAAGGGTATCCGACCCATGATTTGGAGTTAGCAGCCGTAGTGTTTGCTTTAAAAATCTGGAGGCACTATCTCTATGGGGAGAAGTGTGAAATATACACAGTCCATAAAAGTCTGAAGTATATTTTCACGCAGAAGGATTTGAATATGCGGCAGAGGAGATGGATAGAATTGATCAAAGATTATGACTGTGAAATTCTATACCATCCAGGGAAGGCTAACGTGGTTGCCGACGCTTTGAGTAGAAAAGGTCGGGAGAAACTATTTTTGTTAACTGCTCAGGAGAAGCTTGTAGCGGAAATGGCTAAATTGGAGTTAGAGGTGGAGGGTTTGGCAGAGCCTAATGAAAAATTGTTCTAGATGGAAACTCAACCAACTTTGGTAGAAAAAGTCAAGGAAGCACAACTTCAGGATGAGGAATGTGTTAACATACGGAAAAGAGTGCTTGAAGGTGAAGAGCTCAAATATAAAATCGATATCGAAGGGTTGCTGAGATTTGAAGGCAGAATCTAGGTACCGTCAGTATTAGCAATCAGAGAGGAGATTTTGAACGAAGCTCACAGTTCAAGATTTTCAATACACCCGAGGAGTACAAAAATGTACCAAGATCTTTGACAACATTTTTGGTGGCCAAACATGAAAAGAGAGGTTGTCGAGTGTGTTGCGAAGTGTTTAACTTGTCAAAGAGTTAAAGCGGAGCATCAACGACCAAGTGGTTTGTTACAGCCCTTGGAGATACCAGAATGGAAGTGGGAGCATATCACAATGGATTTTGTGGTAGGACTTCCAACTACTCAGAAGGGGTATGACGCAATATGGGTCATAGTTGACAGATTGACGAAATCAGCGCATTTCTTGCCTATCAAAATCCGATTCACTTTGGACCAGCTGGCAAAATTATACGTCAAGGAGATTATCTCAAGGCACGGTGTTCCAGTGTCAATAGTGTCAGACAAAGATCCACGTTTCACCTCAAAATTTTGGAGGAGTTGCAAGCTTGCTTGGGAACGCAGTTGAGAATGAGTACAGCCTACCATCCTCAAACCGATGGCCAGAGTGAAAGAACAATTCAAACATTGGAGGATATGCTTCGAGCGTGGATCATGGATTTTAAAGGCAACTGGGATGATCATTTACCTCTGGTCGAGTTTGCTTACAACAATAGTCATCACGCTAGTATCGGCATGCCGCCCTACGAAGCATTGTACAGAAGGAAATGCAGAACTCTATTATGCTGGGATGAGGTGGGTGAACGACGACTATTGGGACCTGAGCTGGTACAACAAACTGCTGAAAATGTCAAGGTGATAAGAACCAGACTGATAGCCGCTCAAGACAGACAGAAGAAGTATGCTGATCAACACAGACAAAATCGCGAATTTGAAGCCGGGAGCTTTGTGTTCCTCAGAGTATCTCCCTGGAAGGGAAAGATCAGATTTGGTAAAAAGGGTAAACTCAGTCCGCGGTTTATTGGACCCTTCGAAGTGCTGAAACGAATAGGCGAGGTGGCTTATGAGGTAGCTTTACCTCCTGAGTTAGGTCACAATTCACAATGTCTTCCATATATCGGTGATACGACAGTATAAGCCCGATTATAAACATGTAATAGAATATGAACCGATACAGTTTGAGAAAGATTTGTCTTATGAAGAAATACCGGTTCAGATAGTGGACAGGAAGGAGCAAGTACTTAGAAATAAAGTGATACCTTCTGTTAAGGTAATCTGGAGGAACCACAGTGCTGAAGAAGCAACGTGGGAACTCGAAGAGCAAATGATGCAAAAGTTTCCTCAATTATTTGTTTAATCTTTATATTACGATTCTGGGGACAGAATCTTTGTAAGGAGGGGAGAATGTAACAGACGATTTAATTGCGTTGTGATTCTGGGGACAAAATCCTTTTAAGGAGGGAAAGATGTAACGAATGCAATTTTTATGATTGAATAAAAATATTTATTGAGTATATAAATATTTTTATTAATTTATTGAGCTAAATAAATAATTTATTAAGTTTTTGTGGAATGGGTATATGTTAAGTTTAATAATGTTAAATGTTATTTGAATGTGATTTGTTATGTTTATTCTAATTTAATTTAATGATTAAATTAGATGATGAAAAGGTTTATTTGAATAAATGAAATTATTAATTTAGTTAGTAAGGTTTAATTGAATTTATTTATTTATAAGTTTAATTAAATTGTGTGACATTTAAAACTATATGTTATAATGATTTATTAAAATAAATGAGAAAGTGTTTAATTCAGTTTTACCAAACAAGGCCCTATGATCTTTGTTTGGAAATAATGGGTTATTTTATTTGTGTTTTACCAAACAAGGCCTTATGACCTTTAGTTAGAATAATAGATTAATTTAATTTTTGTATTACCAAGCAAGCCTTAGAGGCTTTTGAATTGTGTAACTGATAAGTTAATGTCAGTATACGTTATTATTCTTTTAAATTATCAGTTTTTATTTTATTCCATCAGTTTTATTTTACGTCAGTTGTTAAAAAAAACAGAAGAACAAAGTTGGGAGAGAACTCTGTGAATTTGAGAGTTGAGAGAAAAGAGAGAATTGAGAAGAAGAGTTTGGAAATTGAAGGTAGAATTTCTAAAACCCAAGGAGTTTAATCAAAGCAATAGAAGGTATAATTCTTTTCCTCTTTGTTATACTTTACTGTATATGGTTTCTAGTTTTCTGTATGTGAACTCAATTGCTCAAAAGATGAAGTATTTGATATAAATGTTAGAAAGCATGTGTTAGATGATTATGTGATGATTATAGATTAATTTGAATGATTAATCCATGAAATCATGTTTTGGAATTAAGTTTTTAGTTTTTACAGAGTTTTATTTCATGAATGGTTTATATGTATGAAAATTGATGTTTAATTTGGTTATTAATCGGTTAATTGATGTTTGATTGTGATTATATGATGAAAAACAAGAAGAATGCAAGAAGAATGATTTTAATTGGTTAAAAAATGAATTTACAGAGTTTAATTTCATGAGAATGGTTAAAACTTGAATATTTGGTTTTAAAAGTGAGTTTTTGGTTTTAAATTGGTTGTTTATGTGTTAGAATGATTAAAATGTTTAGTAAACATGTTGGGTAAATGTTTTGTATCATATATGATGTCTGGGTATGTTTAATTTGTATACTGGATGATAGAATTCGAAAAATTTGGCCAAATTTGGCCTAAGTAAAACTGATTCGCGAGCTGGGGAAGACGACAGCCGAGTCTCTCGCCCCGGCGAGAAAAATGCAAAGGAATATTCGCCCCGGCGAGATTTTTGTATGGCGAATTCTCGCCCCGGCTAGGTCTCGGCGAGAGTTTGTGAAGGGAATTCTCGCCCCGGCGAGAATCACTGCTGTCAAAAAAAAAATTATTATTATTATTTTGTTTTCTTTTCTGGGAAGTTATGATGCATATTTAAACTTATACTAATGAATTAAGTGGTTAATGAAATTCTAAGATAATTGAAACTTGTTGATTATGGTTTGCTAAATGAGATATTATAATAAAATGGAATAGAAAGCAAGCCTAAAATGCTTTTAGTCTTGTGACTAATTATGTTACCATTTTATAATTAATGTATAGGTTGTTTAAGGATCGTGAATTACTTAAATTTGTAATCTACGCTTGAGGCAAGTTCCTTATCTCAACTTATTACTTTTACGTTGAGCAAGTTGTTCTTTCCTTTTAACTTGTTAATTTATTCAAAGCAAGTTTATTTATATTGAGCAAGCTTATTGGCCTTAGCTTATTGATATTCAAGCAAGGTTACTATCATATTACATACTAAAGCTTTATTCCAATCGTTGTTTGTTATTCAAATTTCGAGTATAGTTTCTATTGAACAAACTTTATTGTTGAATCGAATGTATTAGTGACTAGCAAACCCTTATTGATTCAGCTAGTCCTTAGTTGATGAGCGATTTCAAAGACCTAGAATATTTTCTATACTTGTTCCAAGCCAAGTTCCTTTTGGTACGGATTCAGACGATAAACTGAGCTGAACAACCCTAATATAGGGGATTACTTACGCGACAGCGTTAAAATGTTTGTGCACAATATATTGTACAAAGGGTTGATCTCCCTGAGTATGAGATGATGGCCCATAGTCTTTAAGACTGTTAAAGGTTACGGTAGAGATATCAGTTAACCTAGGACATAGTTCGAGGTCTTGTGACCCTCAGATATAATTTCTAAATCTTGAAATCTATTTTTCTTTGAATCGAGCATTCAAACGAGCTTTTAGACTTTGATCATTTATTGACTGAGATTCAGAAAACTATTATTCCTTAGTTGAAATCCATTTCATTTAAATATTATTGTTATCGTACTTGTGAGCAATTGTTTGCTCACTCTTGCATTAATCATTGCAGCTAAGCCAGAAAAGCAGGACGAACCGTCTACGAGTAAAGGCAAGGGCAAGATGCCAAAGTAGCAAGAGATTTATTATCCACTTGATATTTATTTGTATCAAAGACTTGTTTAAATTATGTTTTATTTCGCATTTGATGTATTAAGGTTAAGATAACCTGGGATTTGATTGTTTAATAGTTTGGTGATGTAACCCATTTTGGGTAGATGGTTTCTTTAAGTTTATTTAATTGTTCTTAATTATGGGTAGTTAAATGTGAATGAATGAGATAGTAAACACCAAATCTGTGGGAATTAAGTACCTGGATTTGGTGGTGTCACACAAAAAGTTATGGATATATTGCCTTCATCTTTTCCTCAAGCTCTCACGTAGCTTCTTCAACTACGTGGTTCCTCTAGAGTACTTTGACCAAATGAATGATCTTATTCTTTAATGTCTGTTCCTTCTTATCGAGTATCTGGACAGGAACTTCTTCATACGATAAATTTTTCTCTATTTGAATTGGTTCATAGGATATAACGTGCTTATAATTAGGTTTATATGGTTGCAACACCGAAACATTAAACACGTTGTGAATGTGCCCAGTTCAGGAGGTAAGGCTACCTCGTACGCCACTTCACCAACTCGTTTTAGAATCTCAAAAGGTCCTATGAACCTAGGGCTCAATTTCCCCTTTTCCTGAAATGGATCTTCACTTTCCAGGGAGATTCCCTTAAAAACACAAAACTGCCCATCTCAAGGTCCCGCTTCTGACGATATAAGTCGGCGTATTTATTCTGTCGGTCCTAGGCTGCTACCAGACGAGCTCTTATTAATTTGACCGAATCTGCGGTCTGCTGTACCATCTCAGGTCCCAGCAGTTTCTACTCTCCCACTTTATTCCAACACAACGGTGTTCGGCACTTCCTTCCATATAACGCTTCGTATAGTGGCATGCCGATACTGGCGTGGTAACTACTATTGTAAGAAAACTCCACTAGCGGTAAGTGATCATCCCAACTACCTTTGAAGTCCATCACTACTGCTCTAAGCATGTCCTCAAATGTTTGAATCGTTCGCTCACTCTGGCCATCTGTTTGAGGGTGATACGCGGTACTCATCCTCAACTGCATCCCCATTCTTTCCTGCAGACTCCTGCAAAAATTTGATGCGAAGCGCGGATCTCTATCCGATACAATAGATAATGGCACTCCATATCGCGACATAATCTCTTTCACATAGAGTTTCGCTAACTGCTCCAAATGGTACCTGATCTTAATCGGTAGAAAATGTGCAGATTTAGTCAAACGATCCACGATCACCCAGATCGCGTCTAAACCCTTCCGAGTCGGTGGAAGTCCTACTACAAAATCCATCGTAATATGCTCCCACTTCCACTCCAAAATCTCCAGTGGTTGTAGCAGTCCACCTAGTCGCTGGTGCTCTACTTTAACCCGTTGACATGTCAGACATCGGCTGACACATTCAGCTATCTCTCTCTTCATATTCGACCACCAAAAATGTTGTCGCAAGTCTTGATACATTTTTGTGCTTCCCGGATGAACTGAATACCTTGTACTATGAGCTTCTTGAAGAATCTCCTCCCTCAATTCAGGCACCATCGGTGTCTAGATTCTTCCTTCAAATGTTAGCAACCATGTGCTATCAACCTTATACCTCAACTCCTTACCTTCGAAATTCGCTTCCTTAAACCATCCCATTCTTCATCCTTCTCCTGAGCCTCCTTTATTTTATCCAATAAGGTCGAGCCCGCCGCTACTGCAAATAAATTTTTGTCCGACTCCATCAGATATCTCACCTTCAACTTCAGTCATTCAAATTCTTTCACCAACTCTTTCTAAGTCGTCAGCATCATCAACTTCTCCCTGCCTTTTCTGCTCAAGGCATTAACCACAACATTTGCTTTACTGGGATGGTAAAGAATCTCACAATCATAATCTTTGATCAATTCCAACAATCAGCGTTGTCTCATGTTCAGCTCCTTCTGAGTGAAGATATACTTCAGTCTTTTATGATCTGTGTATATCTCACACTTCTCTCCACACCAATAGTGCCTCCACATCTTCAAGGCAAAAACCACTACTGCTAACTCCAGATCATGAGTCGGATACCCTTTCTCGTAATCCTTTAGCTGACGTGATGTGTACGCAATGACCTTGCCATGCTGGATCAGTACACAACCAAGCCCCTTGTGTGACGCATCACTATACACCACAAATCCCTCTGTATCGTCGGGTAAAGACAACACAGGTGCTTTACTAAGCCTCTTCTTCAGCTCCATGAAACTCTCCTCACATTTATCCGTCCAAATAAACTTAACCGTCTTTCAAGTCAGATTGGTCAACGGCGATGTTATCTTTAAAAAATCTTGAATGAATTTCCCATAGTATCCTGCTAATCCTAAGAAATTTCTGATCTCCGTCGGCGTCTTCGGCTGCTCCCAGTTGATAATTGCCTCCACCTTTGTTGGATCCACCGAAACACCATCCTTGTAGATGACATGCCCAGAAATTGGACCTTCTATAACCAATTCGCACTTCAAGAACTTCGCATACACCTTCTCCCTTCTCAAAGTTTCGAGTACGAATCTTAGATGTTCAGCATGTTCCCCTTCTATCTTTGAGTAAACTAAAATATCATCGATGAACACGACGACAAATTTGTCCAAGTGCTGCTTGAACACTCGATTTATCATATCTATGAATGCTGCTGGTGCATTCGTTAGTCCAAACGACATTACCAGAAATTCATAATGTCCATATCGTGTTCGAATTGCTGTCTTTGGAATATCCTCCTCCCTCACTTTCAATCGGTGGTAGCCAGTCCTTAAATCGATCTTTAAAAAGTGTTTCGCTTCCTTTAATTGATCAAACAAGTCGTCAATCCTGAGCAACGGGTATTTGTTCTTAACCGTAATTTTGTTCAACTCGCGGTAGTCGATACAAAGCCTTAACGATCTATCCTTCTTCTTCATGAATAGAACTGGCGCTCCCTAAGGTGACACGCTTGGTCGGATATAGCCTTTGTCTAGCAGCTCCTATAGTTGAACCATCAGTTCCTTCATCTCTACCAGAGCCATTCGATATGGTACTTTGGATATCAATGTTCTTTTCGGTACTAGTTCGATCACAAACTCTACATCTCTATCTGGCGGCAACCCCGGTAACTCCTCTGGGAAAACATCGGGGAATTCCCTTACCACAGGTATCTGGCCCAGTTCACCCTCTACCCTTCGAGTATCAACCACGTGAGCCAGGTAACCCGTTCAACCCTTCTTTAGCAATCTCTTTGCTTGTATTATCGTCAGACAACAAGATTGTCTCAACGATTTACTACCATAAAATACAACCTTCGACTTATCTGAAGTCTTTAGGCGTATGCATTTCTTTTGACAGTCAATTATTGCTCTATGGTTTAATAACCAATCCATCCCAAGAATTACATCGAATTCTCCCAAAAGAATCGATATCAAATTCACTCTACGCTTAAAACCTCTCAAATTGACACAACAGTTTCTATGAACATAATCTACGGGAATAATCACTTGATTGGCTACTTCTATGTTTATAGGATTCTCTAGTTTTTCACGGGGTGAACCCAACCATTTAGCAAATTCTTTGGATACAAAAGAATAGGTAGCACCCGAATCGAATAACATATATGCATCGGGATAATACCTGACATCACGTCCTTCAACTCTACTGCATCTTGCACGGTCATGTTGAATGTGCGTGTCGTTGGTCAGTTTGCTTGATTAGCTGGTCCTCTAATGGTCACCTTGCTATTGTTATTATTGTTGTTGTTGTTGTGCTTGTTATTTCGGTTGCCACTGGCTGCCTCACCTTTCCTCTTTGGACAATCCTTAATCTGATGATCCGATGCTCCACATGAGAAGTATCCCCCTTTCTTTCCTTTATGACATTGAGGAGCAATATGCCCAGCTATCCACAGAGATAACAAACACCTTTTCCCCTCATACACTCACCTGAATGATTTCTTCCACAGTTATTGCACTAATTTCCCTTCTTTGCCTCCTCCGCGGACTTGTTGCTTTCAAAGGTTTGGCTATCACTCCACTTCCTTTTATTTTGATTGCTACATCCACTACTCCCTCCTTTGTTACTGTCATGACTCTTCTTCTTGTCCTGGTTGTATTTGGCCAATGCCTCGTTTCCTCCCTCAGCGATGATTGCTCATTCGAACAATGTTGAAAACGTACCGCTTTGTAGAACTGCAACCCGACTGCAAATCCATGGTTTCAGTCCCTACTCAAACCTCCTTGCCTTCCTGGCTTTTGTATCTACTTAGTGTGGTGGCGAATCTGGCTAGCTCGTTCAACTTTGTCGTATATTCAGCTACCAATATGTTCCCTTGCTTGAGCTCTAGGAACTTCACCTCCATATTCGCTTGCATACTCTCCGGAAAGTAGCTCTTGAAGAATAATCCTTTGAAGCGTTCCCATGGAATCACTCCTTCTCCGGCACGACCCTTGTTTGCCTTCCACCAATAGTTTGCCTCGCCCTTCATCATGAAGGTGGCAAGTCCCATCTTTTGTTCTCCGACTACCCGCGCGACCTCGAACACCTTCTCCATCTCTTCTACCCAGGTTTGGGCTTTGATCGAATCTAAGGTTCCCCGGAACTCCTGAGGTCCTACCAATTTAAAGTCCTTGAAGCTAGCCAAGTGATGTCCTGGCTGCTCCACTACTGGTGGGGGTCTATTCTGCATTACCTCTGCCAACATGTCGATAAAAGCTCTCATTGGGTCTAGTTGACCCTGAGTGTTATTAACAAATTCCTCAACCCTTTGGTTTCGCGGCTGTCTCCTTAGCAACATGATCTGCCACACCCAAAACCTTACATTAACGCTTCGTATTTTGAATCCTCAAGCAACGTGTTATTAGCGTTAACATAATTAGTTATACCATAGCATAATAACACATAATGATATTGCATTTATATTCATATACCACTGTTTTAATACAATATGACTCAACTTGTGGCATACTTCTATAAATGCTCACGACATAGCCTCTCAACTTCTATCTATCCTCTTAATAAACAAAAACGAGGATTTATAACATTTTACCCTTGTGCTCAAAAATAATAGTCCAGGTGCTAATACTATCCTATGTGTACAACCACGCATGAGGATTTACAACACAAAGATGCCCCTATCATGAACAAAAGTGGGCCCCCTGTGTCTAAGCTATTACATCAATACGTGCCGTGAGGAGCGCATCTACATGCCCTGACTGTACATTATCGTTCACCAATCGGCGTTGAACCGAACAGTTAGTTTGACCTTCTTCAGTGGGGTACCTCTGATCTTCTCCCCTCAGACGTCTAATAGTTAGGTCTAGTGTAAAGCCCAAGGACTCAATCCTAACTGCCCTAGCCTAGACCTCTCTCTCTCCAGCTGATCTACCGTCCTAGCAGACCGAAGCCATGTTTCCTCGACGCGGATCTTGTTTGCTATCTCCCAATTGAATTCGGCCTTCACGACCTCATGCTCTACCTTCATACCGGCCAATTCTAACTCTGCCTGCTCTTTCGTTTCCCTTAATTTGGCATTTTGGGCGACTAACTGGTGAAGTAATGGCCCTACTTGCTGGGCTGAAGTCATATACCCCTCTAGTTGTGCTTTTAGCACTTTCATCTCATCTTCCAACTGCTAAGCTATCTCCTTATACTGATTCTCCATACTTTGATTGGACACATTATGTTCCTCTAGGTCCCTGACTCTTTCTTCTAATTCTAGGTTCCTATCGGCTAGCTGGTCCACTAAGTAATTCTCCGCTGGCAGCTCTTTGGCTTCATCTGCGCTATGGTCTTCTTCGGACTAACCTTCAACATCTTGACTACCCGATCTCATCACCTTGCCCCTAACAGGTTCTTCTGATCCACTAGATAGTCCTCATCCTCCTCGGGTTCGGACTCCACAGGTGCAGCTGGCTCAACTCCTACCAATTGCTCAGAGACCACATGTATATCCGTGAACTCCTCTTTCACAGTTACATGGCTCGTCTCTCTTACTTCAGCCATCCTATAACACACCAAAAGACATCATCAGTACCACCATAAAACATATTCATTGATGAAATGAAAAATATTTTATCATGCACTGCAATGAGTTTTCCACAATTCATCTCCAATCACATAAGCCTCAATGAATCTCCTCGATCTATGTTCCAGCGCACTCAATACGAGTTTAATACTAAGGTTATAACCTAGATTTTGTAAGATCCAGGAATTTTAAACATTGTATCCACTTTATTTAATGCATACAATTTATTTATTATAATTAATTTTACCAAATTAATTGGATCCCTGTAATAATTATTATTTAATTAAATAACTACATGGTTCAATAATTTCCTTACCTTAAGGGGGCTCACTAGTAGGTGGAATAAATTAGTGGGTTAACCTAAGCATTTGATTGGCATAAAAAAAAAAAAATTTGGAAAATTAAATAGATATTTTTGTCGAATTAAATAATTCAAATAAAGAATTAGGGTTAAAATAAATATTTTAATAATTAATTAGTTCAGTCAATTAATTTAAAACATTAGAGGTCCAAGGCGGGTAATTTAATTGGGTCATTCTCTTTTAGTTGGATTAGGCCCAAATCCCTTGTATTCTATTTTTGGACCACTTATTTCCAGCCAACCCAACCCTCCTTGGGTTGAGCCCAAATGAATCAGTCGGGTTGGGTCAAGCAAGCGGGTTAAACCCGTTTCCTCCAATTTGGGACAGCCGGATCAGTTCATTTGGGTGAGGGTCATATCGGCAGAAATCAAATTGGGAGGGGGAAGGTATTCAGCCGAGCAAAAGAAAAGGGGAAAGACCCTAACACCTCCATCAATCAGCCGATCAATCACTCAAACCCGAACCTGCAATTGATCAGAGACGAAGGGAGAGAGGGAGGCGACGGTAATCGCGTACATAGACCAGTGGGCTAAGCAACGTTCGAGGTGGGCGACCGAGCGCGAGCAGTTGGACCAAGGGATTTGGGCGTCTGACGATTTGACCGGCGACGCGACCGGTGGGGGTTCACAGCTCGAGGGTTTGCCGGCAAATCGCGGCTTGGATTGATAGGTTGATATGAGCGATTGACAGTCTACTCCTCTCCTACCGTCAGTTAATGACTCAGCCTTAGGGTATTGTCCGCACGATTTGGGCAATTTTCCCTCTATAAATTGCAGCCCATCCCCATACCATAGTTACTGATTTCTGCTTGGCGAGACCCAAATCAGAAAGAAATTTTAGGGTTCGACAGTAGAGTGAGGGTCAGAGAATTAGTCGTCGAATGTCCAGCTGGGTTGATTATTGTGGACGAAGAAGAAGAACATCTAGCCGGTCGAACCCAAGGTACAAATGGGATATTCAATCACTGTGATAATTTTGTTTAGGTTTTATATGAATTTCTCCTTCTCCAGACTCGAGTTGGGTTGTAGACTGTGTGTATGGTATTGAACCAAGATTTTCCCCTGTGTTGGGTGATTTATTTCATTATTTCGTTTCTATTGTATTGGGTTGAATTTGTTCTGTTATATTGCTGGGTTGGTGTTGTCCCCTGGTATTGGGTAGCATAAGCTCTGTATGGGGTAATTGGCTTCTGTGTATTGAATTAGATTGTTCCCCTGTGTTGAGTAATTTCGTATTTGGGTTGCTGTTTTGCTAGGTTGTTTATATCACACACTGTATTACATTGGGATGGTTCATTCAAATAATAAACTGGTATTGGATTTCTGTTGTTTGTGGGTTGGTTCTGAATTGGGAAAAACTCTGCTGGGTAAATTATTCATCTGTATTGGGCAAATGGTTTGATAATCGATGGGGTTGTTGTGTTGTGAACCTCTGTATGAGAACCATAAGGTTCAGGTAGCCTAAACTGGGTATAGGAATGAACTAGTGTTCAATGTTCACAGTTTTGTTAGGTTCGAACACTAGCCCTATTACCTTGTAACTCCATGAAACCAATTTTAGTTATACTGATACACTAATAAAAATAATTATTGTTTCATTATTTACTTAATTAATATTAAATATTAATTAAGTAAAATTAGTAAATTAATTATTATTTTTCGATATTTAATAATAAACAACAATTTTAAATATTTAATATTAAATAAATAAGGAATACTTAATATTTAACATTAAACACTAAATAAGGATAGTAAATGTTTAATGATTGTTTAAGTAATATTCAACAGTAATTAAGCAGGAATAAAGTGATAAAATAATAATTATTTATTATTTACCACTAAAATTAAGAAATAATTAATTAATTATTGGAAATAATTAAATATGAGTAAGGTTAAATAAATAATTAGTTATTATTTATTAATAAATAATAAATAAAGCTAATAAATGTTTAATTATTATTTAATAATAATAATAATTAAATATAAGTAAGGCCCATAAAATAATTATTTATAAATAATAAATAAAGATAATAAATATTTAATTATTATTTAATAACAATAATAATTAAATATGAATAAAGTTAATAAAATAATTATTTATTATTTAATAATAAATAAAGATAATAAATATTTAATTATTATTTAATAATAATAATAATTCAATATGGATAAGGTTAATAAAATAATTATTTATTATTTATTAATAAATAATAAATAAAGATAATAAATATTTAATTATTATTTAATAATAATAATAATTAAATATGGATAAAGTTAATAAAATAATTATTTATTATTTAATAGTAGATAAAGGTACCAAGTATTTAATTATTATTTAATAATAATAATAATAATTAAGTATGAATAAAGTTGTTGAGTAATAAGGATGAGAATTACTTAATCATTGCCGAAATAATAATTAAGTATAAGGGGGATTAATAAGCTGATTTTTATCCTTATTAAATAATGAGGATAAACACTTAAAGATTATTTTATTAATAGTAAATAGTAATTAAGTGTAATTAAATAAGTAACCAACTATTAGTAGTTGTCATTAAACCATGATGAATTTATTATTCTAATAATAAATAAAGGTTGTTGACCCATATTTAGGGACAATAAGGGTAATAATCTGAACACTCAAGAATAGTAATCATGATTAGCTAACAATTATTTCTAATAGCTAAAGATCATCAATAAATTTCTGTTTAGCTAATGTTAATTAGTAATTAAATATAGGTGATGAATTTTATCTGTTGAGTAAAAGGTATAGTAAGAGGTGCCAATATACAACTGTTAATTGATAAATCGACTTTACCCGATGATAGGTCACTCGAGAGCAATTAATTAAAGCTAAGATTTAAATTGTAGCTGAGCGAACAGGCAAGTTCCTAACCCTAAACTTCTTACATTATTGCAAGTTCTTCCTTACTCAATTTTTTTTTACCTTGAGCAATACCTCTAAAAACCTTATGCAGTATTTTATTTCATGCAAAAGGTATATATTATTGCAAGTATTCTTTAAGCTTGAATTTTATCTCCAAGCATGCTTTAAGTGGTCTAATTACTTTCAGAATTATCCCACATCTGTACATTTATTGACATTCGTGCATTCGAATTCGTATATTTAAATTCAGAAATCTCTAAACCATTCATGGTTAAGTCTGAACCCTTGTTCGGTCAGACAATTTTGTGAAAATTTATAAAAGCTATCCGAACCAATCAATGGTAAGGATTCTTAGACTGTATGAACACCCCTTTATTTATAGGGGAGTACCCCACGTACCGTATATAAGGTACAAATAGCAGAATTAAATGTTATGCATATACATAGGGTACGCGAGGCTAATCCCCTCAAGTACATTATTCTGTAGCCAGTAACCAGAGGGTCAACTAGCTATTGACTCCTCTGGAAGTTATCGTTCAAAGTCTATTTGACTATCAATTGTTCTAAAAGCATTTACTGTTCTTGCGTATGATTTTTCTATTGTTGAAATCCCCATGATATTCCTTCATCATGATATATCTTTATTGTTGTACTTTAAACTTGCTGGGCAAACTCGTTGCTCATTCTTGCTATATCATGACTTCATTGCAGCTAAACCCGAGACGTCAGGGAAGAACAAAGGGAAAGAAAAGATGAAATGATAAACGTCTCGTAGCTGACTTTAGATTCATGTGTTAGTTAATTTTCTGTTAATGTAATTTAAACCCTGCTAGCTATTTAGGGTATGGATTGTGTAAACGTTTAAGGTTATTCGTATTCTGGGACTAGTAACACCTTGTAATGAACAACGTATGTTTATTATATTCCGCACTTTTAGATATCATATGTTGTTAAAGGTGAATGTTTGTATTGGATCGTGATGACCAGATCCGGGTATTTGGAGACCCGAATTTGGGGGCGTCACAGATTTTGCATTTTTAAAGTTTATAACCTACGGCTTTGATACCAACCTGTGACACCCCTTAATTTAGGTACCAATACTCGAACTTGGTTCTCACGATCAACACATCCAATCACCTTTAATTAAGATATGATAACTAAATGCGGAATAAATAATCATACATTAATCATTCTAAAAGGTTTACAAATGGGTCCCAAGATCTATAATCCTAAATAATACATCACAAAGTTCCAAGGTAGCAATTAGAACTCGTGTTACATAAATATTACGTAATCGAAACATTGATACATAAGTCATGTTCGTCTGAAATCTAGTACTTCATCTTCTCCTTGCCCTTAACCATGCTCGAGCACTCGAGCTTAACTGCAATATTTCATGATATAGCAAGGGTGAGTAACGAGTTTGCTCAACAAGCTTAAAATGAATAAGAGATATATCATGAATGGTTATGAATAATAATAGCGTATTTCAACAATGAAAGAATTGATGAAGCAATTGAATGATATAATCAAAGTTCGAACGAAGATATGAAGATTGATTATTTACTGTCGAAAATCAAAATAGACTATGAACATACTCTAAGGCATCAGTCGCATTGACTAGCCCTCATTAGGTTACAACCACCAGAATGTGTACGCAAGGGGATCAACCTCTTGTACCTATGAATATGCATAGCATTTAATTCTGTTATGTACCGTCTTTCAGATACTTAGGATACTCCCTTTTTATCAAGGGTTTGGTCATTTCAGTCTAAGAGTCCATCCCAACAATAAGCTTGGATAGCATTTTGAATTACTTAACAAGCATATGTCTAGCTGAACCAATGGCTTAGACGTTTCTTCAAACGGTTGACGAATATTGGAACCTTAATTATCGAAGCAATTTTATACGACTATATTCAATTCAAAAGCACCATGTGCGAATATCAATATCATTGATGTGGAAAAATTGAAAACATTTAAACCACTTAGTGCATGCTTGAGAAACGAAACTTAGGTTCAAGATCATGTAAACAACAATTCATAAGAAGCTTAAGACCTCAGACTTTCACTAGGAAGCATACGATTAGAATCTTGCGATATGTACAAAGTTCAAGGCTAGGAACTTGCAATAAGAAGCGTGAGATTAGAAAACTAGCCTAAGTTCGTTATCTAGCCTAAATTCGGGTCCTTGAATTTAGAGTGCTTCTAGCCTAAATTCAAGGAACGTCTTTTGGCTGGTTAATCTAAGGTCAAAAATATCTACGAATATACTTCGGGTCTGGCTGACCTTCTGCCGACATGATTTTGGTTTCAGCTCCAGGTCAGAACCGTTCGTAGTTCGAGGATCTCTTCGGGCTCGATGTACTTTGAGTTTTGCTTCGGGAAGCTAAAGGTTTAGGTCTCATTTTTAAGATTTTGGCTTCAGAGTTATGACTTTGGAAGTCGGGTCCAAACCTTACAGATACCAGCGGTTCGGCTTCGACTACAGATTCCACTTCGGGAACCATCCTATAGTCTAGGGTCGGGTAACCACTATTACTTAACCCCATGGCCTAGGTCCATGAGTTCGGGGTGAGGTGACGAGTCTCATCGGACAACTTCAATCCTTCCGATATTACTAGGTAACAAGGATAATGTCATTAATACTACTCTACTCTCAGTTACTAACCAGTTCTTTATCCAAATATAGCATGCAGTGCCTGCACAACACTCTATGACTCAGTGTTTAACATTACTCTAACATCCAACTAAGCATGCTTAACCAAACCCCAACTGACTCAATCAATCGGGAAATCTACTGAATAAGAAAAGACTAATACTTGAACTGAAAAGAAAGGGCCTCACCTCTTCGGAGCTTTGTTTGGTCTCTACCTATATTTCTGATTCAGCTCATCTCTCCGAACGGCAATAACACCTTCTTCAAATTACTCTTACCTCACACTATCTCTCTTATATCAGACTAATAAATTCAGCAAGCTCTACAAGAGAAATGAGGTCTCTATTTATAGAGGATCCTTTATCCAATCATGGGTCATTACCCCGTCTTTTAGACTGGTTTTAACAGAATTAACTGTTGGTCATGCGAGGTTTGGTGGAAAACTTTACCAACCCCCTCCCTGTGACGCCCCCAAATTCGAGTCTCCAAATACCCGGATCTGGTCATCACGATCCAACACAATCTTCACCTTTGACAACATATGATATCTAAAAGTGCGGAATATAATAAACATAAGTTGTTCATTTAAGGTGTTACTAGTCCCAGAATACAATTAACCTTAATCAAGTACATCAACCCATACCCTAAGTAACTATTAGGGTTTAAATTACATGAACAGTAATTAAACTAACACATGAGTCTAAGTCTGCTACGAGAAGTCTATCATTTCATCTTTTCTTTCCCTTTGTTCTTCCCTGACGTCTCGGGTTTGGCTGCAATGAAGTCATGATATAGCAAGAATGAGCAACGAGTTTGCCCAGCAAGTTTAAAGTACAACAATAGAGATATATCATGATGAAGGGATATTAAAAAAAGGATTTCAACAATAGAATAAATCAGAAGCAAGAACAATAAATGCTTTTAGAACAATTGATAGTCAAATAGACTTTGAACGATAACTTCCAGAGGAGTCAATAGCTGGTTGACCCTCTGGTTACTGGCTACAGAATAACGTACTTGAGGGGATCAGCCTCGCGTACCCTATGTATATGCATAACATTTAATTCTGCTATTTGTACCTTATATACGGTACGTGGGGTACTCCCCTATAAATAAAGGGGTGTTCATACAGTCTAAGAATCCTTACCATTGATTGGTTCGGATAGCTTTTATAAATTCTCACAAAATTGTCTGACCGAACAAGGGTTCAGACTTAACCATGAATGGTTCATAAAACTTCTGAATCTAATTCAATATTCGAATTCAAATGCATGAGCGCGAATGCCAATAAATACACAAATGTGGAATAATTTTAAAAGTAATTAGACCACTTATAACATGCTTGGAGGTAAAATTCAAGCTTAAAGAATACTTGCAATAATATATACCCTTTGCATGAATTAAAATACTGCATAAGGTTTTAGAAGTAGTGCTCAAGGTAAAAAGTTGAGTAAGGAAGAACTTGCAATAATGTAAGAAGTTTAGGGTTAGGAACTTGCAGAAATCAAAGTTCGGGATAGAAGACTTGCCTGTTTGCTCAGCTACAGATAAATTCTAGCTTTAATTACTTGACCGTGGATAACCTATCAGTTGGTAGAATTGGTTTATCCATTAGCATTGCGTAATTATACCCACTTATGCTATCCATTTAGCAGATAAATAATTCACCGAACTTAATTACTACCTAGCCATCAGCTAACAAAAATTTAATGACCTCTATTTATTATTTAAACAGATAATAATTAATCAGGGTCACTTATCATTTGAATACTCCAATTATTACCTTTAATTGTCTCCAGGTATGGTCTAACAATCCTTATTTATCATTTATAAAATAAATTCATTTTGGTTTAAAGATAACAGAAAACCATTAATCAATTATTTAGTTGATCCACTCTTAATCACTATTTACTTTAGGGGTAATTTAGTAATCATTAACCTTGTCTCTTATTCAACATTGATTTAATACTTGACACACTTAATATATTTAATTAATCATTAAGTGTTTATAATCACTATTTATTAAGGGTCAATGCTAAATAATTAACTTATAAATCTCCCTTATACTTAATCATTATTTCATTAATGATTAAGTAGTTAATTCCCTTCTTATTTAATAACTTTATTACTACTTAAGTATCATTAAATATTAAATAATAATTAAATATTTATTATCTTTATTTATTATTTATTGGAAAAATAATAAATAATTATTTTATTAACTTTATTCATATTTTAATTATTATTATTGTTAAATAATAATTAAATATTTATTATCTTTATTTATTATTTATTGGAAAAATAATAAATAATTATTTTATTAACTTTATTCATATTTAATTATTATTATTGTTAAATAATAATTAAATATTTATTATCTTTATTTATTATTTATTGGAAAAATAATAAATAATTATTTTATTAACTTAATTCATATTTAATTATTATTATTGTTAAATAATAATTAAATATTTATTATCTTTATTTATTATTTATTGAAAAAAATAATAAATAATTATTTTATTAACTTTATTCATATTTAATTATTATTTAATATTAATTAAATAATAATTAAATATTTGTTATTTATTGAAAATGATTAATTACTATATAAATTTTATTTAGTAACGTAACACCAATTAGTTCGCAAATGTATTATTAACCTAAATTAATTACCCATTAATTAAGCCAGCACTTGAATAGTGACAACAATTAGGCCCCATTTGCTAATTAGCTTTGTTTAAACAAATAACTGAATTACAAAAAAAAAAAAAAAAAAAAAAAAAAAAACAGTTTGGGAAGTGACTGAATTACTGCCTAATTCCCTTGAACATCACAATTCCTGCAATACCATTTCGACCCAAACCAATAGTTTGTCAACCTAGTGGGGGGTTATTTAATTCCAGTTACAAGAACATACTAGAACTCAACCAAGAGCAACATACATTATTCAGACACCAGATTTCTTAATCAAGCCAACACAGATACGAATTCAAAACAAATGTATGGTATAGACTTGACACCTTCAACTGCTAGAACCGTTAAGGTCCCTCACAACAACTGTCATAGTATTCATATATTCACAAGGTTTATTACACCATCACAGTATATGATTCAACCCATAGAATACCCAGATTTCTCAATTCACACAAACAATAATTTCAAAACAAAGGTATAGTATGAATTAACATTATCCTCTGTTAGAACCTCTAAGGTCCACCAGTTTCCCAACAAAGAACTAGCACAGTACAATACAGCCTAAATACAGAAAGAACTAAAACAACCCACAGAAAATTATACGACATTCTAACTAGAGGACTAGCACAGTTTGCTCACTGGTATACCTTGGGTCTGATCGATGGGCCGTCCTTCTCCTTCTACCGAAATACGCAGTGAAGCCGGCAGTCATTCACGGCTTGATTCCTCCCCCTGCTCCCTTCTCTATCGATAACTCTCTCTCTCAATTTTGGGCTCACACACCAGAAATCAGCAGCTAAGGTATGGGGATGGGGGTTTAATTTATAGAAGGATTTATTATTTTTTTTTTTCCCAATTATTTGGATAAAACCCTAAATTGGTTAATGACCGTCGGTAAGGAGAGGGGAGTGGTTGCTCGTTTCACATCACCAGCTGCGGCTTGCCGTCCCTTCCTCGAGCCGTGTACCCTCACCGGTCAAGTCGCCGGATTTCCTGGAATCCCTTTGGTCCGGACGTTGAACCTTCAGTCGCCCCCTTCAACCCTTGAATCGCCCGTTGGTTTCTCCCTTCGTCGCCGGCGCACGCCTGGCGACACGCCCTTGTCACGTCCGATTAGATCGACGGCTTGGTTATGCTTGGCTGTTTGATCTGAGGCTTGGGGTTCGCTAGGGTTTGATCTCTCTTCTCCTTTACTCGGTCCTTCCTTCCTAATTTACCTTCTTTCCTTGTTGGCTGATTCGAAATCCTCCATATGAATTACCGGTTGCACAAATTAAAGGAAACGGATCGACCCACTTGATTGACCCAACCCGCTGGAAATCGGTTTGGGCTTACCCACTAGTTGGGCCGGCTGGTTTAAATCAAAATGGTGACCCAAGTGGAAAATAATAAGGTTTGGGTTTAATCTAACAAGATGGGAACTTGGGCCAGTCCAAATAAGATGATAAAATAAGAATAAAATAAAAGGGATGACCCAAATAAGTTATAAGCCTTATGCCCCTATCATTTTAATTGAATAATTAATTAAATTAATTAATTAATTAATTAGTTAAATACTTGTTTTACCAAAAATCCTTGATCCGAATTATTTAATAAAATAAATTTATTTATTATTTTCCCAAATTTCTGGCAAATCGAATCTCAAGGTCAACTCACTAATTTAATTAAACTATCAATGAGTACCTTTAACGCACAGAAAATTATCGGGCCATGTAATTATATAGTTAATTAATAGTACCCACATGGATCCAATTAAGTTTGAAAATTAAATATAATGAATTTATTTATTAAAAAAAAATCTTATACAGTGTTTAAAATTTCTGGACATTACATCCTCTCCCCCTTATAAAAATTCCGTCCTCGGAATTTCAATCTAAGGCCACTCAAACAACTGAGGGTAATTTGCTCTCATTTTCTCTTCGAGCTCCCACGTAGCTTCTTCCACCGCGTGGTTCCTCCAGAGAACTTTAACCGAATGAATGATTTTATTCCTCAGCTTCTGCTCTTTTCTATCTAGTATTTGAACAGGGATCTCCTCGTACGATAAATCCCTTTCGACTTGAATTGGTTCATAGGAGATGACATGTTTGTAGTCTGGCTTATACGGACGCAACACTGATACGTGAAACACGTTGTGAATGTGCTCAAGTTCAGGAGGTAATGCTACCTCATACGCCACTTCGCCGATCCGCCTCAAAATTTCAAACGGTCCTATGAACCTAGGGCTCAATTTACCCTTCTTCCCAAAACGAATCTTTCCTTTCCAGGGAGATACCTTTAGAAACACAAAGCTACCAACTTCAAAATCTCGTTTCTGGCGATGTAAGTCGGCGTACTTCTTTTGGCGATCCTGGGCTGCTACTAACCGTTGTCTTATTACTTTAATAATTTCCACGGTTTGTTGTACCAATTCTGGCCCGAACAATCTTCGTTCACCAACTTCATCCCAACACAACGGTGTTCGACACTTCCTTCCATACAATGCTTCGTACGGTGGCATACCAATGCTAGCATGGTAGCTATTATTGTAGGCGAACTCTACTAGTGGCAAGTGATCGTCCCAGCTACCATTTAAGTCCATCACAACTGCTCGGAGCATATCCTCTAGAGTCTGAATTGTTCGCTCACTTTGACCATCAGTCTGAGGATGATATGCCGTACTCATTCTTAACTGTGTTCCCAGTCTCTCCTGTAGACTCCTCCAAAAATTTGACGTGAAGCGCGGATCTCTGTCAGATACAATAGACACCGGCACTCCATGTCGTGATACTATCTCCTTCACGTAGAGCTTCGCTAACTGCTCCAATTTGTACCTGATCTTGATCGGTAGAAAATGGGCAGATTTGGTCAATCGATCTACGATCACCCAAATGGCGTCTAGACCCTTTTGAGTTGTCGGGAGTCCTACCACAAAATCCATAGTAATGTGCTCCCATTTCCATTCTGGAATCTCTAAGGGTTGCAACAATCCGCTCGGCCGTTGGTGCTCCGCCTTGATCCGTTGACAAGTTAAACACCGGCTGACGAACTCTGCAACTTCCCCTTTCAAATGCGGCCACCAATAATGCTGACGAAGGTCTTGATACATCTTGGTGCTACCTGGATGCACCGAAAATCTCGTATTATGGGCCTCCTGCAAAATTTCTTCCCTTAGGTCCGGTACATAGGGTATCCAGATCCTTCCCTCGAATCTCAGCAATCCTGTGCTGTCAACCTTATACTTCGAGGCTTTTCCCTCCGATAACTGTTTCTTAATGCCAATACATTCCTCGTCAAATTCTTGAGCCTCCTGTATCCTATCCAGTAGAGTTGGACCTACCGTCACGGCGAACACCCTTTCGTCCACCTCCATTGGATACCTAACTTCCAGCTCCAGACGTTCGAAGTCTCGTATCAATTCCTCCTGGACTGTCAGCTGCATCAATTTCACCTTGCCTTTTCTACTCAAGGCATCAGCCACTACATTTGCCTTGCCCGGATGGTACAGAATTTCACAGTCGTAGTCCTTGATCAATTCTAACCATCGGCGTTGCCTCATGTTCAGCTCCTTTTGAGTGAAGATATATTTCAGACTTTTGTGATCTGTATATATCTCACACTTCTCCCCATATAGGTAGTGCCTCCAAATCTTCAAAGCGAACACCACCGCGGCTAACTCCAGGTCATGAGTCGGGTAACCCTTCTCATAATCTTTCAGCTGACGTGATGCGTACGCCACGACCTTGCCGTGTTGCATCAGTACACAGCCAAGACCCTTGTGTGACGCGTCGCTATACACTACAAAACCCCCAGTGTTGTCTGGTAAGGTCAACACTGGTGCTTGGCTGAGTCTCTTCTTCAATTCCATGAAACTCTCCTCACACTTCTCCGACCAAACAAACTTGACTGTTTTCCTGGTGAGATTGGTCAACGGCGATGCTATCTTGGAAAAATCCTGGATGAATCTTCGATAGTATCCCGCTAATCCCAAGAAACTCCGGATCTCTGTCGGCGTCTTCGGCTGTTCCCAGTTGATAACTGCTTCTACTTTTGCTGGGTCCACCGAAACACCATTCTTGTCTATGACATGACCCAGAAACTGTACCCTCTGCAACCAAAACTCACACTTAGAAAACTTTGCATATAATTTCTCCTTCCTGAGAGCTTCTAATACAATCCTTAAGTGTTCAGCATGCTCCTCCTCTGTCTCCGAATACACCAAGATGTCATCGATGAATACGACTACGAACTTGTCCAAGTACTGCTTGAACACTCTGTTCATCATATCCATGAATGCTGCTGGCGCATTCGTCAATCCGAATGACATTACCAGGAACTCGAAGTGTCCATAACGAGTCCTGAATGTAGTCTTCGGGATATCTTCCTGTCTCACCTTCAGCTGATGGTAGCCGGTTCTTAAATCGATCTTTGAAAAGTACTTCGCTCCCTTGAGTTGATCGAACAGATCGTCAATTCTAGGAAGTGGATACCTATTCTTAATAGTAACTTTGTTCAACTCCCGATAGTCGATACAAAGCCTCATTGAACCGTCTTTCTTCTTTACAAACAGAACTGGCGCTCCCCACGGAGACACGCTCGGTCTGATATAACCCTTATCCAACAGTTCCTGCAGTTGCACCATCAATTCTTTCATCTCTACAGGTGCCATTCGATACGGCGGCTTCGATATTGGTGCGGTTTCTGGTGCCAAATCGATAACGAACTCGATTTCCCTGTCCGGCGGCAGTCCCGGAAGCTCTTCGGGAAAGACGTCGGTGAATTCTCTCACGACTGGTAATTTGACTTCATCTCATCCCCTACTCGACGAGTATCAACCACATGGGCCAAATAACATTCGCAACCCTTCTTGAGTAATCTCCTTGTTTGCATCATAGTAAGACAACAAGATTGGCTTGGTGGCTTACTGCCGTAAAATACTACCTTCGACTTATTAGGAGTCTTCAGGTGTACACACTTTTCCTTACAAATCAATAATAACTGCTCCGTGGGTTGATAGCCAATCCATTCCCAGGATTACGTCAAACTCTCCCAGTCGAATTGGTATCAAATCCACATTGAGCTTAAATCCTCGCAATTCAACACAACAATTCTTATGAATGCAGTCTATGGGGATAACTTCCTTGTTTGCTACTTCTACATTCATGGGGTGTTCTAACTTTTCGCAAGGTACATGTAACTGACTAGCAAATTCTTCGGAAACAAAAGAACAAGTAGCACCCGAATCAAATAACACATATGCATTTATATCATTGATTGGGATGATACCTGACACCACGTCCTTGGATTCCATTGCATCCTGGACTGTCATGTTGAACGTGCGGGCTGTTGGCCTGTTGGCTTGACTGGCTGGTGCCCCATAGCTCAGCCGGTTATTGTTCCCGCTGTTGTTGTTGTTGTTGTTGTTGTTTCGGTTGCCACTCCCAGCGTCGCCCTTCCTCTTTGGACAATCCTTGATCTGGTGGCCAGGTGATCCACGGGAGAAACAACCTCCCTTTGGTTTGTTCTGACATTGGGGAGCCATGTGCCCCGGTTGCCCGCATTTGTAGCAAACGCTTTTTCCCTTCATACACTCCCCCGTGTGGTTCTTACCACAATTACTGCACCTGCCTGGTTTCCTTGCCTCCCCTCCAGACTGGTTTCCTCCGGGTTTATTGCTCCCGAAAGATTGGCTCTCACTCCATTTCCGTTTGTTGGGGTTACTGCCCCCACTGCTTCCTGCCCTAGGACCCTCATGTCCCTTCTTCTTCTCGTGATTGTATTTGGCCAGGGCCTCACTGCCACCCTCTGCAATGATTGCCCTCTCCATTAATTCTGCGAATGTTCTGATTTTTAATACAGCCACAGAACGGTATAACCATGGCTTCAACCCCTGCTCAAACCTGCGAGCTTTCCTTTCCTCGGTGCTGACTTGGTGAGCTGCAAACCGTGCCAACTCATTAAACTTAGCCGCGTACTCAGCCACAGACATGTTTCCTTGTTTCAGCTCCAGGAACTTGATCTCCATCTCCTGCTTCATGCTCTCTGGAAAGTAATTTTCCAAGAACATCTCCTTAAAACGATCCCAAGCGACAGTGCCTTCTTCAACTCGGCCCCGATTGGCCTTCCACCAATAGTTGGCTTCTCCTTTTAGCATGAAAGTGGCAAAACTTGTTTTCTGTTCCTCTGCCACCCTTGCTACTTCAAAGACCTTCTCTATCTCTTCTATCCAGGTCTGCGCCTCGATTGGGTTAAGAGTTCCCTTGAACTCAGGTGGTCCGACCAATTTGAAATCTTTAAAGTTTGCCAGATGATGCGCTGGCTCAGCTGCTGCTTGAGTCACTACCGGTGGGGGTCTGGATTGCATAGCCTCGGCCAGCATCTCCGCGAACATTCTCATGGGGTTGGTTTGGTCTCCAACCTCACTTTCTGACTCTTCGACCTGTCGGTTACGTGGTCGTCCCCTTGGCGGCATGTTTGGATAAGGAAAATCCGCTGACTTTTACCTATAGTGTTATATTTTACATGACATGTTATTAAAATAAACAATTAAAGGTAAAATATTTATCAACACATTTGATTTAAGTGAAACATCTGCATTTATATTCATATACCACCGTTTGTTACAAGACGAAACCTGTGGCATACTGCTATAAATGCGCCACTGTGCCCTACCAAACATCCCCTAAAACAAAAAGTGGGGAATGATACTGCCCATCTCTAAGGCAACGAAAGTTGGGGTTTGACTACTACCCCAACAAGAAAGCAAATAAAATGTTTCACAATACAAATATGCATACGTCCCTAATATAACAAAAGTGGGACTGACTGTACTAAAGAAAATCAACTGCTCCATCAAATCACTGCTCATCACGACGGATCCGAGCCTGCTGACGAGAGAATGCTCCATCCCCGACCCTGCGACGAACAGAGCGACTGGACTCCCCCATCTCAACCCGGGGTCTCCTGTAGGCTGCATCTAGGGCATGGCCTAGGGTCTCTATCCTCACAGATCTGGCCTCTAACTGGTCCTCCAATAGGTCAACTCTACTTGCTGCTCTGACCCAGGCATCCCTTACTCGGACATTCTCAGCAACCTCTAGCCCAATCTCGAACCTCATAGCCTCCTGTTTCGCCCTCAGGTGGGCGATCTGTAAATCCCTCTGCTCCAGTCTCTCCCTCAACTCAGCGTTTCGGGCCACTAGCTGATGTAGCAGTGGTCCGACCTGCTGTGCCGAGGACTCGTAGCCCTGCAGCTGTACCTTGGCCACTCCCAAGTCATGGTCGAGCTGGTAGGCCAGGTCTCTATACTGGTCCTCCATATACTGATGGGTCTGGTTCTGCTCCTGCAATTGAGCAATCTGACCCTCCAGCTCCTCGGTCCTGCTGGTCAGTCCCTCGATAATATCGTCAGCAGTGGATCCCATGCCATCCACATAAGCAGGTGGCTCCTCCCCCTCGGTCTCAGGGTCCTCCTCCTCTGGGTCTTGACTGCCCGACCTCATCACTCTACCCACAACGGGCTCCGGTAACTCCCTCTGGTAATCCTCCTCCGGCTCGGACTCCTCTAGCGGTACTCCTGGGGCAGTAGGAGCATACCCCACCAGCTGCTCAGCAACTACTGGGATGTCTATAAATACCTCCTCCTCCTCACGGGCTCCACTGGTCCCTCCTATATCAGCCATCCTACAAACACACAAAAAACTAACATTAGTACAACAATAAAATATATTCATTGAAGAAATGAAGTTATATTTCATTGGGTACTACTCGACTCGATGAATTCCCCAATTCATCAAAACCACATATGATAAATCTCCTCGATTTATCCCCTAACACTCAATACGAGTTTACTATGAAGGTTATAACCTAGGTTTCGCGATCCTAAAGTTTATAACCTACAGCTCTGATACCAACCTGTGACGCCCCCAAATTCGGGTCTCCAAATACCCGGATCTGGTCATCACGATCCAACACAATCTTCACCTTTGACAACATATGATATCTAAAAGTGCGGAATATAATAAACATAAGTTGTTCATTTAAGGTGTTACTAGTCCCAGAATACAATTAACCTTAATCAAGTACATCAACCCATACCCTAAGTAACTATTAGGGTTTAAATTACATGAACAGTAATTAAACTAACACATGAATCTAAGTCTGCTACGAGAAGTCTATCATTTCATCTTTTCTTTCCCTTTGTTCTTCCCTGACGTCTCGGGTTTGGCTGCAATGAAGTCATGATATAGCAAGAATGAGCAACGAGTTTGCCCAGCAAGTTTAAAGTACAACAATAGAGATATATCATGATGAAGGGATATTAAAAAAAGGATTTCAACAATAGAATAAATCAGAAGCAAGAACAATAAATGCTTTTAGAACAATTGATAGTCAAATAGACTTTGAACGATAACTTCCAGAGGAGTCAATAGCTGGTTGACCCTCTGGTTACTGGCTACAGAATAACGTACTTGAGGGGATCAGCCTCGCGTACCCTATGTATATGCATAACATTTAATTCTGCTATTTGTACCTTATATACGGTACGTGGGGTACTCCCCTATAAATAAAGGGGTGTTCATACAGTCTAAGAATCCTTACCATTGATTGGTTCGGATAGCTTTTATAAATTCTCACAAAATTGTCTGACCGAACAAGGGTTCAGACTTAACCATGAATGGTTCATAAAACTTCTGAATCTAATTCAATATTCGAATTCAAATGCATGAGCGCGAATGCCAATAAATACACAGATGTGGAATAATTTTAAAAGTAATTAGACCACTTATAGCATGCTTGGAGGTAAAATTCAAGCTTAAAGAATACTTGCAATAATATATACCCTTTGCATGAATTAAAATACTGCATAAGGTTTTAGAAGTAGTGCTCAAGGTAAAAAGTTGAGTAAGGAAGAACTTGCAATAATGTAAGAAGTTTAGGGTTAGGAACTTGCAGAAATCAAAGTTCGGGATAGAAGACTTGCCTGTTTGCTCAGCTACAGATAAATTCTAGCTTTAATTACTTGACCGTGGATAACCTATCAGTTGGTAGAATTGGTTTATCCATTAGCATTGCGTAATTATACCCACTTATGCTATCCATTTAGCAGATAAATAATTCACCGAACTTAATTACTACCTAGCCATCAGCTAACAAAAATTTAATGACCTCTATTTATTATTTAAACAGATAATAATTAATCAGGGTCACTTATCATTTGAATACTCCAATTATTACCTTTAATTGTCTCCAGGTATGGTCTAACAATCCTTATTTATCATTTATAAAATAAATTCATTTTGGTTTAAAGATAACAGAAAACCATTAATCAATTATTTAGTTGATCCACTCTTAATCACTATTTACTTTAGGGGTAATTTAGTAATCATTAACCTTGTCTCTTATTCAACATTGATTTAATACTTGACACACTTAATATATTTAATTAATCATTAAGTGTTTATAATCACTATTTATTAAGGGTCAATGCTAAATAATTAACTTATAAATCTCCCTTATACTTAATCATTATTTCATTAATGATTAAGTAGTTAATTCCCTTCTTATTTAATAACTTTATTACTACTTAAGTATCATTAAATATTAAATAATAATTAAATATTTATTATCTTTATTTATTATTTATTGGAAAAATAATAAATAATTATTTTATTAACTTTATTCATATTTAATTATTATTATTGTTAAATAATAATTAAATATTTATTATCTTTATTTATTATTTATTGGAAAAATAATAAATAATTATTTTATTAACTTTATTCATATTTAATTATTATTATTGTTAAATAATAATTAAATATTTATTATCTTTATTTATTATTTATTGGAAAAATAATAAATAATTATTTTATTAACTTAATTCATATTTAATTATTATTATTGTTAAATAATAATTAAATATTTATTATCTTTATTTATTATTTATTGAAAAAAATAATAAATAATTATTTTATTAACTTTATTCATATTTAATTATTATTATTGTTAAATAATAATTAAATATTTATTATCTTTATTTATTATTTATTGGAAAAATAATAAATAATTATTTTATTAACTTTATTTCATATTTAATTATTATTTAATATTAATTAAATAATAATTAAATATTTGTTATTTATTGAAAATGATTAATTACTATATAAATTTTATTTAGTAACGTAACACCAATTAGTTCGCAAATGTATTATTAACCTAAATTAATTACCCATTAATTAAGCCAGCACTTGAATAGTGACAACAATTAGGCCCCATTTGCTAATTAGCTTTGTTTAAACAAATAACTGAATTACAAAAAAAAAAAAAAAAAAAAAAAAAAAAAAACAGTTTGGGAAGTGACTGAATTACTGCCTAATTCCCTTGAACATCACAATTCCTGCAATACCATTTCGACCCAAACCAATAGTTTGTCAACCTAGTGGGGGGTTATTTAATTCCAGTTACAAGAACATACTAGAACTCAACCAAGAGCAACATACATTATTCAGACACCAGATTTCTTAATCAAGCCAACACAGATACGAATTCAAAACAAATGTATGGTATAGACTTGACACCTTCAACTGCTAGAACCGTTAAGGTCCCTCACAACAACTGTCATAGTATTCATATATTCACAAGGTTTATTACACCATCACAGTATATGATTCAACCCATAGAATACCCAGATTTCTCAATTCACACAAACAATAATTTCAAAACAAAGGTATAGTATGAATTAACATTATCCTCTGTTAGAACCTCTAAGGTCCACCAGTTTCCCAACAAAGAACTAGCACAGTACAATACAGCCTAAATACAGAAAGAACTAAAACAACCCACAGAAAATTATACGACATTCTAACTAGAGGACTAGCACAGTTTGCTCACTGGTATACCTTGGGTCTGATCGATGGGCCGTCCTTCTCCTTCTACCGAAATACGCAGTGAAGCCGGCAGTCATTCACGGCTTGATTCCTCCCCCTGCTCCCTTCTCTATCGATAACTCTCTCTCTCAATTTTGGGCTCACACACCAGAAATCAGCAGCTAAGGTATGGGGATGGGGGTTTAATTTATAGAAGGATTTATTTTTTTTTTTTCCCAATTATTTGGATAAAACCCTAAATTGGTTAATGACCGTCGGTAAGGAGAGGGGAGTGGTTGCTCGTTTCACATCACCAGCTGCGGCTTGCCGTCCCTTCCTCGAGCCGTGTACCCTCACCGGTCAAGTCGCCGGATTTCCTGGAATCCCTTTGGTCCGGACGTTGAACCTTCAGTCGCCCCCTTCAACCCTTGAATCGCCCGTTGGTTTCTCCCTTCGTCGCCGGCGCACGCCTGGCGACACGCCCTTGTCACGTCCGATTAGATCGACGGCTTGGTTATGCTTGGCTGTTTGATCTGAGGCTTGGGGTTCGCTAGGGTTTGATCTCTCTTCTCCTTTACTCGGTCCTTCCTTCCTAATTTACCTTCTTTCCTTGTTGGCTGATTCGAAATCCTCCATATGAATTACCGGTTGCACAAATTAAAGGAAACGGATCGACCCACTTGATTGACCCAACCCGCTGGAAATCGGTTTGGGCTTACCCACTAGTTGGGCCGGCTGGTTTAAATCAAAATGGTGACCCAAGTGGAAAATAATAAGGTTTGGGTTTAATCTAACAAGATGGGAACTTGGGCCAGTCCAAATAAGATGATAAAATAAGAATAAAATAAAAGGGATGACCCAAATAAGTTATAAGCCTTATGCCCCTATCATTTTAATTGAATAATTAATTAAATTAATTAATTAATTAATTAGTTAAATACTTGTTTTACCAAAAATCCTTGATCCGAATTATTTAATAAAATAAATTTATTTATTATTTTCCCAAATTTCTGGCAAATCGAATCTCAAGGTCAACTCACTAATTTAATTAAACTATCAATGAGTACCTTTAACGCACAGAAAATTATCGGGCCATGTAATTATATAGTTAATTAATAGTACCCACATGGATCCAATTAAGTTTGAAAATTAAATATAATAAATTTATTTATTAAAAAAAAATCTTATACAGTGTTTAAAATTTCTGGACATTACACTCCCCTTCTAGCCATGCCCAGAAATCCTTAGATTAGACTTTTGATCAGCGAAGTAGGGAAGTAGGCCATTGGCCTGATGCGGCAGATTGTACTTCCACGCAACAATTAAAAATTGATTAGCCCTCATAGTAAAGGTCACGTAGTCGGCAAATCCCTGATTTGGGCCTATTAAAACTAACTAACCAGCTTACAAGCCCACACAGTTAACTTGGGTCGGATTGGTTTAATGAAATAAAAGGACCAGTCCACTATTAAGAGTTCTTAGTGGAGCTATTTATCAACTAGCTACAAGACCCTTTCGCAAACAGCTACTTAGGCTTGCTTAAAATCATAACCAAGGCTAGTCCATTATAGTTGGACTATTAATTCCATTCACATTCGATCACATATAGACACCCAAATCATTTAAGGGTTTAAACATAATATGCCTAATGACTCAATAATCAGAGATTAAAATTATTGACCTTAATAATATTGTTTGAAAATCGTGGTCATTACATCTCCACACCAAGTGGACATTGAAAAAAGAAGGCTCAAAGGTTTATGCAGGGCCTAAAACCCTAGCTCTACAACAAAATATAAGTATTGCAAATTTCCATTGAAGATACTCACAAGAATTGTGCGTCAAAATTAGGGGAAATAAGTTATCGGTAGATTTAATTCCAATTAAACTGGCAAATGTAGCGATTCGAAATTTTCGGATAATATTAAAATAAGTATTTAATAGAAAAAAAAATTTATTTTGACATTATATTATATTACATGGTATGGGTGATTACGTGCAGTGTAATATGTGCGTGTATGCGATATGGTAAATACAATAATTTATATTTACTATATTTAATAAATTATTAGAAACAATTTATAATGAGAAAGTAATAAAATTATTATTGTATTTGATTTATTATACTGCTTTTATGAATAATTGCAGTATAATATATGTATGGAATGCGATGTGATAAATATAATTGTATATATATTTATTACATATATTTGTTGTTAATGATGTATAAATATGATGAGTGTGTTTTATACACACAATTTGGGTACTTTTGGCCTTGATAATTTGCAAGTCTTTAGGTATTTTATGTGGTTTTTATGTATTTTTTATCTTATTTATACATAAATTAGTTTTTAGTTATTTTTACATGTTTTATGTTACGTTGATGCATTTTCATTATGTTTGTAGGAATTGAAATAAATACCACTCGGATCGTTATTCGTATTGACTCAAGGTCCGTGCCTGGACGTTTGTGCCCGAATGGTAGTATGATGGAAATTTGTGCTTGGCGACGCTCAGTGCTTAATTTGATAACAATTGGTAGTTGGGCGTGCATGGCGTCGGAATGCGTGCACGGCGTCAGGATGCGTGCACGGCGTGCGGCGTCGCAAAGCCACGAGGGCAAGCCCGTGCTTAGATATTCGTGCCCGAATAATAACACGGTGAAAATTTATGTTTGGCGATGCTCGAGGCTTAATTTGATGACATTTGGTAGTTGGGCGTGCACGGCGTCGGAAAGCGTGCACGGCGTGCGGCGTCGACCAAGCCGCGGGCACGGCGTGCGGCAGACGGGGCACCATCGTGCGGCCCAAGCGCATGGGCGCGGCGTGCGGGCGCGCGCTGGGTGTGCGGGCGTGTTGGCGCGCTGGGCGTGCGGGCGTGTGCGGCGGGCGCGGGCGCTGGGCGCTGGGCAGCCTCGGCGTTGGGCGCGCGCGCGCGGGGCTCGGCCGGCTCGGCAGCACTCGGCAGTTGGGCGTGTGCCCAGCGTGCGGCCCAGGCGCTTGGCGCGGGCGCGCGCGCTGGCGTGCGGGAGCGCGGCGCGGGCGTGCGGGGCAGCAGGCGTGGGCGTGCGGCCAGCTTGCGGCCCAGGCGCTGGGCGCTGGCGTGCGGGCGCACGGCGTCGTGCTGAGTGCGATTCCAGCTGGCCTTTTGGTGCGATCTGAGCGGATTTTTGACCCATAATATGATTTAGGCACTATATAATATCTCATTGGGGCTTCATATTTCAAAAACTAGGGATTGGGAGGCTACACTAAAACACCAATTTGAGAGCAAAAGTGCTGCAATACAAGGAAAAACTCAGCACAAGCCAAAGAACCAAGAAGGAAGGGATTGTCAAGGCATATCTAGACCTTGGGAGGCTGCACATACATCATCAAGAAGAGCTTGAGGGCTACAAATCAAGAAAATTCCAGCAACAAGCTCAGGAGCAAAAGGAGAAACGAATGCCAAATGAAGAGGAAAAGCTAGAGATTGACATCAACCAAGCAAGCAACAAATGAATATCTTCTAAATGGGTTTTATCATCTCTTGCTTTCCTTTGAATTTGTATATCAATTTTATGATGAACACCATGTGTTTGATGTTTTGCTTAGCTACCATGAACTAAAGCTTGTATTCTAAGATTTCAATGGAACACAACACATAGTTGAATTGAATTCTCTCTCTATTGATTTTAGTTATTCATTTGTGAATTGATTGTCATAACCTTTGCTTTCTAGATTAATTGCTTGGCCCGTAATTACCTTGGGAACCTATATGAACTTGACGAACGGATTATAGGTTAAGACCTAGTTATGATAACATGCGAGAGTATAGATTATTGTGGGTTATTAATCGGATTAAGTGACTCGTGTCTTATTAATTATCTGCAATAATAGATATCTTGATAGTAATTGGGATAGATATATACCTAATTACCGCATGCAACCAATTGAGAATCTAGTCTTAATGACTTCCGATGTGAAAGTTGGTAATTGAGGGGAGGATTAATTAGATTTGGTGACACGTGTCTACTAATCATTCCTGAAATTAGTCTCTTGATAGTGCATAGGATAGACATATACCTATGCACTGCTTAGGAAGATTCGTGATTGACCATCGACAAAGGCTCTTATGTAGTTTTGATTTCTCGGTTGTCAATTCGTATGTTATAACTGATTGAAAAGAGAGAGTTAGGAGATTCAAACGAAGTGTTGGGGGAAATTGCAATCTTAGACTTGTTAATATTAGATTTAATTATCTTTTACTTGATTATTATTATCTTATTCACTACCAACAACAAAAATATCAAATCATCATTTGTCTAATTAAAATCAAGACAATATATAGTTGGTACTTGGGATACACTAGAACAATTCTCTGTGGGTTCGACAACTCTCTTATCATTATATTACTTGTTGACCGCGTATACTTGCGCGTATTTATCGGTTGCGAAATCGACCAACAAAATACAAAAGATATATTCAAGGTATACAATATATTTGTATGCATTAGGTGGAATGTATTAAAATAATTTGTGGTAATAAATTATTTTAATATATTAAATTAATGCATTAAATAAACTATTTTTATTTAATGTATAGCTTCCATTTTTATGAAAATGATCGATGGATATTGTAGTGCCCGTGAATTTTAAACGTCATTATTAATTAAATATATAAATTAAATTTTTAATGAGTTAGTTTGTGTGCTTATTTGAACCTTTTGTGTGCATTGGTAGCCTACATGACTGGGTGATGAATTGTTTTAAGTTGAGTAAAGGGGGTCACTAATAGTATAGTTAAATTAGTGAACAAGCCCTAAGGTTTAATATCAATTAAATTGAAAAAGTAGTTACTAATTAATCATGCAAGTAAATTGAATATACTTAGTATATTGAATTGAGTAAATTAATTAATAAAAGTATTAATTAATGAGAATATTGTGACATTGAATAATAAAATTTAATAGTTCAATTAGTAATCAATTTCTAATTGATTAGCTTATTTAATTAAGGAACTAAGACCAACTATTTATTTGATCATGGGTGTAGTAATTAATAGTGTGGCAAATTAATTAATCAATCATTGGGTTAAATTAAATGACCCAATATTGCATTAAATAGATTTGGATTTTATTAGCCTAATTAGGTTACAAGTTAAAGAGATATGTGTAAGTAATTAAATTCCATAAGATTGGAAATAGAAACCCTAAATAAACAATTAGGGTAATACATATTAAAATTGTTAAACTATGTTTATTACCTATTAAGCCCTATTAAGCCTTTTAAGGCATGAAATTATGTCAATCAACTTGCTTTATTTGGTAACTCTTACACAAAGGACAAGGTTGTCAAGTTCCCATTGGTGGAAAATCTAATTAGCACACTTAAAGATAAGATTAAGGCTAAATGGAAGGGATAAGGTGAACTCTTATATCTAATGGGTAAGAAAGATGTGGGGGATAATAGCATGAATTCTAATTTAGCATTATACTTGCAAGTATTCTATCCTTTCATTTCATTTCAAGTTCATTTCTTCTTTTCATCTCCTTCTTTCATTTCTCCCAAGCAAGAACACAAAGTGAGAGCTTAGAGAGAAAAAGAGAGTGAGATTAGCATAGTTCATGCATCCCAAGTTCATCACATACTTTGGTAGATCAAGGAGAGTAGCTACAAGATCAAGATGAAACCCTAAATCATTTTCTTCTTTCTTACTTTATTTTATTTTTATAGTTTTTGAGAAATTTTGTTCTAAGACTCAAGATTCATTAGATATTCATGCTTTATATATAGATCTAATCCTCTTGAGTGTTAGAATGGAGATTCAAAGGAAGAAAAGGAACTTATGTTCTTAAAGGGTAAAAACCTTAGCTTTTCTTCACTTGGATCACCCATAACTTGAGATCTACAACTTGGATTTGTGATCCGTCGAAGGAGGGTGCTAGATACATGAGTTAGCTAGTAAACCCAAGTGGTAGAACACAAATCCAATAATTTTTGAAGCCTTGGGGGCTATTTTCCCAAAACAGTCCAGCTATAAAACTTAAAGCTTTAAAACTCTAAAAGCTTGCTGTCCTCGTTTTTCCAAAGGTTGTTTCGGCCAGTTATATATCTTTTAAAAATATGGTAAAAATCCCAGAGGTACCTTAAGAAGTTATCTACAAGTAGGAAAAAGAACGAACACGTTTCGATGTGTAGTTTTTGTGTAATGAGTTTTACCGTGAAGGACTCCTAAATATTTATACCCGGATTTCTCACTGTGTATACCTTGGAAACATATGAAATGTTTACAGTATGTTTATGTATAGTATGAGAGTGTACCCTGAAAATATTATAATTTTCTGAGCAAAACTCGATTTATGAAAAATATAACAAGATTCAGAGGTTTTGGGTACTTTAAATATAGTAAATCACTTTCTAAAATTCTAGGAAAATTGGTGGATCATTGTTGGATCATATACTATCCAGATCCAGAGGATAATAATTTTCAGAGCCTATTTGCTATTTTTTATAATAATATTATAGTTATGATTAAAAGAAAATAAATGGTTAAATGATGTCATAAATAAGGAAAATGTGATTTTTAAGCTTGGATACTCCTAATATTATATATTCTAACTATTGAGGGATATTTTGGTAATATTTAATGAGAAATAATATTTATAACCTTTTATGGGTAGTAAAGGAGTTGTTTAATAAAAGGGTAAAACAATTAGAATCAATTGTTTATTCACCTAATAACTTATTAAATATTACTATGATATTTGTAATATAAGAATTCGATATTTTTTAGTAAACAAAGAAATATTAAGGTTAAAACTTCATGGAAATATTATTGAATGGGTAATAATATTTGTTTTAAACATTAATAAATGATTAAGATGTTATTAAAATGGCTAATAATATTAGATTAAAATATTATTAATGATATGAGAATTAAAATATTATTAAGAGATTAATAATATTAGATTAAAGTATTATTGGATGATTAAAATATTATTAAGATGTTAATAACATTAGTAAACGAATAAAAGTGTTATTAGTGGACTAATAATAACAAGAGGTGAATTAAATATTATCAGGATTGATAATATTAAGTGTCTTATAAGAATTACGATAGTTTATTAACTTATGTGTGCTATGTGATTTGCTTAATTGTTAAATAAATAGCATAAGTAAGCGTATCGATATACAACTACGCAGTACTAATTGGTAGATCGACGTTATCAATGTTAGGTTCTTCAATGCCAATTAGTTAAAGCTAGAATTACTTGTAGCTGAGCAGACAGGCAAGTTCCCTAACTTCATTCTTTCAGTATATTGAATGCAAGTTCTATCTTACTCAACTTTTATATTGAGCAAATTTCTAAACCTTATGCATTATTTTTAATTCATGCAAAAAAGGTATATATTGTTGCAAGTTATTCTTTAAGCTTGAATCTTATCTCCAAGCATGCTTTAAGTGGTTTAATTACTTTTAAAATTATTCCACGTCTTTGTATTTATTGACATTCGCACTCGTGCATTTGAATTCGTATATTTATTTAAGTTCAGAAATTTGTGAACTATTCATGGTTAAGTCTGAACCCTTTGTTCGGTCAGGCAAGTACGTGAGAATTTATAAAAGCTATCCGAACCAATCGATGGTAAGGATTCTTAGACTAAATGGACACCCCTTTTATTATAGGGGAGTACCCCAAGTACCGGATATAAGGTACGAACAGCAGAGTTAAATGTTATGCATACACATAGCGTACGCGAGGCTGATCCCCTCAAGTACTTATTCTGTAGCCAGTAACCAGAGGGTCAACTAGCTATTGACTCCTTTGGAAGTTATTGTTCAGAGTCTACTTGACTATCAATTGTTCTAAAAGCAATAATCGTTCTTGCTTCTGATATTTATATTGTTGAATTCTTTTTTTTTTCTTTCTATATTCCATTCATCATGATATATCCTTTATTGTCATAGTTTAAACTTGCTGAGCAAACTCGTTGCTCATCCTTGCTATATCATGACTTTCATTGCAGTTAAACCCGAGACTTCAGGGAAGGGCAAGGGTAAAGAAAAGATGAAGTGATAGGCTTCACGTAGCTGGCTTTATTTTATGCTTAGTTTAATTTGCTATTAATGTAATTTGAACCCTGATTACCATTTAGGGTATGTTTTGTGTTATGTATTAAGGTTATCGTATCTTGGGACTAGTAACACCTTTTGAATGAACAACATATGTTCGTTATATTCCGCATTTAGTTATTGTATGTTGTTGGAGGTGAATGTTTGTATTGGATCATGATGACCGAATTCGGGTATTTTGAGACCCGAATTTGGGGGTGTCACAGGTTGGTATCAAAGCTATAGGTTATAACCCTTAGGAGAAAGAGTCCTTAGGCTATAACCTGAGAGAATATAGAGGAATAGAAGAGGATAGAACTCATATAGAGTTATTTTTGGGTAGAAATTTATTATGATCTTAAAATTGAGGATTTGGATCATACATTGGTGTTATTAAGCTTGTGGATAATTTGAGGAATGTGTATTGATGAGATAATATGGTAAAGTGAAGACCATTAAGTATGGACGATCCATTGTAAGCTGAAGTTATACATATTCGAGGTAATTAGATTAATCATTTGATGTTATTGATCAATTCTGTGGCTATTGATCAATTTTTGTGGCTATTCATTAGATAAGATATTGGAGTGATGTGGTATAGAGTTTCTTTGTGAAGAAGAAAGGGTACCTTAGAATCTGTTGGGTTAAGGTTTGCAAGAAGGAAATGATTAATTCGATAAATAATGAATATATCGATATTTTGAAGTGTCAGTTAAGTTATTAAGCTTTATGGTGGAATGCCAGGTGAGACAAAGGTAATGAACTCATATAGAGTTGTTAAGCAAAAGTTGAGAGTATTAAGATGAATGATTTTATATGAAAAAAAAAAAATTTAAGAGATGACTGATGGCAATTTAGATTGTTTTGATGATTAGAAAGGAGAGACAACGGAGAGATTATAAGAAATGAACCGAGGGTAGATTTAGTGTCTGATCTGAAAAAAGTATCTAGAGATGGAACTGAATGATGAGATAATAGAAAGACCTAAGGAGGATCAATTGGAGCCGATATAAGGAATAAGTGGAGGAAATGAAAGAAAGAAAGATTAAGTCTGAGAGTTATAAGACCTTTGTGAGTCGTAATGAATAAAGAATAGTAGTCAATGTATATGTACTAGTATACCTATGCATGTAAGAAATGTGAATCTCAGTTTTTGTACAACTAGCAGTATATCTGTTGTAAGTCCCAATTTTGTGGAAGTTGTGGAGTAGTTATGTGAATCCCATCTTGTTGTTAGTAACAGAGGGATAAGTGGATATCAGGAATGCTATATGATGTAAGTAGTACGAGGTACTAAGATGAGCTTATTAGTATTTACTAAAGGTGCCTTGAGTTGATATGATGATGATACATCCCCACTTTTCAGATCTAGGGGAATGGAGTTTTTATTAATCCCATCTTTTGTATCTTAATGGGATAGTTAACATTTATAGGAATATGCCGGAATTATAAGTGTTTGACACACTAAGGGGTGTATGAATATAAATGTGGTATTATTATTACATGATTGATTGTGATCGATTTGTGCCTTGACTCTTAAATGATAACATCAGTAGAATTTTGCACGATGTGTAAAACAAGAAGGATTTATGTAAGGTTTTGTTTAGAACAAACAATGCCGTCAAGGAGACAACCCCGATACACGAGGGTGGAAGAGTCAGTGAATAACGAGGAGGGTCAGACTGACCCCAAGAGGATCTTTGCAAACTTGTTAGAGGAAACGATGCAAAGCAGACCAGCCATTGCGGTTGTTTGGCCATGAAATCACATGGCGAACTTTACGGGTTTCAAATTACTAGGACCACCGGAGTTTCGTGGGAATATGGATTCGAGTGAAGCCCAGACATGGGTAGAAGAAATGGAGAAAATTTTCAAGGTCGCAAGAGTGACCGAGGAACAGAAGACTTTGTTTGCCACTTTCATGAGGAAAGGTGAGTCAAATTACTGGTGGAAGGCGAATAGAAACCGAGCTGGGGAAGGTGCGACTGCGTGGACTCATTTTAAGGAGCTATTTTTCAAAAAAAATTACTTTCTAGAAAGCACGTAGGCAAGTATGGAGATAAAGTTCTTGGATCTGAAGCAAGATGATATGTCGGTAGCAGAGTACGCAACGAAGTTTAACAAACTAGCTAGGTTTGATCCACACCAAGTGGACACCGGAGCTAGGCGAGCGAAGAGATTTGATCAAGGGTTGAAGCCCTGGGCGTATAGTAAGGTTGTGGTTTTGCAGATCAACACATTTCCTACGTTACTTAAAGAAGCAATCGTTGCCGAGGAGGAAATGAAGCGTTGACAAAGTACAACCAAGATCAGAAAAGCCATGATGGTCATAAGGAAGGATGTCGTGGGGTCCAAGGACGTGGTGTCAGGTATCATCCTAATCAATGATATAAATGCTTATGTGTTATTCGATTCGGGTGCTACCTGCTCTTTTGTTTCCGAAGAATTGCTAAAATGTTAGACTTACCTCGTGAAAAGTTAGAACACCCTATGAACGTAGAAGTAGCAAATAAGGAAATTATCCCCGTAGAATGCATCCATAGGAATTGTTGTGCCGAATTGCGAGGATTTAAGCTCAGCGTGGATTTGATACCGATTCGTTTGGGGGAGTTCGATGTGATCCTTGGAATGGATTGGTTATCGATTCACGGAGCAGTCATCGACTGTAAGAAGAAGTGTGTACACCTGAAGACTTCTAATAAGTCGAAGGTAGTATTCTATGGTAGTAAATCGCCGAGACAATCTTGTTGTCTAACGATGATGCAAGCTAAGAGATTTCTGAAGAAGGGTTGTATAGGTTATTTGGCCCATGTAGTTGATACTCGTCGAGTCGAGGGCGAACCAAGTCAGATACCTATCGTAAGGGAATTCACAGATGTCTTTCCAGATGAAATTCCGGGATTACCCCCAGATAGGGAGGTAGAATTTGTAATTGACTTGGTGCCGGGAGCCGCACCAATATCGAAGGCGCCGTATTGCATGGCACCGGTAGAAATGAAGGAGCTAATGGTTCAATTGCAAGAACTGTTGGATAAAGGTTATATCAGACCGAGCGTGTCACCATGGGGAGCGCCAGTTCTGTTCGTAAAGAAGAAGGATGGATCGTTAAGGCTCAGTATCGATTACAGGGAATTGAACAAGATTACGATTAAGAACAGGTACCCGCTACCCAGAATAGACGATCTGTTTGATCAACTCAAGGGAGCGAAATACTTTTCAAAGATTAATTTAAGGACAGGCTACCATCAGCTAAGGGTGAGACAGGAGGATATCCCGAAGACGGCATTCAGAACTCTTTATGGACATTTCGAGTTTCTGGTAATGTCATTTGGACTAACAAATGCACCATCGACATTCATGGATATGATGAACAGAGTGTTCAAGCAGTACTTGGACAAGTTCGTGGTAGTATTCATCGATGACTTCTTGGTATATTCAGTGACAGAGGAAGAACATGCTGAACATCTAAGGATTGTTTTGGAGGCATTAAGAAGGGAGGACGTTGTATGCGAAGTTTTCAAAGTGTGAATTTTGGTTGCAAAGGGTGCAGTTTCTAGGTCACGACATACACCGGGATGTTGATTAGATAGACCCAGCAAAGGTGGAAGCCATTATCAACTGGGAGCAGCCGAGGACGCCGACGGAGATCAGGAGTTTCCTAGGGTTAGCAGGATACTATCGGAGATTCGTCCAGGATTTTTTTGAAGATAGCATCGTCGTTGACCAATCTAACCAGAAAGACGGTAAAGTTCGTTTGGACGGAGAAGTACGAGGAGAGTTTCATTGAGCTGAAGAAAAGACTTAGCCAAGCACCAGTGTTGGCTTTACCGGACGACACTGGGGGTTTTGTAGTATACAGTGATGCGTCATACAAAGGCCTCGGTTGTGTACTAATGAAGCATGGCAAGGTCATTGCGTACGCTTCACGTCAGCTGAAGGACTATGAGAAGGGATACCCGAGTCATGATCTGGAGTTAGCAGCAGTAGTATTCGCCTTGAAGATTTGGAGGCACTACTTATATGGAGAGAGATGCGAGATATATACAGATCATAAAAGTCTGAAATATATCTTCACTCAGAAGGAGCTGAATATGAGGCAGCACCGATGGTTAGAATTGATCAAGGATTACGACTGTGAGATTCTGTACCATCCGGGCAAAGCAAATGTAGTGGCAGATGCCTTGAGTAGGAAAGGTAGAGAGAAATTAATGAGGCTCACGACTCAAGCAGAGTTGATAAAGGAGTTCGAACGTCTGGAATTGGAGGTTAAGTATCCGATGGAGGCGGACGAGAAATTATTCACAGTGACAGCGAGCCCGACCCTATTGGATCAGATTAAGGAGGCTCAAGAAAAGGATGAGGATTGTGATTCAATAAAGAAGCGAATTGCCGAAGGCGAGGAGCTTAAGTAAAAGATTGATAGCACTGGATTGCTAAGGTTTGAAGGGAGAGTCTGGGTACCGTTGGATCTGGAATTGAGGGAAGAAATCCTTCAGGAAGCTCATAGCACGAAGTACTCAGTACATCCCGGGAGCACAAAGATGTACCAGGATTTGCGACGAAATTTTTGGTGGCCGAATATGAAATGAGAAGTGGCAGAGTGCGTCAGCCGATGTCTGACATGCCAGCGAATTAAAGCAGAGCACCAACGACCGAGCGGATTACTTCAACCATTAGAGATTCCGGAGTGGAAGTGGGAGCACATCACAATGGACTTTGTGGTGGGACTGCCACCAACTCATAAGGGTTTAGACGCTATCTAGGTAATTGTGGATCGTCTAACCAAGTCTGCTCATTTTCTGCCAATTAAGATACGGTATAATCTGGAACAATTAGCAAAACTTTACGTCAAGGAGATTGTATCGCGTCATGGAGTGCCGGTATCTATTGTATCGGACAGAGATCTGCGCTTCACGTCAAATTTTTGGAGAAGTCTGCAGGCAAGAATGAGAACACAGTTGAGGTTGAGTACAGCGTATCATCCTCAAACTGACAGCCAGAGCGAGCGAACGATTCAGACCTTAGAAGATATGCTTCGGGCGGTCGTGATGGATTTAAAGGGCAGCTGGGATGACCATTGCCACTGGTGGAGTTCGCTTACAACAACAGCTATCACGCTAGTATCGGTATGCCACCGTACGAAGCGCTATATGGAAGGAAATGTCGAACCCCGATGTGTTGGGACGAGGTTGGAGAGCGAAGACTGTTGAGACCTGAATTGGTGCAGCAAACTACAGATACAGTACAACTGGTCAGGAATCGTCTGGTAGCAGCTCAGGATCGCCAAAAGAAATATACCGACTTACATCGTCAGAAGAGAGACTTTGAAGTTGGTAGCTTTGTGTTTTTGAAGGTATCCCTGGAAAGGGAAGATCCGTTTTGGGAAGAAGGGCAAATTGAGCCCTAGGTTCATAGGACCGTTCGAGGTATTAAGGCGAATTGGCGAAGTGGCGTACGAGGTAGCGTTACCTCCTGAACTTGAGTAAATTCACAACGTGTTTCATGTGTCAGTGTTGCAGCCGTATAAACTAGACTACAAGCACGTTATCTCGCATGAACCAATCCAAGTCGAGAAAGACTTATCGTACGAGGAAATTCCTGTTCAGATACTCGATAGGAAGGAACAGAAACTGAGGAATAAGATCATCTATTCCGTCAAGGTTCTCTGGAGGAATCACGCAGTCGAAGAAGCTACGTGGGAACTCGAAGAGAAGATGAAAGCAAATTATCCTTTTCTATTCGAGTAACCTTATTTTGCAATTCCGAGGACGGAATTTTTATAAGGGGGGAGGGATGTAGTGCCCGTGAATTTTTATAATTTGAACCTTTTGTGTGCATTGGTAGCCTACATGACTGGGTGATGAATTGTTTTAAGTTGAGTAAAGGGGGTCACTAATAGTATAGTTAAATTAGTGAACAAGCCCTAAGGTTTAATATCAATTAAATTGAAAAAGTAGTTACTAATTAATCATGCAAGTAAATTGAATATACTTAGTATATTGAATTGAGTAAATTAATTAATAAAAGTATTAATTAATGAGAATATTGTGACATTGAATAATAAAATTTAATAGTTCAATTAGTAATCAATTTCTAATTGATTAGCTTATTTAATTAAGGAACTAAGACCAATTATTTATTTGATCATGGGTGTAGTAATTAATAGTGTGGCAAATTAATTAATCAATCATTGGGTTAAATTAAATGACCCAATATTGCATTAAATAGATTTGGATTTTATTAGCCTAATTAGGTTACAAGTTAAAGAGATATGTGTAAGTAATTAAATTCCATAAGATTGGAAATAGAAACCCTAAATAAACAATTAGGGTAATACATATTAAAATTGTTAAACTATGTTTATTACCTATTAAGCCCTATTAAGCCTTTTAAGGCATGAAATTATGTCAATCAACTTGCTTTATTTGGTAACTCTTACACAAAGGACAAGGTTGTCAAATTCCCATTGGTGGAAAATCTAATTAGCACACTTAAAGATAAGATTAAGGCTAAATGGAAGGGATAAGGTGAACTCTTATATCCAATGGGTAAGAAAGATGTGGGGGATAATAGCATGAATTCTAATTTAGCATTATACTTGCAAGTATTCTATCCTTTCATTTCATTTCAAGTTCATTTCTTCTTTTCATCTCCTTCTTTCATTTCTCCCAAGCAAGAACACAAAGTGAGAGCTTAGAGAGAAAAAGAGAGTGAGATTAGCATAGTTCATGCATCCCAAGTTCATCACATACTTTGGTAGATCAAGGAGAGTAGCTACAAGATCAAGGTGAAACCCTAAATCATTTTCTTCTTTCTTACTTTGTTTTATTTTTATAGTTTTTGAGAAATTTTGTTCTAAGACTCAAGATTCATTAGATATTCATGCTTTATATATAGATCTAATCCTCTTGAGTGTTAGAATGGAGATTCAAAGGAAGAAAAGGAACTTATGTTCTTAAAGGGTAAAAACCTTAGCTTTTCTTCACTTGGATCACCCATAACTTGAGATCTACAACTTGGATTTGTGATCCGTCGAAGGAGGGTGCTATATACATGAGTTAGCTAGTAAACCCAAGTGGTAGAACACAAATCCAATAATTTTTGAAGCCTTGGGGGCTATTTTCCCAAAACAGTCCAGCTATAAAACTTAAAGCTTTAAAACTCTAAAAGCTTGCTGTCCTCGTTTTTCCAAAGGTTGTTTCGGCCAGTTATAAATCTTTTAAAAATATGGTAAAAATCCCAGAGGTACCTTAAGAAGTTATCTACAAGTAGGAAAAAGAACGAACACGTTTCGATGTGTAGTTTTTGTGTAATGACTTTTACCGTGAAGGACTCCTAAATATTTATACCCGGATTTCTCACTGTGTATACTTTGGAAACATATGAAATTTTTACAGTATGTTTATATATAGTATGAGAGTGTACCCTGAAAATTTCATAATTGTCTGAGCAAAACTCGATTTATGAAAAATGTAACAAGATTCAGAGGTTTTGGGTACTTTAAATATAGTAAATCACTTTCTAAAATTCTAAGAAAATTGGTGGATCATTGTTGGATCATATACTATCCAGATCCAGAGGATAATAATTTTCAGAGCCTATTTGCTATTTTTTATAATAATATTATAGTTATGATTAAAAGAAAATAAATGGTTAAATGATGTCATAAATAAGAAAAATGTGATTTTTAAGCTTGGATACTCCTAATATTATATATTCTAACTATTGAGGGATATTTTGGTAATATTTAATGAGAAATAATATTTATAACCTTTTATGGGTAGTAAAGGAGTTGTTTAATAAAAGGGTAAAACAATTAGAATCAATTGTTTATTCACCTAATAACTTATTAAATATTACTATAATATTTGTAATATAAGAATTCGATATTTTTTAGTAAACAAAGAAATATTAAGGTTAAAACTTCATGGAAATATTATTGAATGGGTAATAATATTTGTTTTAAGCATTAATAAATGATTAAGATGTTATTAAAATGGCTAATAATATTAGATTAAAATATTATTAATGATATGAGAATTAAAATATTATTAAGAGATTAATAATATTAGATTAAAGTATTATTGGATGATTAAAATATTATTAAGATGTTAATAACATTAGTAAACGAATAAAAGTGTTATTAGTGGACTAATAATAACAAGAGGTGAATTAAATATTATCAGGATTGATAATATTAAGTGTCTTATAAGAATTACGATAGTTTATTAACTTATGTGTGCTATGTGATTTGCTTAATTGTTAAATAAATAGCATAAGTAAGCGTATCGATATACAACTACGCAGTACTAATTGGTAGATCGACGTTATCAATGTTAGGTTCTTCAAGGCCAATTAGTTAAAGCTAGAATTACTTGTAGCTGAGAAGACAGGCAAGTTCCCTAACTTCATTCTTTCAGTATATTGAATGCAAGTTCTATCTTACTCAACTTTTATATTGAGCAAATTTCTAAACCTTATGCATTATTTTTAATTCGTGCAAAAAGGTATATATTGTTGCAAGTTATTCTTTAAGATTGAATCTTATCTCCAAGCATGCTTTATGTGGTTTAATTACTTTTAAAATTATTCCACGTCTTTGTATTTATTGACATTCGCACTCGTGCATTTGAATTCGTATATTTATTTAAGTTCAGAAATTTGTGAACTATTCATGGTTAAGTCTGAACCCTTGTTCGGTCAGGTAAGTACGTGAGAATTTATAAAAGCTATCCGAACCAATCGATGGTAAGGATTCTTAGACTAAATGGACACCCCTTTTATTATAGGGGAGTACCCCAAGTACCGGATATAAGGTACGAACAGCAGAGTTAAATGTTATGCATACACATAGCGTACGCGAGGCTGATCCCCTCAAGTACTTATTCTGTAGCCAGTAACCAGAGGGTCAACTAGCTATTGACTCCTTTGGAAGTTATTGTTCAGAGTCTACTTGACTATCAATTGTTCTAAAAGCAATAATCGTTCTTGCTTCTGATATTTATATTGTTGAATTCTTTTTTTTTCTTTCTATATTCCATTCATCATGATATATCCTTTATTGTCATAGTTTAAACTTGTTGAGCAAACTCGTTGCTCATCCTTGCTATATTATGACTTTCATTGCAGTTAAACCCGAGACTTCAGGGAAGGGCAAGGGTAAAGAAAAGATAAAGTGATAGGCTTCACGTAACTGGCTTTATTTTATGCTTAGTTTAATTTGCTATTAATGTAATTTGAACCCTGATTACCATTTAGGGTATGTTTTGTGTTATGTATTAAGGTTATCGTATCTTGGGACTAGTAACACCTTTTGAATGAACAACATATGTTCGTTATATTCCGCATTTAGTTATTGTATGTTGTTGGAGGTGAATGTTTGTATTGGATCATGATGACCGAATTCGGGTATTTTGAGACCCGAATTTGGGGGTGTCACAGATATAATCCATTATTATAATTAATATGTATTATGTATAATATACATAATTTGTGATGCGATATGTACGAAAGGTATTGTATTATATAGGTGATGTATTATGTAATAATTAAATTTATGTATACTAAATTAATGTATATATTTAATAAGGTGATTCAAAATAATTTATGATATTAAATTATTTTAATATGGTGAAATTATTTCATTAAATAAATTATTTTTATTTAATGTATAGCTTCTATTTTTATGGAAAAGATTTTTGGTGTGATAATTAATTTATTATGCGATATGTACAGAGGGATGTATGTAATATATATTATATGTAATATAATATATATATATGTAGTATATATGTATCATATGTATTGGCCAAATAAAATAAGCCAAGCCATTCATATACTTGTGTATACATGGATTGGTAAGACGGTTATTCATGGGATAAGGAAGGGAGGACTAAATCGGTTAAAAAAACAAACAAATGAAATGATTTAACATATGATAAAGCTAGCATGTGGGAGTATCCTCCAAGTACTTGGAGTAGAGAGTAAGAAAAAAAAAACAAAAACAAACATAGCCAATCCTAGGAAGTCGGCAGCCACACGAAGGGAAGAGAGAGAAAATGATGGAGCGAAAGGGACGCAAAGTAAGGAAACATAACACATCCCACCTATCACCCACTCTCACTCTCAGCTAGATCAAAGGGAATATAGGGGAGAGAGAGAGAGAGTCAGCTGAGCAAGAGAGAAAAGAAAAATTGAAAGAAAAGAGGAACCAAGAGGAGAAGAAACAGAAAAGAGGAAAACCGCTCCAAGAGGTAATAATTTTACTTTGTTCATATTAGTCGTTCTTTATATATGCATATACATGTATATAGAGATGGAAGTAGAAGAAAATGATGCTAGCAAATACTATTTCAAGAATTGGAGTCATGGTGGTGGTATTAGATGGGTTTGCAATTTAAGAAATTATATCTTATGAAACATACATGAGGTTGTAATTGGTGTTCTTAGGAAGCTAAAAAATAAACTAAAGATATTACGGTGGAGAAAATATGAAAAACGAAGGAAAGAAATCTCACCGAATAACATTTTCGGAACGACGTTTGAACATGAAAACGTTAATTATTTTCAAAGCAAATCATATGGTTAGACTTCTAGGATGTTAGAGGACTGATCTGGGAGAAAAAAATGATGAAAGCTCGTCGGAAAACTCGCCGGAAATTGGGCAGTCCGCCGGAGAAGACGACTGAAAAATATTTTCGGGCGAACTTTTTCGGTAAGCTCGATTCTTCTGTTTTCGGCCAGAATTTGGCAAAACTTTGTATTAGAAAGTTGTAGAGAATTAAATTTTGCATGGAATGGCATAAGATTCGTAATTTTCTGATAAAAGGACTAATTATTATGAATTTTTGAAATTTCAGCATATTGAAAATTAATATTAAATTATTAGAAATATTATTTGGGCTGAAATAAATTTACATAAATCTTATAACTTCACTTTAGAATTTTTGTAAATATTTGATGAATTATTGAAAAGCAAAAGTATTTATTATATTTTAAAGCTATTTAAAGTTAGTTTAAAAATAGTGAAAATTCATAGAAAATTCTATGAATGGTAGAAAATTATGAAACTTGGTGAAAAATCCTATAATATTATTTTAGAATTTCTGAATAGTTTTGAAGAATTATTGACGAGCAGAAGTATTTATTGTATTTTTAGGCTATTTAAAGTTAGTTTAAAAATTAATAGAAATTCATATAAAATTCTATGAAAGGTGGAAAATTATGAAACTTGGTGAAAAATCTTATAATAATATAATATAAATATTGATGATGTTTTGAGGATATAAAAGTATGTAGAGTTATTATTTCCATTTTGAAGCTATTAAATCATAGTTTTTATAAATAGAAATAATCACAAAAAATTCTCGGATAATCCGAAAAATGTGAAAATTGGTTGGAATGTCAAGAATAATATTCTAAAGACTTTAGAAGGTTTGATGGACTTATGAGATGTTGGAATGTTATGGATTGTGTATTGACTGGCTAAGGAACGTATAATAACCTAATTGTATATATTTAGGTTATATGACGCAGGATGACGTTGAGATTATGTTAAATGACAAGACGAACGATACCATGGACATTTGTTGAACATTTAGCGATAAACACAAATTGAGGCATGTCTTTCAGTTCTTTTGTGTTATATGTAATATTTATCGTATTGTGAATGAGATCTTTAAAAGCATGTTAAATTCCATACTATACTCTATAATTTATGAAAGTCAAATTATGACTAAGTTGATTGAGTTATGGAAGTCAATCTATATGTGATATGTGATATATTAAGCATATGAAATCACATTGTTTAGAGTTATAATACATGTATGATATGCATAGGAGAATGATTATGAAGTATGAACTAAGCATGAAATTCTATGTTACGTGAAGCATGAACATTGTTCGATTTGCTGAGATGCCGAACTCAATCTTACAAAAATAAACTTTTTGCAGGTTAAAGACACAATGTGATATTACTTGCTATCTGGACGATAAGGATTGGAAGACATACGAAGGAATACATTTTCTTGAATTAGAATTTGTATAGAACTATGATTGATAGTTTTGATATATGTAACTGACAGTTATGTACATTTTAAAATATTCAATAAAGAATATTTGTTCTGATTATATTGTGATAATTGCTTTGTAATATAAAGCTCTATAGTGATAATACTATAAAAGAAAGAATTTGTATTGAGGATTGAGTTAAATATACTCATGACTACTTTGATGAGATGAATTATAATAAAGTAAATATGATTGTGAAATATATATAATCATAAAAATTGCGATTCAAGGAACGAAGGAAGAAAGAAAGATATAAAAAGCTTTAAATTATCCGCATTTTAAATTAATTTAACATCAAATTATGATGTAAAGCTAAATTAAGATAATATATAACACATAAGATCGGGAATAGAAATAATCCTGATTTTAGGGTCGTTACACTTGGTATCAGAGCTATGGGTTATAAACCTTAGGTAAGAGTACCCTAGGCTATAACCGTAAATAAGATAGGTGAAAAGAAAGAAAATGCTAGGAATAAATTTGAATGAAGATTAAATGATATTAAATGAATTTAGAAAATTCATAAGGAACACGTTAAAATATTATGCAAAGATTCAAAGAAAAATCTTAAAGAGCTTGAGGATCAAGGAACACCTGACTCGAATTATAGAAAATTCAGAGAGATAATGATGGATAGAAGTAGAGAAGTATAAGTAAAAATCATAATAAAACATGACTAAGGAGAAAAGTATGAAGATCGTAAAAAATGATCATAAAGTAGGAAAGAATCGTAATATAAAATGATTGTAGGATAAGATTACGACGTGATCTGATTAAGTCATAGAATGACAGATGATCAATTGAATGATTGAAAATTTTAGCTTAATGCTATAGATAGAAGGTACTATGAGATCGTACAAGTAAAACTCAAAAAGAGTTATAGACGATGAAATATGGATTAGAGAAAATTCATATTAAGCAAAGAGTAAGATAGGATTGGGTGGGATTTCAATTGAAAGCTCATTTGATAGCTAAGTTGTACAAACCTTTGTATGGACAAGGGTTTTGTGCTTAGTTTAACAACCATTTAGTGATCATATTGATAATCGTTGAAATGTTGGTGTCGCGCTATATCGGTATATGTATGATAAGAAGGTGATTCTTTTCTCATACGTATATTTGATAATTAAAGAATGAGATTAAGTGCGAGTTCTTAAAACTTATGCTTATGGTAAGTTTGTGACTCATAATCATATGATGTGTTTTGAGCCTCTAAGCGTATGGACAGTCCCTAATTGGTTCTTGGAGTACGTATTGCTAGGATAAGTTCTCTGTGACGCCCCCAAATATGGGACACCCGAACCGCGGACCTGGTTCGTCACTTTATCATACATGCATCAAACTATTGATACTTTACAGCGGAAATAAAGGAATACTTACATTGATATAACATAAATATTCCTGTCTCAAGTCTCGAAACCAAAACTACTACAAAACATAACTTAATACATAAGGGTAATTAAGTCTTAATACATCACAAAGTCAACGAGTCTTAGTACATAATCAAAATGGTAATCTTGACGGTACAAAGCTAATCAGTAGCTATGCCTTTACCCTTATCCTTCCCTGAGCTTTCACCACGAGCTCCACTAACTGAAATATTTCAAGGAAAGCAAGTGTGAGCAACAAATTTGATCAGCAAGTATAATAATAATAATCGTGAATAATCAAATGAAGACTTTATAGCTTACAAGGATCAAGGGAATAAAAGATAGCTCAAGAACTTGAACAATTTCTACGAATGATCTCTTTAACACAATTGTAGGGCCTCTATGGACCGAATGATTTCAATGTTCCCAAATGGAGGAAATATTCTATACTGAGTAGTCATCATGACACCGAACTTTTACTAGAATCACCAGAAATTCATCTGATAACCCAACATACTAATACAATAGGTGATCAACCTAATGTACTCGGTGTTATGCATAACCCCTTTAACATATTGTTCGCGCGCGTGTCGGTTCCCTGACATACATACTGTTTTCCCTGTTACGAGGGTTGTTCATCTCAGCTTTACATGGAAATCTGAACCAAACAATTTGATCGGATAGCTTTACTTAACAACAATGGTGATTAAACATACGTCTAGCCGAAACAATTGGCTTTGACATCTATCTTATGCAGTTCATAGAATATAGAATTTGAAAACTTTAATAATATGCGTTGAAGCATAGTTATGTAATGTGAATGATTATCAGTTCATTCTAAGAACATTTGTAATATAGCAATGATTGAAGTAAAGGAACCTGTACAGAATATCTTGAATAAGATAAGAAACTCGCTTAATGAAGTGATACTTGCAACAATATACAACATTTGTATAGGATAGGAAACTTGCTCAAATAAAATAGTCGAGTGAGGAAACTTGCAATACAATAGAATACTTGTCTAATTATAACTTGAGTAAGATAGAACTTCCTCAATAAATAGCTTGAATAAAGTTAAGAGAACTTGCTCAAATATAAGTTGAATTGAGTTAAGAAACTTGCAATATAATAGAATACTTGTCCAATTATAACTTGAGTAAGATAAAACTTCCTCAATAAATAGCTTGAATAAAGTAAAGTGAACATGCTCAAATATAAGTTAAATTAAGTTAAGAAACTTGCATAATACATCACTTCCTGCTCGAATATAAATTGAGTAGGGTTAAAGAAAACTTGCTCAAATAAAATAGTCGAGTGAGGAAACTTGCAATACAATAGAATACTTTTCCAATTATAACTTGAGTAAGATAGAACTTCCTCAATAAATAGCTTGAATAAAGTTAAGAGAACTTGCTCAAATATAAGTTGAATTGAGTTAAGAAACTTGCAATGCAATAGAATACTTGTCCAATTATAACTTGAGTAAGATAGAACTTCCTCAATAAATAGCTTGAATAAAGTTAAGAGAACTTGCTCAAATATAAGTTGAATTGAGTTAAGAAACTTGCATAATACACCACTTCCTGCTCGAGTTTAAATTGAGTAGGGTTAAAGGAAACTTGTCTGAAGCGCTGCTACAATATTACAAAACACGCTCCTTATATCCTACACATATAAATACGTATTCATATAATAATTAGTCATATAAGGATTAAGTTTAAAACAGACGTTGCATCACTAAAACACATTGATTGCCCTAAGACTACCCAGTCGGGGATCTCGCTCCAAGTTGGTTGTCATTCAATAAATAATTAAGCAATTAAGGTTAAGGTTTAACAAGGTATAAATAACTAACTTGTTTAATCATTTAGGACAGAAATGTAAGTGTTGGACCCGCTGGACAAGTTTACTAGGTCCGACCCGACGGGACCTGGTCTGACTGACCCGTCCCAGGTCAGACACGGGGCTGGCGCTGCAGCGCTAAGTCTTAGAGCTGGACCTCACGCTGCGGCGTGTGTCCCGCATTTTTTTCCCATGATAGGGCTTCACGCTGTGGCGTGAAGCTTAATACTTGGGCTCGCCGCTGCGGCGCGAGTCCCGTCCGTTTCCTGCCAAGTGGCGTCGCTGCGGTGCCACGCTCAAAGCTTAGAGGTCACGCTGCAGCGTGAGCCCCCTTCATTCCCTGGATAGGCCACGCTGCAGTGTGAGTTGTTGGCGCTACAGCGTCAACCATCCAGTGGCCGAATTGTGGGCTTTTGCCCAGTTCGCGACCTCGACCTCCTTCGACTCCAACCTTCATAACTTTTCCTATACACAAGCAAATTGGTCCATTTCAGACTCTATGGACTCCTAATTCATAGGGCTACAATATGTCAAAAATTTAGAAATACCCATAAACATTAACATGACTAATTTTTGAGCCAAAGTACAAAATAAAAACTCTATTTTCGTGTTCTTGGTGTTCTTCACCAAAATCAACCCTAAATCTTTGTTTGAACACCTTTTAACTCCATTCCAACTGGGTTATGAAGATAACCCATGGAACTACAATATTGCAACATCAACTAGACCGAACAATTACTCAATCGAAGCTTTATAGTCCTTTAAATCGTCCAAAAGTCATTTTGTCCAAAAAGTCCAAAGTTTCATCCTTTATGCCATGGTTCGGATCATTCATTGATTTTGTTCCACTTTAAGGTTATTAAGGGCTTAGAAGATGTCTTAGCAACAATAAAAATCAACCACAACTAACAATTACAACAACAATTGCAAGAAATGTTCAAACCCAATAGTTTGAGCTCAAGAACACTAAAAACTCAAAAATTCAATCGAAATCAAAAATGAACGAATCTTTGGCTGATTGTTTACCTTGTTAATCCGTTCTAGGTGCTAAGAAATTATTAGGTTCGATTGGATTGAGCTCCTCTTCTCTTCTCCCGCACACTTTGCTTTTTGTTCTTTCGTGTTCTTCTTCCTCTTCTTTTCTTGTTCTTCTATTTCTTCTTCAATGCTCTTTCACTCTCAATAATCTGCAGCACCCTCACACTCAATCTCTCTCTATTTGCTGTTAGTTTAGGGAAGGAATGGGAGAGAAGAAGTTTGAATGAAATGGCAGCTTGGAGGCTTCGGGAGGATGAATGGAGTGGCTCAAGAATGCTCAATAATTTGGGGAATTAATGTATTGAGCCTAACAAAATAGCAGCATGCTGCCGGCTATACTCTCTACTCCTTGTATTTGATTGGTCCTAGGGTTTATGTTGGTTCCCTCTTGGAGTAACAAGTCAAAATAAATACCCAAATACACAAAAATATACCCGAATACTCCCACTTTTGTACCCAATTTGGTAAATAACTCTACCCAAAATTAAAATAGGTACTCCCATAAATTACTGGGACTCATAAAAATAATTATTATGGGATTTGTCCAAATATTCGGAACACCCATATAATACATTTCGGATACCGAATAAAACACGATTGGACTCAAAACGAAAGTTTGACAATTGGAAAAATTATCACTTCGCACACGTGTATTATTGAAATTTATTAAGGTCGAAAAAGACGCAAAATATTATGGCGTGAAGAGTGCCTCGGTAAACGTGTCCCATGAATAGTGATTTGGTGATTTTTTGCGAAGTCAATATATTCACTCTAACGACACTAAAACACGTAAAATTCAACACATACACATATTTTAGGTTATAACACAACCTTTAAGCACATAACACATAATAATATAAATAAAATTAAAAATTCATTTCATTCATACACAAACTCGGGTTACAAGGAAATTAAAATTTCTGATCGTTACATTCTCCCTTCCTTATAAGGATTCTGTCCCCAGAATCACAATACAAGGTTAAGCAAAAAGTTGAGAGTAATTCTCCTTTTATCTTATCTTCTAATTCCCACATAGCCTCCTCGACATTGTGGTTTTGCCAAACTACTTTTACAGAAGGTATAGCCTTATTTCTTAATACTTGTTCTTTCCTATCGATTATTTGAATAGGAATTTCCTCATACGTAAGATCTTTCTCTATTTGGACGGGCTCATAGGATATCACGTGCTTATAATCGGGCTTGTATGATCGTAACACTGAAACATGGAACACGTTGCGGATATGCTCCAGTTCAGGAGGCAAGGCTACCTCGTACGCCACTTCTCCCACTCTTTTCAATTCTTCGAACGGTCCTACGAACCTCGGGCTTAACTTTCCCTTCTTTCCAAACCGTATTTTCCCTTTCCAGGGAGATACCTTCAGAAACACGTAATTGCCGACGTCAAAGTCTCTCGTCTGGCGATGTTGATCTGCATACTTCTTTTGTCGGTCTTGGGCTGCAACTAATCTTGCCCTGATCACTTTGACCACTTTTGCTGTCTGCTGCACTAATTCTGGTCCTAACAGTCGTCGTTCGCCAACCTCATCCCAGCTTAATGGTGTTCTGCACTTCCTTCCGTAGAGGGCTTCGTATGGAGACATACCGATACTTGCATGATAACTATTATTGTAAGCGAATTCCACAAGTGGTAAATGGTCACCCCAATTTCCTTTGAAATCCATCACACAAGCTCTCAACATGTCTTCTAGTGTCTGAATTGTTCGTTCGCTCTGTCCGTCAGTTTGAGGATGGTAAGCAGTACTTAGTCGCAACTGTGTTCCCATTTTCTCTTGCAAGCTTTTCCAAAAATTTGACGTGAAGCGCGGATCTCGATCTGAGACAATTGACACTAGCACTCCATGTCGCGAAATAATTTCCTTTATATACAACTTTGCTAATGGTTTAAATTGAATCAAATTGTATCGGTAGAAAGTGTGTTGATTTCGTCAATCGATCTACGATAACCCAAATAGCATCATAACCCTTCTGTGTAACTGGAAGTCCTACCACAAAATCCATAATGATGTGCTCCCATTTCCATTCCGGTATATTTAGTGGTTAAAGTAACCCACTTGGTCTCTGATGTTCTGCTTTGACTTGTTGACAGGTGAGACACTTGCTGACGTACTCTGCTACGTCCCGCTTCATATTGGGCCACCAAAAATATTGACAAAGATCTCAGTACATTTTCGTGCTTCTTGGGTGAACAGAATATGCTGAATTATGTGCCTCATGTAAGGTCTCATCTCTTAATTCGGTCATGGCTGGCACCCACACTCACTCCTCATATCTCAAGATACCATCCTTATCCATTCGGAATTTCTCTTCCTCATTTTCTGCGATCCTCTTCTGTATCTTTTCACATTTTTCATCCTTTTCCTGCGCCTCTTTCACTTTGTCGAGTAACGTCGGACGAGCTTCAATTACGAATAACTTCTCTACTGCCTCTGCTGGACTTTTCACTTTAATCTCCAGTCTAGCCATTTCAAGTATTAACTCCTCGTGAGTTGTCAACATAAACAATTTATCGTTCCCCTTTCTACTCAATGCATCTGCTACTACATTTGCTTTTCCTGGGTGATAAAGAATTTCGCAGTCGTAATCTTTGATTAATTCCAACCACCTCCTCTGTCGCATCTTCAACTCCTTCTGTGTGAAGATATATTTTAAACTCTTATGATCCGTGTATATCTCACATTTCTCCCTATAAAGGTAATGCCTCCAAATCTTTAATGCAAAGACGACAACTGCTAATTCCAGGTCATGTGTAGGGTATCGCTTCTCATAATCCTTCAACTGACGTGACGCATACGTAATGACCTTGCCGTGTTGCATCAACACATAGCCAAGACCCTTGTGTGATGCATCACTATACACTACAAAACCTCCCGTACCATCTGGTAAGGACAATACAGGCGCTTCGCTTAACCTCTTTTTCAACTCCTAAAAACTATCTTCACACTTTTCAGACCATACAAACTTCACCGTCTTTCTCGTCAAATTGGTCAACGGGGTTGCAATCTTTGAAAAATCCTAGATAAATCTCTGATAGTACCCTGCTAACCCTAAGAAACTTCGCACTTTTGTCGGCGTCTTCGGTTGTTCCCAGTTACTAACTGCCTCCACCTTCGCAGGGTCCACTGAGATGCCGTTTTTGTCGATCATATGCCCTAAAAATTACACCTACTCCATCCAGAATTCGCACTTGGATAATTTCGCGTATAACTTCTCCCTTCTTAGTCTCTCCAGTACTTTGTTCAGATGATCGGCATGCTCTTCTTCGGTCTTTGAATAAATCAAAATGTCATCAATGAAAACTACTACAAACTTGTCTAAGTACGGCTTCAGAACTCGGTTCATCAAGTTCATGAATGCTGCCTGCGCGTTAGTCAAACCGAAAGACATCACCAAAAACTCGTAGTGACCATATCTCGTCCGAAACGTAGTTTTAGGTACATCTTCCTTCCTTACTTTTAGCTGATGATATCCAGTCCTCAAATCTATCTTCGAGAAGTGTCTGGCTCCTTTTAATTGATCGAACAAGTCGTCGATCCTTGGCAATGGATAGTTGTTCTTGATCGTTGATTTGTTCAACTCCCGGTAGTCGATGCAGAGTCTCATCGATCCGTCCTTCTTCTTGACAAACAAAACTGGTGCTCCTCATGGAGACACACTTGGCTGAATATACCCATTGTCCAGCAATTCCTGAAGTTGTATCAACAATTCTTTCATCTCCACTGGCGTTATACGATACGGAGCCTTCGAAATTGGTGCAGTCCTTGGCACTAAGTCTATTGCAAATTCAATTTCCCTGTCTGGCGGAAGACCAGGTAATTCGCTTGGAAACACATCTGGAAACTCTCTTACTATCGGTATATCCTTAATTTCTACACCTTCTTTCTTTGTATCTACAATATAGGCTAAATAGCCTTCATATCCTTCCTTTAACAACTTCCTAGCCTGCATCATCGTAAGACAACAAAATACGTCTCAGCGATGTGCTACCATTAAACACTACCCTCGACCGGTTAGGGGTCCAAAGGTTCACACTCTTCTTTTGACAGTCAATCACTACCGCATGATTGTACAACCAGTCCATTCCCAATATTACATCGAACTCTCCCAACCTTATTGGGATCAAATCCACGCAAAAATTATATCCCATAATCTCAACGCAACAATTACAAAGAATAAACTCTACTCGAATTACCTCATTATTCGCAATTTCTATACTTAAAGGATTTTCTAACCGTTCTTGGGGTAAATTTAATCGTTTAGCAAAATCTTCAGACACAAAAAAACGGGTATCACCCAAATCAAATAATACGCATGCATTTATATTATTGATTGGGGTAATACTGGACACCACGTCCTTAGTAATCACTGCATCCTGGACGGTCATGTTGAAGGTTCGGGCAGGGGTTCGGTTTGGCGGAGTCGGTCCTCCAGTTTGTCAGTTTGCTGCCTCTTCCTTGGTTGATATTTCCACCATTGCTTCCTTTCTTCGGGCAGTCTTTGATCTGATGTTCCACTGATCCACACGAATAACACCCATGGTTCTTGTTTGGGTTTGTGCAGTTTGGTGCCATGTGCCCTTCTTGGCCATAATTGTAACAGATATTGCGCCCTTTCCAGCACTCTCCCTTGTGATTTTTCCCACATTTGGAACACGCTTCAATCCTCTTCTTAAATCCTCCTTGGTTATTTCCTGTCTGATTAGTGTTGGTGTTGTTGCTATTGCTACCATCCCATTTTCTCTTTCCCGAATTGCTTCCACCGCAACTGTCACCTCCACGATAGTCTCCTCCAGTCTTCTTATTCTTCTTGTGTTGATTCAGGGCCTCAATCCCCCCTTCAGCGATAATGGCTTTTTCCAACAGTGCACTAAAGGTCTCAATCTGAAGAACGGCTACCTTGTTATATATCCACGGTTTCAGCCCTTGTTCAAACCTTTGCGCCTCTAGCTCTTCAGTACTTACTTGAAGCGGTGCAAAACGTGCAAGTTCATTGAATTTGGCAGCTTACTGAGCCACTGTCATGTCTCCCTGCTTCAGCTCCAAGAATTTCACTACCATTTGTCTTTCCATGCTCTTTAGGAAATAATTCTTGAAAAACAATTCCTTAAACCTGTCCCACGGTATAGTTCCTTCGCCTGCTCGTTGTTGGTTAGCTTCCCACCAATAATTTGCTTCTCCTTTCATCATATAGGTGGCGAATGCTGTTTTCTGGTCATCCCCCACGCGTGTGATAACGAAAGCCTTCTCCATTTCTTTCACCCAAGACTGGGCTTCAATCGGATCAGTCGTTCCCCTTAACTCTGGGGTCCTGCGCTTTTGAAGTCTTTGAAACTTGTTATGGGTGCTACCGGTGGTTGGGATTCACAATTCCCGCACTTCTCCTTTCCATTCTCTCCAATATATCCGCTAACCGCTACATGGGGTCCGTCGGACCTCCTCCATTATTAACCGATCCCTCAGGTGTTGCTGGGGGTGGTACGTTGCGTCTGGGCGGCATTTTCTGCTAAACGTAAGAAAGCTTAATGTTATCACCTCATCATACTACGAGAATATCTAACATGAGTACTACAACTAGACAACAAGCGACATACTCTATTAGCAACTCGTAATGAAATATAGCTTCATTGTAAGGAATGTAAATACCCTTCACAACTCTCTAGGACGCGTCTATCTAAGATCGCCCCAAAACTCTACATGAGTTTTATCTACTCTTATCCTCTATACACTTCCTAAGGTTATAGCCTAAAGACCTCTCTCTAAAGGTTTATAACCTAAAGCTCTGATACCAACCTGTGACGCCCCCAAATCCGGACACCCGAACCGCGGACCTGGTTCGTCACTTTATCATACATGCATTAAACTATTGGTACTTTACAGCGAAAATAAAGGAATGCTTACATTGATATAACATAAATATTCTTGTCCCAAGTCTCGAAACCAAAACTACTACAAAACATAACTTAATACATAAGGGTAATTAAGTCTTAATACATCACAAAGTCAACGAGTCTTAGTACATAATCAAAATGGTAATCTTGACGGTACAAAGCTAATCAGTAGCTATGCCTTTGCCCTTATCCTTCCCTGAGCTTTCACCACGAGCTCCACTAACTGAAATATTTTAAGGAAAGCAAGGGTGAGCAACAAATTTGCTCAGCAAGTATAATAACAATAATCGTGAATAATCAAATGAAGACTTTATAGCTTACAAGGATCAAGGGAATAAAAGATAGCTCAAGAACTTGAACAATTTCTACGAATGATCTTTTTAACACAATTGTAGGTCCTCTATGGACCGAATGATTTCAATGTTCCCAAATGGAGGAAATATTCTATACTGAGTAGTCATCATGACACTGAACTTTTACTAGAATCACCAAAAATCCAGCTTTACTTAACAACAATTTGATCGGATAGCTTTACTTAACAACAATGATGATTAAACATACGTCTAGCCGAAATAATTGGCTTTGACATCTATCTTATGCAGTTCATGGAATATAGAATTTGAAAGCTTTAATAACATGCGTTGAAGCATAGTTAGGTAACTTGAATGATTATCAGTTCATTCTAAGAACATTTGTAATATAGCAATGATTGAAGTAAAGGAACCTGTACAGAATATCTTGAATAAGATAAGAAACTCACTTAATGAAGTGATACTTGCAACAATATACAACATTTGTATAGGATAGGAAACTTGCTCAAATAAAATAGTCGAGTGAGGAAACTTGCAATACAATAGAATACTTGTCCAATTATAACTTGAGTAAGATAGAACTTCCTCAATAAATAGCTTGAATAAAGTTAAGAGAACTTGTTCAAATATAAGTTGAATTGAGTTAACAAACTTGCAATACAATAGAATACTTGTCCAATTATAACTTGAGTAAGATAGAACTTCCTCAATAAATAGCTTGAATAAAGTTAAGAGAACTTGCTCAAATATAAGTTGAATTGAGTTAACAAACTTGCATAATACACCACTTCCTGCTCGAATGTAAATTGAGTAGGGTTAAAGGAAACTTGCTCAAATAAAATAGTCGAGTGAGGAAACTTGTAATACAACAGAATACTTGTCCAATTATAACTTGAGTAAGATAAAACTTCCTCAATAAATAGCTTGAATAAAGTTGAGAGAACTTGCTCAAATATAAGTTGAATTGAGTTAAGACACTTGCAATACAATAGAATACTTGTCCAATTATAACTTGAGTAAGATAGAACTTCCTCAATAAATAGCTTGAATAAAGTTAAGAGAACTTGCTCAAATATAAGTTGAATTGAGTTAACAAACTTGCATAATACACCACTTCATGCTCGATTGTAAATTGAGTAGGGTTAAAGCAAACTTGCCTGAAGCGCTGCTACAATATTACAATACACGCTTCTTAATATCCTACACATCTAAATACGTATTCATATAACAATTAGTCACATAAGGATTAAGTTTAAAACAGACGGTGCATCACTAAAACACATTGATTGCCCTACGACTACCCAGTCGAGGGTCTCGCTCCAAGTTGGTTGACATTCAATAAATAATTAAGCAATTAAGGTTAAGGTTTAATAAGGTATAAATAACTAACTTGTTTAATCATTTAGGACAGAAATGTAAATGTTGGACCCACTAGACAAGTTTACTAGGTCCGACCCGACTGGACCCCATCTGACTGACCCGACCAAGGTCAGACACAGGGCTAGCGCTGCAGCACTAAGTCTTAGAGCTGGACCTCACGCTGCGGCGTGAGTCCCACGTTTTTTCCCATGACAGGGCTTCACGCTGCGGCGTGAAGCTTAATACTTGGGCTCACCGCTGCGGCGCGAGTCCCATCCGTTTCCTGCCAAGTGGCGTCGCGGCGGGGCCACGTTCAAAGCTTAGAGGTCACGCTGCAGCGTGAGCCCCCTTCATTCCCTGGATAGGCCACACTGCAGCGTGAGTTGTTAGTGCTGCAACGTCAACCATCCAGTGGCCGGATTCTGGGCTTTTGCCCAGTTCGCGACCTTCATAACTTCTCCTATACACAAGCAAATTGGTCCATTTCGGACTCTATGGACTCCTAATTCATAGGGCTACAACATATCAAAAATTTAGAAATACCCATAAACATTAACATGACCAATTTTTGAGCCAAAGTACAAAATGAAAACTCTATTTTCGTGTTCTTGGTGTTCTTCACCAAAATCAACCCCAAATCTTTGTTTGAACACCTTTTAACTCCATTCCAACTTGGTTATGAAGATAACCCATGGAACTACAATATTGTAACATCAATTAGACCAAACAATTACTCAATCGAAGCTTTATAGTCCTCTAAATCGTCCAAAAGTCATTTTGTCCAAAAAGTCCAAAGTTTCATCCTTTATGCCATGGTTCAGAACATTCATTGATTTTGTTCCACTTTGAGGGTATTAATGGCTTACAAGATGTCTTGGCAACAATAAAAATCAACCACAACTAACAATTACAACAATAATTGCAAGAAATGTTCAAACCCAATAGTTTGAGCTCAAGAACACTAAAAACTCAAAAATTCAATCGAAATCAAAAATGAACGGTTCTTTAGTTGATTGTTTACCTTGTTAATCCTTTCTAGGTGCTAAGAAATTGTTAGGTTCGATTGGATTGAGCTCCTCTTCTCTTCTCCCGCTCACTTTGCTTCTTGTTCTTCCGTGTTCTTCTTCCTCTTCTTTTCTTGTTCTTCTATTTCTTCTTCAATGCTCTTTCACTCTCAATAATCTGCAGCACCCTCACACTCAATCTCTCTCTATCTGCTGTTAGTTTAGGCAAGGAATGGGAGAGAAGAAGTTTGAATGAAATGGCAGCTTGGAGGCTTCAGGAGGATGAAGGGAGTGGCTCAAGAATGCTCAATAATTTGGGGAATTAATGTATTGAGCCTAACAAAATAGTAGAATGTTGCCGGCTTATACTGTCTACTCCTTGTATTTGATTGGTCCAAGGGTTTAGGTTGGTTCCTTCTTGGAGTAACAAGTCAAAATAAATACCCAAATACACAAAAATATACCCGAATACTCTCACTTTTGTACCCCAATTTTGTTAAATAACTCAACCCAAAATTAAAATAGGTACTCCCATAAATTATTGGGACTCATAAAAATAATTATTATGGAATTTGTCCCAAATATTCGGAACACCCATATAATACATTTCGGATTACCGAATAAAACACGATTGGGCTCAAAACGAAAGTCTCACACTTGGAACAATTATCACTTCGCACACGTGTATTATTAAAATTTATTAAGGTCGAAAAAAGATGCAAAATATTATGGCGTGAAGAGTGCCTCGGTAAACGTGCCCCGTGAATAATGATTTTGCGATTTTTTGCGAAGTCAATATATTCACCACGTAAAATTCAACGCATGCACATATTTTAGGTTATAACACAACCTTTAAGCACATAACACATAATAATATAAATAAAATTAAAAATTCATTTCATTCATACACAAACTCGGGTTACAAGAAAATTAAAATTCCCGATCGTTACATTTTCAAACTCATATTTTTTATGGCAAGTTTCTGAACACATAATGTGTGTAAATTTGATAAACCATACTAGGGTATAGTAATATTATAGAATAAAAGCTAATTATTTTTAGTGTATTGAGCATTGATGGTGCTAGAGATAGATAGAATTGTTTCATGATAAGACAATGAAGTAAGTTGAAGTTAATGGAGAAAAATGGATATTCCAAATCTTTTAGATATGCTAGATTTTGAAATTTATTGAAATCGTGTTGATAATTACACTATTATTTTTGAAAATATATTGGGTCAACTCGTTGAACCAAAAAGTTTTAAAAAGTTCGGTTATTTTTTTATGTCTATGCTAATTATTTCGGCTAGACAAAGTTGAAAATATCAAAAGGTATTTTATACAGTAATCAATGCATCATTAATATAATGTAGATATGACAAATGATGGAGTCATCAATGCAGCCTAACCAAATGTTGGATGTGATCTAAGGATCTTCAGCCCACTATGGTATGATATAGTGTGACAAAGTCATAAAATGACAACATCCTCAATGTACTGTTAAAACAGTACGATACTTTCCGTCATAAAATGATTTTCAGTATTTTAATAATTAAAGAGGTGTCAAAGCCATTTAAATCGGCTAGACACATATATTTCATTACTTATATTAAGCTCTTGAACTATCCAACTAAATTGATTTGGTATGGACTCCAAACTGGCTATGAATATCCTTGAATTGGAAAATATTTTATTTGCACCGAGGTGGTGATGATGAACGAAAATGTCGTTCCTATAACTAGTGTTGATCAACACAGAATATCCCTGAATTGGAAAATTTTGATTATGCTAAATAGCAATGATGATGAACGTAGATGCCGTTCAAATTGTGCTGAATGGCAGTGATGAGGAACGCAAATGTCATTTCAGCATGGATCAACATAGGGCATAACAAGCTGATCACTTATGTTCCTGTAAGTCAGATGGTTTACAGATGAATTTTTGTTAAAACCTTTTCAGAAACATAAAAAAGAAAGTTTGCGGTTTTTATGACCCTTTGCATGATATAAAAAACTCTTCCTAAGAGAATCTTAAAATTCTTGAATTATTCATATTGTTTTCACAGTTATTGAACAATTGTGGAGGATTTCTATTCTGGCAGTTGGGTATAGAAAGGATAAAGTTCTTTAGAAGAAAGTAGGTCGTAAAATATGACAAAGCGAATCTTTAAAAACAGAAAAGGAATAACCTGAAAATTTATATTGATGAGTTGTATGGACAAGTTCTGAGGAGAAGGGATAGAATTATGAGAAGAACAGATTTCCGAATCATGGAATTGACAGAAAATAATATATGAAAGAAAGACCAAGTCCGAGAATTTTAAGGACTTTTGGAGCATTAGAAAGATAAGTAGGAAATAGCGAAACGCTATTAATAATTGGAGATGCATGTTAATATATGTATTAATATGTGTTATATGTCATATAAAAATAATATATTTCATTATCACAGAATAATGCTGATAAGAAGGAATTGGCATGATCGAAAGAGAATAAACTTAGACCGAGTAGGAAAGATTCGGTATTGTGATTTCGGGGACGAAATCCTTATAAGTGGGAAAAAATGTGATGATCCGAGTTTTCAAAAATTATTAAAATAAGAATTTAAATAAATAAAATTCGTATTATGTGATATAATGTGTGAATTGTATTGCATAAATGAATAAGTATTGTACAATATAGGATTTTTGTAATAATAGATATATTATTATTATATGTTTATTATAGAATTTATTTTAAAATAATTTATTGAAGGGAAAAGATTGGATATATTATTATATCTATCAGTTGAAAATAAATTGTGGGAAATTAGAAGAGAAAATCAAAAAGAACTATCTGCACTTTTCGGGTTGTTTTGTTTTGTGATTCCGAGGACGGAATCTTTATAAGGGAGGAAGAATGTAGCGATTCGAAATTTTCGGATAATATTAAAATAAGGATTTATTAAAATAAAATTTTATTTTCACAGTATATTATATTGCATGGTATGGGTGATTACGTACAGTGTACTACGTGGGTGTATGCAATATGGTAAATATAATAATTTATATTTACTACATTTAATAAATTATTAGAAACAATTTATAATGAGAAAAGAATAATTTTTTTATTTTATTTGGTTTATTATACTGCTTTTATGAATAATTGCAGTATAATATATGTATAGAATGCGATGTGATAAATATAATTGTATATATATTTATTACATATATTTGTTGATAATGGTGTATAAATAAAAAGGATATATTCAAGGTATACAATATATTTGTATGCATTAGGTGGAATGTATTAAAATAATTTGCGGTAATAAATTATTTTAATATATTAAATTAATGCATTAAAGAAACTATTTTTATTTAATGTATAGCTTCCATTTTTATGAAAAAGATCTATGGATATAATCCATTATTATAATTAATATGTATTATGTATAATATACATAATTTGTGATGTGATATGTACGGAAGGTATTGTATTATATATGTGATGTATTATGTAATAATTCAATTTATGTATACTAAATTAATGTATAAATTGAATAAGGTGATTTAAAATAATTTATGATATTAAATTATTTTAATATGGTGAAATATTAAAATAATTTAATATCATAAATTATTTTTCAGCGAACTTTTTCGGTAAGCTCGATTCTGCTATTTTCGGCCAGAATTTGGCAAAACTTTGTAGTAAGAAGTTGTAGAAAATTAAATTTCCCATGGAATGGCATAAGGTTCGTAATTTTCTGATAAAAGGGCTAATTATTATGAATTTTTAAAATTTCAGCATATTGGAAATTATGATTAAATTATTAATAAAATTATTTGGGCTGAAATAAATTTACAGAAATCTTATAACATTATTTTAGAATTTTTGTAAATATTTGATGAATTTTTGAAAAGAAAAAGTATTTATTATATTTTAAATCTATTTAAAGTTAGTTTAAAAGTAGTGGAAATTCATAGAAAATTCTATGAATGGTAGAAAATTATGAAACTTGGTGAAAAACCTATAATATTATTTCAGAATTTTTGAATAGTTTTGAAGAATTATTGAAGAGCAGAAGTATTTATTGTATTTTTAAGTTATTTAAAGTTAGTTTAAAAATTAATAGAAATTCATAGAAAATTCTATGAAAGGTGGAAAATTATGAAACTTGGTAAAAAATCTTATAATAATACAAGATAAATATTGATGATGTTTTGAGGATATAAAAGTATGTAGAGTTATTATTTCTATTTCGAAGCTATTAAATCATAGTTTTTATAAATAGAAATAATCACAAAAATTCTCGGATAATCCGAAAAATGTGAAAATTGGTTGCAAAGTCAAGAATAATATTCTAAAGACTTTAGAAGGTTTGATTGACTCGTGAGATGTTGGGATGTTATGGATCGTGTATTGACTGGCAAATGAACATATAATAACCTAATTGTATATATTTAGGTTATACGACGCAGGATGACGTTGAGATTATGTTAAATGACAAGAAGAACTATACCATGGACGTTTGTAATATGTAATATGTAATATTTATCGTATTGTGAATGATATCTTCAAAAGCATGATAAATTCCATACTATGCTCCATGATTTATGAAAGTCAAATTATGACTAAGTTGATTGAGTTATGGAACTCAATCTATATGTGATATGTGATATATTAAGCATATGAAATGACATTGTTTAGAGTTATAATGCATGTATGATATGCATAGTAGAATGATTATGAAGTATAAATTGAGCATGAAATTCTATGCTACGTGAAACTTGAAAACTGTTAGATTTGCTGAGATGTCGAGTTCAATCTTGCAAAAATAAACTTTTTGCAGGTTAAAGACACAATGTGATATTACTTGCTATCTAGACGATAAGGATTGGAAAACATACGAAGGAATACATTTTCTTGAATTAGAATTTGTATAGAACTATGATTGATAGTTTTGATATATGTAACTGGCAGTTATGTACATTTTAAAATATTCAATAAAGAATATTTGTTCTGATTATGTTGTTATGATTGCTTTGTAATATAATGCTCTATAGTGATAATACTATATAAGAAAGAATTCGTATTGAGGATTGAGTTGAACATACTCATGACTACTCTGATGAGATGAATTATAATAAAGTAAATATGATTCTGAAATATATATAATCGTAAAGGTTACGATTCAGGGAACGAAGGAAGGAATATAAAAAGTTTTAAATTATCCGCATTTTTATTTATTTTAACATCGAATTATGATGTAAAGCTAAATCAAGATAATATATAACACACAAGATCGAGAATAGAAATAATCCTTATTTAGGGGTTGTTACAGGAAAAGTAGATGTAATTTTTGAAATGGATTGGTTGTTTAACCACGGGGCAATGATAGATTGCCAAAAGAAAAGTGTAAACTTTCAGACTTCGAAGTAGTCTAAGGTAGTATTCTACGGTAGTAAATCGTCGGGACGTTCTTGTTATCTAACGATGATGCGAGCTAGAAAGCTGTTAAGAAAAGAATGCGTACGTTATGTATGCCACGTTGTTGATACCCAGTAAATAGGAACAGAAATGGGACAAATAGCTATCGTACAAGTATGACACCCTCAAATTCAGGTACCTCTACCTCAAACTTGGTGCTTCACGATACAAGTCATACTATAACAGAATATCAACTTATTACGGAATAATATAAGGTTTCATTAATTAATATAACATAATATCATACTCCCACGTACTCTCAACCTTCACTAATATATATCCTTAATTTAAACCCCTGAAATACAAATAATTATCATAAGTCTTAATACAGTGCTCTAGTGTAGCTAATATCATCCATCTACTCCGTAGCCCTTCCTTTCCCTTTGTCCTTCCTAGAGCCATTGCCCTGCTCGACCTTAACTGTAAGGGTTATGATAAAGCAAGGGTGAGTAATGAGTTTGCTTAGCAAGTATAAGGCCAACATCAATTAATTATGCTCAAGATTCAATAATAACAGAAGTTTAAGCATTTGGACAACAAGGTATAAAGTACACTGAATGAAATATGAGCAGATGGATGCCACAGTTTCAAAGTCAAAACACTTTCATTACTGAATAGTCATTGAAGACCATGAACACATAAAAGGATTGACAATAATTCCACTGCAAACCTCCGAAACAGGCACATGAGGTGATCAACCCCGTCGTACCTACATTATGCATAACGTTCAGTCATAGCGCATGAGTCGGTCGCCGAACAATAATAGTAATACCCCTTACTTGAGGGTTGTTCATCTCAGCATAGTCTCGAAGTCCGCATCATAACAATTGATTTAGATTGCTTTCTCAAAGAAATGTGATTGATTTCCTTCAATTTGCTTCATCATCTGTCTAGCCGAATCAAGTGGCATAGACTTGCTTCTTAAAAACCGCTCATAGTCTAATTAGGACTTTGATTACCATTGTTTGGATGTTTGAATAAATTGTTCAAGAGCATACAAGAGTGGATAATTCAATTTGAAAACATTCACCCATAATTTATCATACCTAAGGTACTTGTATAGGTCGATAATGATGCACAAGCTTTAGGGGGCTGGTAAATCGGTTAGTGGGTTTGTATTACAGCAGTATCTAATTTACTCAGAATGTGGGACTTGCAATAGTTTGCACATAATAACAAATTTCACAAATTAGGGAACTTGGCACAATATACAAAGTTGTGTAAGTTGGGAGACTTGCACAACATATATACAGTTTGTAAAACAACACAATTAGAGATTGCTCAAAGTGAGGGAACTTGCACCATATATAAAGTTGTGTAAGTTAGGAAACTTGCCTAGATTGCTGCTACTGTTTATCTCTAAACCTTTTATCTTCAAATAACCTACATGGGTCATAAGTTGTTCTAGTAGTTAATCTCTGTTGAATACCACATAATGATCCCAGTTGATCCAATCTGCATAACTCTAGCATTTAGGACTCACAAACAGCATAGTCTACACTAACTGTTTACTTAACCACTTGGTTCCCTTAATACTCTTGAGTTTCAGGTTTATACCATTTACTGAGTTTTTCCCATTAATCCTTTCCTTAATATATTTGAGTTAGTGTGACGCTCCCAAATTCGGGTACCTTCAAACCCGCATTCGGTGCAACACGGTACTATTCATACTACTAGCATCCATCAATTTCATCTCCATAACATGTAAATAATTATTAATTATTACAAACCCAAGTTCTAAGACCTTTAAAATGTTCATACATAATATCATTTGAGTATTATTTACAATAACCCTAACTATTACATCGCACTGTTGTGCCTTTATTCGATCATCTTCCCCTTCCCCTTATCCTTTCCGAAACCTTCAACACGCTCAGGCTTAGCTGAAAATATTTAATTACACGCAAGAGTGAGAATTTGATTGCTCAACAAGTAATAACAATTAAAGATAACAATATAACAAGAAATAAATATTTTCTGTAACATTAGATTCAACAACTGAACGTTAGTTGTGAAGAAATTTGAAACAATTCTGATTACCAAATACTTTTGAAACTACATACTGACTGACATGCTGAGAGGTCAAAAGACCAAGAACTTCTTTTTTTCTTTGAAAAGGTTCAACAGTAATTCAACTGTGGAACCGTCTTAAACTTACAGGCACAGTGGGTGATTAACCCGTTATGCCCTGCGTTGATCAATACTACATACTGAAATGACATCTGCATTTTGTTAAAGGCACTTAAAGCTTGGTCAAAAATATCTGACAAAAATATTTCCCCGTATTAGGGTTGTTCATTCTCAGACTTGAGTCCATACCAAGTACAATTGGTTGGAAAGCTCTATATAAACCAATAAAATTTCAGAGGATTACAATTGAAATCAATAAAATGTTTAACATGTGTCTAGACGAAACAAATGGCTTAGATCATTTTTCAGAATAGTTCAAGTATATTATAACATAGCATTTAGAAAACTTGATCAGTTTGTACCATTGTAGGTTTGAAATCATTCAAGATATACACGTATTGCGTAATCATAACATACTTATATACATTCGTAAGAGTATGATCAAATGAATCATAAAACTTGCACATAGCATATTGCACAAGGTTAGAACATTTGCCTTTTGTGGTCTTTAGACTTTTAGCGTTAATCGCCCTTTATAAGTCCTACACATTCAATGCATATAAACGTACCAATTAGCCACGTATGGTCGCCATATATGGTTTATATTAACATTAAACAATATTTCTCAACGTCCAATGATTAGACTTAAGATTCTTAGCTAGCGGGATTCGTTGGTTCGGTGTTCTGAAGAACTTAACATGTTTTCACCCCTCGACTATGCGAAAGCCTTGATTAAAGCTTTATTCAAAATTAACTTCGACACTCAATCTTTAATTCTCATCAAATAAGAGTTGAGGTCGCTTCGTTAGTGTGACACCCCCAAATCCGGGTATTTCAATCCCATAAATTTGGTGTTCATTTTCAAAATAAATTCATAATATTTCACATCTAACTATCCATAATAAAGGATAATAACAATATAATAAAGCTTAAATAATAAATTCTCCCATAAGAAGGTTACATCATCATAACTAAACAAATTCCATGTCATCTAACCTTTATTACATCATTTGCGGAAACATAAAACATAAATAAACACAATCACATCTATTACATAATCTTTATGAAATAAAAACCAATTAACATCTACTATTACAGCATCTTGTCTTTGCCCTTGTTTGTAGATGGCTCTTCAAATTTCTTGTTTTCATATGCGTTGTTTTGTGCAAGAATGAGCGAACAATTGCCTACAAGATAATAGAGAACAATAATAGCGTATGAATCATAATTGACTGAGCTTTAGTTGGTAAAATATTCTTACCAGAAACAATAAGCTTTACTTAACAGATAGAAGAAATAATGAACTGTTAAACTAAATAATAGATATCGATATCAAAGAATACACTGAGGGTCACAAGACCACGAACTACATTTAGGTTGTCAAGTATTTTTAACTTTAACCTTTAGTAGTCTAATGACTATAATCATCTTCTATGTCCTAAGTTAACAGGTGTTTGTTACTATAAAACCTTTAGCAGTCTAAAACGACTATGTGGACCATCATCTCGTACTCCAGGTGTTCAGCCCTTAGTACTATGTATTGCGCAAACATTTTAAACGCTATATCACGTTGCTCTAAAAATAATCCCCCTGATACAGGGTTGTTCATCTCAGCTTGATCATTGGGTTCCGTACCAAAATAAGTTTGGTTTGGATTTAAACTTCAAAGAAATCTAAATCTTTAGAATGCACATCAACTAAGGTTCTAGTTGAATCAATAAAGGATCTTTTAAACGTTCATCAACTATGTGCTAGTCGAATCAAATGAATTTTTACACGCTCATCAACTACGGACTAGTTGAATCAAATAAGAATTATTTAGAATGCCCATCAACTATATACTAGTTGAATCGTTAAGGGTTTACTAGTCGTTAAAAAAGAATTGAGTGTAGCAATACAAAATTATTACAATGCTAATCAATTTTTAAGAGTTGAATAACAACAATTCACAACTAAACAAACATCATATGGCAAAGCTATGCTTGTGAAAGAATTTAGAAAGCTTAAGTAGAAATTGTAAACTTAGAATAATTCAGAAACCTTGTTTTTAAATAAAGAAACAAAGATTAAACCTTATATAATATAAAGTAGGGTTTAGGAGCTTATAAGAATAAGAACTTGCTCCATAAACAATAAGGAATTTGCTCAACAAGGATTAGGGTTAGAGAACTTGTTTAAAAATGACAAGTTAAAGAATAAGGACTTGCTCAAATAAAAGTTGAGGTAAGAAACTTGCTTAATATAATTTAGAGTTTAGAAACTTGCGTATAAATAACAAGTTAAGGATAAAGAAACTTGCCTCCAATATAAGTTAGAGTTTAAAAAACTTGCGTATAAATAACAAATTAAGGATAAGAAACTTGCTCAATATAAGTTTAGAGTTTAGAAAACTTGCGTATAAATAACAAGTTAAGGATAAGGAAACTTGTCTCGTGCGTAAATTAACAATGCAAATACACCGTTCACCGATTTATCCTACATATATCATTAGGATCACAATATAAATTAGATACATTAACATTTAACCTTATTGGTTAAAATCCCCACTTTAGCTCAACTTGGTAACTTAGTATAAGTTCAGAACTTCTTAATTAATCACATAGTACAAATACAAATCCTCTACCATATACCACACAAGTCTTGACTAAATATCATAACCAAATCTTATAATTAACAAGTTTAATAATTCTTAACATTAAATCCTCAAATACACATTCACAATATGTAGAAAACACCTTAATATCTATTTAATATATTTTCATATTTATTGGATTAGGTTACAATTGCATTCATAGAAGCTTTATACTTACAATCTCAAAATCGGCAAAATCTGCTAACGGCGCGGCAGCGCTACATCTAAGCTTAAGAACGGCGCGGCCACGTCGGAACCCAGAATCAGATTCTGAAGTTCGCGACACAGCATTGTTCCACGGCCAAAAACTACAGTTTCTTTATCTAAACATCAAATTAAGCAGACCAAATACATATAAACTTCACACAATCAAAACCCAACATATACATAACCATTATAGCAACAACACAACATCAAACACCCAATTATAAAGGAATTAAAAAACCCATGTTTATTGTATTTCTTCACTTTTTCAACATTGTTAGCGAAGGGATAGAATACAACCTCCATTCTTAACCAAATCAGATTATTAACACATGCATTATTTTCGTTTCTTAACACCCAATAATAATCTTCTATCAATTTACATATTTTCAACATGGATTGAACATCAATTTTAGACTCAAAGTCATAACATATCATATATATATCACCAAAACCCAATTTCTTTAGGTTTTAAACATAATTACATGGATTTTGATTTCTGAAAATCATTTACGAACAACATAAAATTGATTACAAAATCATATTAACAATCTTATTTCCTTTTTTACTCAATTTAATCATAGAAATCAAAGTTTTCATGATGAATACTCAAGAACACAACTAAAACACTAAAACCCTTTTGAAAGTATAGATACTTACTTATAATTGATTAGAAAAGATGATAAGAACCCTTGTTAATCCTTCTTCTTCCTTCTTGACACACCAATTTCCCTTCTCAATTTCACAGAGTATGGCCTCTCTCACTTTTCTTTCTATTTTCTCTGTATTCTCTCTAACTATTAGACTTAGACTTAGGCTTAAGAAAAGACTGATGAAAAGAATATGTGACTTAGAAAACTGACAACCACTAATAAACGTACTAATTCAACCACTAACTCTAGTTTTTGAGTTACACCAACCAAGGGTCATAAGACCTTGTTTGGTAGCACATACTAACAAAACCTCTTTTTTTTTTTAAAAAAAATATGTTAATAGACCCTTATAATATAGTCCCATGACACACTTCCTTATTTTATAAAACTTAATATAACTAAATCATTTAATTAATAAAGCTTAACTTCTTAATTCAAATAAACTCTTTAACATAAAGTTTATTTGTCACATCATTAGATATATTAATAATGTTAATCCCCTTATAATATATTTCATAAATTATTACATTTCTAATTTCATTATTAAATTAAATTAAACATTATCGCTACACAATATCATGTGTATTAAACAATACACTTATTCATTAATTTAATTATCTCATTAGACTAAGATATTGCTAACACACTAGTATAATAAAATACACACAAGTAATAAAATCATTTAACATAATTAAATTAATATTACCATACTTAATTAAATTGTTTCACAATAAATCTCATTAAATATTTATTTTATTTAATAAATAAAATCATTAAAATATTTATTTAATTCCAATAAATATTTGTAATAAACTTCAAAATTCTCGATCGTTACATCTTTCCCTCCTTAAAAGGATTCTGTCCCCAGAATCACGACTCAATTAAACGACTCAATTAAACTCATCCGTTACATTCTTCCCCCTTTAAAAAGATTCTGTCCCCAGAATCATTATACAAATATTAAGTAAATAACTGAGTACATGTGTGTGTGTGTATATATATATATATATATATATATATATATATATATATATATATATATTACACACATTATTATGTCTTCGAATTCGCATGTAGCTTCTCAAACATTGTGGTATCTCCACATCATCTTAACAGAAAATATTCATTTACTACTGAAAACTTACTATGTTTTGTCAATTATCCGAATAAGTACTTCCTCACAAACAATTCTTTCTCAAATTACAAAGGTTCATACTTTATAACATGTTTATGGTCCTATCTTCTCAGTCTTACGACCGAAACGTGAAACACACTATATATATATATATATATATATATATTCCAACTTTGTAGGTAAAGCAACCTCGCAGGTCACTTTCTTAACCTCTTAAAAGGTCTAACAAACCTTAAACTCGACTTTCCATTCTTACCATGTATTATCTTCCCTTCCAAAGATATATATATATATATATATATATATATATTATATATATATATATTGTGAATAATATGAAACTACCTACTTCACATTCTTAACCTTTGTCGATACTGATTCGCATGTTTTTTCTGCCTGTCTTGAGCAGCTAACATTGTAGCTCTTATCACTTTGACGATCTTCGTTGTCTGTTGTACCAATCTCAGGTTCTAGTAGTTGACATTTACCAAATCTCTTCACAGCGTAGTGACAGTTTTGCCTTTCCTTTCGGTACAACGCTTAACATGTACATACCTGTATAACAGTTCTTAACACATCCTTTGATGTTCAGAATCGTTCTTTTGCTCTACAAACGTCGATGTGAGGACGGTATGTTGTGATAATTTTTGCCTCTGCCTCTGCGTTTCCATGTGGTTTTGCAAAAAGTTTCCAATAATTTGATGTAAAACGTAAATCTCGATACGATACATTTGATACCAAAACATCTTGTTTCGAAATAATTTCTTCGACATTCATCTGCGCTAACTAAGCCCGAATTAAAAACGGACTCTTGATTGGCAAGAAATGCTCATGCAAAACTAACTCTGACTTCCAGAATTGACGGAAAACATATTCTTTACTCAATAGTTAGACGATTTTCTATTTGAACAGCTTCCCCTCCGACTCTCTCGAACACCTTACATTTTTATTCCCATTTGGTCATTTTTTTATAAGTTACTCATGAGCAGTTAACAATGTAACTCCTCTTTATCATTTCTATTCAAAGATAGACAATTTTTTTTTACAACATTTTGGCAAACCATTTCCAACTCTATCCAACACAAAACTTAAAACAGAACTTTAGTATCTTTTAACTCTTCTTAGATCCACCAAGTTTTATTATTCAAAACATTTTGTTAGACCATAAAGTTCTCTCTCGCCTCCTTTTCTCTTATACTTCTCTTTTGATCGACAACAACGTTCGATTCAAGTCTTTAAAAACTTATCCTTTTTCCTCATATTAAATGTATATTAGTCTTAGTCAATCTTCAATTATGAATCTTCATAACATTCTTCTAAAATTTTTCTTTTAAAGTGTTATTAATAAAACTTCTAACCTCAAACGATGTGATCCCAAAACATCACCACCTCTATATTTTTTTATTTTTTTTAGATCTATTGAAATTCCCATGTTAAATATTTTGAAAACTTTGTATATCACACACCATCGCTAGTCAACTCGATCGTTTAGGCGACCTGTTACCGGAAAGTAAAATACTTTGACTACTCCAGAGTCATAAGGTTTGCACATTTTCTCTGAAAAATAATACTTTTTTTTCATGGTTCAATACCCAATCCAAACCGAGGAAAACCTCAGATTTTTCCCATGTCATCTTGGAATTAAATCCACCGACATTACGTGATTTTTAATATCTACACGAAAATTTTTATGCATAACCTAACAGGAAACACTACTCGTAATTTTATATTCAGAGAAAAGTCCAACTCTTCTTGAAGCAAATATAATTCTCTAGCAAATTAATCGAACATAATTAACAAATAGCACTTGAATCACATATCATTACAACATTTAGATCATTAATCAGAATAGTACCCTTACCATTGCGCCCTTCAACCGTCATGTCGGAACGTAAGTTTGGTTGGTTGACTTTCTTTGTAGCACTGATTCTATAATAACCAGCTTACCACTGCTCTGCTTTCTCCTTTGCCTCCCGCTTTTTGCTTTTCATGCCGCTTTCTTTTGGACAATTTTCGAGCCAAGTGCTCCCTCGATCCGCACGTGAAACATGCTCCTTTCCTCGGACTCAGACAGTTCGGTGCAATGTGGCCCCTTCAAGTCACAGTTGAAGCACACCCTTTTTCCTTTCAAACAAACACCTACATGCTTCTTTCCACAATTGCAAACATGCTCCCACTTTTCTTCCCTTGTTGATCTCCAGCGGTGTTATTGTCAGTCCACTTTCTTTTCTAAAGCATTACCAGTACGGCTACTACTGGCATTATTCCCACCTTCATTTCTCTTTTTCCCTCTGCTCTTGATTGTATTTATGGCAGTGCATTATGTTCTTCTTCTACGAAAAACGGCCTCTCCAGTGTGAACGAGTTTCGGTTTGAAACATCGAGATTTGACTATATAGCCAGGCAGTCAGAGTATTTGTAAGTGTTCCCACTAGCAAATTCACCAACTACGGCACTAGGTTGGTGTCAGCTTCATTATCGTGTGCATATCCCTCGGGGTCTGTTGACGTTGCTGTTTCTTTCTCTAGGTGGCATCTTTCTGTTATATTGGATCTTCTTTCATTCGTTTATGCATTAAAACATTTAAGTTTATTACAACCATATTTAAATAACATATGACGTATCTTAATGAACAACGATATATATTATATATATTCATTTATTGATCCAAAACATAACAAAGATAGCTTAAAAAACAAAAAAAAAAAATATAAATCAGCTTATCCCTCATCTTCCATCCTGTAATAATTAAATTTTACAGCACTAACATCATCATTTCCCATTATCTTATTTCAGAAAAACTTAGGATTTACATTTTTTTTAACTTCCATCATGCCTTTTTATAGAACATTATTTCTCTTCTCGCAACCTACAAGAACATTCCTCATTGCACAGCTTCATTAACGTCTTGTTCCATGACACGAATCGTCGTTCGACATATACCACTGCAAATCCTTGAATTATTCTGGATACCAGAAAACTCAATCTTGCACTCTATCAAACGTTTACTTGACCGTCTTCAACATGATCTACGCGTTTAAAAGTCTTCAACCCTACGCGTCTTCAGCTCTCGCCCGCTCTGCTGACTTCTATCCTCAAGTCATCCTTCGTAACCTTCGTTCCTAGTTAATAGTTATTCCCTTTAATACTCTAACTAAGGCTAATCCCTACTCCACATCTGCAAATTGTATGTAAGATTTCGAATCGCGTCACCCTTCTACTCCAGCTCATCGTATTGCTGACAGCTCTCCTAACTCCTCGACCTTAAACCGTAACTTTATGTTTACCACGTCATAAAATCTCACCATACAACTTCACACCGACAGAGTTAAAGGGTAACTCTTTGGGACCCTTTTTCTTCCTCATCTATCTCTATATTCTTCTCCGGATCAAACTTAGGCATCTGATTCGATCCTACCACGATAACCAACGGGGATGGCTCCCTTGGCACTAATCGTTACTCATACTACTCGATACACATAATACTTGTAATCACATAGTTTATTAAACACATAGGCGCATAAGATCTTTTATTGTCTTTTATCTTTTAGAACTCGAGGAAGTTCCTTATCTTCTCGATTCCTACAAGGCTAATTCCTAAGGTTTTCTCACCTAAGGTTCTTAACCTACAGCTCTGATACCAACCTGTGACACCCCCAAATCCGGGTACTTCAATCCTACAGATTTAGTGTTCACATTCAAAATAAATTCATAATATTTCACATCTAACAACCCATAATAAAAGGATAATAACAATATAATAAAAGCTTAAATAATAAATTCTCCCATAAGAAGGTTACATCATCATAACTAAATAAATCCCAGGTCATCTAACCTTTATTACATCATTTGCGGGACACATAAAATATAAATAAATAGAAATCACATCTATTACATAATTCTTTATGAAATAAAAACCAATTAACACCTACTATTATAACATCTTGTCTTTGCCCTTGTTTGTAGATGGCTCTTCAAATTTTTTGTTTTCATCTGCATTGTTTTGTGCAAAAGTGAGCGAACAATTGCCCACAAGATAATAGAAAACAATAATAGCGTATGAATCACAATTGACTGAGCTTTAGTTGGTAAAATATTCTTACCAGAAACAATAAGCTTTACTTAAAAGATAGAAGAAATAATGAACTGTTATACTGAATATCAGATATCGATACCAAGGAATACATTGAGGGTCACAAGACCACGAACTACATTTAGGTTGTCAAGTATTTTTACTTTAACCTTTAATAGTCTAACGACTATAATCATCTTCTAAGTCCTAGGTTAACAGGTGTTTTTATTGTAACCTTTAGCAGTCTAAACGATTATGTGGACCATCATCTCGTACTCCAGGTGATCAGCCCTTAGTACTATGTATTGCGCAAACATTTTAACGCTATCGCATTGCTCTAAAAATAATCCCCCTGATACAGGGTTGTTCATCTCAGCTTGATCATTGGGTTCCGTACCAAAATAAGTTTGTTTTTTATTTAACTTCAAAGAAATCTAAATCTTTAGAATGCACATCAACTAGGTTCTAGTTGAATCAATAAAGGATCTTTTAAACGTTCATCAACTATGTACTAGTCGAATCAAATGAATTTTTACATGCTCATCAACTATGGACTAGTTGAATCAATAAGAATTATTTAGAATGCCCATCAACTATATACTAGTTGAATCGTTAAGGGTTTACTAGTCGTTAAAATATTGACGTAGAAATACAAAATTATACAATGCTAATTGTAGACACCCAAATTTTGCGTTTCCTTCTACTAACCTTGACAGGAGGGCGAAATCGTCAATTGAACCAGCTTGCAGGAGCAAAAGAGCGGGCACGAGGGCGAGCGCCCGGCACCGCCGCAATGTTTTGGGCAACCCAAGTTTACGTGACAATAAAGCCGTCCGAGGCAGGCATTTCCGAATGAGGTGGCACGTCTCCCGGAAGTTCCCGGACTGCGGAATACGAGCCTGTCAGCGAAAAACCGACGTTGCGGTACGAAAATCGAGGCGTGGCACGAAAATCGAGAAAGTCAAAGCCCGCCAGCCGCGGATAGATCTGCGGCCAAGTGGGTGCGCCAGCACGAAAACCGGGAAATCAGCACTCAGCAGCTGAGTGCGATGGGAGGCGTGCCAGCTGGCCAGCCGCAGATCCATCTGCGGCCAGCCGCAGATAGAATCTGCGGCTGGCTTTGGCCAGCCTATTTAAGCTCGGCAGCAGGCAGCATACAGGAGGTTGGGCAGTTTGCGGAAGAAGAAGAAATCAGCAGCAGTTTTAGCTCGGAAATAGAGAGAAATAGCAAAAAATTCTTGCAACAATTGAGAGAAAAAGAGAGAAATTTCCTTTTGTTGTTAGATTATATCATATACATCTCATATTTCCCTCAATACACAAGTTTTCTACACAATTTTGGTATCATTTGCAAGGTGAAAATCTCATTATTTTTGCAACTTCTATCATGTTATTTGGCTAAATTTAATTGAAATTTTCAAGAATATTATTGAGCAATCATGGATTAGGGATTATTGGTGAGGGTTCCATTGGAACAAAATTCTTCCTAATAATCCGATGATATCTAATTGGTGAAATTTCTAGTTTGTTTATGGATGTATATTAGGCGTAATTTAATTGAGTATATTTGTAGGATGTGTTAGGCAATCTACGTTGTTATAATTGAGTATTCAATTTGCGAGTGTGTAGCAATTGTGGTTGTGAGCCTAGGAAAGCGACCCCGTGGTTCAAATCCGATGATGGACGTTTGGTGTATGTAATAGATTCAAGAGGCTTGTTTTGTAGTGTGTAACCATTGGGCCTTAAAACGACGCTAAGGCGAGAATCGTGTTTAAGGCCCCGAAATAGTGAAATTTGTGATTGTTGGCGTTCGGGGATATTTTGATGGCTTACATGCCCATGAATAAACCCGACGCGTGTTTATGCTTGATTCGATTTATGACGCGAAATTGATTTCAAAGCTAAATGATAAGATTTTCATAAAAATCAAGCAAAGTAGGATATTAGAATCACGAGGTTAAAATTTGAGAAATGTTAATGAATGTCGATTCCTATCTAACGAGAAAGCTAAAGAAAAATCGTTCTCAAACATCACAAAATCTGATTTTAGAAATAAGTAACGTTTTGTTAAATCTTTGTGCATAGGGTGAAAGAGATTCTAGAAATTGCCCGATCATTTCACGAAAGCAACGTATAGATCTCGATTCCTATTTTTGGCAAAGGTTTAAAACTCTTGTTTTGCCAAAACGACACCTAACGAAAATCTCATAGTTTTGACAATTAAAATCAAACCTTTCCCATAAAGCTTTCTCGTGTATACCGAAAAGACATTCCGAAGCGTTCTCAATTTAAAACACAATTTTCCCTAAAATCCAAATGATTCTTTCATACAAATTCACCGCAACATTCACATAGGTACACACACACACACACGCACTTACATACACATATTCATGAATTAAAGGATAGGAAAGTATCAAGATTGCGGTAACCGTGTTTCACGGAAGTCGAGGGGTGCCTAACACCTTCCCCTCACTTAAACAAGCCCCCGAACTCTATGAATCTCGATTCGCAGACCAATTAATTCGGAGTCACATATGAGCCAGCGATTTATAAAAAATTCGGATGAGTTGGTACATCCATTTCAAATATACCAACTGGCGACTCTGGTTAATTGGCTCATCATAAAAACGATCTTTCAAAACCCCGTCGACATCAATGCCGATCTTTTCCAAACGTCATCTAAACCCAAAGGCTAAAATTGGAAAAGACAAGCGAGCCGAAACCCGGCGTCGACAGCTGGCGACTCTGCTGGGGAGATTAGAGGGCTTAAGCCGCGTTCAAATCTTGATGCTGTCCTATCCTTTAAAATTCATAAAATGTGTGTGTGTGCGATATTTTGATTTTTTACTTTTGTTGTGCGAATGTGTGTTGTTGTCCAATGAATGAATGATTGAATGGAATGGCTTTACTTTAAAGAAATCATTTGCATACGGTGAGGACGATGAATGTGAATGTATGTTGAGAGAGTACCTCCTCCTGAGGCGAACCTGTCGGTTGCTTATTACTGGACTCGATGGGGCTGCTCCCCGGAGATGGCTCAGGAAAACGCACCACTCAAATCCGCTCCAATCGAAAGGGCTCAAACGAGTAGATTGCGAAGATTTGGGAACCTTCATGCCGAAAAGCCCGTGAGAGTAACCCTAGGATAGGTCATCCTCAGAATAACCCAACGCAGGAAAAGTCTCTTCATGCCTTTTTACGTTTATATGTCTAAATGTCATGATCTCATTCATTATTCATACATCCCTTTTCTATGTCGAAAGAGATTACTAACCGCTGTGAATTGCAGGGAATAGTTGGGGGAGCATAATAAAGCATGTTTAGCATTGGTTATGGCACTAAAGGACTACTAACTTTCTCTTTTGCAGGGAAAGATTAAAGAACCCCAAAAACACAAAAAAAATTTACAGTTTTAGCATGCATCCATTTTTGCATCTCCCCGGGACTAAACTTCGAACCGTTGTCTCTGCAGGATTGCTCCTCAAACCCGTTCGCAGTCTAAGAAAGCCCAAAATTCTACATCTGAAATGGCTGATATTCCTAATCATAGTTCCATATCTCGGGAAGAGTTTGATGATTTTAAAAGACAGATGATGGAAATGGCCACAATGTTAAAAGAACAGTTCTTAATCAGACAGGATCCGGTAAACCAGGGATCGCATAGTATTCCACCACCAGGGGATGATCAGAATCCTCCTAAAAATGGTACAAACTTGCTTAAAGAGGACCAACCCCGACTCAAGGACGAGCCAGTCATCCCAAAGCCCGTTCCCATACCTAGCAGGACAGTGATTACTATCCCAGAGGAGGGGGATAATGACGACCTTCGGAGAAAAATGAAACACATGGAGGAAACCATCCAATCTCTAAAGGGCGTAGGATCCCTGGGCAGGGTTAATTACTCGGACTTATGTGTTTTCCCCGGGGCCAGATATCCAGAAAAGTTCAAAGTTCCCGAGTTTGAAAAATACAATGGAAAGGGAGACCCCTATACACACTTAAAAATATACATTGGAGAACTCGGGGCTTATGCCGAAGACGAGGGGTTAAGAATGCAGCTATTTCAGAAAAGCTTAACAGGGGAGGCAAGAATATGGTATGCCCGCCTCGACAACGCCCGAATCCACAACTGGGAGGAATTGGCCCATACCTTCTTGACCCAATACAGCTTTCAGGCCCAGATGGCCCCTGACAGGTACCAAATGACAAAGGTTAAGAAACAGCCTAGGGAGTCCTTCAGGGAATATGCCCAACGATGGAGGGGCATGGCCGCACAGGTAACCCCCCCAATGAACGAATCAGAGATGGTGATGACCTTTGTAGACATCCAGGAGGCACCATATTATGAGAGGGTCATCTCGGGAATTGGAAGACCTTTTGCGGAAATGATTAAACATGGAGAGATGGTAGACATGGGGTTGAAATCGGGTAAAATCCGGGACCTTACTGCTTTAGAAACTGCTGCCGAGCAAATACAGAATGGAAACTATGGCAGCACTTCCCGGAGAGTCCAAAAGAAGAAGGAAGAGGATGTCTCCCTCATCCTACAAGGGTCATCCAGAAAAGCAGAAAGCCATCTTCCGGTTCAGGTACAGAGGGGAGGGCCATCCCGTCAGCCAAACTTCACAGATCAAAGGACAGAGGGGCGAAGAAGATATGAGGCCTCGCACAACCGAATATTCACCCCGCTCGGGGAGCCGCTTGAACGAGTATTAGCGGTATTGATGGCCCAAAAGAAGATAATCAATTTGGCTCCCCCAAGTGACCCGAAGGGAAGGAGATTTGATCCAAGCAAGCGGTGCGCCTATCACTCGGGTTCCCCGGGTCATGATACACAGGATTGTTGGACATTGAAACATATAATTCAGAACATGATCGACAACGGGGAAATTGTGGTGGAGCAGCCAGACTCCCCGAATGTTAAGGCAAATCCCCTGCCAAGGCATGATGGAGGGGGAGTCAATGCGACGGAGGCAAGTGAGGCGGGGGAGCCGCCAAGGTTGAACTATGTGCAGAAAGTTGAGGAGATGATAAATGTGATACATGACCATGGGAGTGCGAGGGTAACGCCCATCAAGTTGATAGGGGTAAGTACGAATAACATAGAGGGACCTATCAAGTTGACAGCTCCGAGGCCCATCATTTTTGCTGCAAGGCCACAACTCCCTATCAGTAATCTGAAGACTGTACCCTGGAATTACGGGGGAATACCCGAGGAAGCGGCCAGTTGTGCTTCCGTGACGACCAAGGGGAACCCCTTATATCTTCCCGGGCGAGTTCTTGAGAGCCAAAAGAGAAAAAATGAAGAGGTTTCCGAGGAAAGGGCCATAGAGTTTTTGAAAAAGATGGATCACCCAGAAACAAGGGGGATCCAGATTTTAAATGGGGAGTCAACCCTAGCATCAGTCATGGACTTGGTGTTGTCATCCAGTAAGCATTGCAAAACCTTGATGAAGGTTCTGGGGGAGGCATTTGTGCCCAAAGAGATTAGTGAGGAGGATTTCGGCCGGCTGGTAGGCCACTTATTGGAAACCGACGCAATATCTTTTACGGATGAGGACATTCCCGAAGAGGGAAGGGGGCACCGAAAACCGCTACACATTGCAGTAATCTCCTCAGGATATGTCATGAATGGGGTGCTAATCGACGGGGGATCGGCATTGAATATATGTCCTCTCAGCACGCTGAAGAAAATGAACATCAGTCCCAAGCGCCTACGGGCCAGTCATGTGGTGGTTCGGGCTTTTGACGGATCCCGGAGGGACACCATCGGGGAGATAGAATTGCCAGTGGAGATAGGACCTTGTACTTTTGATATCTCCTTCCAAGTCCTGGATATCACGGCAAGCTACAACCTGCTGTTAGGGAGGCCATGGATACACATGGCCGGGGCAGTTCCTTCCACGCTCCACCAACAAATCAAGTTGATCATCGATGGGAATCTGGTAACAATCTCGGCCGAATGTGATGACCCTTCTCCTCCCAGGAGTGGCCTACCAGTAATCAATGTGGATGAGTCAGCGGCGCCTGCCAGCTTTCAAGCACTAGAGATTAGCACTCCCCATTATAGATGCCTGGGAGCTCTAGCTGTGAAACCAAGGGTCTCTCCGGAACTCACCTTTGTGGCAAGGGAAATGATTAAAATGAACTTCCAACCTGGACAGGGACTAGGGAAAAGCAGTCAGGGAATCACCGAGCCCATCCACCTACCACAGCAGATAGGCAAAGCAGGATTGGGATACCATGTGGGCGCAGTACGGGGACACCGTCAGGGTGCGACTCCGATTCGACTAGTTGGCAGTCCAGTGACCAAAGTCGACAATGGGCAGGGGATCAGCAGGCCTGTGATTGGGGCAGGGAATGAAGAGTTAACCCCCACACATAGTGAATCGGCCCGGAGGGAAAGTTTCCTGCAGGAGGTCGCAAAAGAGTTTGAAACCAAATGCTACATCCCCGGACAATCAACAAGCAGTAAGGAGGGGACGAATATTGTCATACCACCGGGAGCCCAACAAGTTGTGCCTGTCATCGATTGGGCAGGACTGATTATTCCTGGAGAGGGTATGGAGGAGAACTCAGGCGACGTATCCGTAATCATCGGGGGGGTGTCCGATGTGAGGATCTCTTTCATCCAGCGCATTTCAGCTGACCTGACCATCGACAATTGGACCCAGAAACCCGTGATATCCAAACAGGGGTAAAACTCGACGTCAGGGTGATTGACCCCAGATGATGGGGGAATGAAGAAGTTTATTTTTGTTGTTGTTTTAATTCTGCATCATTATGTCGTTTCTTCTTGTTATTTGAAAATGCGATCATCGTGAAAAAAATGATTTATATATGACAAGTATTTTGTTTCATGTCAGGTGTACCAATTTGAGTAATCCTTGCCTAACAAATGGTCTTTCAAATTTGAATGATGATTATGATTTTGACATTGAGCTGGATTTCGATTTAATGGGCATTGAGCAAGACGAGACAGATTACGACGACGCACCTGATGAGATCAAAGGATGGGTCGAAGATAAACCCAAACCCAATTTGGACCAAACCATCACTATAAATATCGGAACCCCTGACAATCCAAAAGAACTCAAGATAGGGACAGACCTTACCCCCAGCCAAAAAGTAGAAATGATTGAGTTACTAAGCCAATATGAGGATGTCTTTGCCTGGTCGCACGAGGATATGATCGGATTGTCCACCGACATTGTGGTGCACCGGTTACCAATCAAGGAGGGTTTCAGGCCTGTCAAGCAGAAACTAAGAAAGTTGAAACCTGAGTGGAGCTTAAAAGTGAAGGAAGAGATCATCAAACAGTTCAGGGCGGGAATCATTATGGTGTCCACTTACCCGGAATGGCTATCCAATGTGGTCCCAGTGGCTAAACCTGGAGGAAAGGTGAGGGTATGCGTGGACTACAGAGATCTAAACAAGGCCAGTCTCAAGGATAACTTCCCGGTGCCTTTCATACACATCCTGGTGGATAACACAGCCCAGTACGAAATGTACTCTTTTGTGGATTGCTTCGCAGGATATCATCAGATAATGGTGGCGGAGGAGGATCGGGAAAAGACCGCATTCATCACCCCCTGGGGCACTTTCTGCTACAGACGACTGGCTTTCGGGCTCACAAATGCAGGGGCTACTTATCAGAGAGCCATGATGGCCTTGTTCCACGATATGATGCACAAGGAGATAGAAGTCTACGTGGATGACATTATTGTGAAATCGAAGGAAGAATCTGATCATATAACCCATCTCAAAAAGCTATTCGATCGGCTCAGAAAGTATAATTTGAAACTCAATCCAGCCAAGTGCGCTTTCGGAGTACAGTCGGGCAAGCTCTTGGGTTTCCTGGTTAGTGATCGGGGCATTGAGTTGGATCCAGCAAAGATTAAGGCCATTGTGGATATGTCAGCACCTCGCACAGAGAAGGAGATAAGAGGATTCCTGGGGAGAATAAACTTCATCAGCCGTTTTATATCTCACTTGACGACTACATGTGAGCCGATTTTTAAATTGTTAAGAAAGGGTGCTTCCCAAGAATGGAATGAGCAGTGTCAGAAGGCTTTTCAGATCATTAAGAAACAACTGACGGAGGCACCAGTGCTGGTACCCCGAAGGATGGGAGCCCTTGATTTATGTATATATCCGTCAACACCATCGCGATGGGATGTATGTTGGGACAGAAAAATGAGGCGGGTAAAGAGCAGGCCATCTATTACCTCAGCAAAAGATTTAGCCAATGTGAGCAGAATTACACTCCCATCGAGAAGACTTGTTGTGCTCTGGCCTGGGCTGCAGGGAGATTACAGCACTACCTCCATGGGCATACAACGTACCTGATATCAAGAATGGATCCCCTAAAATATATTTTTGAAAGGCCCATGCTGAATTGTCGATTATCCAGATGGCAGTTAATCTTACAACAGTTTGACATGGTGTACGTGACCCAGAAGGCCATGAAAGGGCAGGGAATTGCAGATCAGTTGGCAGAAACCCCGTCAGGAGGGACGGAGCCTTTAGAAACTCCTCTTCCGGGCGAGGATATATTTTGGGTATCGCACGAAAAATGTGATGACGAGGGACAATTTTGGAAGCTGTATTTTGATGGTGCCATGAATGCCGGGGGGGCAGGAGCCGGAGCGGTCCTAGTCTCTATCACCGGAGAACAATACCCCGTGGCCACTAAACTTCGTTTCAGCAATTCGAACAACACCGCTGAATACGAGGGGTGTATCTTGGGACTCCGATTGGCCCGTGACATGGGAGTAAAAAGACTAGCGGTGTTCGGGGATTCAGAATTGGTAATCAGACAAGCAATCGGGGTATACAACACTAAGGAGCTTCGGTTACTTCCATACCATCGTTGTGTCACCCAGCTTATGCAAGAGTTCGAAGATATCGCCTTCCGCCATATTCCTCGGGGACGAAATGATTTCGCCGATGCATTGGCGACTTTGGCTTCCTTAATCCACGTGATCAAGAGTAGGGACAGTCCACAGATTGAGATCACCGTACAGAATGCCCCGGCATATGAGGAAAATGTGGCAGTGTTATCAAACGAGGTGGTGTTGACGAGGCAGCCCTGGTATCACGACATAAGGGAATATCTGAGAGACAGATCCCTTCCCGATCAGGCAAATCGGACTGAAAGGATGAGAATTCAGAAGATGGCAATGAAGTTTTACCTGAGTGGCGATTCACTTTACAAAAGGGATGCCGGGTTGGGACTGTTGCAGTGCGTAGATGAAACACAGGCCCGAAAGATTATGAATGAAATACATGGTGGAGTGTGTGGGCCCCATATGAGTGGACCGATGCTTGCCAAAAAGATTTTGAGGACAGGGCATTATTGGTTGACGCTGAGGGCCGATTGCGAAGATCATGTCAAACGATGTTATCAATGTCAGGCGCACGGTAATGTGATCCATACGCCTCCCAATGAACTGCACTGTATGACCTCCCCGTGGCCATTTTCGATGTGGGGAATGGATGTAATCGGACCAATAGAGCCCAAAGCAAGCAACGGGCACCGGTTCATTTTCGTCATGATCGATTATTTCACCAAATGGGTAGAGGCAGCTTCTTTCCCTAAAGTAACTCAGGAGGTCATCGTCAGCTTCATCAGGAATAATGTCATTTGCCGATATGGGCAACCTGAGGTTGTGGTCTCCGACAATGCCAAGAATTTAAACAACGCCCTCATGAAGGGACTGTGTGACCAGTTCAACATTAAGCACCTCAATTCCGTCATTTACCGTCCCAAAATGAATGGGGCAGTGGAGGCGGCCAATAAGAACATCAAGAAGATCATGGCAAAAATGTCTGCTAATCATCGGGGATGGCCAGATCTGTTACCCCTCACCTTGCTGGCATACCGAACATCAACGCGTACTTCTACAGGGGCAACCCCTTACGCTTTGGTGTATGGAATGGAGGCTGTTTCTACCAGTCGAGGTTGAGATGGCGTCCCTCAGGATAGTGATCGACGCTCAGATAAGCGAAGAGGATTGGATGCAAAGTCGATATGACCAATTGGCCCTGATTGATGAAAGGAGAGTGGCTGCCATTTGGCATGGTCAGCTATATCAACAGAGGATCTCTCGATCGTACGATAAAAAGATAAGACTTCGGAAGTTCAAGGAAAACGATTTGGTGTTGAAAAGAGTCATGCCTTGTCAAGACGAGGCCAAGGGGAAGTTTGCCCCGAACTGGGAAGGGCCATTTGTGATCAAGAAAGTACTATCCGGAGGGGCCCTCATATTGCAAGAAATGGATGGTGAGGTATTTCCACAACCCCTAAACTCTGACTCGGTGAAGCGGTTCTACGCTTAAATCATCAGTTCCTTTTTCCCCTGACAGCGAACTACGTAGGACCTGATCTTCCAACTTGTGGGGGTACGTAGGCAGCCATCATGGCGCGGTCCGATCCTTTAAAAAGAATAATCCTTTCCCTAACCAAAACCAATTTTCGATAGCCAGATAAAACCTTCCTACACCCTCAAAACCTTCCCGAAGCCAACTGACTAACCAGTTTCATCCCAGAATACATACCCTGATCCAACCCAAACAGTTATCCAAAATCTGAGATTCAATCCGACGAAATCAAAGGTGTGCGGCAATATCTGTCAAATCTCCATCAGGTCTTGAGGAAAGAAAGAAGGCGAAATGTCAAAATCATGGTCAGTTGGATAAAATGATGATCCAATGGATGGCAATGATACGACAAAAGGGGAAAATGACTAAATTTAAATGCATGTCTATATATATAAGTCGTTTTATTACAAGATTTCTCTTTCAATAACTGATGAAACCAACATAGTCTATGCAGGAAATAAAATAATCTACAAATCTGAAACTAGCCGAAGCAGGATGGACAGGGTGGTGGATAGATCTGAAGCATCAGCATCTCCTGCAATCTGCTGCCCCATCATATCAATACGATCCAGTAAAGCAGTAGCTCGGTTGACAGTCCCAAAAATGAGCGTCTACCACTGCCCTGGTCTGAAATACAATGGCCTCTCTATCGGCAATATGGCAGCATCTCTAGCCCGAATGGCCTCATCTCTCTCGGCAAGGGCGGCATCCCTCTCGGCTTCAGTAGTAATCAGCGCCAGGCGGAGTCGGGAATCATCAGCGACCCGACTCGGGGCATAATCGGCTGAAATGGAGTGGTCTGTGGTATCTTCTGTGAAAATCACTCCAGAGTCATCAAAGGCCCCAGTCCGACTCAAACTAGCCGAATCCAGGTCTCCACGCAACCACTGTGCGTAGGCAAATGTCTGGATGTGACAGCTCGCACTATATTCGGCAAAGATCCTGTGATTCCAAAGCTCGTATACCTGCAATAGATCCCTCTCTGTACAGAATGATATAAGGAATCGGTATGCGGCTGTACCCGCGAAGGGGTGTAAATCCTGTGTGCTGATCAAACTGCCCCATAACCGCCAGGGGATGATAGGTCGTCACGCCCCTTAACCCAGCAATGGGAATGAAATGAAATCCATGCCAGGCACATGAGTCAAGAAGCTCAGGAAGGAGCAATAGCCCGAATAAACCAATAGATGAAAGGGGTCCTCAATGATAGACAAAAATGATGTCCAGGAGGCCACATCAGTACAAACTCACGGGACGAAACGAAAACTGCGCGGCTATGTTGTGACTGAAGCAAAACCCTTGGCGGCGGAAGTGGCCGATGGGACTAAGATGACTCATGAACCACACATACAGCAAAGTCGAGCTCCCTCTGAAGAATCTTCCTCGGAAGGACTGGCAATATGTGGCCGACATATAGGTATCCGCCAATATCATGGGGAGAATGGTGTGATCCTCCTGAAGGGCCCTAATGGCCGCAACAATCCGCATGTCCAAGTGATCGGATCCTGCAGGCAAATACAAAACTGAGATGACACAGGCCATCAGAACGCCCACTCTCAAGGCATCCCAGCGCTCCTCGGACACGGAAAAATCACCGAGGAAAAGACGGAAACTGTCAGGTGAGCCAAATCGGTCAATCAAGAACTGAAGAGGAACCATATGGTCTGATGTGATTACCGGTAATAGGACAGCCCTCCGCAAACCGGTAAAAGTCAAGAATTGACGGCGCATGGAACCAACAGTAACCCTAGCACAGGGACCATCCAACGGCAGGCCGGTGAAGCGAGCATACTCCTCAAGGGTGGGGGTCAGCTCTACTGTCCCAAACCTAAACACCTGACGGGCAGGGGCCCAATGGCTCAGAAGACCATCCACAAAACCCGCTGGCACCTGAAAGGTCAGTAAGGACCAAGAATGTCCCAAAAGACCATCTGCGATAATCCTGTCTGCCGGCAGTAAACTGTCCAACCAGCGGAAGAGGCTGCCAATCAACCCTGTGGGAGGAATGGAATCCAAACGAACCACGGCATCCGAGGACGACATCTGTGAAAAAAATAGTATCAAAAAGACTGTACAGGGGTCATTCTCTATCCATAAATAAAAGAGCATGCATCATACAGTTAATAATAAACCAGGTGAATCCCATAAAAATGAAAAAGAAAACTGTGCATAAATAAATAAATGAGTTCCTGTACATAGTGCATAAATGAAAAAAGAAATCTAAGCAGGTGCTGATACAAAAGACCCTATCCTATCCTGGTCTAAATAAAATCAGTATCATCTATGAAAGCAGGATCCTCGAACTGATCCCCTGGAGTCGCCGAGCTCGGAGGACCAAAATTCATATCAGGGATGTAGGGATGCGCTGTGGCATCAGATGAACTCGGGCCTGCATCATAACCTGCACCGTCAGGATCGTAGGTGTAAGCCTCCTCCGGGGCCCGGCCCAACCCCCGAATAAACAGCGATAACTGATCTACCTGACGTGTCAATGCGGCGATCTGCTCAGCGTGGGTGGGAGTCCGAACACAGGCAGCCCAATCGGTCATCGTCACCGAGCCTGGAACCATGTCTCCAAGGAAGAAAGTGGCCCGAGTCTGAGGACCGATGGTACGGGGCACCCACCATGTACGGAATGCATCACTCGTAGTGGGACCCGTGGAAAGCATCCGGCCGTCCTCCCCCGGCAAGCATGATCTCCGAGGGCTGAGAATCCAACGGCCAGAAAGTAGTGAAAGAAAGGGAGTGCGGGATGCGGATCTCTCCAGTGACGCATCTGAATGCTCGCTCTCCCAGATACATCACCCAGCCTCCAACACTCTGCAAAGTGAGGCGGCGGGTGGAAAGCTCGAACTCCGGGCCGGAAGGATGCCCGTCAGCAAACCCCACAGTCAGATGATCGGAGAGGTAGGGAATCCAGACGACCTCTGCAGCCGTGATCAGCTCCAGCTGGATGCGACAGTGTGCAAAACTGCCAGACACGGGGACCTCCTCGAGAGTACTATGATGCCATCGCCGACCCCGAGGATAAGTGTCCGGGCCCAGAGTAGTGATAGGCCTCAGACATGGCAGCCGCTCGTAAGCCCAGAACTGTGAATAGAAACAAGGCAAGGCATGAGTCACTATCAAATACAGAAAAGAGATGAAAGGAAAAGAAATACAGTAAGAGAGAGGAGGAGGGGACTCACCAACAGAAAGTGGTAGAAGCCGAGCCAGGCATCAGTCTGTCCCTTCCGAGCGTAGGCGCATGCCGTGGAGGAAGTAGGCAAAGGTGAATGACCCCCAGTCATAGTCACCGATGCGGTCCACGTCTCTGACCGCTCCTACGACGCTGAAATGAATGGTAGAGGAGTTATTCCCCAGAAAACAACCCCTCATGATGGTCAGGAACAGGCGTCGTAGCAGAATGTCCCTGGTGCCCACTGATCCTGCGGGAATGGGCAGTGCGTACAGACCCCCGACTGCATCGACAGCCAAGGCACCAGATCGGATACTGCGGGCCTTAAAGACCCGGTCCTCAGCAGCGAAGCCCAGCAAAGCTCGAACCTCCACAGGAGTGATATCAAGATCCAAGGGGACGCGGGAACCGGTAAACTCGATGCCGGTAATGTACCTCCAGTCCCGTGGGGTCAACACGACCTCGCAGTCGAGGAGATGAAGAGACTGCGTCTGGTGGAACCATCGCTCGGATAAAGCCCTCATGTAACCCCAGGGGCACTGGCGGGGGATGATAGTGAAGAAATGTCGGAAGCCCCAAGAGTCCACCATCGCCCGATAATCACTGTGCAGGGCCGCGTAAAGGGAATAGATGTTGAACCAGTTACCCCTCGGCTGGGTAAACTCGGGTTACCTGGGGCAATCACCAAGAGGTCAATCCGGATAAAAGGAGAATGGAGAAATTGAGAGTGAAATCAGAATAGAGCTGAAATATACCTCGTTAGCCACGAGAGATGCTGAGGGGTGACGACTGAGATCCCGACCCAAAAGATCGGGTATCTGCACAGAGGCGCCAGAAGGAGCCTGATGAGTAGATGGAGCCGGTGTGCTGGAGGATGGCCCCTCTGCCGCGACCTCCGGGGGAACAGCCTCCTCAACGTCCGGAGGACCAGGACGAATAACAGCTTCCGTCAAACGACGAGCCTGACGGGTCCGAGGAGGAACAGGAGTGGGTGCAGCCCTACGACGGCGAACACCCGAAGTCCGAGAGGCGGAGGAGCTACTGGGCGCATCACGATCCATAGCTGGAATAGAACGGGCGAGAAAGAAGGTAAGTTTCCTTTTAAAATTATGTAATGAACATTTCTAAATTTCTAGCCTCATCATATGATTAATGCAACATGATGCATGGTTATGGTAAAAAAAAAAAAAAAAAAAAAAAAAAAAAAAAAAAAAAAAAAGAAACTAAAAAAAATCGGCAGAGTTCCGTTTGTAAATTGGACATCCCAGGCATAAGCCAAAAGTGTTTTCCATCAATCAAAGCCTCAAACAGATCTAAATTGCATTCATATATGTAATTACAGCATGTAATGCATGAGTTTATTGCAGAAAAGGAATAACAGTATGTGGGACCGCCTCATTAACATAAAATAGGACTCACATAGTTGATACATAGCATGTATATATGATGGTACATTACATAGCATTGTAAAGCATACATTTTATCTCTAAACATGCAAATAGTCAAATGTATAGCAAAACATTGACGAAATTGAAAAGTGACCGGTCAAAGTGTTACCTGTAGCGTGTAGATCAATCCTACCGGAACAGTTTTTGCAGGAAAGTTGAAAAAATCGACAAAAAGCCCTTGCGAACAAGAAAAATCGAGAGAATCTCTTTGAATTACAAGTTGAAAGTGACAGATCTGGAGGAGCCGCGTTGGATCTAAGGCCCGATCATGGCCGCAGATGTATCTGCGGCTGGCCGCAGATCCATCTGCGGCTGGCCGCAGATCCATCTGCGGCTGGCCCTGGTGGGTCCCACCTTGCTCCCTTGCAGCCATTTGACGTGTTGAAGTGAAAAGTTTACGAGATGGGTGACCGGCGACGATACCCGGCCCCGACATGACGATCGACCGACGACGATAACCGGCGATCATGAGATGGATGACCGGCGACGATAACCGGCTCCGACAAGATAACCGACCGGCGACGATAACCGGAGGTTACGAGATGGGTGACCGGCGACGATACCCGGCCCCGACATGACGATCGATCGACCGGCGACGATAACCGGCGATCATGAGATGGATGACCGGCGACGATAACCGGCTCCGACAAGATAAACCGACCGGCGACGATAACCGGAGGTTACGAGATGGGTGACCGGCGACGATACCCGGCCCCGACATGACGATCGACCGGCGACGATAACCGGCGATCACGAGATGGATGACCGGCGACGATAACCGGCTCCGACAGATAACCGACCGGCGACGATAACCGGGGGTTACGAGATGGGTGACCGGCGACGATACCCGGCCCCGACATGACGATCGACCGGCGACGATAACCGGCGATCACGAGATGGATGTCCGGCGACGATAACCGGCTCCAACAGATAACCAACCGGCGACGATAACCGGGGGTTACGAGATGGGTGACCGGCGACGATACCCGGCCCCGACGAGACGATTGACCGGCGACGATAACCGGCGATCACGAGATGGATGTCCGGCGACGATAACCGGCTCCGACAGATAACCAACCGGCGACGATAACCGGGGGTTACGAGATGGGTGACCGGCGACGATACCCGGCCCCGAACGAGACGATAGATTGAAAGAGTGAACCCAAAGACTAACAAACACGGTCAATGGGTTGATACATTGACACTCTTACGAATGTCTTGCATGCATTGCATCTTATGTTGCATCATAAGCTATATGTGTGAGGCATCATGTATGTACTGTCATTCTTACACACTGTCATTCATGCATCGGGTGTCTATTCTTTATCCTGTTCATTTCATTTATCATTTCATAAACATGATAAAGAGGGGCAGCTGTAGACACCCAAATTTTGCGTTTCCTTCTACTAACCTTGACAGGAGGGCGAAATCGTCAATTGAACCAGCTTGCAGGAGCAAAAGAGCGGGCACGAGGGCGAGCGCCCGGCACCGCCGCAATGTTTTGGGCAACCCAAGTTTACGTGACAATAAAGCCGTCCGAGGCAGGCATTTCCGAATGAGGTGGCACGTCTCCCGGAAGTTCCCGGACTGCGGAATACGAGCCTGTCAGCGAAAACCGACGTTGCGGTACGAAAATCGAGGCGTGGCACGAAAATCGAGAAAGTCAAGCCCGCCAGCCGCGGATAGATCTGCGGCCAAGTGGGTGCGCCAGCACGAAAACCGGGGAAATCAGCACTCAGCAGCTGAGTGCGATGGGAGGCGTGCCAGCTGGCCAGCCGCAGATCCATCTGCGGCCAGCCGCAGATAGATCTGCGGCTGGCTTTGGCCAGCCTATTTAAGCTCGGCAGCAGGCAGCATACAGGAGGTTGGGCAGTTTGCGGAAGAAGAAGAAATCAGCAGCAGTTTTAGCTCGGAAATAGAGAGAAATAGCAAAAAATTCTTGTAACAATTGAGAGAAAAAGAGAGAAATTTCCTTTGTTGTTAGATTATATCATATACATCTCATATTTCCCTCAATACACAAGTTTCTACACAATTTTGGTATCATTTGCAAGGTGAAAATCTCATTATTTTTGCAACTTCTATCATGTTATTTGGCTAAATTTAATTGAAAATTTTCAAGAATATTATTGAGCAATCATGGATTAGGGATTATTGGTGAGGGTTCCATTGGAACAAAATTCTTCCTAATAATCCGATGATATCTAATTGGTGAAATTTCTAGTTTGTTTATGGATGTATATTAGGCGTAATTTAATTGAGTATATTTGTAGGATGTGTTAGGCAATCTACGTTGTTATAATTGAGTATTCAATTTGCGAGTGTGTAGCAATTGTGGTTGTGAGCCTAGGAAAGCGACCCCGTGGTTCAAATCCGATGATGGACGTTTGGTGTATGTAATAGATTCAAGAGGCTTGTTTTGTAGTGTGTAACCATTGGGCCTTAAAACGACGCTAAGGCGAGAATCGTGTTTAAGGCCCCGAAATAGTGAAATTTGTGATTGTTGGCGTTCGGGGATATTTTGATGGCTTACATGCCCATGAATAAACCCGACGCGTGTTTATGCTTGATTCGATTTATGACGCGAAATTGATTTCAAAGCTAAATGATAAGATTTTCATAAAAATCAAGCAAAGTAGGATATTAGAATCACGAGGTTAAAATTTGAGAAATGTTAATGAATGTCGATTCCTATCTAACGAGAAAGCTAAAGAAAAATCGTTCTCAAACATCACAAAATCTGATTTTAGAAATAAGTAACGTTTTTGTTAAATCTTTGTGCATAGGGTGAAAGAGATTCTAGAAATTGCCCGATCATTTCACGAAAGCAACGTATAGATCTCGATTCCTATTTTGGCAAAGGTTTAAAACTCTTGTTTTGCCAAAACGACACCTAACGAAAATCTCATAGTTTTGACAATTAAAATCAAACCTTTCCCATAAAGCTTTCTCGTGTATACCGAAAAGACATTCCGAAGCGTTCTCAATTTAAAACACAATTTTCCCTAAAATCCAAATGATTCTTTCATACAAATTCACCGCAACATTCACATAGGTACACACACACACACACGCACTTACATACACATATTCATGAATTAAAGGATAGGAAAGTATCAAGATTGCGGTAACCGTGTTTCACGGAAGTCGAGGGGTGCCTAACACCTTCCCCTCACTTAAACAAGCCCCCGAACTCTATGAATCTCGATTCGCAGACCAATTAATTCGGAGTCACATATGAGCCAGCGATTTATAAAAAATTCGGATGAGTTGGTACATCCATTTCAAATATACCAACTGGCGACTCTGGTTAATTGGCTCATCATAAAAACGATCTTTCAAAACCCCGTCGACATCAATGCCGATCTTTTCCAAACGTCATCTAAACCCAAAGGCTAAAATTGGAAAAGACAAGCGAGCCGAAACCCGGCGTCGACACTAATCAATTTTCAAGAGTTGAATAACAACAATTCACAACTGAACAAACATCATATGACAAAGCTATGCTTTCGAAAGAATTCAAAAAGCTTAAGTAGAAATTGTAAACTTAGAATAATTCAGAAACCTTGTTTTTAAATATGGAAACAAAGATTAAAGCTTATACAACATAAAGTAGGGTTTAGGAGCTTATAAGAATAAGAACTTGCTCCATAAACAATAAGGAATTTGCTCAACAAGGGTTAGGGTTAGAGAACTTGTTTAAAAATGACAAGTTAAAGAATAAGGACTTGCTCAAATAAAAGTTGAGGTAAGAAACTTGCTTAATATAATTTAGAGTTTAGAAACTTGCGTATAAATAACAATTTTAAGGATAAGAAACTTGCTCAATATAAGTTAGAGTTTAGAAACTTACGTATAAATAACAAGTTAAGGATAAGAAACTTGCTCAATATAAGGTTAGAGTTTAGAAACTTGAGTATAAATAATAAGTTAAGGATAAAGAAAGTTGCCTTGTGCTTAGATTAACAATACAATACACGTTCCCCGATTTATCCTACATATATCATTAGGATCACAATATAAATTAGATACATTAACATTTAACCTTATTGGTTAAATCCCCACTTTAGCTCAACTTGGTAAACTTAGTATAAGTTCAGAACTTCTTAATTAATCACATAGTACAAATACAAATCCTCTACCATATACCATACAAGTCTTGACTAAATATCATAACCAAATCTTATAATTAACAAGTTTAATAATTCTTAACATTAAATCCTCAAATACACATCACAATATCTAGAAAACACCTTAATATCTGTTTAATATATTTTCATTTTCATTGGATTAGATTACAATTGCATTCATAGAAGTTTTACACTTACAATCTCAAAATCGGCAAAATCTGCTAACGGCGCGGCAGCGCTACATCTAAGCTTAAGAACGGTGCGGCCGCGCTAGATCCCAGAATCAGATTCTAAAGTTCGCGACACAACACTGTTCCATAGCCAAAAACTCTAGTTTCTTTATCTAAACTTCAAATTAAGCATACCCAATACATATAAACTTCACACAATCAAAACCCAACATATACATAACCATTATAGCAACAGCACAACATCAAACACCCAATTATAAAGGATTAAAAACCCATGTTTATGCTATTTTATCACTTTTCAACATTGTTAGCGAATCAATTCCCTACAACCTCCATTCTTAAACCAAATTAGATTATTAGACATGCATTATTTTGGTTTATTAACACCCAATAAAATCTTCTATTAATTTACATATTTCAACATGAATTGAACATCAATTTTAAGACTCAAAAGTCATACATAATCATATATATATCACCAAAACCCAATTTCTTCAGGATTTAAACATAATTACATGGATTTTGATTTCTGAAAATCATTTACGAACAACATAAATATTGATTACAACATCATATTAACAATCTTTTTCCTTCTTTACTCAATTTAACCATAGAAATCAAGTTTTCATGATGAATACTCAAGAACACAACTAAAACACTAAAACCGTTTTGAAAGTATAGATACTTACTTGTAATTGATTAGAAAAGATGATAAGAACCCTTGTTAATCCTTCTTTTTCCTTCTTGACACACCAATTTCCCTTCTCAATTTCACAGAGTATGGCCTCTCTCACTTTTCTTTCTATTTTCTCTGTATTCTCTCTAATTATTAGACTTAGACTTAGGCTTAAGAAAAGACTGATGAAAAGAATACGTGACTTAGAAAACTGACAACCACTAATACACGTACTAATTCAACCACTAACTCCAGTTTTTCAGTTACACCAACCAAGGGTCATAAGACCTTGTTTGGTAGCACATACTAACAAAACCTCTTTTTTTTAAAAAAAATATTTTAATAGACCCTTATAATATAGTCCCATGACACACTTCCTTATTTTAATAAAACTTAATATAAATAAATCATTTAATTAATAAAGCTTAACTTCTTAATTCAAATAAACTCTTTAACATAAAGTTTATTTGTCACATCATTAGATATATTAATAATGTTAATCCCCTTATAATATATTTCATAAATTATTACATTTCTAATTTCATTATTAAATTAAATTAAACATTATAGCTACACAATATCATGTGTATTAAACAATACACTTATTCATTAATTTAATTATCTCATTAGACTAAGATATTGCTAACACACTAGTATAATAAAATACACACAAGTAATAAAATTATTTAACATAATTAAATTAATATTACCATAATTAAATTGTTTCACAATAAATCTGATCAAATATTTATTTTATTTAATAAATAAAACCATTAAAATATTTACTTAATTCCCATAAATATTTATAATAAACTTCAAAATTCTCGATCGTTACAGTTAGCTTTCCGAAACATCTTAGATTACTAAAATCAGAGTTTGTATGCAAACGTTACGCTTGATCGAACAAAAGTTGAAAAATCACAAAAGTTGGCTCAGAGCATTGGCGCCCCAGCGTACTCAACAAAGCTGAATAAGCTCGCCCTGGCACGAACCCCTTTACCAAGCGTGCCCCGGCGAGATTAATAGGCACAAAAACTCCCGCCCCGACGAGAAGGTCTGAAACTTAAAAATTTTCTTTTACTTTTCATATCTGCAATTTTAGGTGATCGACATGCGATTGATTTTTAATGCTCTAACTTACTTATAATATACCACATTAGCTATAACTTGACATATTTGGGACAATTTTCCCGAATTCCTAGCATGCTCAAATATTAGCTCAAAAGTCCCGCCACATACGACTTTTCAATAAACGTCGTTTTCGACGTTAACTTTCATTTTAAGATAACTCGTTCATCCGACATCGGATTGAACTTGTTCTTGAGCCCACGACTCACATTTTACATGGCCTTCAAAAGCCCTAACATTTTAGACTCGCTCAAATGCGATAGCCAAAAATCTATTCCCCATGCAGTATTAAGTTATATTATTATTTTAAACGCCTTTTCGGATATTTTTCGCCATAACTTCGTTATAGCAGATCCTTCCCCCGTTCCATGTGGAACTTTCCATATTACACTTGTGGCTTATACCACATAACACAATCACCGTCTTTTAGGTCCGTTTTACATCCTCTGCGAGTTTTTAATCCATTACGCATAGGTTTAGGATTTTAACTTTCATTTTCACTTTCATGGTATTTACCGGTAAATATTCACAAGGTTCATATATAATACAACTTCCTTATCTCTCCATGATCCTTCTTTGATCATTAATCAACAACCACCAACATGCACTTCATAACAAACTAAAAAGCCTTTTAAAGCTATAAAACTAATAAAGAAGTAAATGAAGAACTTGATTGATTTCTTACCCTTTTTGGTTTCTTGTTTTTAGCTCACTATTCTTCCTCCTTCTATTTGTTAGGTGATCAAAGCCAATAATCTTGATCCTCCTTCTTAGATGATATCTCACACTCCCTTTTTGGATTTCTCTCTTTCTTTCTTCTGTTTGTTCCTGCTTTTCTTTCTTTTCTTTCTAGCTTTTTCTCTGTTGAAATGGATGATGGAATGAATGGCTAAGTCTTGATAACCTAGCCTATTTCCCCCACTAACTATCTTAACCTTCTTCATTGGTTTAGGCTAACTAACCAAGGATTAGAGACTTAATCATTGCTTAAGGCTTTGTTTGGATGACTTAATGGTATAATGGGGAACCAAACAATAAATGCTTGTCTAACAATGGTGAGTCATGCTAGATGACTCACCTTGTTTTCCCCTTTATCCTCACATGGCTGGCCACTTTGGCCCATAATGCCCCTCACTAGTTTAGGAATTACAACTATTTAAATCTCAATTTCATTTAACTCTCATTTCATCAACCTTGATTAAGGCTTAAGTCTCTAGGGTTTAACCCTAGAGCCCAAGCCAATGGCTCAACCCTAGCCAAACCACCATCAACCCTTCGTTCAACCCTTGACTCAACCCTAGCCAAGCCTTCCCGATACCTAGCCAAGCCATTTCTAACCCTAGGCTCAACTTAGCTCGGTTAATCTGAAACTTAGTTTCGAATTGTAGTTTCTTTCTAGTTAGCTTATATAACTATTTAGTTAGCAAAAAGACCATTTTGCCATTCCATTAAAAAAATCGATTCGGTTTTGCATTTCTGAAGCCATTCGGTTAGCCGGTAACTTCCTAGTTAGATCTCCTAACTCGTTACACATTCGAAAACCGTGAAATTTCGTTCAGCAGTTTTATTGGAGATTTCATCTCCCGTCCTCAAATAAATAACATCCTGTGATTCGAAATTTCAAAAAATGAAAAAGATATTTTCTGCATTTTATGAATAGTGTTTTCGACGTTTTTCCCAGAAAATTTATATTTCGTCTACGAAATCGCAACACATGTATATAATCACATATTACATTCATTAGGTCAATACCGGCCTTTAAATCACATAGCATACCATAACATCAATAAAATTCTTATTTTATTCAATTATATTTGGAAGCCCGAATTACAAGGATCCGAATATTTATAATCGTTACACTTTCCCCCCTTATAAAGATTTTGTCCCCGGAATCGTAAAACAAAATTAGGAAAATAAATGGGGAAAATTCTTCTACATCATTTCTTCGAGCTCCCACGTTGCTTCTTCGACATTGTGGTTCCTTCATATTACCTTTACTAAAAGTATGACTTTATTTCTTAGGACTTGCTCTTTCCTATCAATTATCTGAATTGTAATTTCTTCATATGTTAAGTCCTTTTCAACCTGTATAGGTTCATACGCTATTGCATGCTTATAGTCCGGTTTATACGGTCGTAACACCGATACATAGAATACATTGTGTATACGCTCTGACTCTGGAGGTAGGGCTATTTCATAAGCCACCTCTCCTACCCTTCTTAATACCTCATAAGGTCCTAAATCGTGGACTCAATTTTCCCTTTTTGTCGAAATGTATCTTTCCTTTCCAAGGAGATACTTTCAAAAATACGAACGATCCGACTTCAAAATCTCTTTTCTGACGATGCTGATCTGCATAGTTTTTCTGTCGATCTGAGCCGCTATTAGTCGTGCACATATTACTTTAAATATATCTGATGTCTGTTGTACCAGCTCTGGTCCTAGCAAGCGACGATTCCCTACCTCATCCCAACACAATGGCGTGATACACTTCTTCCCGTACAATGCTTCGTACTAGCGTGGTAACTATTATTATATAAAAATTCAACTAGAGGTAGGTGGTCATCCCAGTTCCCTTTAAAATCCATGACGCAGGCTCTTAGCATATCTTCTAAGGTCTGTATTGTTCTCTTGCTCTAACCATTAGTTTGAGGGTGATACGCCATGTTCAACCTTAACTCCGTCCCCATATGTTCTTGCAAGCTCTTCCAAAAATTCGATGTGAACCTTAGATCCCTATCCGACACGATCGAAACTGGCATCCCATATCTGGAAACGATTTCCTTGACATAAAGTTTAGCTAATTGGTCTAGGGTAAACCTGATCTTAATTGGCAAGAAATGTGCCGAATTCGTTAGACGATCCACTATAACCCATATAATGTCGTAACCTTTCCGCGTACTTGGAAGTCCTACCACAAAATCCATTGTAATATGCTCCCATTTCCACTCAGGAATCTCTAACGGTTGAAGCAACCTACTCGGTCTCTGATGTTCGGCCTTGACTCTTTGACAAGTCAAGCACCTACCAACGCATTCCGCGACCTCTTTCTTCATGTTCGGCCACCAGAAATGTTGTCGGAGGTCTTGATACATCTTCGTACTTCTTAGATGTATCGAGTACCTCGAACAATGGGCCTCTTGCAATATCTCCTCTTTCAGCTCCGATTTTGTCGAAACCCAAATTCTTCCTTCAAATCTTATCATCCCCTCGTTATTGAGTTTGTATTTTAATTTTTCACCTTTAGAAATCCTTTTCCTAATTCTCTCGCACTCCTCATCCTTGAGCTGTGCCTCCTTTACTCTGTCCAAAATGTTCGGACGAGTCTCAATTGTATGTAATTTCTGCTCCGATTTATTCGAAAATTTCACCTCCAACTCCATTTTAGCCATCGCTGTTATTAGCTCTTCTTGAGCCGTTAACATCGACAACTTTTTCCGACCCTTTCGACTCAAGGCATCGGCCACTACGTTCACTTTTCCTAGGTGATATAGAATTTTACAATCATAGTCTTTGATCAATTCTAACCACCTCCTTTGCCTCATATTCAACTCCTTCTGTGTGAAGATATATTTCAAACTCTTGTGGTCTGTATATATATTTCACACTTCTCTCCGTATAGGTAATGCCTCCAAATCTTTAAGGCAAAAATCTCCACCGCTAACTCCAGATCATGAGTAGGATATCCCTTCTCAAAATGTTTCAACTGTCGTAACGCGTACGCAATGACCTTCCCGTGCTGCATAAGCTCGCATCCCAGTCCTTTATGCGACACATCACTGTACACCACAAAGTTACCCATATCATCTGGTAGGGATAATACAGGCGCCTTACTCAATCTTTTCTTGAGCTCTTGAAAGCTCTCTTCACATTTTTTCATCCATACGAACTTAACTGTCTTCCTCGTCAAATTTCTTAACGGGGTAACTATCTTCGAAAAATCTTGGATGAATCTTCGATAGTAGCCCGCTAACCCGAAAAAACTTCGCACCTTCGTTGGCATCTTCGGTTGTTCCCAATTAATCACCGCCTCCAACTTTACTGGATCTACATATATTCCCTCCTTATCAATCACATGGCCCAAAAACTGGACTCTTTCTAGCCAAAATTCACACTTTGAGAATTTCGCATACAACTTTTCCTTCCTTAGTGTTTCCAATACTATTCTAAGATGTTCAGCATGATCCTCTTGTGTCTTTGAATAGACCAGGGTATCATCTATGAACACCACTACAAATTTGTCCAAATACGATTTGAACACCCTATACATTAAATCCATAAATGTGGCTGGCGCATTTGTCAACCCAAATGTCATCACCAGAAACTCGTAATGGCCGTAACGAGTCCTGAATGCGATCTTTGGAACATCTTCTGCTCTCACTTTCAGTTGGTGATACCCAGTCCTTAAATCCATTTTTGAAAAGTAATGTGCCCCTTTCAACTGATTAAAGAGATCATCGATCCTGGTCAAAGGATACTTATTCTTGAACGTTACCTTGTTCAACTCCCTGTAGTCGATACAAAGTCTCAACGATCCATCCTTCTTCTTCATAAACAACACTGGTGCTCCCTATGGAGACACGCTTGGTTGGATATACTTCTTATCTAGCAATTCCTGTAATTGTATCATCAATTCCTTCATCTCCATTAGGGCCATCCTATGTAGATCCCTCGAAACTGGTATTGTACCAGGCACTACGTCAATAACAAATTTGATCTCCCTATTCGGCAAAAGACCTGGTAATTCATTCGGAAAAACATTCGGGAATTCTTTTACGACGGGTATCTGACCCATCTCTGCTCCCACCCGTTGGGTATCTATAACGTAGGCTAAGTATCCTACACAATCTTTTCTCAATAATTTATTTGCTTGCATCATCGTTAGACAACGCGACTGTCTTGGTGATTTACTACTGTAAAATATTACCTTAGACCGCTTCGTAGGTTTAAGGTTTACTAGCTTCTTTTGGCAATGTATTATTGTCCCATGGTTAAATAACCAATCCATACCCAAAATTACATCAAATTCCCCCAACTGAATCGGAATCAAATCTATCATCATCTTCTGATCTCTTATCTTTAGATAACAATTTCTATAGACATGCTCTACAAGGATTACTTTTTTATTCGCAACTTATATGCTTAATGGTGTCTCTAGGTTCTCTAGAGGTAAACTTAAACGTTTAGCAAATTCATACGATATGAAAGAACGAGTCGCACCCGAATCAAAAAGCACGTAAGCATTGATATTATTGACCGGGACGATACCTGAAACTACATCCTTAGATGTTACTGCCTCTTGGGCCGTTAGGTTGAAAGTTCTGGCAGTCGGCCTATTTGGTGGAGCTGGACTAGTTATTGTCAGCTTCCCACTGTTATTCCCCTTGGTGCCGCTCCTTCCGTCGGCTCCCTTCTTTGGGCAATTCCTTGCCATATGATCCACTGACCCACAAACAAAGCACCCATTGTTCTTCCTTGGGTTGGGGTAGTTAGGAGAGATGTGTCCCTCCTGCCCACCCTTATAGTATACCGCCTTTGTAATACCCCGAAATATTATCAAAATTATAAATATTGTCTTAACTTGGTTAAGAATGAAAACTCTAGAAATACCTAATGAACGACTATTCAAGTAATCTTTGAAAACCTAATACGATTCAAAAACAAGATTATATACGTTTAGAATTAGAACGTATAACCTAAAACTAGGTATCGAGAAGTTTAAAATCTTAAGCCCTAATGAGATTTGAAATTTGCAACATATGTGCTTAATAAAGATCGAAATGATATTTTGAAGTAGGTGTTTTGTGATTATATTATGTAAACGATGAATTAGGTCAAATAATTTTTTTTTTGACAACCTGCTTAGTCGTGCTTACATTGACAAAATGACTTGTCCTGCTTTTCACGATTTCTCTGAGAAGTATCTCGACAAATCATTTTTTGACAAATTATTGTGTCGTGCTCGGGAAGGACAAAGTGATTTGTCAAACTTGGAAAATATTTTCATTGAGGAGCTTAGAAGATAAGTTCAATTACAAGCTGCATTGTGGAGCTTGAAAGATATTTTCATTGAGGAGCTTAGAAGATAGGTTCAGTTGCAAACTGCATTGTCGAGCTTGATAGATATTTTGAGAGAATATGCCAAGAATATGCCAAGAATATTCTAAGAATATGCTAGGGTGCAAAGTGTAATATCCGAGCCCCTAACGTGCAATTAGCGAAACTATGTTTTCCTATAAATAATAAGCTAAGTTCATTCATTCCTTACCATGTTCAAGAGCAATTCAAGAGCAAAAACGCTTTATATTTATATTCTGAGAGATATTGTGAGATAAAAATTACTTTCGAAGTATCGAAGCGCTACGCGATTGGAAGTAAAGCTAGCAACTACAAGAGGTATTACTCTAGTGGTTATTATTTTCATTCTTCTTTATATATTTTGTAAAAATATACTTTTATAAGCAGTTATAATGCCCAAATTATTTTATGTATATAGTATAAAAGTCCTATTTACAATTAGTTATAATGTCCGATTTATTTCTCTTAGAAATTTGAAAATATACTTTTATAAGCAGTTACTATGTCCGATGTTCTTCAAGTATTTAGTAAGAATATTCATTTTATAAGCAGTTATAATGCTGAAATTATCTCAAATATAATAGCTAAATACTCATTTTATAAACAGTTATAATGCCCAATTTATTTCAAATATAATAGCTGAATATTCATTTTATAAGCAGTTATAATGCTCAATTTATTTTAAATATAGTTGATGAATATTCATTTTATATGCAGTTATAATGCTGAAATTATTTGATGTATAGTAGAAGGAGTCTTATTTATAAGCGGTTATAATACCCGAAATAAAACTTAAAAGATTTATTCATTAAAATGCTTAATTAGCCTAGCATAATCAAAATAAAGTAAAGCTTGCACTTCAAAAGGTCGTATGAAGAACGGGAACTAGCATAAACGATCGAAGCGATAAAAGGCGTAGGATTTAGGATGAACGTTTAGAGCGTTATATTTATCTTTAAAAGATATACGAGACAAGTCTTCTATTCCTTTAAACTATGTGCAAGTATTTTAACGGTTATTATTGGTATAAATAGACATAAATAGACTACGTGACGCCGATAGACTACGTCAACTAGATGAACTACGCACAGGCAAATCTCCAAACCTTGTTACCTTTATGCAAGTCTTATACATCTTGCTATCAATTATTATGAAGTTATTGCTTCTTGATTCAGCATAACTTAAAACATGAATCATTATTCATATATTGTTTGTTAGAGCATAAATTGTTGTGTCAAGCCAAATTGTTTGGTACAATATCTTATACTGACTATACAAACACCCTTTATGGGATGTTATTGTCGATAATATATTGACATCAAGTGCAGTGGAGCACGATTAGGATGGTATGCATACTCCTAGGATATCGAATGGGCTGATCCCCTATAAGATATCTGAACAAAGCTTTTCTAAGTCATTGAAGACTGATAGAACTGGTTGAAACACATGGTTCATGTACTGAACCCTCAGTTAGGCAAAATCGTTGAACTTCCTTCAAATCAAACACATTGTGTTTACATTTTGAATACACTTGTTGAGCATTTTGTAGCTAATCCTTGCATAAACTTTCCTTTGCAATTTTAGATGGTAATCCCAGAACTTTCGGGACGAACAATGGAAAGAGGCTGTGTCAATTAGTATTATCTTACTATCTTTATAAATTCAAGTCTTATAAGACTTTGTTGTAATAACAACATGGTACTGAGAATGTGACACCCCCAAATTCAAATACTGGTACCTGTTCGATGTTCATGATACTCAACAACAACAAACATATTTGCTAACTAATGCGGAATAATAAATATACAATGTTTATCGAAATAGTAATAAAGTCTTACAATCATAGTCCCAAGGTTCTTTAACCTTAACTTAAAATGTACTCTTAATACATTAAAGAGTTCACATAACCAAATAACGTTCAAGATAAACTAGTACATAAGCCTTATCAAACAACTAATCTTGCACCTTCCCTTTTCCTTTGTCCCCTTTTTACGTTTCAGCCTTAACTAAAATAAAGATCATGATATAGCAAGGGTAAGCAACTAGTTTGCTTAGCAAGTTTATATAAAGGTAGATATCTCATGATTAGAAAGAGGTTTCGCTTTCAATGTTCAAAAATAGTATAAAATTATGAAGAAACATGAATTAATAGTCAACAGTTAAATATTCGAATACTGGAATGACAATTACTAAGTGGTTTGAAATAACCATAGACATTTGCCAAGGTTCTCAGCATTTAGACTAGACCTTTTAATATGTTTTGGTAATCAAGGGGACCAGCCTTTCATACCCCGTGATTTATGCATAAACACTTAATAATCCAGCATTGATATCATGCTTTAATCAAATTTATCATTTTCTCAGCCAAAAGTTCTTACCATATCAATTTAATAAGAACAGCTTTTAAAACACCTTTGATTTAACAAATTTAGACATGCTTGATCTAGCTGATACAAATAGCATAGATCTATCTCATAAATAATTCAAGAAAGAAATAACTTTAATTTAATACACATTTCAATAATAATAGAACATGAATACAATTGCACAAGGGGCAAATCTAAATAATCAGTATAGATGTGAATAATCAATAATAATTATTCACTAACATGCTTCGAAAAGAATAACTCGAGTTTGAGTTAGGGGAACTTGCCTGCCTGCTCAGCTACAAATAATTCTAGCTTTAAACTAATTGGCTTTGAATGACCTAACATTGATAAAGTCGATCTATCAATTAGTATTGTGTAGTTTGTACGTCTATACGTTCACTAAGGAACTTATCTACCACATAAGTTAATCACATAATGCACCTAGCACAATCTTACTATCATTAGCCCTAATCAAACTTAGGTTAATGATAGATTAACTTGAGAATATTTTTCTTAAGGGTTAAACACTTTTTAAGCCTTTAAACAATTGAGTTTACCCGTTTAATTAAGGAATTATTAAACCCTTCATAAACAAATAGCTCATTTCTCGTTTGATTACCATTTAATATTAATTAAATGGAAATCAATTGATTATCTTTAGTGATTCTATATAATAATTAACAAATTAGGTTTACTTATTTAAAGTTAATCCAATAATAAATAATTAAATAGTAAGTAAGGATGAACTTTAGTTATTATTTAATAATAAATAATAACTAATTAGGTTTATTTATTAATTACAAAAATTACTCAAATAATAAATAATTGCATATTAAGTAATAATTATCTTTAGTTATTATTTAATACTAATAATAACTAATTCGGTTTATTTATTATTTAAAGTTAATCAAATAATAAATACTCAAATTAATGATCTTATTTACCCTTAATTATTATTTAATAGCAATTAAATAATAATTAATTAATTTATTATATTTGGAAAATATAATATTAAATGCCCAAATTTAATTTGTATGACTACTATTTTTTATTAAAAAATAAAAATAATAAGGTTTTAAGCATTTAAATTAATTAAAACTAAGTCTGGATGACAATCTTGTAATTAGGGCGAAATCCGGGCGGAGGGGCATTATCGTAAATTCCCGAGAGTTGCCCTCCCCGCGCATTGCGCCCAAGCCTCCAGCCACGAGCCCAAACGACACCGTTTGGTTGTCGCTAGGCGATGGAAATATGCTGGCGTGCCATGCGCGGACAGCCCGGTTTTTTTTTTTTTATACTTAGCGCGCCATGCGCGACCGACCTGCTCTAAATCCCTTAGGCAGTGAGCTTCCAGGTCAATTCTATAGTATACCAAATGAGTTTAAATACCATCAAGCAAGCTTTAAACTCCAAAATAAATTCCTAATTAATTACCCATAACTTAACAACAATAAATAACATTAAAAATCAAATACCCATGATTTAATTAGTACATTTCATCAATAAATATTGTATTTGAATAAACAATATTACCCCCATGTTTTAGCATACAAAATCCACCAAAACATACCTCAAGCATCTTGAACTTAAACATGGTATCAATAAAGCATGCATGATCATTATATCTTTTACATAGCTTTAAAACCATATTTGTTACACATGCTCTTAAAATAATATAGATTTAACAAGATAAAATCTAGATCCATAAATAATCCATCTCTACTACCAACATAAACCAACAACATAAAAAAATTTCAACAAAATAATTGACTATTAATAATAATGGTTAGTTATATATAATAACAACAAGAAAACTAGGGATTGAAGGAATGAAGTCTTATACCTAGATTTAATGGCTAATTTCTTCTTCTTTCCAAAGTAGGTTGTGCATGAAGATAACATAAACAACCAAGCTCCTCTTCTTCTTCCTACTAGGTTCGGTCACCACCCTTCTCCTTAATCTTTCAAGTATTTGCTCTTGCTTCCTCTCAAACTCTCTCTAGCACTCTCTCAAGACTTAAAAAAAATAAAGATGCAAATGATTAACTCTTTGGTTAATAACTGAATAAAGGCAAGAACCTCTACCTTTTGTCATCATGGAGCTAGTGAGAGCCTTGTGTCACTAGGGTGACTAATTGACATCTTAAGAGGCTACCCCGTCAAGTCTAACACCCAACTTCCAACATAAGCTAGTTAATTAAGTAAAATAGAATTTGAATAGCAACTTGCCCTCACTCTCTCTCTCTCTCATTGCCGAAAGTGCTGGGGATTTTGTCCCAAAAATATTGTCCCCAACATGCTACAATTAATCAATTACTGCTACATCTTTAAACCACTAAGTGGGCTAGGTTTTGGGCAATACATTAAATATACATTGTGCTTTAAAATTAAATGGTTGGACTAAAGAAATCAAATCTATTTAATGCAATATTGGATCATTTAATTTAACTCAATGATAGCTCATTTAATATGTCACACAATTAATACCTAAATTCATGATTAATTTAAATGATTGGGCTTGATTCATTAATTAAATAACTTAGTCTATTAGTAAATAAATTACTAAATTGACTATTAAATATTATTATTCAATTTGACCATATCTTCATTAATTAATGCTTTTAATAATGATTTTATCACATTTAATTCACTAACTATATTCAATTTACTTGAATATTAAATTAGTGAATACTTTATCAATTTTATTGATATTACACCTTAGGGTCTGTTCACTAATTTAAAAATACTATTAGTGATTCCCTTTACTCAAATTAAATCAATTAATCACATAGTCATATAATCTACCAATGCACACAAAGGTTTCAATAAGCACACAAAACTAACTCATTAAAAATTAAATTATATACTTAATTAATAATGACATTCAAATTTCATGGGCATTACATCCCTCCCCCCCTTATAAAAATTCCGTCTTCAGAATTGTAAAAAAAATAAATAAATAAATAGGGTTACTCAAATAAAAACGTATAATTCGCTTTCATCTTTTCTTCGAATTCCTACGTAGCTTCCTTGACTGTGTGATTTCTCCAGAGAACTTTGACAAAATGTATGATCTTATTCCTTAGCTTCTGTTCCTTCCTATCGAGTATCTGGACAGGAACTTCCTCGTACGATAAGTCCTTCTCAACTTGGATTGGTTCATAGGAGATAATGTACTTGTAGTCCAGTTTATACGGCCGCAACACTGACACATGAAACACGTTGTGAATCTGCTCCACCACCAAGTCGTGAAAACAAATTATACCTAACTACCTTATGTAACACACAAGTAGTTGGACACACATTCACAGTTTTTGGAAGAAACAGAGTTGTAAGAGAGAAATCACTCCTAACAATATTAAGTTGTTCTAATGGTGGATAAGGGATACTAGCAGCACCTTTAAGAGTAAAAGGACAAGGTCCAGCAGAAGATATACCAAGAATGCTACCAAAATCAACACTAGTGAAAAATAATGATTTTCCCTTAACATATGTTGTAAAACAATCCCCATTGCATTCAAGATTAATGTAAAACTATTGAACTAATCTAGGATAAGTAATAGTAAGAGGAAACTACATAGATGATATTTTTCAAGAGTTGAAGAGTTTTTCCAAAACAGAGTTTTTGAAATAAAATTAGTCCAGAGATTTTTCATAAACAAATTGCTTTGTAGCAATCGAATTTTTAAAACGAGTTTCAAAACTATATCCTCCAAAGAACTTTTCTGGCATATCAGGGGAAGATGAAAATGGATTTACCAGATTTGAAGGGGACTTTGGCTATGAAGAGATATGTTTTTCATACACTAGTTCATTCAACTTGCCCCATTGAGATGGTTCTGCCTCTGAAGACTTTAAGAAAGAAAAACTGGAATCCGAGTCGTCGGATAATATTGTGGCATCAGACGACACATGCATAGAAGATTTCTTCTGCACTCGCTTGGATTTCATTTTTAGTCTAGTAGCATTCTTCAACGAAGATCCTTCGTCGTTTGATTTACCAGACGATCGCTTGCTAGCCCTTGTTTTTATGGCTTTAAGGGTTTGTGAAGAAAAAACGAAGGGTTTTGGTAAATGAAGGGATTGGTTGATCTGATTTATGGAAAAAGAAAGCTGAAGATATAGAGAAACGAGAAGCAGAAGTTAAGTAGAAGTCTGACACCGAAAGACGTGTATCTTTTTAATTTTGAAAGTCTGTTCGGCTGCTGTTTCGTATTTCAAAGTTACAGCTTTACGTTTTTCAATTAATCTGATAACCGACAATTGATCATTGATCATTAATAGATACGTGTATCTAGAAAATAGTTTAAACAGATAAGGAATATCAAACAGATATATTTTATCAGATATCATGCAGAAAATGAATAATACATAAAATATTAACTATATATAATAAAATTTCAAGAACGTTAACCACAATTATACCATGCACATTCCAAGTTCTCTCCTTAGCATACAAAACCTTTTCTCACTCAAAGGTTTAGTAAAAATATCAACTAATTATCTTTCTGTAAGAATAAAGATCAGTTTAACTAACCCTTTTGAAACATTATCCCTTAAGAAATGATGACTTACCTCTATATGTTTTGTATGTGAATGCAAAACAGAACTTTTTGATATGTCAATAGCGCTGGAATTATCACAATATATGGGCACATTATTGCATAATATATCAAAATCACATAATATTTGTTTCACCCATAATATTTGAGTGCAACAACTCCCTGCAGCTAGATATTCACCCTCAGTGGTTGATAAGGCAACAAAAGTTTGCTTTTTACTATGCCAAGTTACAAGACTTTGTCCCAAAAATGTACAAGTACCACTTGTACTTTTTCTATCAATTTGACACCCTGCATGGTCAGCATCTGAATATCCCATTAGTTCAAAATGATCACAAACTAGATAAAAAAGTCCTAAATTAATAGTACCACTTAAATATTTAAGAATTCTTTTAACAGTATTTAAGTGGGATTCCTTGGGTTTTGCTTGAAAACGTGCACAGAGACCTACACTATACATTATATCAGGTCTAGATGCAGTTAAATATAATAAATAGCCAATCATACCTCGGTATTTAGTCTACTCTATATCTATACCTTTTTCATCAGACGTAAGCTTTATTGATGTGTTCATAAGTGTAGTCTTTGAATTTGATCCTTCAAAACCAAACCTTTTGAGTAGCTCTTTTGTATATTTGGTTTGATGAATAGAAATTCCATCTTGGGTTTACTTGATTTGGAGTCCCAAAAAGTAATTTAGCGTACCCATTAAGCTCATGTCGAACTCCTTATGCATGAACTTAGAAAACCACTCACAAAGGAAATCATTAGTAGCACCAAATATTATGTTATCCACATATATTTGAACAACAATTATATCCTTTTTGGCATGCATAATAAATAATGTGGAATCAATTTTACCTCTAGTGAAACCACTTGAAAGAAGATACTTCCTCAACCTCTCGTACCAAGCTCTTGGAGCTTGTTTGAGATCATAGAGAGCTTTCTTTAGCTTAAAAACATGATTTGGGTACTTCTCATATTCGAATCCAGGAGGTTGTTTGACATAGACTTCTTCATTGATGTATCCATTGAAGAACGCGCTTTTTACATCCATTTGATAAAGCTTGAATTTCTTATAACACGCAAATGCTAATAAGATTAGGATAGATTCTAGTCTTGCAACTGGGGCATAAGTTTCTTCGTAGTCGATCCCTTCTTGTTAATTATATCCTTGAGCCAGTAGCCTTACTTTGTTGCGAGTGATTGTCCCATGCTCATCAAGCTTATTTTTGAACACCCATTTTGTTCCAATGACAGATATACCTTTAGGAGGAGGCATTAATTCTCAAACTTGACATCGTTCAAATTGTTGAAGTTCCTCTTGCATTGCCATTAGCCAACTTTCATCAAGAATGGCTTCCTTAGCATTCTTTGGCTCAACTTGTGATAAGAATGCAGAAAACGCACATTGATTTTGTAAGCCTCTGTGACGCCCCCAAATTCGGGTCTTCAAATACCCGGATCCGGTCATCACGATCCAACATAAACATCCACCTATAACAACATATGGTATCTAAAATGCGGAATAAAATAAACATACGTTGTTCATTACAAGGTGTTACTAGTCCCAGAATACAAATAACCTTTAACACATAGACAATCCATACCCTAATAGCTATCAGGGATTAAATTATATTACAGAAGTCAACTACACATAATTTTATTTTCTACTACATGAAGTCTATCACTTCATCTTTTCCTTTCCTTTGTTCTTCCGTGACGTCTCGGGTTTAGCTGCAATGAAGTCATGATATAGCAAGAATGAGCAACGAGTTTGCCCAGCAAGTTTAAAGTGCAACAATAAAGATATATCATGATGAAGGGATATTAAAGGAATTTCAACAATAGAATAATCAGAAGCAAGAACATTAAATGCTTTTAGAACAATCGATAGTCAAATAGACTTTGAACGATAACTTCCAAAGGAGTCAATAGCTGGTTGACCCTCTGGTTACTGGCTACAGAATAACGTACTTGAGGGGATCAGCCTCGCGTACCCTATGTATATGCATAACATTTAATTATGCTATTTGTACCTTATATACGGTACGTGGGGTACTCCCCTATAAATAAAAGGGTGTTCATACAGTCTAAGAATCCTTACCATTGATTGGTTCGGATAGCTTTTATAATTTCTCACATAATTGTCTGACCGAACAAGGGTTCAGACTTAACCATGAATGGATTTCTGAATTTAAATATACGAATTCAAATACACGAATGTCAATAAATATAGAGATGTGGAATAATTTTGAAAGTAATTAGACCACTTAAAGCATGCTTGGAGGAAAATTCAAGCTTAAAGAATAACTTGCAATAATGTATACCTTTTTGCATGAATTAAAATACTGCATAAGGTTTTAGAAGTATTGCTCAATGTAAAAGTTGGGTAAGGAAGAACTTGCAATAATGTAAGAAGTTTAGGGTTAGGAACTTGCCTGTTTGCTCAGCTACAATTTAAATCTTAGCTTTAATTAATTGATCTCGAGTGACCTATCATCGGGTAAAGTCGATTTATCAATTAACAGTTGTATATTGGCACCTCTTACTATACCTTTTACTCAACAGGTAAAATTCACCATCTATATTTAATTACTAATTAACATTAGCTAAACAGAAATTTATTGATGATCTTTAGCTATTAAAAATAATTGTTAGCTAATCATGATTACTATTCTCGAGGGTTCAGATTATTACTCTTATTGTCCCTAAATATGGGTCAACAATCTTTATTTATTATTAGAATAATAAATTCATCATGGTTTAATGACAACTAACTAATAGTTGGTTACTTATTTAATTACACTTAATAAAATAATCTTTAAGTGTTTATCCTCATTATTTAATAAGGACCAAAATAAAAATCAGCTTATTAATCCCCCTTATACTTAATCATTATTTCAGCAACGATTAAGTAATTCTCATCCTTATTATTCAACAACTTTATTCATACTTAATTATTATTATTATTAAATAATAATTAAATACTTAGTACCTTTAAATAATTATTTTATTAACTTTTTTTTTCATATTTAATTATTATTATTACTAAATAATAATTAAATATTTATTACAATAATAAATAATTATTTATTAACTTTTATTTATAATTAATTATTATTATTAAATAATTATTAAATGCTAATTATCTTTATTTATTATTTAATAAATAATAAATAATCATTTTATTGAGCTTATTCATATTTAATTATTATTATTATTAAATAATAATTAAACATTTATTAGCTTTATTTATTAATTATTGCTAAATCATAAATAATTATTTACTCACTTTATTCATAATTAATTGTTATTTAATATTAATTAAATAATTAAATATTTATTTTCTTTACTTATTAATTATTGGTGAATAATAAATAATTATCTCATTAATATTATTCATATTTAATTATTATTAAATAATAATTAAATATTTACTAACCTCATTTATTATTTACTGTAGAATAATAATAATTCTTCCATTGATTTATTATTAGCAGTTTGCCTAATAGATTCCTTTAATCTAATACAAGGAATTACAATATCCCAAAACACAATGTGATACCAACTGTTTACATCCCAACAATATTACACAGTCCTCAACTAATGTACAGTATAAACTAAAACCATCACTGTTAAAGCCCTTGTGGTTCATTAACCACAGTTTTCCAACAAGGACGTAACACAATACGAAGAAAATCAACCCAATACAAAGAAGAACACAATACAAATTTCCCAAAAATAAAGCCAAGACAGTTAAATGGGTTACAGGAATAAACATCCCAATACAGAGAACAACATAATTCGATACTAGTTTCTTAGCTGAAGGAGCCAACACAATACAATTCTACTATCTGTGTAAACCTCACCATAGTACAGTACCAAAATCAGGGAAACAGCACAATCCCAATCGAAAGAGGAAGAAAATGAATTAATCAAATTACCAGGTTTCCCAAATTAAACCAAACAAAATTAGCACATATTACAACTAATATCATGTATTCATGGTTCAACCAACCAAAACATCAATACCAATTTAATACAGATTCCAAATTAAAACTAAACCACAACCAAGAAATCTAATACTAGGTTTTTAAATCCTAACACTATCATACAAGGTCTGATTTTCAACCCAAGCAATTACAACATTACACAGTGTCACTTAAATCAACAAAACCATTCAGTATTTTAACAACCTATTTCTATACCTTGTGTTTGACCGCGCCGCTGTCCTCCTCCTTCTCCCACAGTACACAACCTAGTTGGGCATCAACAGTGGCTTCTTGCTGCAATTACTTCCTTAAATTTGAAACCCTAATTTTCCTAAATTAGAAATTTTGCAGACAAAGGATTCGGCAGCTTCAGGGTTTGGGGGGGTCCAATTTATAGCAGAGGTTTTACCCATTTATTGGGTAATATCTCCAATTTGATCGAGCCGGTGACCATTGGGTAAAGGGGTGTGTCGTCCGCGGCGGTCTTATCTAAGTCACAGCTAGCTTCGTCGGCGGCCCTCGAGCCATGCGTTGTTACTGGTCACGTCGCCGCGCTTAACCATCCTTTGGTCCGAACGTTGAACCCTCAGTCGCCCACTTTCACCCTCGAATCGACCGCTGGTTACTCCCTTCGCCGCCGGCGCCACGCCTGGCGACTTGCTCCTGTCCCGTCCGATTCAGTTGATGGAGTCCAGCTAGGTTCGCACAGTTGATTTGAGAGGCTAGGGTTAAGGGTGAAGGTTTGCTCTGTTCGCTCGGTTGTCCCAAATTGGTTTTGCCAACCAATTTAGCTGGTTTTCCCAAATATATTAGGGGTGGATCGACCCGAGTGCAATGGGTACAACCCGGCTGCAACGACCCAAACCGGCTGGAACCAAAAAGAAGGAATGGGCTCAGCTTATAATAAAGTTTGGCCCAACAGGGAGTAAGAATATGGACTCGGCCCAACAGGAAATAAAAGAATTTGGGTTTAACTTAGAAATAAGAAAATGGGCCAATCTAAATAAAGGAAAACTGAACCAAATTAGTTTAATCACATTGTATTCCTAATGTCTTAAATTAAATAGCTACCCTATTACTTATTTAAAATATTTATTTTCACCATAATTATTCATTCGAATTTATTAAATCCGATAATGTAAAATTATTTATTAATTTTCCCAATTTTCTTGTCAATCAATTGTTAGGGTTAACTCATTAATTTATTCAACATATTAGTGAGTCCCTTTAAAGCAAAGAAAATTTATTGGACCCTATTTTAGATATAATGAAATAATAGTACCCACATGGATCCAATTAAATTCGAAAAATTATGTAAAATGAATTTCATATATCAAAATAATTTGATACCATGTTTTGAAAATTTCTGGACATTACATCCTCTCCCCCTTATAAGAATTCCGTCCTCGGAATTTCAATCTAAGATTACTCAAATAACTGGGGGTAATTTGCTCTCATCTTCTCTTCGAGCTCCCACGTGGCTTCTTCCACCGCGTGATTTCTCCAGAGAACCTTCACCGAGTGAATGATTTTATTCCTTAGCTTCTGCTCTTTCCTATCCAGTATTTGAACAGGAACCTCCTCGTACGATAAATCCCTTTCAACTTGAATTGGTTCATAGGAGATGACATGTTTGTAACCTGGCTTATACGGGCGCAACACTGATACGTGAAACACGTTGTGAATGTGCTCAAGTTCAGGAGGTAATGCTACCTCGTACGCCACCTCGCCTATTTTTCTTAATATTTCAAAAGGTCCTATGAACCTAGGGCTCAATTTACCCTTTTTCCCAAAACGGATCTTTCCTTTCCAGGGGGATACCTTCAGAAACACAAAACTTCCAACTTCAAAGTCTCGTTTCTGGCGATGTAAGTCGGCATACTTTTTCTGACGATCCTTGGCTGCCACTAACCGTTGTCTTATTACTTTAATGATTTCCACGGTTTGCTGTACCAACTCTGGCCCCAACAATCTCCGTTCACCAACTTCATCCCAACACAACGGCGTTCGACACTTCCTTCCATACAACGCCTCGTACGGTGGCATACCAATGCTAGCATGGTAACTATTGTTATAGGCGAACTCTACTAGTGGCAAATGATCGTCCCAGCTGCCACTTAAGTCCATCACAACTGCCCGGAGCATATCCTCTAGGGTCTGAATTGTTCGTTCACTCTGACCATCAGTCTGGGGATGATATGCCGTACTCATTCTTAACTGTGTTCCCAGTCTCTCCTGCAGACTTCTCCAAAAATTTGACGTGAAGCGCGGGTCTCTGTCAGACACGATAGATACCGGCACTCCATGACGTGATACTATTTCCTTTACGTAAAGTTTCGCCAGCTGTTCCAATTTGTACCTGATCTTGATCGGTAGAAAATGGGCAGACTTGGTCAACCGATCTACGATCACCCAGATGGCATCTAGACCCTTTTGAGTTGTCGGGAGTCCTACCACAAAATCCATAGTAATGTGCTCCCACTTCCATTCTGGAATCTCCAAGGGTTGCAACAATCCGCTCGGCCGTTGGTGCTCAGCCTTGATCCGTTGACAGGTCAAACACCGGCTAACGAACTCTACAACTTCCCCTTTCAAATGCGGCCACCATTAATGTTGACGAAGATCTTGATACATCTTGGTGCTTCCTGGATGTACCGAAAACCTTGTATTATGGGCCTCCTGCAAAATCTCTTCCCTTAAGTCTGGTACGTAGGGTATCCAGACCCTCCCCTCGAATCTCAGCAATCCTGTGCTGTCAACCTTATACTTCGAGGCTTTTCCCTCCGATAACTGTTTCTTAATGTCAATGCATTCCTCGTCAAATTCTTGAGCCTCCTGTATCTTATCCAGTAGAGTTGGACCTACCGTCACGGCGAACACCTTTTCGTCCACCTCCATTGGATACCTAACTTCCAGCTCTAGACGTTCAAAGTCCCGTATCAACTCCTCCTGGACTGTCAGCTGCATCAATTTCACCTTGCCTTTCCTACTTAAGGCATCAGCCACTACATTTGCTTTGCCCGGATGGTACAGAATTTCACAATCGTAGTCCTTGATCAATTCTAACCATCGGCGTTGCCTCATGTTCAGCTCCTTTTGAGTGAAGATATATTTCAGACTTTTGTGATCTGTATATATCTCACACTTCTCCCCGTATAGGTAGTGCCTCCAAATCTTCAAGGCGAAAACTACCGCTGCTAACTCCAAGTCATGAGTCGGATAACCCTTCTCATAATCCTTCAGCTGACGCGATGCGTACGCCACGACCTTGCCGTGTTGCATCAGTACACAGCCAAGACCCTTGTGTGATGCATCGCTATACACTACGAAACCCCCAGTGTTGTCCGGTAAGGTCAACACTGGTGCTTGGCTGAGTCTCTTCTTCAAACTCTACGAAACTCTCCTCACACTTCTCCCGACCAAACAAACTTAACTGTTTTCCTGGTGAGATTGGTCAATGGCGATGCTATCTTGGAAAAATCCTGAATGAATCTCCGATAGTATCCCGCTAATCCCAAGAAACTCCGGATCTCCGTCGGCGTCTTCGGCTGTTCCCAGTTGATAACGGCTTCTACCTTTGCTGGATCCACCGAAACACCATTCTTGTCTATGACATGACCCAGAAATTGTACCCTCATGCAACCAAAACTCACACTTCGAAAATTTTGCGTACAACTTCTCCTTCCTGAGAGCTCCTAATACGATCCTTAAGTGTTCAGCATGCTCCTCCTCTGTTTCTGAATACACCAAGATGTCATCGATGAACACAACTACGAACTTGTCCAAGTACTGCTTGAACACTCTGTTCATCATATCCATGAATGCTGCTGGTGCATTCGTCAATCCAAAAGACATTACCAGAAACTCGAAGTGCCCGTAACGAGTTCTGAATGCAGTCTTCGGGATATCTTCTTGCCTCACCTTCAGCTGATGATAGCCTGTTCTTAAGTCGATTTTTGAAAAATATTTCGCTCCCTTGAGTTGATCAAACAGATCGTCTATTCTGGGTAGCGGGTACCTGTTCTTAATCGTAATCTTGTTCAATTCCCTGTAATCGATATTGAGCCTTAACGATCCATCCTTCTTCTTTACAAACAGAACTGGCAGGGTTTCAAACCCTGCTCAAATCTCCTCGCCTTCCTCTCCTCTATGTCCACCTGGTGTGGAGCAAATCGTACCAGTTCATTGAACCTGGCTGCATACTGGGACACTGTCATGTCCCTTTGTTTCAGTTCCAAAAACCGAATTTTCATCCGGTTTTACATACTCCCAGGGAAATAATTCTCCAAAAATATTTCTTTGAATCTTCCCCATGCAATTACTCCTTCTCCGGCTCTATTCTGGTTTGCCTTCCACCAGAAATTAGCCTCTCCCTTCAACATATACGTGGCAAACGTAGTCATCTGTTCCTTTTTAACCCTAGCAATATTAAATACTTTTTCTATCTCCTTTATCCATGCCTGAGCCTCTATAGGCTCAGTGGTCCCCTTAAATTTTGGAGGTCCCACACTCTTAAAATCTTTAAAGCTGGCCAAAGGCGCAGCCGGCGGATTCACATTAACATTAGCGGGATTTCTAGCTTGAAACGCCCCTAACAGTAAATCTAGAAATTGCTGCATGGGGTTCTCTTGAGCCCCTTCCTTATTTTCATTACGCGATTCTACTTCTTGATTTCTTTATCTTCTTCTTAGCGGCATTTTCTATTTAATAAAATTTTATTATTATTAAACCATTAATCATTTTAAAGCATTTATATTTAATGCTACTTACAACCATCACAAGCATATTTAATAAAGTCTTATATTAATATGCTTCATCACCTTACATTAGTATAGCTAATCGCTATATTTACATGGTATAGCACCTCTGACTATATACTTCTATATTCCTCTATTACATACAAAAGATGGGATTTACCTATTCCAATCCTTAACTGATATTAGAGTTAGGATTTACAAAAGATGTCATGTTACTATAATCAAAACCTGGGATTTACATACACACATACACAAAAGTATATTTACATAAAACTACACATACTCCTATACTATATTAGCCCCACCGGCAAGGGTTCTAACACACTCCTCTTCCCTGATGGCAATCACATGGGCTCGAGAGATAGAATGTCTGAACTGTCCCATCTCATCAGGGTACGTCCACACCTTATTCTGGATATTCTCTATGGAAGTCAGGTAGGCAAAGTTCATCATATCAGCCTTTCTTTTCACCCCATTTGCCTCTAGATCGAGGTTGAAAGCATGCTCCTTGGCTCTCTTTCTCTTGTCAATCTATTCCTCCCACAAGTTATTCAACTCATGATTCTCCACCTGCAGCTCCCCAATTTTATTCTCATAGTATTGGGCCTTGAGTTTGGCCGCCTCTAGTTGGGTACGCAACTCTGTGTTCTGGTTCACTAGCTGGTGAACCAATACTTCTAGCTGTGCCAATGTTTCCTGAAGCTAGGAATTGACAAACTTATCAGCTGACCCATCCCAGTGCTCAGACGGATCCTCATCAGAATCAGCCTCCACCTCTGGGTCACTCTCTACTTGCACTACCGGTACTGGCTCTAGTATTGGCTCAGGTGCCGTCTGGGGTGGAGCGATTAGCTCCTCATATACCACTGATATATCTCTACTATCATCACCACCTGACATCTACAGTAAAACTATTATCTGAATAACACATAGCATCAAATATATTACATATAACAAATAATAGTAGAATTTATGTTATTTTTACTTCTTTGTACTTCTTTCTAATGAATTTCCTCAATCCATCTCTATACGAACTATATATGAGTTTATTTCTTTTCCTTAACTCTAATTTTTCTAAGGTTATAGCCTAAGGTAATCCTCACCTAAGGTTTCTAAAATACAACTCTGATACCAACCTGCGACACCCCCAAATTCGGGTACCTTCAAACCCGCATTCGGTGCAATATGGTACTATTCATACTACTAAAATCCATCAATCTCATCTCCATAACATGTAAATAATTACTAATTATTACAAAAATATTCTTACAAACCCTAATTGATAATATTTATCCGAATTGTCTAATCGAAACCCTAATTATTGTACAATAATCTTAATTGATATAACTAAGATCTAAGTAATGAATCATAATATTAATTATGAATTATTAAACTTATATTAAAACCCTAACGAAAGATTTAAAACCCTAATTGTAGGTTTGAAAATCCTAAACCCTAATTCGGAACCCTAAAACCCTAATTTGATTTGAAAACACTAAATTATGAAATGATAAACTTTAATTATGATATATTAACTTAATTAAAGTATTACTAAACATGATTAAACATCCTAATCATGATTAACAAAAATCTAATTTTAATTAGTAAGTAAAATAAATCAAAAATGAAATCCTAGCCAATGAAAATTAAGCTAGGAGTGTGCAAGCTTGTGCTTGACACACTCCAGCACAAGTAGCTGAGTTATACCAGATCATAAGCAGCACAAGTTAAGTGGTTAGATATTTTTGGAGGCAAGATTTGGAAAGTAACCCTAGGAAACCCTAAATTGGAGTTGCTATAAATAGAATGAGATGTTGGTCAGATAAGCCACGAAATTTACAAAGCTTATCACTTAGAATCATACCATAACAAGCCCCAGCAACCACAAGTTCATAATCAAAAGCCAGGAATCAAAATTTGAAGAAAAATGTGCATAATCCCTAATTTGTTGCTAGATCTTTAAGTTGGAATTTGATGTTATGTTTTAGTGTTTAGGAATACTTATTAACATGTTATTAAGTGATCTGAGCAGTTAAAACATGTTTACATAACATCTAGATATGAAAATCAAGCCAAAATAGCAAACTGTTCTTGGCAGTCAAGAACAGTCTAACAAGCTACTTTGTCAGAGCTTTTGATCGGCTTAAAATATTTGTTTGATGTGTTTTAAAGCATGCATCAGTAGTATGCCATGTTAGCTTTAAGATCCAATTGGTGGAAGTCCAAAATTATCTCACAGTAGGAAGATATAGCTGGTCAAAACCCATTGACCGACCATGATAGACTGTTTCTGGGTAACCCAGAAACATGAAGAACACTCTGACAATGTCTGACAAGACTTTTGATCAACCTAGATCATGCCTAGATGATATTTAATATGTTGTTTCTTATTTTAAACATGTTATTTGGTATGTAAACTACAATCTTGAATCATCAAAACACATTTAGCAAACACAGAATCAAAGTTATTAATGGTCAAACCACGTTGACCGTTATGACTGACCGAGTTTCTGGGTTGCCCAGAAACTCAAGAACAGTTTGAACCCGGTGGTTTGACCATCAAATTTAAAACATGATATGATATAATTTGAAATGAAATTTAACATGTCGTTATACACTGCCATGTTGGCTATAACAACAAACAAAAATCAAACACAAACATCAAACCAGCTGAGATTAATTTGGGGTCAAAAGTCCCAACTGGACATTGACCAACTGTTCTTCATTGAAGAACACCTTTAGCGACGAAATTCATAACCAAACCCAGAAACCTATGAACACATGCCGACCGTCGCTAAAGCCCTTTAGCGATGGATTTTTAATAAAAATAAAATAAAAATTAATTAAATAAATTATAAAATAATAAATATATATTAAATAATTATAAATAATTAATAATTATATTCGAAAATTCATTTTTAATTATAAAAATTTATTTTTTATATATTTCTGAATTATTATTTAATTTAATTAAATAATAATAATAATAATTATAATAAATCATTTAATAATTATATTAATTATTTAAAAATGATATTCAGGTAAATAAAATTATTATATATAATAATTAAATAAAATATTAAATATTTAAATATTATTAATGATAAATAAATCATTTAAATAATATATTAAGTATTTCAAAATTATTTTAAATGATAATTAAATCATTTAAATATTAAATTCAGTTTTGAAAATTATTATAAGTAATAATTAAATTATTATAATCAGAAAATAAATTCTAAAAATATTATTAATGATAAAATAAATCATTTAAATAATATTCTACCTTTCTAAAAATATTATAAATGATAAATAAATCATTTAAATAATATTTTAGACATCTAAAAATATTCTAAATGACAAATAAATTATTTAAATAATGTATTAAATGTTTTAAAAATATTCTAAATGATAATTAAATCATTTAAAAGTATTTCTAAACTTGTAAAAATTTTCAAAAATACTTCCAAGCTTTTGAAAATTATTTAAAAATAATACCAAGCTTCTAAAAATGTTATAAATAATAAATAAATTATTTATACGTAATAATTAAGCTTCCAAATGAAGTTTTATCGAACAACTTATGTGTTTAATTGATTAAGGATGCGACCGAGATGCCGAATCGACGTCGGACCTTAATAAAACTTGCCTAGATTAGCGTAATACATGTTTATATACGTGCTAACGCTTATTATTTGGTATATGTAGACTACGTACGTTGACCAACTGTCTTAAATTTTAACGAATCTACGCTAAGGCAAGTCTCCGAACCTTGTTACCTTTAAGCAATTCATTTACGTCTTGTTATCAATTATTGTGAAGTTATTGCTACTTGTTCAGCATAACTTAAGAAATGAAATTATTTATTGACTATTTGAGCTTAAATTTATTGTGTCAAGCCAAATTATTTTGGTATGACATCTATACTGAGTAAAAGGGACACCGTGGATGGAAGGTGGTCCGACAAACCTTCAAATAAGGTTTAAATTAGCAAATTAAATGAATTGACCAATATTGGCAATTAACTTAAATTGACCAAAAATGTGGGTAGGATGATATGCATACTCCTAAGATATTGGTGAGGCTGATCACCTACCAGATATCCAAATTCAAACAGGTTCTAAGTCATTAAAGACTGACAGAACAAATTGAAATATATGGTTCCGGTACAGAACCCTCAGTATCAATTATACATCACCTGACATCTTTCAAATCAAACACTCTGTGTTTACATTTTCAAATGAACTTGTTGATCATTTGCAGCTCATTCTTGCGTATATCTTCTTTTGTAGCTTTAAATGATATCCCTAGCACTTCTGGGACAGATAAAGGAAAAGGGCATGCTTACTAGTTTTATTAACTGCTTTTGAATAATCTAAGTCTTTTAAGGGCTTTTGTTGTAATAACTTAGTACTGAGAACAATGTAATCGAAACAAATGATATGTAATATATTATGATCCTTTATTTCATCGATTGCGTTATACTCTGATCTTTATTTTATTTAGTATAGTTGTACTAAGTTAGATACAGTATCTATACGAACTATACATCTGAATGAGGGTATTTAAATGATGTTGAAAGTCTTATAAGCTATGGGGTTACACTTAATGAGCGCCGGTAAGGTGTCATCCTTACCGGAATGTGCCCCTCAGTTCTATGGACAATCTTATCATTAATACTGTGAATGTCATATAGATATGGAATATAAATATGAAAGAGGTATTCATTAGATATGAATCTATACATCCAAGTGAGGGTATCCAAACACAGACAACGTTCTGGCCGAAACTAGTACCTGTTATGGGATATTGTGAACCTTGGATAGATAGAAATCATATTTTATTGAATATTTATAGTTGTATAGTTTCACGTGAGCACCAGATCTGCTACAGGGGAGTGTAGAGATTTGGGGGCGTTACAGGTTGGTATCAGAGCTGTAGATTATAGCTCTAAGGTAGTTAGGAAATACCTTAGGATATAGTCTTTGAGTCCGTAAAATACTTAATCATACATAAAATAATCTTAAAAGCTTTATCTTATGTGTAAATTTGTCTCCCCATAATACTAAACAAATTAAAATTCTTTTGTAGGATAGCAGGAGTAGATCAACATATGGTAGGGTGGCTATCAGACAGTGAGCCCGATGAGGTGCCTGATTATGAGCCGGCTACCCCTGAGCTAGATTTAGAAGAGGAGGAAGAACTCCTATATCACCAAGAAATATTAGAGGTTGAGGATGCTAATTACCCTATAGAAGGACAGCTGATAGATCTAGAACCCGAGGAGGTAATCGGAGCAGGGCAGATGATGCGTGTCGACAGACACGAAGAGATAGTTATTGGTTTAGTTCAGCAGTTGTTGGTCAATTTCGCAACCGATAAATACGCGCAAGTATACGTGGTCAACAAGTAGTATAATGATAAGAGAGTTATCGAACCCACAGAGAATTGTTCTAGTGTATCCCAAGTACCAACTATATATCGTCTTGATTTTAATTAGACAAATGATGATTTGATATTTTTGTTGTTAGTAGTGAATAAGATAATAATAATCAAGTAAAAGATAATTAAATCTAATATTAACAAGTCTAAGATTGCAATTTCCCCCAACACTTCGTTTGAATCTCCTTACTCTCTCTTTTCAATCAGTTATAACATACAAATTGACAACCGAGAAATCAAAACTACATAAGAGCCTCTGTCGATGGTCAATCATGAATCTTCCTAAGCGGTGCATAGGTATATGTCTATCCTATGCACTATCAAGAGACTAATTTCAGGAATGATTAATAGACACGTGTCACCAAATCTAATTAATCATCCCCTCAATTACCAACTTTCACATCGGAAGTCATTAAGACTAGATTCTCAATTGGTTGCATGCGGTAATTAGGTATATATCTATCCCAACTACTATCAAGATATCTATTATTGCAGATAATTAATAAGACACGCGTCACTTAATCCGATTAATAACCCATAACAATCTATACTCTCGCATGTTATCATAACTAGGTCTTAACCTATAATCCGTTCGTCAAGTTCATATAGGTTCCCAAGGTAATTACGGGCCAAGCAATTAATCTAGAAAGCAAAGGTTATGACAATCAATTCACAAATGAATAACTAAAATCAATAGAGAGAGAATTCAATTCAACTATGTGTTGGGTTCCATTGAAATCTTAGAATACAAGCTTTAGTTCATGGTAGCTAAGCAAAACATCAAACACATGGTGTTCATCATAAAATTGAAATACAAATTTAAAGGAAAGCAAGAGATGATAAAACCCATTTAGAAGATATTCATATGTTGCTTGCTTGGTTGATGTCAATCTCTATCTTTTCCTCTTCATTTGGCATTCGTTTCTCTTTTTGCTCCTGAGCTTGTTGCTGGAATTTTCTTGATTTGTAGCCCTCAAGCTCCTCTTGATGATGTATGTGCAGCTTCCCAAGGTCTAGATATGCCTTGACAATCCCTTCCTTCTTGGTTCTTTGGCTTGTGCTGAGTTTTTCCTTGTATTGCAGCACTTTTGCTCTCAAATTGGTGTTTTAGTGTAGCCTCCCAATCCCTAGTTTTTTGAAATATGAAGCCCCAATGAGATATTATATAGTGCCTCCATGAAAACCCTAGCAAAAATCAGATTATGAGTCAAAAATCCGCTCAGATCGCACTAAAAGGCCAGCTAGAATCGCACTCAGCACGGCATTGGCGTGCCCGCACGCCAGCGCGCGTGCCCGCGCCCAGCGCCTGGGCCGCACGCTGGCTGCACGCCCAACGCCGATGCTTTCGAGCGCCCAGCGCCCGCACCCGCCGCACACGCCCGCACGCCAGCGCGCCAACACTCCCGCACGCCCAGCGCACGCCCGCACGCCGCGCCCATGCACCCGCGCCTAGCGCCTGGGCCGCACGCTGGCGCTCCTGTCTGCCGCACGTCGTGCCCGCGGTTTGGTCGACGCCGCACGCCGTGCACGCTTTCCGACGCCGTGCACGCCCAACTACCAAATGTTATCAAATTAAGCACCGAGCGTCGCCAAGCACAAATTTCCATCATACTACCATTCGGGCACAGACGTCCAGGCACGGACATGGAGTTAATACAAACAACTATCCGAGCGGTCTTTATTTCAATTCCTACAAACATAATGAAAATGCATCAAAGCAACATAAAACATGTAAAAATAACTAAAAACTAATTTATGTAGAAATAAGATAAAAATACATAAAAACCACATAAAATACCTAAAGACTTGCAAATTATCAAGGCCAAAAGTACCCAAATTATGTGTATAAAATACACTCATCAGCAGTCAACGGAAGAGTTAGAGGCTGCTAACTCTCGGACAGGCATAACTGCAGGTTTACTGGAAAGTGAGAGAGATTCGACTCGTCGTCTGAGGACACTTCTTCAGAACACCTAGAAGGAGAAGCAGGATGCACAAATGCAGGTGTACAGAGCTGACAAGAAGTGTAGGACTGCATTTGAGGGCCTAAAACGAAGGGTGTTTAGGTATCCTGTTGAGGAGGAGAAGGATGATTATATGATCGATAGAGCGGTGGTTGGTCATATGATACGGGATGTTTATAAGGGAGTACGTGATTGATTAGATTAGTATAGTACTTGGTTTACGTTTCGTAGTTTGTAATATACAAATTTTGAGGTTGTAAAATAGTGAGTTCTTTGTACTAACTAGTGGTAGTATAAACCACTAGTCCAATATGTACTCGTTTGGCATGTTATATACAAATTGCGTTTGTACAATCAAAGTGTTTTCTATGTGTAACATATCCTTGTATTTATACATGTTTTTCTTTATTTTAGAGTCATGGCAGGAAGGAGAACCCAAACTAGAAATGAGCCTACCGAAACAAACCCCACACAACAATTGGTAGATATACTCTTAGGAGCTCTACAAAATCATCCACCACATCAACCTACCACAGTTAATCCACAGAGTACTATGTTCAAGGACTTTAAACTGGTAGGACCACCTAAATTTAAGGGAACCGCAGAACCAATTGAGGCACAAACTTGGGTTACCGAAATAGAGAAGGTTTTTGTAGTAACTAATGTCGGCGAAGATCAAAAGACGGTCTTTGCCACCTTTTTCCTCAAAGGTGAGGCGAACCATTGGTGGGAAAATACTAAAATTCGTGCGGGTGAAAGTATAATTCCTTGGACTAGATTTAAGGAACTATTTTTCGAAAATTACTTTCCCCAATCGATGCAGGATCGTATGGAGGTACGATTCCTAGAATTGAAACAAGGGGAGCTTACCGTATCCAAGTATACAGCTAAGTTCAATGAATTAGCTAGGTTTGCCCCACATCAGGTCAATACGGAGGTAAGGAAGACCAGGAGATACGAAGAGGGATTGAAACCCCAAATTCGTAGTAAGTTGTCAGTGTTCCAAGTGAGAACTTTTCCTGAAATTCTCGAAAAAGCTATTATAGCTGAAAATGAGAATGAAGCTTTGATAAAATTTCATAAAGAGAAATAGAGTTTGAATGAAGGAGGGAAGTTTAAAGGAGAAGTTAGTACAGGGGGTACTAATAATAACAAAAGGAAGTGGGATGCCACTATTCCTACAAACTTTGTGAGGAGGGGTAACAATTACAACAATAACAACAACAACAGAAACCAGAACAGTAATAATAAGGTGGTACGATGTGTTATATGTGGAAAGAATCACGCGGGAGTATGTCGCCACCGAGTGATTACTTGTTACCATTGTGGACACGAGGGACATTTTTCCCCTAATTGTCCCAAAAAGAGTAATGATAATACTCGTCAGGGTAACCCGAATGTTACATGTTATACTTGTGGTGCAACTGGGCATGTGTCTAGAAATTGCCCGAGGAATAGAAACCAACTTGGGGGAGGAAATCAAGTCCCAAACAATAACACCAAACCGACAGTAGCAGGAGCTGGAGGTCCAGGTCGTCCAACAGCTAGAACGTTTAATATGACGATGAGGGATGTTGTTGCTGCACTGGACGTGGTAACATGTATCATCCCTATCGACAATTTAAATGCATATGTGTTATTCGAATCTGGTGCTACTTGTTCTTTCGTGTCTAATGACTTTGCTAAGAAATTGACAATGCCATACGAAGACTTAGACATACCTTTTAATGTGGAAATCGCAAACAATGAGATAATTCCCGTCAAAACCATATATAAGAATTGTCCTGTAGAGATTAAGGGACACAAGTTTCTTGTGAACCTCATTCCTATACAACTAGGGGAATTTGATATAATCTTAGGAATGGATTGGCTAGTAAATTATAATGCAATAATTGATTGCCAGTGGAAGCAGGTAAATCTAGTGACTGCTTCAGAGTCAAAAGTAGTGTTCAACGGTGGTTGTTCACCTAAACGATCTCACTATCTGACAGTAATGCAAGCAGAGAGATTGCTTAGGAAGGGTTGCACAGGTTACTTGGCATACATAGTAGATACTCGAAAAGTAGGAGTAAAGCTAGATCAAATACCTGTAGTTAGAGAATTTCCGGATGTGTTTCCAGATGATTTACCAGGTTTACCTCCGGATAGGGAGATCAAATTTGTTATTGATCTAGCGCCGGGTACGGCGCCAGTTTCCAAAGCACCGTACAGAATGGCACCTGTAGAGTTGAAGGAGTTACTTGTGCAGCTACAAGAACTCTTAGACAAAAAGTACATACAACCCAGTGTTTCACCTTGGGGAGCACCGGTGTTGTTTGTAAATAAGAAGGATGGAACGTTAAGGTTATGCATCGACTATCGAGAATTAAATAAGTTAACTATAAAGAACAAATATCTTTTACCACGAATTGATGATTTGTTTGACCAGTTGAAAGGGGCCGAACACTTTTCAAAGACCGACCTACGATCGGGTTACCATCAATTAAAGGTAAGAAAAGAAGATGTGCCAAAGACAGTGTTTAGGACACGCTATGGACATTATGAGTTTCTTGTGATGTCTTTTGGATTAACAAATGCGCCGGCAGCATTCATGGACTTAATGAACAGAGTGTTTAAACCATGCTTGGACAAATTTGTCGTAGTGTTCATCGATGATATTTTAGTATACTTGAGAACAAAGGAGGAGCATGTTGAACACTTAAGGAGCGTATTGGAGATATTACGCAAGGAACAACTTTATGCAAAGTTTTCCAAGTGTGAATTCTGGTTGGAACAAGTCCAATTCTTGGGTCATGTGATTGACAAGAATGGAATAGCGGTAGATCCAGCAAAGATAGAAGCGGTTGTAAATTGGGAACAACCAACAACTCCAACAGAAGTAAGAAGTTTTCTCGGTTTAGCAGGGTATTATCGGCGATTTATACAAGATTTTTCAAAGATAGCAACCCCGCTAACCAATTTGACTCGAAAGACGGTAAAGTACGTCTGGACAGACAAATGTGAAGAAAGCTTCCAAGAGTTGAAGAAGCGGTTAAGCATGGCACCAGTATTATCTTTACCAGATGATACAGGAGGCCTTGTAGTTTATAGTGATGCATCACACAAGGGATAAGGATGTGTGTTAATGCAACATGGGAAGGTAATTGCATATGCATCAAGACAACTCAAAGATTATGAGAAGAGGTATCCTACGCATGATCTTGAGTTAGTTGCGGTAGTATTTGCCTTGAAAATATGGAGGCATTATTTGTACGGGGAGAAATGTGAAATATATATAGATCATAAGAGTCTGAAATATATTTTCACACAGAAGGAGTTAAACATGAGGCAGAGGGCTAGAGTTGATAAAGGATTTCGATTGTGAGATCTTATATCATCCAGGGAAAGCTAATGTCGTAGTAGACGCATTGAGTCGGAAGAACCAAGAGAAGTTAAATGTCATGACCAATAACGAAGTATTGATAAAAGAGTTTGACAAGCTTGAGATCAAGGTGGGAGTTTCAGTTAACTCTACCGAGAAGTTATTCGTCATGGAGGGTAGTTTGACTTTATTGGATAGAATCAAAGAACTACAGGAGACTGATGCAGAATGTCAGAAGTATAAGGCAGAAATGACTCATAAAAAGAATGTTAAGTTTAGAGTAGATAAGGATGGAGTACTGAGATACGAAAATAGAATTTGGGTACCTTCAGTACAAAAACTAAAAGACAAAATACTGAATGAAGCCCACAGTTCTAAATTCGATGTACATCTAGGGAGTACAAAAATGTACAAAGACTTGAGCCAACATTTTTGGTGGTCTAACATGAAAAGAGAGATAGCAGAGTGGGTAAGTAAATGTTTAACATGTCAAAGGGTTAAAGTTGAACATCAAAAGCCGAGTGGATTATTACAACCCTTAGAAATTCCTGAGTGGAAATGGGAGCATATTACCATGGATTTCGTAGTTGGTCTCCCTAATACACAGAAAGGTCACAATGCCATTTGGGTAATTGTAGATCGTCTTATCAAATCAGCTCATTTTCTACCCATCAAAATCAACTTCAGTCTTAACCAATTGGCCAAACTTTACATCAATGAAATTATTTCTAGACATGGAGTCCCTGTTTCTATAGTATCAGACCGAGATCCACGATTTACTTCGAATTTTTGGACAAGTCTCCAGAAAAATTTAGGAATTCAGTTGAGACTAAGTACAACATACCATCCACAAACTGACGGTCAGAGTGAGAGAACCATCCAGACATTGGAAGACATGTTGCGCTCTTGCATCATGGATTTCAAGGGAAGTTGGGAAGATCAATTACCTTTGGTAGAATTTGCATACAACAATAGTTACCATGCCAGCATAGAAATGCCACCATTTGAAGCCTTATATGGAGAAAATGTAGGACGCCGTTATGTTGGGATGAGGTCGGAGAGCGACAAATGTTAGGACCTGAAATAGTTCAACAAACCGCTGAGGTAGTTCGAATTATACGAGGAAGATTACAAGCGTCTCAAGATCGACAAAAGAAATATGCTGATCAACACAGAAAGTTACAAGATTTCGAAGTCGGTAGTCACGTATTCTTAAAAGTATCTCCATGGAAAGGTAAAATTCGATTTGGGAAGAAAGGGAAATTAAGTCCAAGATTCATTGGACCATTTCAGATACTGAGAAGGATAGGTGAGGTAGCTTATGAGGTAGCCCTACCTCCCGAGCTAGAACATATTCATAATGTGTTTCATATGTCCGTGTTACGACCGTATAAACCCGATTATAAACACGTTATCGACTACGAACCCATCCAGATCGAGAAAGATTTATCTTATGAAGAAGTTCCTATCGAAATCATAGATAGGAAAGAACAACATCTACGAAATAAAGTGATCCCTTCAGTCAAAGTTATTTGGAGGAATCAAAATATAGAGGAAGCTACGTGGGAGCTTGAGAGTAAAATGCGAGATAGTTACCCACACTTATTTGTATAACCCGTACTGTAATTTCGAGGACGAAATTCTTATTAGTGGGGGTGAATGTAATATTCCGAACCCTAATAAGATCTGTATATGTAAATTATGTGTTTAATAAATGAAATTTCATGAGCTTACTTTGTATTATGTGATTGTGTATTTTATTAAACAATTAGGTCAAATAAAAAAAAATTCGCCAAGCAGCTGTGTCGTGCTTAATCGAACAAAATGATTTGTCGTGCTTCCGGCGAATTCACCAAGAAGTGTCTCGGCAAATTATTTTTGTAAGCTGTTGTGTCGCGCTTGGAATGACGAAGTGCTTTGTCGTGCTTCGGAGTTAACTGATAAAAATCTAAAATAAGTTAATTAGGGTTAGGATAATAAACTGAAACAAAAACCCTAATTTGAAAACCCTAATTGATAATATTTATCCGAATTGTCTAATCGAAACCCTAATTATTGTACAATAATCTTAATTGATATAATTAAGATCTAAGTAATGAATCATAATATTAATTATGAATTATTAAACTTATATTAAAACCCTAACGAAAGATTTAAAACCCTAATTGTAGGTTTGAAAACCTTAAACCCTAATTCGGAACCCTAAAACCCTAATTTGATTTGATAACACTAAATTATGAAATGATAAACTTTAATTATGATATATTAACTTAATTAAAGTATTACTAAACATGATTAAACATCCTAATCATGATTAACAAAATCTAATTTTAATTAGTAAGTAAAATAAATCAAAAATAAAATTCTAGCCAATGAAAATTAAGCTAGGAATGTGCAAGCTTGTGCTTGACACACTCCAGCACAAGTAGGTGAGTTATACCAGATCATAAGCAGCACAAGTTAAGTGGTTAGATATTTTTGGAGGCAAGATTTGGAAAGTAACCCTAGGAAACCCTAAATTGGAGTTGCTATAAATAGAATGAGATGTTGGTCAGCTAAGCCACGAAATTTACAAAGCTTATACACTTAGAATCATACCATAACAAGCCCCAACAACCACAAGTTCATAATCAAAAGCCAGGAATCAAAATTTGAAGAAAAAGGTGCATAAACCCTAATTTGTTGCTAGATCTTTAAGTTGGAATTTGATGTTATGTTTTAGTGTTTAGGAATACTTATTAACATGTTATTAAGTGATCTGGGCGGTTAAAACATGTTTACATAACATCTAGATATGAAAATCAAGACAAAATAGCAAACTGTTCTTGGCAGTCAAGAACAGTCTGACAAGCTACTTTGTCAGAGCTTTTGATCGGCTTAAAATGTTTGTTTGATGTGTTTTAAAGCATTCATCAGTAGTATGCCATGTTAGCTTTAAGATCCAATTGGTGGAAGTCCAAAATTATCTCACAGTAGGAAGATATAGCTGGTCAAAACCCATTGACCGACCATGATAGACTGTTTCTGGGTAACCCAGAAACATGAAGAACACTCTGACAGTGTCTGACAAGACTTTTGATCAACCCAGATCATGTCTAGATGATATTTAATATGTTGTTTCTTGTTTTAAACATGTTATTTGGTATGTAAACTACAATCTTGAATCATCAAAACATATTTAGTAAACACAGAATCAAAGTTATTAATGGTCAAACCACGTTGACCGTTATGATTGACTGAGTTTCTGGGTTACCCAGAAACTCAAGAACAGTTTGAATCCGGTGGTTTGACCATCAAATTTAAAACATGATATGATATAATTTGAAGTGAAATTTAACATGTCGTTATACACTGCCATGTTGGCTATAACAACAAACAAAAATCAAACACAAACATCAAACCAGCCGAGATTAATTTGGGGTCAAAAGTCCCAACTGGACATTGACCAACTGTTCTTCATTGAAGAACACCTTTAGCGACGAAATTCATAACCAAACCCAGAAACCTATGAACACATGCAGACCGTTGCTAAAGCCCTTTAGCGATGGATTTTTAATAAAAATAAAATAAAAATTAATTAAATAAATTATAAAATAATAAATATATATTAAATAATTATAAAAAATTAATAATTATATTCGAAAATTCATTTTTAATTATAAAAATTTATTTTTTATATATTTCTGAATTATTATTTAATTTAATTAAATAATACTAATAATTATAATAAATCATTTAATAATTACATTAATTATTTAAAAATGATATTAAGGTAAATAAAATTATTATATATAATAATTAAATAAAATATTAAATATTTAAATATTATTAATGATAAATAAATCATTTAAATAATATATTAAGTATTTAAAAATTACTTTAAATGATAATTAAATCATTTAAATATTAAATTCAGTTTTGAAAATTATTATAAGTAATAATTAAATTATTATAATGATAAAATAAATTCTAAAAATATTATTAATGATAAAATAAATCATTTAAATAATATTCTAACCTACCTTTCTAAAAATATTATAAAATGATAAGTAAATCATTTAAATAATATTTTAGACATCTAAAAATATTCTAAATGACAAATAAATTATTTAAATAATATATTAAATGTTTTAAAAATATTCTAAATGATAATTAAATCATTTAAAAATATTTCTAAGCTTGTAAAATTATTCAAAAATACTTCCATTCTTCTAAAAATGTTATAAATAATAAATAAATTATTTATACTCATAATTAAGCTTCCAAATGAAGTTTTATCGAACAACCTATGTGTTTAATTGATTACGGATGCGACCGAGATACCGAATCGACGTCGGACCTTAATAAAACTTGCCTAGATTAGCGTAATACATGTTTATATACGTGCTAACGCTTATTATTGGTATACATAGACTGCGTACGTTGACCAACTGTCTTAAATTTTAACGAATCTACGCTAAGGCAAGTCTTCGAACCTTGTTACCTTTAAGCAATTCATTTATGTCTTGCTATCAATTATTGTGAAGTTATTGCTACTTATTCAGCATAACTTAAGAAATGAAATTATTTATTGACTGTTTGAGCTTAAATTTATTGTGTCAAGCCAAATTGTTTTGGTATGACATCTATACTGAGTAAAAGGGACACCGTGGATGGAAAGCGGTCCGACAAACCTTCAAATAAGGTTTAAATTGGCAATTAAATGAATTGACCAATATTGGCAATTAACTTAAATTGACCAAAAATGTGGCAGGATGATATGCATACTCCTAGGATATTGGTGAGGCTGATCACCTACCAGATATCCGAATTCAAAGAGGTTCTAAGTCATTGAAGACTGACAGAATAAATTGAAATATATGGTTCCGGTACAGAACCCTCAGTATCAATTATACATCACCTGACATCTTTCAAATCAAACACTCTGTGTTTACATTTTCAAATGAACTTGCTGAGCATTTATAGCTCATTCTTGCGCATATCTTCTTTTGCAGCTTTAAATGATATCCCTAGCAGTTCTGGGACAGATAAAGGAAAATGGCATGCTTACTAGTTTTATTAACTGCTTTTGAATAATCTAAGTCTTTTAAGGGCTTTTGTTGTAATAACTTAGTACTGAGAACAATGTAATCGAAACAAATGATATGTAATATATTATGATCCTTTATTTCATCGATTGCGTTATACTCTGATCTTTATTTTATTTAGTATAGTTGTACTAAGTTAGATACAGTATCTATACGAACTATACATCTGAATGAGGGTATTTAAATGATGTTGAAAGTTCTATAAGCTCTGGGGTTACACTTAATGAGCGCCGGTAAGGTGCCATCCTTACCGGAATGCGCCCCTCAGTTCTATGGATAATCTTATCATTAATATTGTGAATGTCAGATAGATAGGGAATATAAATATGAAAGAAGTATTCATTAGATATGAATCTATACATCCAAGTGAGGATATCCAAACACAGACAACGTTCTGGCCGGAACTAGTACCTGTTATGGGATACTGTGAACCTTGGATAGATAGAAGTCATATTTTATTGAATATTTATAGTTGTATAGTTTCACGTGAGTACCAGATCTGCTACAGGGGAGTGTAGAGATTTGGGGGCGTCACACCCACAATGCTACAGTTGATGTTGCAAAACAGTCAGTTGAGGCAGACATTGGAGCAGTCAAATACCAGGGAGGTGGAGCTGCAGTCGGCTCTATAGGCCGTCAGGGCCGAACGAGACTTGGAGTCGGCAGAAAGGATTCGAATACAGGAGTTCTGGGCTCGCGCAGCCACGAGGGTAGATGTGCTTGAGGGAGAGGTTCGAGATGAATCCTCTAGGATCGATACCTTAGAGTATGCTATGTATACAACAGTGGCCAGACCGCAGGACCAAGTCAAAAGATATCCTCGGGAGGAGGGCAGTAGTCGACGATTAATCAGACGCCGAGTGGTTGATTGGTTAGCTCGGTAGGCACTCCGTCGGGCAGTCCGTCGTAGCAGACGTTGATTGGTTTAGTACCTTGTGTTTACTTAGTGGTGGTAGTGAGTCCCACTTTTGTTAATAGGGACAGACTTATAATGGAAATTCTGATGCCTTGTTGTATGCTTAGAATGGTAGCCAACCCCAACTTTTGTTTTGTTAGAGGGGGTAGGTAGTAGTGAATCCTCACCTTTTTGCTTAATAGAGGATAGTTAGCAGTAGGCAATTAGTGCCATTGAGCATTTATAGTAGTATGCCAAATGTTGGGTCAGTTTGTATTAAAACATTAGTATATAAATATAAATGCAGTTATTTCCTTTTGAATCAAATGTGTTTGTTAGATGTTTTTACTGCTAAATGTTAACTTAATCGGCATAGTGTGTGAAGCATAACATAATAAGCGAAAGTCTAAGACTTGCTCTTTAACAGATCATAATGCCGCCCAGAGGTAGACGCCGCAATCAACGTTTCGCCGAGTCAGAAAGTGAGGTTGGGGATCAACCCAACCCAATGAAAGTATTCGTGGAGATGCTGGAAGAAGCTATGCAAGCGAGGCCACTGCCCGTAGGGGCACAACCAGCGCCCCAGCCAGTGCATCACTTGGCCCACTTTAAGGATTTCAAACTGGTTGGACCACCCAAGTTCAGTGGGACTCTCGACCCAATAGAAGCACAAACTTGGGTCGAAGAAATGGAGAAGGTCTTCGAGGTTGCACGAGTGGCTGAGGAGCAGAAAACTGGATTTGCCACCTTCATGATGAAGGGCGAAGCTAACTATTGGTGGAAAGCTAATAAGGGACAGGTAGGCGAGGGAGTCATTCCGTGGAACAGATTCAAAGAGTTGTTCTTCAAAAATTTCTTCTCAGAGAATACGCAGCAGGATATGGAAGTTAAGTTTCTGGAACTAAAACAGGGGAGTATGACTGTCGCAGAGTACGCGGAAAAATTTAATGAGTTGGCCCGATTTGCTCCACATCAGGTAGACACAGAGGCCAGGATTGCAAGAAGATTCGAATTGGGATTGAAGCCATGGGTGCAGAAGGCAGTCGCGATATTGAAGATTAAGAACTTCTCGGAACTACTGGAAAGGGCGATCATTACGGAAGGAGGCAATGAAGCGGTATCACGATTCAACCAAGACAGAAAGAAAAGTTAGAAAGGACCCAAAGCGGGAAGCAGCGGAGGCAGCAACCCAATAAGCGCAAATGGAATGAGAGCCAATCGTTTGGGAGAAATAAATCCGGAGGAGAGGCTAAGAAAAGTGGGAAGTACAACAACTACGGGAAGAATCACTTGTGGGAGTGCATGAAGGGGAAGAGTGTTTGTTATCGTTGTGGACAACCGGGGCACAGGGCTCCTTAATATCCGAACAAGCATAAAGGAGGGTGTTTCTCTTGTGGAGCACCCGACCACCAAATCAAGGATTGTCCGAAGAGGAATGGCGACGCCGGAAGTGGCAACAGGAACAACAACAATAACAGACTGAACATCGGGGGACCATCTAGTCAAGCCAACAGACTAACGGCACACACGTTCATCACGACCGTACAGGATGTGGTGGAGTCCAAGGACGTGGTGTCAGGTATCATCCCAATCAATGATATAAATGCATATGTGTTATTTGATTCGGGTGCTACCTGCTCTTTTGTTTCCGAAGAATTTTCTAAAAGATTAGGCTTACCCCGTGAAGAGTTAGAACACCCTATGAACGTGGAAGTAGCAAACAAGGAAATCATTCCCATATATTACATTCATAGGAATTGTGTGGCCGAACTGCGAGGGTATAAGCTCAACGTGAATTTGATACCAATTCGTTTGGGGGAGTTTGATGTAATCCTTGGGATGGATTGGTTATCGAGTCACGAAGCAGTTATCGACTATAAGAAAAAGTGTGTACACTTTAAGACCCTTAATGAGTCAAAGGTGGTATTCTATGGTAGCAAATCGCCGAGACCATCTTGTTGCCTGACAATGATGCAAGCAAAGAAATTGCTGAAGAAGGGTTGTGTCAGTTATTTGGCTCACGTGGTTGATACTCGACGAGTCGAGGGCAAACCGAGTCAGATACCCGTTGTAAGGGAATTTGCTGATGTCTTTCTAGATGAAATTCCCGGATTGTGGCCAGATAGAGAGATAGAATTTTTGATCAACTTGGTATTAGGGATAACACCGATATCTAAAGCGTCGTACCGGATGACACCAGTAGAGATGAAAGAACTAATGGTTCAACTGCAAGAACTGTTAGATTAGGGTTATATCAGACCGAGCGTGTCCCCGTGGGGAGCGCCAGTTCTGTTCGTAAAGAAGAAGGATGGTTCGATGAGGCTTTGTATCGACAATCGAGAGTTAAATAAAGTTACGATTAAGAATAGGTATCCGCTGTCTAGGATTCACGATCTATTCGATCAACTCAAGGGAGCGAAATACTTTTCAAAGATCGACCTAAGGACGGACTATCATCAGCTGAAGATGAGGCAAGAAGATATCCCGAAGACTGCATTCAGAACTCGTTATGGGCATTTCAAGTTTCGGGTAATGTCATTTGGATTAACGAATGCACCAGTAGCATTCATGGATATGATGAACAGAGTTAAGTAGTACTTGGACAAGTTCGTAGTCATATTCATCGATGATATCTTGGTGTATTCGGAGACAGAGGAGGAGCATGCTGAACATTTAAGAATTGTGTTGGAGACTCTCAGAAGAGAGAAGCTATACGCAAAGTTTTCTAAGTGTGGGTTTTGGTTGTAGAGGGTGTAGTTTCTAGGGCACACCATTGACAAAGATGGTGTTTCGGTGGACCCAGCAAAGGTGGAGGCAGTTATCAATTGGGAACAGCCGAAGATGCCAACGAAAATCAGGAGTTTCTTGGGATTAGTGGGATACTATCGAAGATTCATCCAGGATTTTTCAAAGATAGCCTCGCCATTCACTACAAAAAAAAGGGTCATTGCCGACGGCAGTTACCGTCGCCAATGACTCAAATGCCGTCGGTAATGACTCATTGGCGACGGCAACTACCGTCGCCGTCGCCGTCGCCCCACAGGTCATCGCCCATGGCTCCCGTCGATGGCCGTCGATAAAGTACTCATTGGCGACGGGAACATTGGCGACGGCACGCCGTCGGCAATGAGTAATTAGCGACGGGAAAATCCGTCGGTAAAGCCGTCGCTAAAGAGTATATTAAATTTATATATAAAATAGTCATTGTCGACGGCATGTGCCATCTCCAATGAGCGCCGTCGGTGATGAGTAAGCACTAACAAATCTGTTTTTTTAAAAAAAAAATTAAAAAAATGCAAATACCCGTTATAATTGTAACTATTATCAACTAAAATAAATAAATAAAATCCTCAAAAACGCAAATCAATAACCATCAAATCTTTTACTATCAACCATCAAATATCTACGTATGATAAGGTATAAAATATTAATAGATACAAAAACCATCAACCGAATTACATACAAAACCCAAGTTTATACAACGCAAAAACTGTATCTGTACATACATGAAAATAAAAATATAAACACTAATTATATCCCCAGATCAGGAGTACCGGTATCATCATCGCCATCTCCCGTACCACCGCCGGTCCCACCATCCGTAGCATCATCAGCATCAGCCCGACGATCATCGCCTTCGCCGCTACCTCCACCCCCACGAGGCTCATCAACAAGTCCCTACAAAATTAAAATATTAATTACAAAGTCCAAAAGAGAGCATATTTAAATAATTATTCTAAGTGTTCTTTCATTTATACAAGTTCGGCAAACAAACTGATAACTCGGCCTCTTTTTGGTCTCTTTTTCGACTATTGTTCTACAGTTTTTCTTTATTTTATACAAGTTCGGCAAACAAGCTGATAACTCGGCCTCTTTTTGGCCTCTTTTTCGACTATTGTTCTAAGTTTTTCTTTATTTTATACAAGTTCGGCAAACGAGCTGATAACTCGGCCTCCGGATCTCGGAATCGAGTTCCGTAAGTTGTGACGTGTCCCAAATATCTATGAGGTGCTACGTCTACGGTTTCGTGTTGGTTTGACGCCCGAGGCAGGTTTTGGCCTCTTTTTCGACTATTCTTCTAAGTGTTCTTTATTTTATACAAGTTCGGCAAACGAGCTGATAACTCGGCCTCCGGATCTCAGAATCGAGTTCCGTAAGTTCTGACGTGTCCCAAATATCTGTGAGGTGCTACGTCTACAGTTTCGTGTTGGTTTGACGCCCGAGGCGAGTTTTGGCCTCTTTTTCAACTATTCTTCAAAGTGTTCTTTATTTTCTACAAGTTCGGTAAACGAGCTGATAACTCGACCTCCGGATCTCGGAATCGAGTTCCGTAAGTTCTGACGTGTCCCAAATATCTGTGAGGTGCTACGTCTATGGTTTCGTGTTGGTTTGACGCACGAGGCGGGTTTTGGCCTCTTTTTCGACTATTCTTCAAAGTGTTCTTTATTTTATACAAGTTCGGCAAACGAGCTGATAACTCGGCCTCCGGATCTCGGAATCGAGTTCCGTAAGTTCTGACGTGTCCCAAATATTTGGGAGGTGCTACGACTATGGTTTCGTGTTGGTTTGACGCCCGAGGCGGGTTTTGGCCTCTTTTTCGACTATTCTTCAAAGTGTTCTTTATTTTCTACAAGTTCGGCAAACGAGCTGATAACTCGGCCTCCGGATCTCGGAATCGAGTTCCGTAAGTTCTGACGTGTCCCAAATATCTGTGAGGTACTACGTCTACGGTTTCGTGTTGGTTTGACGCCCGAGGCGGGTTTTGGCCTATTTTTCGACTATTTTTCTAAGTGTTCTTTATTTTCTACAAGTTCGGCAAACGAGCTGATAACTCAGCCTCCGGATCTCGGAATCGAGTTCCGTAAGTTCTAACGTGTCCCAAATATCTGTGAGGTGCTACATCTACGGTTTCGTGTTGGTTTTACGCCCGAGGCGGGTTTTGGCCTGTTTTTCTACTATTCTTATAAGTGTTCTTTATTTTATACAAGTTCGGCAAACGTAATGATTTTAGTTTCTACAAATTGCTGGTTTATTATTTTGTCTCTTACTCTTCAACTCTATATGAAGAAAAACAACGTGCATAATTAATGAAACTTATCTCTATATAATTTTACTCTTCAATGTTTGACAGTTTATATAAGCAATATAATGTGAAAACCCGTGAATTAAAAATAAAGACAGACATCAATAATTATATTTACCTCTCGAATATGTCGAGGAAAGAGGTTGGCCAGGACAAGCGCACATACACGAATGGCTTCCTCTCGGACCAGACCCATCATCTCGTCGGCAGATGCATTCGGATCAATGAAGCCGTGGACGACCTCCTGAGCAAGCTGGTAGATACGCTGGCGGGATGGTGCGCCTGATTGTATAACATTGCTCTCCATGCACCCCTCTACGATCCGCCGAAAGAAGTCGTCGGATAATGAAGGGCCAGCACCCGATCCACTCGCACCACCTGCTCCGGTGGGTGGGCGACGCCTAGCTCGCGCAGCAGGCACTAATGTGTAGGCCGGGACACGTGGAATGCCCGCAACTCTACCCTTCTTCGGTCCCCCTATAGCCTGCAGCCAGTCCTCCAGCTCCTCAGCCTCGCGGGTCTAGGCATCTATGACGCCATCCGTCCTCTGGCTGCTCCGCTCCGCTGCGAGTGTCTCGAACCGTCGCTGAAAAAGAATATATAACAATATGAAAAGCATAATTGTTTAAAGAATTTTAATACGAATTTCATGAATAAAAATATCACTTAAATTAAAAGGATAACATTACTTACAGCAATGCCCTCTGCCTCAGGTGAGATATAACCACCATCCTCTTTCTTTTGATGGGCGTGCCACCAAAACTCTAAGCGGGAAGGTGGGCGCTGCAGAGTATCCTTGAGCCTCTCCCGAAAAAGGTCGTACGACTGAGAGCCTGTGCAATGAGGCAGGCGACTCTGCTGTCGGGCTGCTGTACGCTGTTGTGCCGACTTCTTCTAAAAATTAGCTCCCTCCCAGATACTGCACATCTGCTCCCAAACCGCAGCACCAAGAAAATTCGGGCGGACATCTCTAAGCGTCTGTCCATCTATCATCCTGCTCTGGGCTTTCTTCTTCCACTCGTGGACCCACTTGTGCCAGTTCATCTCTAGATATTTCTGAAGCACAGTCATGTCATGAGCTTCTTGACCGTCCTCAAATCGGTAATATCTCTGCACATTATACATTATTAAGCTTAGTATACAACATAAACCGAGAAGTATATAAAAAAAAATATGCAAATGTAATATAATGACATTTTACCCGAAACTCATCGATAATCAACTGACGTGTGCGGTCATCCACATCTGCCCACCTCATCCACGCGCTTGAGAATCGATTGCGCACGATCCCAAGCAACGTGTTCCTTGGCGTCGCGTCAAGGATACTACAATTGAAATTAATACATTTGTAAATTCTAAAGTATATATATACATGCAGGATTTTATGTAAAACAAATGTAAAATGATATAAACAGATAATGAAATTACCTGTTAGTCCCGACACGGCATATATGAGGCGCCTGGGGGGGATTCCCTAGCAAGCCACGTGCTAGTCCCCGCGGAGGCCTAGGACGCGCACCTATATGTAGTGCAATATGTGTTCATTTTTATATAAATGAATATCATGACAATACTATATAAGAAAAAAGTAAGACGTAAAAGAACTTAACATGTAATTGTACCTGAAGATCCGGGTTGATCATCACTCCCTCTACCTCCACGGCCCCCACGACCTGTACTACCAGCTCGCCCACCACGATCGCCGTGTGGTGTACGAGCCATATGTATGTAACTATAAATAGAAAAACAAAATATTATAGGACATTTGTAATCATAATAATTTTGCAACTTAAATAATAGAATCGAATATGTTACACCATCATGATTGCAATACTACAAACTATTACATATAGGTACAAGTAAATAGACATAAGTAGTACATACTCCTAATCATTTATATCATCAAATCCATCAATATCAGAATCGTCATTTTTGCGCAATAGCTCTTCATTCTCGCTGTCATCACCATCTTCGTTATCCTCAACAATCTCTTCATGTATATATCTTCATCATCAACAACATCGTCTCCACTTTCCACAGCGACGACATCATCTTCATCTTCACTGGACTCACTAATAACAGTCACATCAGTCAGTGTGACACTAGTAGACTCAACTTGTAAAGGTTCATCGTCTGGACGAGGAGATGTGCCTTGAAAACCACGAGCTTTGGTGGTTATAACAGTATACCATGAGCTTGTAGGATTCTTAACACCCCGTGCGTAGTATACCTGCGTTGCTTCACTTGCTAAAATAAATGGCTCGTTTGAGTTTAGTTTTGACTTAACATTTACTGTCACCAGTCCTGAATTTTTATCAACTCGAACTCCATTTTCAACATCAAACCAATGACAATTGAAGCAAACTAACTCTTTTTGACCCCAATATTTGAGAACGGCTACTTCTAGCAGTCGTCCATACCAGTCATCCCAAAGATTATCGTAGCAGCTACCTTTAACCACAACCCCAGAATCAGATGAAGTGAATTCCCCAGTATCGCAACACTTAAATCTATAACCGTTGACAATGCAGCATGTATAAGTATCTAGATATCTTTCAGGGCCGTCGGCTATAAGCTTAAGCCGGATGTCAGCTTTATCATCTGTGAGGACCTAAAGTACCGGAACACAACATATTATAAAATTAATTAGGCCATAAGATTCATTCATGAGGGTAAATGCATTTAGAAATCAATTTATGATACTTACTGCATCTTTAAACCAACATGCAAATTCTCTATTCCTCAAATTTTCTAATTCCCCGTCCGATATACTCGGATTCGCTTCACGTATCTCAGCATCATATTGACTGCAGTACAATTATATACGACATTATTATGCGAAGAACTTTTAACAGGTACAAACGACATAGTAGTCGCTACTTACTTAATGTATGGTGCAACTTCATTCATGTTTACAAGTGCATACAATGTGGCAGCTGCATACTTACTATCAGTCAAGAATCGCCTTTTTTTCCCGCCGAATGGTTGTACCGGATGACTAAAGGCCGTTAATTCTTCCGTGTTCAGCTCAGGTGCAACAGCCTCATTCCGACGTAAGCGATTGTGTCTCGTCTGAACATTCGGCTAAAGTACAACGAGCAGAAATTAACAAGCTCCTCCATAACATAACTTTCAACAATTGAACCCTCTACACGGGCTCTATTTTTCACCTTTTTCTTTAGATGACGCATATACCTATATGTTATCAATGCACGTATACAATAAAGTTAAAGGTTTGCAATGTTTTAATAATATGTAAAAAAACAGTAATGTCACTACCTCTCAAATGGATACATCCATCTATATTGCACGGGACCACCAAACTTGGCTTCGTATGGAAGGTGAATAGGCAAATGCTCCATTGAATCAAAAAACGATGGAGGGAAGATCATTTCTAACTTGCATAGTATTTCCACTATCTGCCTCTCCATTTTATCTATGTCTTTGAATTGGAGCTCCGTCAAACATAGATCTCTAAAGAAGTTAGAAAACTCTGTCAGTGCTTCTACCACACCTTTCAGCAATAAGTCGATAAATGCCACGGGGATCAACTTCTGCATGAATACATGACAATCATGACTTTTTAGACCCCGAAACTTCAGCTCTTCGACTTTACAACACCTTGATATATTTGAAGAATATCCATCTGGAAGCTTCAGACCACTAATCCAATTACATATCAATATCAATTGTTCCCTGGTCAAAGTATAATCAGCTTTAGGCATAATTGTCTTACCACCCTCCTCATACAACCACAAATGTTCCCTCATGTTCATTTCTGCCAAATCAAGCCTCGACTTGTTGTTGTCCTTTGTTCTACCACTGACATTTAGCACTGTATAAAAAATATTATCAAATACATTCTTTTCGGTATGCATCGGATCTAGACAATGACGAATGCAGAGTGTAGCCCAATACGACAACTCAAAGAACATACACCGATGTGTCCAGTTGTGAAGCTTACCATACCCATGAGCTCGCTCTAATCTATGATTCTTCCCTGGAGGTGGAAAATTCAAGCTATTAATCCAGCTCAACACTGATGTACCAGAAAGACGGTCAGGTACTTGACGTTTCTCTGATTTCCGATTGAATTGTCTAGTCATTCTTCGATAACGATGTTCAATCGGCAAAAACTGTCTGGAAGTTGCAAAGAAACTAAATTTCCCCCCATGTTTGAGCCGCATAGCTTTAACTGACCCCATGCATACGGGATATGATAAGCTCCCGTGGGTCGACCATCCACTGATCATTCCCAACGCCGGAAAGTCATTTATGGTCCACAGTAAAGCTGCCCTCATGTCAAAGTTCTCTTTAAGAGATACGTCATAAGTTTGAACCCCTGTATCCCACAACATCTTCAACTCATCTACTAATGGCCTGAGGTAGACATTGATGTCTTTACTTGGACTCTTATCACCCGGAATCAGTAAAGGCATGAACATATAAGGATCTTTCATACACATCAAAGGTGGGAGGTTATACACAACAATAATCACTGGCCAGGTTGAGTAAGGCTTGGTGTAAGACCCGTTAAATGGATTAAAGCCATCCGTAGCAAGTCCAAGCCTAACATTTCGAACCTCTTTAGCAAATGAGAGGTTCTTTTTGTCAAAATTTTTCCACTCAAGCCCATCTGCCGGGTGCGTCAGTTGACCCTCGACTATTTCCCGTGTTGAGTGCCACCTCATATACTCGGCGGTATGTGTTGACATGAACAACCGCTGAAGCCTCGGTGCAATAGGAAAGTAACGTAAGATCTTTCTGGGCATGTCTTTTCCCTTTTTCTTGTGTTGTTCATAGTATCTACTTGTACCGCAGATATCACATATCCTCTTATATTTATTGTCATCACCGTAATATAACATACAATCATTCTCACAAGCATCAATCTTCTCATACCCTAGATTAAGTCTTTTGACCGGTTTCTTCACTTCGTAGTACGATTCCGGTAACTTATTGCCAGCCGGTAAGAACTCCTGCACAATGTTGAGCAGTTCGTTAAAACCCCTCTCATTACAGTCATGCTCGTTCTTGAAATGTAAAAGCTTAGTCACTGCGGATAAGACGGTGTGCTTTTCGTGTCCGTCATACAGTGGCGTCGCTGATTCATGCAATAACTGATAGAAACCCTTAGCCCCGTCATTCGGCTCTTGCTCAATGCTTCTGTCATCCCTGTGAGTATTCCACTTATAGAATGAACCAGCAGCTTCGACTATCATGTTACTACAGTCAAAGGTTTCGTCACCTCTGGATTCTAGTACAGATTCATGCTCATTTAACCAGGTTTCCCCATGATAGATCCATGTACTATAACCGTGCTTGAACCCATACGCAAATAGGTCGCACATGACATCACTCCTTTCCTTCCACACTTCATTCACACACCTCTTACAAGGACATCTAATCTCATCGCCGCTAACTTGCTCAAATGCAAAATTGAGAAACTCTTCAACCCCAGTACGTTCCATCCAACTTCGATCAACAGACATCTTGGTCTATACACTAGAAGGTGCTATATATGAGGAAAAACAAAACACAAACAGGATGGTTAATGTCTATACATATATATGAAGTACACAAACAGGATGGTTATTTTGGACTGTACATTTTATACATCATTTTTCACCCTTAGGGTTAATTTTATCTACCAATGCACTCATCCAGATACATTCTTAATTATTTTTCATTCTACCCGCTCATTACAAGCTAATAGGGATAGCTAAAAGAAGCGAATTTGCACTTTCCAGTAATAATGAGCTGCAACGAATGTAGTTTAGAAAGCATGAGTCATATTCCAAATACCAAAGAAATTATAACTATTGACGCCCGCAAACAACACACTTCAATCATTCACAATGATCGGGAAAAGGCAGAGCCTAACACTTTAACAAACCTGAAAAGGCAGAAAAGAGGCTCTTCATTTTCCCTATTTCAAGTTATTACTATCAATGGATATCTGAATCATACTATGGTCCTAATTAAACCACTACCTACAAAAACTAGGTTATGGCCTTATGCTCAATTATCTCCAATGCTTTGAGTTTGTCATTACAAAATCTCATATAAATCTCGTTAAGCCTCATCTGAGATCAGATTTCTGGGTCCTTTTAACGAAGGGCTTAGGGTTAAACAATATGATGCCATAATGTTAATGTTTTGAGTCCACCATACTCCATCAAATACATTCTTCTTTGTGACTTTACTCTTAATTAAGAAATCCCTTCTTTCAGTTCCACCATTTTGATTGGCATACCTCACAGACAGCCATATCATAATGTTATACACATTTGGAGAAAGCAGATGCAGCTGTCTACTTTAACGGTTGTCTAATGCTTTGTGTGAGGTAAACTCATACTAATATAAACTCTCTGTCTAATTAACAGAGTTTCTATGTGATTGGTTTTAACATATTAACACATAGTACTGATTGTGTTTTAAGTAACACCCTCCAGATAACCATACTGAATAGGCTTTGGTCATGGTTGGTTCAAGATGTTGATTGATTATATGATAAGTAACCGTCCATTTTACTTATAGCCTTATTCTCTGTTTTTATTTTTATTTTTTGGAATCATTCTAGGTCGTAATCAATTGGGAACATCCAAAAGGACTAGAGGAATGTTGGAACATCCAGAAGGACCCAACAGCTTGGATGTATCCATATATTCCAATTTAGACTAGAGGAATGCTGGAACATCCAGAAGGACTTTGATTCCCAAGGCTGCCACCACTATTGTCCAAAAGTATTCCAATTTTTTTTTTATATTTTTTTAATCTTTTTTTATAGTAATAGATTTGTGAGAATCAGCTCAACATATAAGACTAGAAGGAAACTCAATAGGTGCCCAGATCACATAAAACTCATAGCAATTATGTCACATACATCACAGCTTAAAAGTTTTGCACAAATTAATACTCCAAGAAAAGGAACCATATTATCCCGATAAATCCCAAATAAAATCAATATAGCAGTAAATCAAAAGGAGGCTATGAATCGCAATAGACATTAAATTCTGAGGAAATAGTGAAAAATACCTGAAATTCGCTCAGTTTGTTGAGGAAATAGTGAAAAATACCTGAAATAATCAAAAGGAGGTTATTGTTTGATTTACTAACAAGTAACAAATCCTGTATAAAATTCAGGTACAAAATGTACAGTCCCAAAGAAAGCATTATAGATTACCAAAAAATTCTAGTGAAGAAAAGCAGGAAATTTCAGCTAATTTCAGCATTCAAATCAGAAAATCCATAAAACTTCATTCTCAGTAGAAGACAAATAATTTACTAAACCACAAAAATGTCAATCTCAACTATATCTTACACAACTGGCGAAAATTAAGGTTTTTTATAGCTTTATTGTGTTATAGAGAGTACAAATTATCAATTAGTAACTTCAACCAATTCAAATGACCAACAAAATGATAGACCAAAATAACTATATGTATATATATATACACACACACAGCGATATATAGATATAGAGAGAGAAACTTACGGTGCTTTGGGTGACCTATGGAGTCTAACGAGGGAGGAACAAAAGAAGAGAAAAGAGATGCCATTTTTTCATACCTTTTGCAAGTTAGGAGAAATCAGGAATAAAGAAGAAGAAGGAAGTAGAGCCGGCCGGTGTAGAGGGAGCCGGTGGTAGGTGTGGCCGGAGGTAGGCGTGACCGGAGGGGTGTGGCCGGAGGCGACGATTATGGTAGCAGAGAGTGAGAGGGAAAAGAGAGGGAATGGGAAATTGAGCTGTTGTCATCGACATTAGGGATTTAAACATGACTCATTCTCGACGGCATAGCCGTCGATATTAACCCCGTCGCCAATGACTCATTCTCGACGGCACTACCGTCGACCATACCAATTATCGCCGTCACTTATGACTTTCCCACCCCCGCGAAAATTTCGCACAATTTTTTCCCCGGCAAAAAAGACTATTATCGACGGCACATAGTAGCGACGGCGTAGCCGTGGAGAATGAATCAATATCAATGGTAATAGAGCCGTCGAGAATGATGCCATCGCCAATGACCTATTTTTTGTAGTGATTGACCAATCTTACCAGGAAAGTAGTTAAGTTCGCTTGGACGGAAAAATACGAAGAGAGTTTTATGGAGCTAAAAAAGAGACTTAGTCAAGCACCAGTGTTGGCTTTACCAGACAACACTGGAGGCTTTATAGTCTATAGCGATGCGTCACACAAAGCTTTTGGTTGTGTGTTGATGCAACACGACAGGGTCATTGCGTACGCGTCATGTCAGCTGAAGGATTATGAGTAGGGTTACCCGAATTATGACTTGGAGTTGGCCGCGGTAGTTTTTGCCTTGAAGATTTGGAGGCACTGCCTGTATGGAGAGAAGTGCAAGATATACACAGATCACAAAAATCTGAAGTATATCTTCACTCAGAAAGAGTTGAACATGAGGCAGAGGCGATGGTTAGAATTGATCAAAGATTACGATTGTGAAATTCTGTATCATCCGGGCAAAGCAAACATCGTGGCAGATGCCTTGAGCAGAAAAGGCAGAAAGAAGTTGCTAATGCTAACCACTCAGGTGAAGTTGATAAAAGAGTTCGAGAGACTGGATTTAGAGGTGCAGTATCCGATGGAGGCAAGGGAGAAATTGTTCGTGGCGGTGGAGGCGAGTCCGACCTTACTGGATAAGATCAAGGAGGCTCAAGAATTTAACGAAGAATTTAGTGACATCAAGAAGCGATTATTGAAAGGAGAAATGTTGAAGTACAAGATTGACAGCGTAGGATTGCTGAGGTTTGAGGGAAGAATCTGGGTACCATACGTACCAGACCTAAGAGAAGAGATATTACAGGAGGCCTATAATACGAGATTTTTGGTACATCCATGTAGCACCAAGATGTATCAAGATCTTTGTCAGCATTATTGGTGGCCACACCTGAAGAGGGAAGTTGCAGAATGCGTCAGCCGGTGTTTAACTTGCCAGAGGGTCAAGGCAGAACACCAGCGACCAAGCGGATTACTGCAACCGTTAGGGATTCCAGAATAGAAGTAGGAGCACATCACAATGGATTTTATGGTAGGACTTCCAATGACACAGAAGGGTCTAGACGCGATTTGGGTAATCGTGGATCGTCTGACCAAGTCTGCTCATTTTCTATCGATCAAGATCAGGTACAAACTGGAGCAGTTAGCAAAGCTTTACGTGAAAGAGATAGTATCTCGACATGGAGTGCCGATATCTATTGTATCTGACAAGGATCCGCGCTTCACATCAAATTTTTGGAGGAGTCTGCAGGAAAGAATGGGAACGCAGTTGAGGTTGAGTACAACATATCACCCTCAAACTGATGGCCAGAGTGAGCGAACAATTCAGACCTTGGAAGACATGCTGAGAGCGGTTGTAATAGACTTAAAGGGCAGCTGGGATGATCACTTGCCACTGGTAGAGTTCGCTTGCAATAACAGTTATCACGCTAGTATCGACATGCCACCATACGAAGCGCTATACGGAAGAAGGTGCCAAACACCGTTATATTGGGATGAGGTTGGTGAGCAGAGATTGTTGGGACCGGAGTTGGTACAGCAGACCATGGAAATCATCAAAGTAATAAGAGCGCGTTTAGTAATAGCTCAGGATCGTCAGAAGAAATATGCCGACTTACATCGTCAGAAGCGGGACTTTGAAGTTGGTAGTTTTGTGTTTTTGAAGGTGTCTCCCTAGAAAATGAAGATCCATTTTGGGAAGAAGGGCAAGCTGAGCCCTATGTTCATATGACCTTTTGAAATTTTAAGGAGAATAGGCGTGAAAGTAGTATGCACACAAGCCAATCATATTTGATATGATGTAGCATATTGATGAGTAGGTTTTATATCTACGAATTGGATACCAATGAACATGAATTATTGCTTATTTCCATGGTTTTCAGTTACTTTTCATGTATTTTCTGTGTTTTTTGTAGGTTGCACATGTTGGGATTGCATTGGGCGAGAATTGGACGTTCGAGTGGATGAAGTTGCTGATGTTGCTGAGGTTGCAGGAATTCAGAGCAGCGCGGCCGCACCTAAAATGAACTGGGTAGCAGCGCGGCCGCGCGTGATGTTAGAGTTAGAAAAAAAATGGCTACCAGGGTAGCGCGGCCGCGTGCCTTGCAAGCTTAATTCAGGCGCGACCGCGCCGGTTCGAGTGAGGGCAAAATCGACTTTTCTGATGTTTTAAATGGTTTTGATTTGAACTTGGATTTGAAACTTTGTAATTAATTAGGGGCTTTATCAGATACTATAAATAGGTGTTTTCTAGTTGGTAATTGGTATCTATCTATTAGCAAACCCTAGTTTGGAGCAAGTGGAGAAGATTTGAAGCAAGTTGATAGCAAGGAGAAGCAAGGAAGAGTAGGACAAAGTTTGAAGGATTGCTTTCAGTGTTTCTTCTCTTTTCTCTCTATTCCAAACTTTTGATGTTATTAAACTTGTGGATGATGATTTCTAGTTTATTTATGAACTAAATTTCTTTTAAGGCTATAATGGATCTTAATGCGTAGTTTTGAATAGCATGATTCTTTGAATATTATGATTAGTTATTTTTGGATTGTCTATTATGGTTTGTGCTGAATTGTTAATTATCTGGCCAATAATTATTGAGATAATCTATATGAATTTGAAAGATGAAGTGTAGATTTAGATCTGACCATAATAACATGTGATTGTGTCTTCTGCTGTTGATGGAATTCATAATTTGTGATTAGGATAGAGATAAACCTATCACCGCATGTAATCAAAATAGGGAACTTGGGCTTTAAATCCTTTTTAATTGTAATTCACATAGAAATATAGTGAGTTAGTTATCTAGGGTGATGAACTTGAGTCTATCAATTGTGGATTTAAGTTAGGTTGTTTATGGAACATTGAAAGATGATCATAAATAGTGATGTGTTCCTGGTTAACAATCCAGAATAACTAGCATAATCCAAAGGGGAGCATGTTAAGTAAAATAAAGCATTAAGTGAAGTTATAGTCTTAAGTCTTTAAAAAATCTGTTTTCAAACTAGTGTTAGTAATTTAATTTAGAATTAATTAGTTAAATTCAAAACCTCATAATTCATAAATCACTTGTTTAATAAAAATTGATTTGATTTAAATTTGGAATTTGTCATTATAGAATCAATTCTTCTCTATGGGACGATACTCTACTTTCACTTTAGTACTTGTGGACTGCGTATACTTGCGTATTTTTGCTAGTATAGATTTTGGCAAACAAGTTTTTGGCGCCGTTGCCGGGGAACAATTGTGTCTATAATTTCAAGTTTTAGTTTTAATTAAATCAGTTTTAGTTAACATTGTTTTTCTTGTTACTTCCTGTTTCAGGTGATCTTGGTTTGTTTATGCAAACCCGATCAAAGCAGTCGAAACTTGTGCAGAGTGAAGACGATCTTGAAAACAAGTTACGCAAGTTGAGAAAGTTTTGCCGTGAAACCATCGAGAAAGAAAAAATGGCTAACGAAGAACAGAAATCATTGAGGGAATATGCCATGCCTAAGCTTGATGAAATCAGGTCGAGCATCACGAGGCCAGCCATCACGGCTAATTCCTTTGAGATCAAGTCGGGTACAATTCAGATGATTCAGAATGCGGTACAGTTTGGGGGATTAGCTAACGATGATCCTAACGAGCACTTGGTTAGCTTTCTTGAGATTTGTGATACATTCAAATGTCCAAATGTATCTGATGATGCGGTGAGACTACGTTTGTTTCCGTTTTCACTAAGGGATAAAGCAAAGAGTTGGTTGCACTCACTTCCACCGGGGTCCATCACAACTTGGGATGACTTGGCCCAGAAATTCATAGCAAAATTCTTTCTGCCGGCTAAGTCTGCTAAGTTGAGAAACGATATTTCCACTTTTGAGCAAAGTCATGGAGAGACACTGTATGAGGCTTGGGAAAGGTTCAAAGAGTTATTGAGAAGATGCCCACATCATGCATTACCCAAGTGGTTGCAAGTCCAGACATTCTACAATGGGCTGAGTAGTAATACTCGAACAATTATAGATGCAGCTGCTGGGGGAGCACTTATGGATAAGAATTTTGATGAAGCTTACAACTTGTTAGAAACTATGGCTGCAAATAACTATCAATGGCCGACGTCAAGGATGAATCACCAAAAGGTAGCTGGAGTTTTGGAAGTAGATGCAGTCACTGCACTAACAGCTCAGATGGCAGCCATGTCTAAGAAAATTGAAGCTTTGGTAGAGTCGAAAGTCCAGCAAGCAGCTTATGTGTGTGAACTATGTGCAGGCGCACATCCAACGGAGTATTGTGCCATTAATCCGGAATCGGTACAGTATTTGGGGAGTTATAACAGACCACAACAGCCATACCAGAATGCATATAATCCGGGGTGGAAGAATCATCTGGGTTTCTTATGGAGCAATAACACTCAAGTTCAAAATCCCAATCCAAGATCATAGAACCCCCCGAGTTTTCAGAACCAAGCTCCACAACAGGCAGAGAAAAAACCCAATTTAGAAGAATCTTTGGAAAGATTTATCACAGCATCGGAGAAAAGAATGAATGAGCAAGATAAGCTGTTAAATCAGGTAGACTTGAATGTGAAGAACCAAGCGGTGTCAATTCGGAATCTGGAAAATCAGCCCGGACAGTTAGCTCAAGCCTTGAACAATCGACCATAAGGAGTACTTCCAAGTGATACAGAAGTCAACCCCAAAAGAGATGGTAAGGAACAATGTCAAGCTGTAACACTTCGAAGTGGGAATCAACTCCAGCAGAGCAGCGCGGCCGCGCTTGAAATACAAGGGGAGGCAGCGCGGCCGCGCCCATCCCCAGTCCCAGATCCTGCAGAGAAATTGGTAGGAAAAGACAAGGAAACGGAGAATGAGGAGAAAGACAAGGAGAAAGCAAAGCAAGCAGAAGTATACCCTCCTGTGCCATATCCTCAGAGATTTCACAAGCAGAAATTAGATAAACAATTCTCCAAATTCCTTGAAGTCTTTAAGAAGCTGCAAATCAATATACCGTTTGCCGAGGCCTTAGAGCAGATGCCGAGCTACGCCAAGTTTATGAAAGGAATTTTATCGAGGAAGACAAAGCTGGAGGATTATGAAACAGTAGCATTGACTGAGGAGTGTAGTGCTATATTGCAGAAGAAGTTGCCACCAAAGTTAAAGGATCCGGGTAGTTTCACTATCCCTTGCACCATTGGCAGCTTATCAATCAGCAGATGTTTGTGTGATTTGGGTGCGAGCATCAACCTTATGCCGTTATCGATATATGTCCAACTAGGTCTACCTGCACCAAAACCGACCAACATCTCTCTTCAGCTTACTGATCGGTCAGTTACATATCCTAGAGATATCGTGGAAGACATCTTGGTAAAAGTGGATAAATTCATATTCCCAGCCGATTTCATTATTTTGGACTATGAGGAGGACAAAGACATTCCTATCATACTTGGGAGACCTTTCTTGGCAACGGGAAGAACACTTATAGATGTGCAAAAAGGAAAATTGACTATGAGGGTGCAAGACCAGGAAGTGACATTCAATGTGTTCAAAGCCATGAAATTTCCTACGGATGAGGAAGAGTGTTTTCGGTTGGATGTGGTAGAAAAAGTGGTGGAAGACGAGTTTTTGAGGAAATTGACTGAGGATCCGTTGGAACCTGTTTTATTAGGGGAGGCTGACATGGATGACATAGAGATGATCGAGTTTCTTCACATTTTAGATACAGTGCCGAGAGTACGCAAATTTCAGATCCCTTATGAACCTTTGGAGCTTACCGACAAATCCTTAGAACGCTTGAAGCCATCTCTTGAAATACCTCCTACTCTTGAACTTAAACCTTTACCGAGCCATCTGAGGTATGCTTATTTGGGTGAATCATCTACTTTGCCTGTTATTATTGCATCTGTACTTAACGAATTGCAGGAAAGTAAGTTGATTCGAGTTCTCCGGGAATACAAATCAGCCATTGGTTGGACTATCGCAGACATAAAAGGAATTAGCCCATCATTCTGTATGCACAAGATCCTTTTAGAAGACGATGCCAAACCAACAATATAACAACAAAGGAGGCTGAACCCGATCATGAAAGAGGTGGTGAAAAAGGAAATTTTGAAGTGGCTTGATGCAGGTATCATTTACCCCATCTCCGATAGTAGTTGGGTGAGTCCAGTACAGTGCGTGCCTAAAAAGGGTGGTATGACAGGAAATTAAACAAGGCAACCCGCAAGGATCACTTTCCTCTACCCTTCATTGATCAAATGTTAGATAGACTGGCTGGACATGAGTTTTATTGCTTATTGGATGGCTACTCAGGTTATAATCAGATAGTGATTGCCCCAGAAGATCAGGAAAAGACCACCTTCACGTGTCCTTATGGCACTTTCACTTTTCGGAGGATGTCTTTTGGCTTATGCAATGCACCAGCAACGTTCCAAAGATGCATGATGGCTATTTTCTCAGATATGGTTGAACGTAACATGGAGGTATTCATGGACGATTTTTCAGTGTTTGGTGACACATTTGATAGTTGCTTGGAAAATCTGGTCCTGGTTTTGAAAAGATGCGTGGAGACCAATTTAGTGCTCAACTGGGAAAAATGCCACTTTATGGTGCAAGAGGGGATAATTCTTGGGCACAAGGTGTCATCAAACGGGTTAGAGGTAGATCGATCCAAGATGGAGACAATAGAAAATCTACCTCCACCAACTACAGTCAAGGGAATACGGAGTTTCTTGGGACATGCTGGATTTTATAGAAGATTCATAAAGGACTTTTCTAAGATCTCTAAGCCTTTATGTAGCTTATTGGAGAAGGATGTTCCCTTTAAATTTGATGATGAGTGTCTTGCAGCTTTTGAATTGTTGAAAAGGAAATTGACTACAGCGCCAGTAATTGTAGCACCGGATTGGTCAAGGCCGTTTGAATTAATGTGTGATGCTAGTGACTATGCTATTGGGGTTGTTTTGGGTCAACAAAAGGAAAAGATTTTTCACGCCATTTATTATGCTAGCAAAACAATATCCGATGCCCAACTCAACTATACGACTACCGAGAAGGAGTTGCCTGCGGTTGTGTATGCCTTTGAAAAATTTCAGTCGTACTTAATTGGAACCAAAGTAGTAGTGTTCACTGACCATTCTGCTATAAGATATCTGATTTCGAAGAAGGATGCAAAGCCAAGGCTGATTCGATGGATACTTCTACTCCAAGAGTTCGACTTGGAAATCCGGGATAGGAAGGGAACGGAAAATAAAGTGATCAATGAGTTCTTTCCGGATGAACAATTGTTTTTGATCCATTCAGAAGTCCCATGGTATGCCAATTTTATCAATTATTTGGTGAGCAACGTACTTCCTCCTGATTTGACCAGTCAACAAAAGAAAAAGTTTTTGCATGATGTAAAAAGGTACATGTGGGATGAGCCATTCCTGTTCAAACATTGTGCCGATCAGATGATTAGACGGTGTGTGCCACACAGTGAAGTAGAGAGTATTTTACATCATTGCCATGATTCACTATATGGAGGTCATTACGGAGGCGAGAAGACAGCGGCTAAGGTGTTACAAGCAGGATTTTTCTGGCCAATGTTGTTTAAGGATGCCCACCACTTCGTGCAAAGATGTGACAGATGTCAAAGGGTGGGAAATATTTCCAAGCATCATGAGATGCCCTTGAATGCCATATTAGAAGTTGAAGTCTTTGACGTTTGGGGAATAGATTTTATGGGACCATTCCCATCTTCCTTTAACAACCTCTACATCCTTTTGGCGGTCGATTATGTCTCTAAATGGGTGGAAGCAAGTGCGCTGCCGACTAATGATGCCAAAGTGGTTCTTAAATTTTTGCAGAAAAACATTTTCACATGTTTTGGCACCCCAAGAGCAATTATCAGTGATGAAGGGAGTCACTTTTACAACAGGTCATTCACGGCTCTCCTAGCTAAGTATGGGGTATACCACCGTGTTGCTACAGTGTACCATCCCCAAACCAGTGGCCAAGCCGAAGTGTCAAAGAGAGAAGTGAAGAGAATTCTGGAGAAAATTGTCAATCCGAATAGAAAAGATTGGCCAGCAAAATTGGATGATGCGCTTTGGGCTTATCAGACAGCTTATAAGACGCCCATTGGCATGTCTTCGTACCAATTAGTCTATGGAAAGGCGTGTCACCTACCGGTTGAGCTTGAACATAGAACATATTGGGCCATCAAAAGGTTGAATTTTGATCTCGCGGCTGCTGGGGAAAAAAGGCTACTTCAGCTGAATAAGCTCGACGAATTCCGGTTGCAAGCATACGAGAATTCGAAGATATACAAGGAAAAAGTCAAGAAGTGGCATGATCGGAAAATCATCGATAGGACTTTTGAGCCGGGACAAGCAGTGCTTCTTTTCAATTCTAGGCTGAAGTTATTTCCAGGGAAGCTCAAGTCGAGGTGGTCGGGTCCTTTCATTGTTAAACAAGTATTCCCTCATGGCGCCGTTGAAGTTTTTGCAAGCAATCCGGAAGAGTCGTTTAAAGTCAATGGCCAAAGATTGAAGCATTATTGGGGTGGTGGTGTTGATCGCCAGAAAACCTCAATCACTCTTGCCGATTAAAGATGAAACAGGAAGTAGTCGGGCTGAAAGACTTTAAATTAAGCGCTACTTGGGAGGCAACCCAATTTTTAATTGTTTTTAGTTATCATTTGTGATTTTTAGGACTTAGATTTAGTTTTATTTTTATCTTGTAGTAATTAGATACTTTGTTTCTGGGTTTTATTGTTTATAGGTCATATACCAAGGAGTATACATGAGGAAATCATCAAAAGGGCTTAATAGCTCAAATTCCAGATTTTAACCCAGCGCGGCCGCGCCCAAAATGTGAAGAAAACCAGCGCGGCCGCGCCTGACTTCAGAAACTCAAAATGGTCCAGCTGGTACACCAGCGCGGACGCGCCGCATCTCAGAAGTTGAAAAAAAATTTGCTGGCACACTAGCGCGGCCGCGCCCCATTCAGGTCAAATCCAAGCGCGGCCGCGCCGCGATCGGATCCCAGTTTTTAAAAACCAAGATCGACCCGACCCACGACTGCTTTTTATTCCCTTTTCCCGCTTGGACTCTATTTCTTCAAACCTATTCCACCTAAAAAACCGACTCTCTCTGTTTCCTTCTCTTCCAAATCGGATTCCTTACCAAAACCCAATCTCTACACAATCATTGTATAAATCAAACTCTACCAATATCAAACCCTAGTTCGTATTATCATTCATCTCTATTCTCTCTCTACCAATATCAAACCCTAGTTCGTATTATTACCCGAAATCCGATCTCTTCAACAATCACAGAGTACATCAAGGAGATTGTCAGTATAACGCAGTGGGTTAGCAAGGAATTGCAGTGGGTTTATTGAAGTAAGTATATTGTAATTAGGGTTTTACATTGTACTAAGCTTCTTGTCAGATTTTACACAGGGGATTGCATTATATTGGTTTTGTTGCTTGTAATTGAGTTGTCCATGCAAGTATTTTGGATTGTTATTGTTTGAGAAACCCTAGTGTAGTTTCTTTCAAGTTTGGGGGAGATTTTGCTTTAGTGTGAATTGGGGATTGAATTGATATGGCTTCCAAACGACCACGAGGGGAATCGTCCAGTTCACATGCACACGCTGAGGATGTAGATTTTGATAGGAGTCGGTTTATTTTGGCTGAGGCGGAGGACTTTTATCACCGGGTTTTGTTGGGCAAGACCTTTGTATTGGCGCGTGGGCTAAAGCCCGATCCTTGTTTGGATGGAGAGATGATGCGTATGATCAGGGCTAAAGGCTGGTTATTGTTTGTGGAGCCACCATTGTCAGCACCTATTTCTGTGGTTCAATAATTTTACGCCAACGCCAAGATTACAAAGGATGGGACTGCGTTTGTGAGGGGCTGTCAGGTGCCTTAGGATAGCCGAACTATTAATGATATCTACCACTTGCCGACCATTCCCATTTCTGACCCTGAGAGTTTCCATTCTACAAATTGGGAACCCAAGCTGGAAAGAATCAAAAATGCTTTGTGTAAGCCTGGTACCGAGTGGACTATGAAGCAGGGGACCGACCAGAAGCTTCACTTTCCGCACACAGCCTTGAGTCGCTACGGTAAAGTCTGGTACAGCTTCATTTGTGCCAATCTCATGCCCACTAGGCACCAGAACGACGTGACCAAGGACCGGGCAATTCTGCTATATGGGATAGTGATGGGAAAGTCTGTCAATGTTGGTTATGTGATTCACCAGTCTATTCGTCGTTACCTTCAGGGAGGTACTTCAGGGGGTATCCCGCATGCTTCGGTGATTACCCGCTTATGTGCAGCTGCGGGAGTGGAGTGGGCCGACGGTGAGCCAGTGCAGCTCCCGATGAATACCATTGATCATGCGACGATAGCAAAGTATAAGGTGTGGGAAGGAGCCCCGTCGCATGCTCGTGGAGCAGGATTCTTGTTAGGGGACTATTCTGAGAGTGAGGAGGCGTCTGATCAGCCGGTGCCTTAGCCTGAACAACCGGTTAATATCTCGCAGGCTCGATTGGATCGTATGGAGAGGATGATGACTCGGCGGATGGATGCCATACACTCGAGCATGACGGAGCTTCGTTCCTTCTCCATTCAGCTTTCAGATAGCTTCTCACAGGAATTTTCTCAGTTGGGCGTTCAAGTCCAATTCCCGACTTTTGGTGCAACCTCAGTTTACCCACCTCCGGACACACCTTCCGATGGGGAGGAGGCAGATGATGCTACTTCGGATTAGGGGAGTTTTCTTTCCTTTTCCTTTTCTTTTATTGTTTTATCCAATGAGGGCATTGTCTGTTTTAAGTTTGGGGGAGCTCTTTTAGGTTTTTGTTTAGCATGTTTATTGGTTTTGTGCATCATATCTGTTAGTATATTAGTATCTTGCATAGTTTAGTTTGGTTGTGCATTTAGTTTGTTGCATGAATCCAATTGAATAGTTGGTATGATTTTGGCTCGACCAATGATGAGATGGGTATTATTGTGTTAGCTTGGACAGTTTGAAAGTCATTAGGGATACAATAATTTTGATCTTGAGGATAATTATGCCTGTCATAACTTGAGTTTTTGGATTGCACAACTAAATTGATTAATTTGACTGCTGGGGTTTAAAGGGTTGCATAACTGATTTTTACATGAGAATTTGATAACACATTGTTTGGTAAATCAATAAAGAAGGCTAAATAGGGTAAAATCTAAGTTTGGGGGTTTCTTTAGGGTTTCTTTATTAAGGCTAAAAAAAAGGAAAAAAAATGGAACATAAATACAATAAATGCGTTGACTAGTTGGGTTCTGTGGCCTCTATCACTCGGGTAATTAGATCCTTAGGGGTGTCTTAACACCTAGTGCCCTAAAGCCGTCTGGTTTGGGAGTCACTGATTGAACGCTCATTACATGGGTGATTTTGAAAAGCCTAAGAGAACTTGACATTGCACAGTCAAGCATAAATACGAGATGGAGCGTAAAACGCACTCGTAGTAGAATAAAGTAGGAATAAAATCTTGTTAGAACCTTCATGTTTGGTATTTACTTGATTTTGGCCGGATTTGTTGTATTTGCTTTAATTGGAGTAAAAATGGATTATGCTTGTTGTAGAGTTGGTTATGTGGCTTTATTGTGAACTTTGGTCAGTTAACTTGATTAATGAGCACACACGCCCAACTTGGGTGATGATAGGTATATATATATATTGCTTGATTGGTTGAGATTATTAGTTCTTTGTGACTGGATTTGCTGTGTCAAGCTGTTTATTGATATCTCTGAGGCATACAGTTAACATTCATACTGGTTATTGGTTGGATTCGTAGGCATGCTAGTTTTTAGTGCATTCATGGCATTGTGTTGCATCGTGTTAGTTATTGCATTACATTGTGTTGCTTGGGGACAAGCAATAGTTTAAGTTTGGGGGAATTTGATGAGTAGGTTTTATATCTACGAATTGGATACCAATGAACATGAATTATTTCTTATTTCCATGGTTTTCAGTTACTTTTCATGTATTTTCTGTGTTTTTTGTAGGTTGCACATGTTGGGATTGCATTGGGCGAGAATTGGACGTTCGAGTGGATGAAGTTGCTGATGTTGCTGAGGTTGCAGGAATTCAGAGCAGCGCGGCCGCACCCAAAATGAACTGGGTAGCAGCGCGGCCGCGCGTGATGTTAGAGTTAGAAAAAAAATGGCTACCAGGGTAGCGCGGCCGCGCGCCTTGCAAGCTTAATTCAGGCGCGGCCGCGCCGGTTCGAGTGAGGGCAAAATCGACTTTTCTGATGTTTTAAATGGTTTTGATTTGAACTTGGATTTGAAACTTTGTAATTAATTAGGGGTTTTATCAGATACTATAAATAGGTGTTTTCTAGTTGGTAATTGGTATCTATCTATTAGCAAACCCTAGTTTGGAGCAAGTGGAGAAGATTTGAAGCAAGTTGATAGCAAGGAGAAGCAAGGAAGAGCAGGACAGAGTTTGAAGGATTGCTTTCAGTGTTTCTTCTCTTTTCTCTCTATTCCAAACTTTTGATGTTATTAAACTTGTGGATGATGATTTCTAGTTTATTTATGAACTAAATTTCTTTTAAGGCTATAATGGATCTTAATGCGTAGTTTTGAATAGCATGCTTCTTTGAATATTATGATTAGTTATTTTTGGATTGTCTATTATGGTTTGTGCTGAATTATTAATTATCTGGCCAATAATTATTGAGATAATCTATATGAATTTGAAAGATGAAGTGTAGATTTAGATCTGACCATAATAGCATGTGATTGTGTCTTCTGCTGTTGATGGAATTCATAATTTCTGATTAGGATAGAGATAAACCTATCACCGCATGTAATCAAAATAGGGAACTTGGGCTTTAAATCCTTTTTAATTGTAATTCACATAGAAATATAGTGAGTTAGTTATCTAGGGTGATGAACTTGAGTCTATCAATTGTGAATTTAAGTTAGGTTGTTTATGGAAAATTGAAAGATGATCATAAATAGTGATGTGTTCCTGGTTAACAATCCAGAATAACTAGCATAATCCAAAGGGGAGCATGTTAAGTAAAATAAAGCATTAAGTGAAGTTATAGTCTTAAGTCTTTAAAAAATCTGTTTTCAAACTAGTGTTAGTAATTTAATTTAGAATTAATTAGTTAAATTCAAAACCTCATAATTCATAAATCACTTGTTTATTAAAAATTGATTTGATTTAAATTTGGAATTTGTCATTATAGAATCAATTATTCTCCGTGGGACGATACTCTACTTTCACTTTATTACTTGTGGACTGCGTATACTTGCGTATTTTTGCTAGTATAGGTTTTGGCAAACACATATACTTTGTAATCTTATTCATTTATTAATAAAAGAATTGATTTTCTTAAAAGACATTTTACATTATCTACATAGTGCTGTTATATTAAATGTGATAAACCCATAGTTTTGAACAATGCTTTTAGAATCATGATGATGATCATGCTAATGAGATCTAAATTCTAGATAGCTCAAAAACTAAAATCGTTCCTAATCGTTGAATTACTAAAAAGGGTATTAGTGAATCCAGATAGATTAGTACATACGTTGCTTGCTCTTAGAAAGAGGATGATTGATCTCATAATCATTTGTGTAGAGACATTAAAGCAAGTATGTAGGTGCTTATTGGAGAATAAGTTCACTGAACGTGGCTCGCTAAGGAATATCTAATGGAGTTTTACTCGTCCGTCAATAGAAATTCCTATAGTGATAGTAGTATAACTGATCCTTGGACTTGAGTTCATCATGGTATCTTGTGTATGATGAGTTATACTTTGACATGTCCCTTAAGACCTTTAGGGTATATCAAAGGGTATGATTGGATATAATAAGTTATACATGGAGATAGGTGAATGGTCAACAAAGAATCTACCTCATCTAGTAAAAGATGTGAATATCCTATGTGATTCGATAAATGACAACTCAGTAATCCTTGGCCAAGGCAGAATGAAATTAGAAAGAAGTTTCTAATTTGCATTATTTAGAGTTGTGCATTTGGGAATCGAAATACATATAATTAAATTTAGTCTATGGAGATAGAATAAATTAAATAGCTTAATATTTATTATTTAATATTTTGAAAATATTAAATATAAATTAATAAGAGGAGTCTTATTATTTTTATTACTATTATTAATATTTAATTCCTAATAGGGATTGAGAATTAATTAATAGAAGTACTCTCACATAGATTCCTAATTAGATTAGGAGCATAATTAATTAAAGAAGTTTAATTATAATAGAAACCCTAATCCTAAATAGTTTAGGGATGGATTATTCCTACATCTATAAATAAGAGGAGTTTTATCATAGATTAGGGTTACACACTCTTGCATTAGATTGTGGAGAGTACTTGCAATTTCTATAGAGATAGAAACTACGGTTTTGCCAATACCAAACTTCTTGAATACCTATTCTTCCTTGGTGGATCACCTCTAGAGGCCAAACACTTGGGTGGCTAATGTTGATCAAAGGAAGGAATTTCATCGATGTAATTCGAGAAGAACACGAAGGACTAGGAGTTGAACTTGTACCCAAGGAAGCTTTGATCTAAGAGGGTATAATTCTTATTCTATTTCTCTTTCGTTTAATTGATAATTGAACATAAGGATAGATCATGGTGATGGTTTGTATTAAAATTTTAAAATTCGTTTTATCACGCTTTCGCCCTATTTGTGTAATTAGATTGCATGCTTGCGTAATATACAAACCTAACAGTGGTATCAGAGCCTAATCCTTGTGTTAATTATTGATTTTGATGATTCCATGTATGAATTGATATGCGATACGATCAAATTTTTGGGCTGAAAAAATTTTCTGAATCTGCATCGCGGCGCGACCGCGCCGCTTCCAGTTCATTCTGGAGCGTGGCCGCCCCCTAACCCAGAAAACGTTTCTGGGGGTGCAGTGCGGCCGCGCCGCTCTTAGTTCAATTTGGAGCGCGGTCGCGCTGGTGTGAAGAGTTTGAAATTTTTTTATTTTCTCAATTAACATAAATGGTTTATTTAATTGATAAAAGTCTAAAATAAAGATGTTTATTTTGTCTGGAATATGATTTTAGATTGCTAAAATTAAAGGAGTTTAATTTGAATTTGGTTTTTGATTAAAATAAAAGAGTTTATTTTGTTTCAAAACTTATTAGCAAAACTTTTGCCCATTAATTGATATCAATGCATATATGGAATGGTTTTATTATTCATGAGATGAATGTTATTTATTGATACATATAAAGATATGTATGATAATAAAATAGGGATTGATTATGAACTATTGACCGATGTGTGATTGGAATTATTTTAGAGGATGCTTGAATGTATGGGTTTTTATAAATGGGGTCTGCGTACCTCGTCTTCTCTAATTTTTCTTAATGTAAATTATATCTCCCTCCTATTTACTTCCCCTTGACTACTGATCAAGGTTTCTATTATAGTAAATAGTTCATGTAATAGGATTAGTTAGAATTATTTTGAACAATTGGAGACGAAGGAGCAAGGAGCGCTTGAAGACCCGTTTGTAATGGAGCCCGGGTTTAAATGTAATACTTATATTTAAATTTAATTCTTGCACCCTAGGTTTGACCGTTTGGTTCACTTCGTGGCTCTAGTGAACCAAACTAGAATAAAAGTCCATAATCAATACGGATAGAATATAGTATTCTATATGTGCATGCTTACTATATATATATATATTATATATTATCCAACATGTTTCGCATGTTAAATAATATGACACGTATTATATATATATATATATATATATATATATATGTGTGTGTGTGTGTGTGTGTGTGTGTGTGTGTGTGTGTGTGTGTGCATGCGCGCTAAACAAGATGAGACTAATAATAATAAACCCCTCAAAAAAATCATATTAAGTCCTAAGCGTTCAAAAATATTCGGAATATCGAACGTCGCCTTCTAACATGGTAAAGCAATAGAGTATTAAATGTTTAATATGAGTTTGTTGTGTCACCACAAGGCAAGTATTAAATATTTAAGATGTTGTTTTATCACATTTGATGCTTATTAAGGAATTGAACATTACTATTTTGTTGTGTCACCACAAGGACGGTATTTTTCTCTTCACATATATGGAAGTGTTAGGATGGACTTAACTTGGATAATTTTGATTCGGATGTGTCACCACTTGATCAAAATAATCTAAGAGGCAAACTATAAGGAGTTATATTGTAATGTAATTGACAATAGTTGTCTACCTATTTATTTATATATCGTTTGTTGTGTCACCACAAGGCTATATACATTTGAAATGGGATCCTTAATCTCACTAGCAAATCTTTAATTAGAATTGCCGAACTATATAATGAGGGTAATATAGTTTGATGAAAAGTGAGAGATACCAATTTAAATACAGACCTACTTTATTTTGATAATTAATAAAATGAATGTATGCTAAAATGTTGTCTATTTCACATGCAGAATTTAAAAATGTCAAATTCACTATCACGGCGTAGCATACTTGATGCTAACAAACGGACCGGACCGAATTAACGGACTGATTAAGGAATCTGAGAATTGTTCTCATGCTGAAAAGGTTTCTTATGTCCTAAATTCGCCAGTGCCTGCAAATGTTGCAGAAACAGCCTTTGAGGAAGAGATTGCTACTTTCAGAAAGTGACAAGATGATGCAATCATGGCTCAATGCATCATGCTCGCATCCATGAGTAACGAGCTTTAGCGTCAGCATGAAACTATGGATGCTCCTACTATATTGCTGCACCTCAAAGAGTTGTATGGTAAGCAAAGTAGGACTGCAAGATATCAGATATCTAAGGAGCTCTTCTGATCTCGTATGACTGAGGGCACTACTGTTGAGACTCATGTCCTCAAGATGATCAATTTGATTGAACAACTTGGACAGCTTGGGTTCGTGATGGATGGGGAGTTAAGCCAAGATTTGATCTTGTAATCACTCCTGGATACATTCTCACAATTTGTTGTGAATTTTCACATGAATAAGTTGGACGTCAGCTTGCCTGAGTTACTTAACATGTTGAAAACTGTTGAAGGTCACTTCTCATCCAACAAAAACCAAGTCTTACTAGTGGATGATTCTTCCAAGAAAAGGAAGAGGCCCAAGGTATCTTCTGAAAAGAAGAAAAACAAGAAGGCTAAGGGCAAGGCGAAGAGAAAGGATAAAAAGAAACCCGATCCAGCTAGCAGAGGAATTTGCTACCACTGCAATAAGCCGGGACACTGGAAGAGGAAGTGTAAAGAGTATCTTGCGGACCAAAAAGAGCTTGGAGAAGCTTCGGCTTCCGATCTAGGTTTGTTCATGATTGAAATTAATTTTTCTGAAAGTCAAAATTCTAGTTGGGTATTGGATACCGGCTGTAGTTCTCACATATGTAATAATATATAGGGACTAAGCAAAAGTAGAAAGCTGAACAAAGATGAAGTCGTCCTATGAGTCGGAAATGGAGCAAAGGTTGCTGCATTAGTTGTAGGAACTTATTGTTTAGCACTGCCTTCGGGCAAGTTCATTAGTTTAAATAATTGTTATTATGTTCTAACACTCATTAGAAATATTATTTCAATTTCTGTAGTAGATATGGATGGTTTTGATATTATAATAAAGAACAACAGTTGTTCTATTTATAATAAAAATATTTTATATGGTGTTGGTAATCTACTGAATGGACTTTACATACTTGACTTGCATGAAAATATACTTCAAATTGAACAAACTAAGAAAAGAAAAAGAGGTGATGTTAATTATACCTTTATGTGGCACTGTAGATTCGGTCATATCAATGAAATAAGATTAACCAAGTTGCATAAAGATGGGCTTTTAGAGCTATCTGATTACGAATCATATCCAACTTATGAATCTTGTCTCATGGGTAAGATGACTAAATCTCCTTTTAGTGGAAAAGGAGAAAGAGTTACAGAATTGTTAACGTTGGTACACACAGACGTATGTGGACCTATGACAACGAATGCACGAGAAGGGTATTCTTATTTTATTACTTTCACTGATGATCATTCTAGATTTGGATATGTGTATTTAATGAAATACAAATCTGAATCGTTTGAAAAGTTCAAAGAATTCAAAAGTGAAGTAGAGAAGCAAACTGGTAAGAGTATTAAGATTCTTCGATCGGATCGAGGAGGGGAATACTTAACCAATGAGTTTCTCAATTGTCTCAAATAAAATGGTATAATCTCACAATGGACTCCACCAGGGACGCCACAGTTAAATGGGGTATCTGAAAGGAGAAATCGAACATTGTTGGACATGGTTCGTTCCATGATGAGTTTTACCGACCTTCCACTATCCTTCTGGGGTTATGCCCTAAAAACGGTTGCATACCTACTTAACAATGTACCTACCAAATCCATCCCAAAGATCCCATATGAGATATGGACAGGGAAGAAACCTAGTCTTAAACATGTTAAGACTTGGGGTTGTCTAGCTTATGTCAAAAGGTTTGAGCATGATAAGTTGAAGACTAGATCCGATAAGTGTAGATTTGTGGGATATCCTAAAGAAAGTTTAGGATATTATTTCTATCATCCTACTGATCAAAAGGTGTTTGTTGCGAAACACGCTGCCTTATTGGAAAAGGAGTTTATCCTTGAAGGGGTTGGTGGGAGTAAGATATATCTTGAAGAAGTTCAAGAACCACAAAATACTACGGATCAAAGTGATAGACTCCACGGCACGCTTGCGTAAGGTGGTCGTCGCAGGGATCGTTTCTAGCAAGCTATTTGATGGAACTCTTTCGAATCCTTAATCCCTCGCCTGAATATAGACGATAAACCTTGGAATAATCGATCAAGCAATTTGAATGTATGAAGGATGAAACACCAACAACACTTTGACCCTCGTTTAATTCAAACGATAATCTCCGTATGATTGAATGATGCGGTAGAATAATGCCACACACAACTATGGTTTGTTGTATGATAAGTTAAATATGAATCTCAAAAGAAAAACTAAGAAAACTACTTAGAAATCCATCAAAGAACCAAAAGTAGAGAATAACTCTCAAGTATGATTAAACTCAGAATAATATTGAATTAAAATTTGGTGTCTATCTATTACATAAACCATGTATCCTATTTATACTAATAACATATAACCCTAATCCTATAAAGAAATAAGAATTTGAAAGGAAATAGAAATCCTATCTAATAAACATCCTAGTTACATTAGAATAGGAAAAGATCCCCAAAGGATTGCATTAAAACTGATCAAAAACCTTCCTCGGATTTTGTGACAAAGGCCTAGCGCTCTAGGCGCTCAAATTTGTACTGCTGGAGCGCTTCAGGCACTAACCTACAGTGTCTCAACAATTGGCCAGTGCTCTAGGCGTTGGAAATACAAAGACTCTAGCGCTTCTGGCGCTAGGGTTTTCCTGCCTTGACGTCCTTTGGAAAAATGGCCATAACGTTTGATTCGGGAGGAGTTACGGGACCTGCCACCTATCAAATCGAAGATCTCGACGAGATTTAAAACTTTCATTCTTTGAGTTTTGCGAGATTCTAGCGGGATCAAGGTCGAAATTGAGCCCGAAGTGACTGTTGTGTAAATGACATCTCCAAACTCCTCAATCTCCATTCCAATCATCCTTGAACCAACTTCCATTGTTCCATACATCGCATGATGCCTTGGCTTGAGTTGATTCGGCCTTACTAAATAGATGATATCTTGTAATCCCAAATCATATGATTGATCCTCTCCTCGCCGTTCATATGAATTTAGCCCCAATGTACGCATCCTTGAATGGATTCTAGCCCAATTACTCGCGACTAACTGATGAACCTTTTGAATTCGAGTTGAGTGAATGTTGTTCGATGCGAGCCTGGTCAGGATTGTATCATTCCCCTCATGTTGAAAAGGATTTGTCCTCAAATTTGACATCCCCTCCTCTTGAAAAGGATTTACCCACAAATCTGATCCTGCACGAAAACAAATTAAGTTAGTAGCATCAAACAAATCATAATCCCAAAACTCATCTTGCAAACGAAATATATAAGCAATATCAATAATGCAATTAAAGTAATGAAAATAATCATCAAAAGCTCCAACTCCTGCAAAGAACATAGCAACAACGGCCGATAATTTTCCCGAATTGATATGAACATCTCGTATATGTTTCCTTCCAAGCGATACTCGACATAATATAACACACTGTAAGCTCCTCGTAGCACAACTTGGAAACTCAAACTTTTGATCTCTTTTACTCAAGAACATGTCCACATCAACACGATGCTCTTCCACACGTAAACCAATTTCTTCCACAATAACTACACCAAAACAAACGAAATAAGCAACTAAAGTTAAAATGCAAACAAAATTTCTACCTAAGAAATCAAATGCATAAATAATAAAATAAATGCAAATAAAACTACGAAAAGTCCTATATCCTCCTGGATCAAATATCAGCAAGTAGAACTCTTCATGAAGCATATTCTCCCAATGACGAATTCTTGGATCGAAAATCGACTTAATGATCTCGTTCATTCGCAAATATATCCACTTCAATGCACCCGGATCAAATGTCAAAATTTGAAACTTGTCAAGTTGCATTTGCAAACACCCTTGAATTCCTGGATTAAACACAAAACAAAACAAATCAACAAGTTCCTTTTGTCTAATCACCAAGAAATCAAATAACTTAAAATCACATGCAAAGTCTACTAGAATAAAATCCAAATAACTTCCCTTTAGACTTTCCACGCATTGTTCGAACTGATTTGCATATTGAATTAAACCTTTCTCCTCGATGAGTATGAACCCATCACAAATCTGCAAAACAAAGTCAACCTTTCCCTTCCCATTGACATTAACCAATGCAACAAAAAATAACGACATCAATGGAATTGAAAGATCAAAACTAACACCATAAGATAAAAACTCACTAGCATACTTATGATACTCACAATCAAACTCAACATATGCCAAAGAATTTTTCCAAGTGTCAACAAAAGTCGAAATATCACCAAAACAAATATTATCATATTTTTCCATGAAAGAATGCAAAATATGATTCAATATGAAAACATTTAACGCAGTAGCTAATCCAAAAGACTTAACTAAACATGCATATAAACCATATCTCAATCCAATCCGATGATAATCATTTTTCAATTCAATACCAAATGACAATAATTCTTCCATTCAAAACAACATTCTCAAAATCATGCAATGATAACAACTCTAATGGAAAGACATTACCAAATAATAGTAAATCATGCAATAAAAATTTCTCTATTGAAAATTCATGACCACTACCTTTATCAATTAACGACAACTCATGTAAAGATTGATCAAAATCTAATTCAACATGTGAATGAAAAACCCTAGAATGAGTTTCATGCAAGTACAAACGTTGAAAACGAGAATTCCCACAATAATCACTAGAATAAATTCTACAAAGATATGCACTTTGACAATGAGAATTTACCAAATGATAGTAAGAATATTGATAATGAGAATATAACGCATGCTCATAAACTAACTCGACAAATATCAAATATCCTCCATAGTTTATGATAAAGACGATTTTACCCTCCAAATAGCCAAACACAAATTTATCCATGGAAGCATGCAAAACATGTTTTAATAAACTCATGAACATAATAGATGCATTAGTTAATCTAACAGAAATAACTATCCACCTATACAATTCACATGTTAACAAAACATTCCATTCATCATACTCTCTCATGCTAATTTGATTAGGCATTGTCATCACATGGTCATTTTCCAATGTAGATAAAACACAAGCACTATGCAATTTATCAAGCATATTATCTAAGTAAAGAAAACGATACTTGTTTACCAATTCAAAATCGATGCACAAGCTAAACGTCTTATCCTCCTTAGGTACTACGATCTCATGAATAGCACACGAACTCATGTCTTCATCCACGATACCCGCTTTGATGAAGTTGGACTCCATCAACTCTCCAACCCGCCTTGGTAACTCCGTCGTCTCCTCGGGAATACTACAAGTTGGCTGATAGGGAATAATAGCTCGGGGTATATCATAAACAACTTGTACAAGAGAAACAACAGAACTAGACGAAGAAGAGTTAATCTGGTTAGTATTCAAAAGCGACGTCTTGTACGAATGTACAGTCATTGGCTTTTCAAAATATAACTCACTTTCCAACTCACTCTCCTCTCTTTCTTCACTCTTACTCTCTACTGTTTCTTTCTCTCGTTTGTTTTCACTCTCTTTCTTTTTATTCTCTCGTTTCTTATTATTCTCTTTTCCACACTTTTCTTTTTCACACTCAATCTTTTTTTCAATTTCTTTTTCACTTTCTTGTTGTCGTTCACTTTCATTGGTATTTTCTTCCTCACGACCATGGACTTCATCTCGAACATCAGAATTGAACAACTCTCCTTGAACAACATATTCTATTATTTCTTCTTCCACCTGTGGCTGGGCTAGCTCCTTTTGCGCCTGTCGGGCGTTTTGTAGTTGCCTCGCCAACTCTCTTAATGATCCCATGATTTCTTCTTCCTCTTGCGGCTGATCTCGCTCTTTTTGTGCCTTAAGAGTAACTCGTTGCTGTTTTAAATTATCATCCTTTAACGCATTATATGTTCTCATGATGTCCTCAAATGATGCTGGTTCAGTATACACCCTAGGAGTTTCTCTTCGCTGTCTCCACTGCAAATCTTCATTCCTACGAACCTTCTTTCCATTATCACAAGTTGAACGTCTTGAAGGTTTCTCTACATGTTTTGGAGATGTATATTTATTCCTCCAATTAAGATGTCTTGGAACAAACCGCTTTCTCATGATAATTTTTAATTCTTCCCATGTCTCGATCGGATGCTCTCCACATCTTCTCCTGCTAATCGCAAATTGATCCCACCACGTAGCTGCATGATCAAAAAAATCTTGAACTGCAAGTTTGAACTTCCTTCGCCCGGAATAGCCACGATAGTCAAACTCTCGCTCCATCTTTTCCTCTCATCTCAAATAAGCATCTGGATCATTCCTACCTTGGAAAGTATTCCTTCGAGACCCATAAGCACTTTCATAATTATAACCATACGTATTTGCTGCAAAACAAAGGTTAGTAGTAAAAATTTTCCTCACACACTCCTTTACGTGTTTCGCTCAAACAATGTATCACACAAATATGAAAACACTCGTGTATCACACAATTAGACTTTTACCCTCAATTGATCTCACACTCTTGCCTTTTACCGCTCTAACTCCCTCTTATAGGTTCTTTTTGAATTCACCAAATAAATATCTCAGTTTTTCCTATCAATACAACAAGAACTTATCACAAAACAAAATATAGCAAGTGTGGCGTACGATAACCAATAAAATTTCACGATCACCAATTAAAATCCTCTTGAGTGAAATCCCAATATCCTCAAATTTCACAAATTCCAACAATAGAATCAAATAATAACTTCTTCAATACGATCCCAATAATCACGAACTTATGAAATCCAAGCAATTGCAATAATAATAATTTTCCCTCTTTTTTTTTTGTTTTTTTTACTCACAATTTTTTTTTACTCTTCAACAAGTAAAATAAAGGATAAGTAACCTACTAGAAAATGTAGCTCTGATACCAAATGATGGACTCCATGGCACGCTTGCGTGAGGTGGTCGTCGCCAGGATCGTTTCTAGCAAGCTATTTGATGGAACTCTTTCGAATCCTTAATCCCTCACCTGAATATAGACGATAAACCTTGGAATAGTCGATCAAGCAATTTGAATGTATGAAGGATGAAACACCAACAACACTTTGACCCTCGTTTAATTCAAACGATAATCTCCGTATGATTGAATGATGCGGTAGAATAACGCTACATGTTGGTCGATTTCGCAACCGAAAAATACGCGCAAGTATACGCAGTCAACAAGTAATAAAGTGATAAGAGAGTTGTCGAACCCACAGGGAATTGTTCTAGTGTATCCCAAGTACCAACTATATATCGTCTCGATTTTATTTAGACAAATGATGATTTGAGTTTTTGTTGTTTGTAATAATTAAGATATATGAAAAGCGTTAAGATAACGAAATCTAATATTAACAAGTCTAAGATTGCAATTTCCCCCAACACTTCATTTGAATATCCTAACTCTCTCATTTGAACTAATTAACAACATAGAAATGTCAACCGAGAAATCAAAGCTACTTATAAGCCTCTGTCGATGGTCAAATTCGAATCTTCCTAATGCGGCATGTAGGTATATGTCTATCCTACACACTATCAAGAGACCAATTTCAAGAACAATAACAAGACACGTGTCACTAAATCTCATTAAACGTCCTTTCAATTACCAACTTTCACATAGGAAGTCATTAAGAATAGATTCTCCATTGGTTGCACACGGTATCTAGGTATAGGTCTATCCTAAATACTATCAAGTTACCTATTATTGAGGATAATCAACAAGACACACGTCACTAAAATCTCAATTAATTACCCACAACAATCTTTAACTTCGCATGATATCATAACAAGGTCTAAACACTATAATCCGTTCGTCAAGTTCATATAGGTTCCCACGGTAATTACTAGCTAGGCAATTAATATATGAAGCATAAATTATGACATACAATTCACAAATGCGTAATGATGAGGGTGTTTTATATACACAATTTGGGTACCTTTGACCTTGCTAATTAGTTAGTTTTTGGGACTTTTATATGGTTTTTAGTTATTTTTATCATATTTCTACATAATTTAGTTTTTAGTTACTTTTACATGTTTTATGTTGCTTTGATGCATTTTCATTATGTTTGTAGGAATGGAAATAAAGACCGCTCGGATCGTTGTTCGTATTGACTCAATGTCCGTGCTTGGACGCATGTGCCCGAATGGTAATATGATGGAAATTTGTGCTTGGCGACGCTCGGTGCTTAATTTGACAACATTTGGTAGTTGGGCGTGCACGGCGTCGGAAAGCGTGCACGGTGTGCGGCGTCGGCCAAGCCACGAGGGCAAGACCGTGCTTGGATATCCGTGCCCGAATGATAATACGGTGAAAAGTTGTGTATGACGATGCTAGGTGTTGAATTTGATGACATTTGGAAGTTGGGCGTGCACGGCATTGTAAGGCGTGCACGGCGTGCGGCGTCGACCAAGCCGCGGGCACGGCGTGCGGCAGATTGGGGCACCAGCGTGCGGCCCAGGCGCTGGGCGAGGGCGCATGGGCGCGGCGTGCGGGCGCGCGCTGGGCGTGCGGTATGTTGGCGCGCTGGGCGTTGTGCGGACGTGTGCGGCAGGCGCGGGCGCATGGGCGCTGGGCGCGGGCGCGCGCGGGGCCCTCGGCAGCGGGCGTGTGCGGCAGGCGCTGGGCGCGGGGCCTCGGCAGCGGGCGTGGGCGTGCGGCCAGCGTGCGGCCCAAGCGCTGGGCGCGGGCGCGCGCGCTGGCGTGCGGGCGCGCGGCGTGGGCGTGCGGCATTGGGCGTTGCGGCCAGCGTGCGGCCCAGGCGCTGGGCGCGGGCGCGCGCGCTGGCGTGCGGGCGCGCCAACGCCGTGCTGAGTGCGATTCCAGCTGGCCTTTTGGTGCGATCTGAGCGGATTTTTAACCTATAATCTGATTTTTGCTAGGGTTTTCATGGAGGCAATATATAATATCTCATTGGGGCTTCATATTTGCATAACTAGGGATTGGGAGGCTAGACTAAAACATCAAAATAGAGAGCAAAAGTGCTGCAATACAAGGAAAACTCAGCAAAAGCCAAAGAACCAAGAAGGAAAGGCTTGTCAAAGAGATATTTAGACCTTGGGAGGCTACACATAGTTCATCAAGAAGAGCTTGGGGGCTGCAATTCAAGGAAATTTCCAGCAACAAGCTATGGAGCAAAAAGAGAAAAGAATGCCAAAGGAAGAGGAAAAGCTAGAGATTGTCATCAACCAAGCAAACAACATATGAATATCTTCTAAATGGGTTTTATCATCTCTTTCTTTCCTTTGAATTTGTAATTCTAATTTATGATGAACACCATGTGTTTGATGTTTTGCTTAGCTACCATGAACTAGACCTTAATTTCTAAGATTTCAATGGAACCCAACACATAGTTTTGAATTGATTTCTCTCTCTTTGTTATTAATTACTCATTTGTGAATTGTATGTCATAATTTATGCTTCATATATTAATTGCCTAGCTAGTAATTACCGTGGGAACCTATATGAACTTGACGAACGGATTATAGTGTTTAGACCTTGTTATGATATCATGCGAAAGTTAAAGATTGTTGTGGGGTATTAATTAAGATTTAGTGACATGTGTCTTGTTGATTATCCTCAATGATAGGTAACTTGATAGTATTTAGGATAGATATATACCTAGATACCGTGTGCAACCAATGGAGAATTTATTCTTAATGACTTCCAATGTGAAAGTTGGTAATGGAAGGGAGGATTAATTAGATTTGGTGACACGTGTCTATTAATCATTCCTGAAATTAGTCTCTTGATAGTGCATAGGATAGACATATACCTATGCACCGCTTAGGAAGATTCGTGATTGACCATCGACAGAGGCTCTTATGTAGTTTTGATTTCTCGGTTGTCAATTCGTATGCTATAATTGATTGAAAAGAGAGAGTTAGGAGATTCAAATGACGTGTTGGGGGAAATTGTAATCTTAGACCTTTCTATCTTGATATTTTACCGCATTTTATTCCTTGCTTAACTTGTGAACTCAACCAATCAACAAACAATCAAACCTTTATCGTTTAAATTAGATCAAATTGATATACAATTGATACTTGGTTATTATTTGTCACAATTCCCTGTGGGTTCGACTCTTATCTTATCATATATTACTTGTGGGCCGTGTATACTTGCACGTGTGTGTTTATCGATTGCTAAATCGACCAACAAGTTTTTGGCGCCGTTGCCGGGGAATTGTTCTTCTAGTGTTTTCCAATATTAATGACAATCGAATTAGTTTTAATTTAGACTTGTAAATAATTTGCTTATTATTTATTTTGTTTTTTTTTATTTTGTTTTCAGTTAATGGATGAGCATAACTATCAATGGGATTATGAGGGGACGACGCAACCAAGTTCGTCAAAACTTCTTGAGCAATTGCAAGAACATGTTGCAACGCTTTCAAGGGCTGTTGACACTCTTAAAGGCCAGTCCACTCAAAATGCCTACAGTCAGAATCAAGCTGACTACTACCCAAACTACTATCAACTGGGTTGGCAAGATCATCCAAGCTTTTCTTGGGACAACAGTCAAGATCAATGCTTTGATCCAAGTCTCTCATACCATTCAGAATTTTCATTCCAACCTCTACCACACCCTGAGGATACATCTAATGTGGAGGAGATTCTTCCCTTGTTGATTGAGAAACAAGAACTGTTACGACGCCTCGAGAACCAAATGGCACAACTTCTCGAGGAAGTGCTTATTCAACCGCAAAGCACCTTACCTTGTATTACACAGATTAACCCTATAGAGGAAGGTGAAGAGCAATGTTTGGTGAATTCGCATAGTTGTGACAAAGCGGAAAGAAGGAGGGAGGAGCTCATGGCTCATATCTCTCAAAATGAGGTTAGGTTGGCAAATATACAAGCTTCAGTGCAGAGCATCATGAACTATGTTGCCAATTCTTACATTATTCACCCGCAAAGCACCTTATCTAGCGATACAGAGATCAACCCCATAGAGGAAGGTGAAGAGGAGTGCTTGGTGGATGATCAAGGAAATAGCGCGGAGTCGCACGAAGCTATTAGTGAAAATTTTGAGAGTGAGCATCCTGTTGTGGATGACGATTCTGAGGTTGATGAGACGAGGAGCATGAATGGGGATCATGAAAAGGAAATTGAAGACCAAGAAGTCACATTCGAGATTTTCAAACCCATCGAACACCCATTGGTTCATGAAGAAGATCTTCATGTCGATCTTGACACAAGTGCAATAATTGATGATGCGGATGAGGAAAGCTTCTTCTTGCCATCAGTTGAAACGAAGTTTGAAGGTCACCAACCAGGCATGCATGCCATGCAAATCAAAGAAAGAACAACGAGGCGGCATGCAATGGTCAATTTTGCGATTGAGCCGGATTGATGGGAAATAAAGGAGTCGGGCTAACGACTTTAAACTAAGCGCTTCTTGGGAGGCAACCCAAGTTTACTGTTTTGCTTTTATTTTTGTTTGATTGCATTTTAGTGGTTTAATTGCATTTTAATTTTTTTAGTTATTTGCTTTCAAATACGCTCCCAACTTAGAGGTATTGAAAGATGATATCAATGGCGCTTGACACGGTTTCAGGGAAGTCTTCTATTTTAATTTTTCCTATATCAGACATTGAGGACAATGTCAAGTTTAAGTTTGGGGGTAGTACTTCGTATTTGTGTGTTTTTAATTTAGTTTTTGTGTGATTTAAGTATGTTTTTCTTTTTATTCAAAAAAAAAATAATATATTTTTAGGATGTTTCCCTTGAGCATTGTTTTAATTTGATTTGAACCATAATCCATGGTCAATGATAATGGCTTGTTTGAAGAGAATCTAACTCATGAGACGTAAACAATTGTTGCTTAGTCTTTGTGCTTATCGTTTATTGGTTATTATTTTGTTTATGCGTCCTTTCACTTTTATGCACTTACCCATGAGTATTAAGCTAGTTGTATGCTTTGGATGGCTTTTATAACCGAATGCTTGTGGAAAATATCTATAAACTCTAGAACTCGTTTAAACATCACTCGAACCAAGGGGTCCAAATTTGTTATGTTTGAATTGATGGTCATGTGGTGAGTTGAGATGGAGCGTAAAACGCACTCACTCATGGACACATGCGTAGGAGAGATAGAGCGTAAAACGCACTCTCTTATAATTGTGATTAAAGAAAAAAAATTCATTATTGCAAATTTTGCATGGGGTTGAGGTTGAGCGTAAAACGCACTCACCCATATGAGCGTTCTTAAGGATTGAGATGGAGCATAAAATGCACTCACCTAGAGCCCTTGGTTCTCAAAATTTTTGGAATTGTGATTTGTACACCTTTGTATTGAGTGATGTGTTAAACATGTTGTTTTGGGGTTTATTTTGATTATTTCATAAGGTAATGTGGTTGCATTGTTTCATTCGAGCTTGATTGGTTTAGTGCTATTGGGACTCACACACACACGGAAGAGGCTTTAAGCAAAGTATGACTAGCTAATTAAAATTTTAGACTTGCAACGTTTTGTTTGTTCTCTTCAGTTCCATGTGTTGATGCCTTTAAGACCATTTTCGGCTTATTAACTCATTGCTCAAGTTAGGTTGTATTAGAAGTTTTTGAATTGTTTAGTTTAGATTTGTTTTGCTTGAGGACAAGCAAAGATTTAAGTTTGGGGGTATTTGATGAGGGTGTTTTATATACACAATTTGGGTACCTTTGACCTTGATAATTTGTTAGTTTTTGGGACTTTTATATGGTTTTTAGTTATTTTTATCATATTTCTACATAATTTAGTTTTTAGTTACTTTTACATGTTTTATGTTGCTTTGATGCATTTTCATTATGTTTGTAGGAATGGAAATAAAGACCGCTCGGATCGTTGTTCATATTGACTCAATGTCCGTGTTTGGACGCATGTGCCCGAATGGTAATATGATGGAAATTTGTGCTTGGCGACGCTCGGTGCTTAATTTGACAACATTTGGTAGTTGGGCGTGCACGGCGTCGAAAAACGTGCACGGCGTCGGCCAAGCCACGAGGGCAAGACCGTGCTTGGATATCCGTGCCCGAATGATAATACGGTGAAAAGTTGTGTATGACGATGCTAGGCGTTGAATTTGATGACATTTGGAAGTTGGGCGCGCACGGTATTGGAAGGCGTGCACGGCGTGCGGCGTCGACCAAGCCGCGGGCACGGCGTGCGACAGATTGGGGCACCAGCGTGCGGCCCAGGCGCTGGGCGCGGGCGCATGGGCGCGGCGTGCGGGCGCGCCAACGCCGTGCTGAGTGCGATTCCAGCTAGCCTTTTAGTGCGATCTGAGCGGATTTTTAACCTATAATCTGATTTTTGCTGGGGTTTTCATGGAGGTACTATATAATATCTCATTGGGGCTTCATATTTGCATAACTAGGGATTGGGAGGCTAGACTAAAACATCAAAATAGAGAGCAAAAGTGCTGCTATACAAGGAAAACTCAGCAAAAGCCAAAGAACCAAGAAGGAAAGGCTTGTCAAAGAAATATTTAGACCGTGGGAGGCTACACATAGTTCATCAAGAAGAGCTTGGGGGCTGCAATTCAAGGAAATTTCCAGCAACAAGCTATGGAGCAAAAAGAGAAAAGAATGCCAAAGGAAGAGGAAAAGCTAGAGATTGTCATCAACCAAGCAAACAACATATGAATATCTTCTAAATGGGTTTTATCATCTCTTTCTTTCCTTTGAATTTGTAATTCTAATTTATGATGAACACCATGTGTTTGATGTTTTGCTTAGCTACCATGAACTAGACCTTAATTTCTAAGATTTCAATGGAACCCAACACATAGTTTGAATTGATTTCTCTCTCTTTGTTATTAATTACTCATTTGTGAATTGTATGTCATAATTTATGCTTCATATATTAATTGCCTAGCTAGTAATTACCGTGGGAACCTATATGAACTTGACGAACGGATTATAGTGTTTAGACCTTGTTATGATATCATGCGAAAGTTAAAGATTGTTGCGGGTTATTAATTGAGATTTAGTGACATGTGTCTTGTTGATTATCCTCAATGATAGGTAACTTGATAGTATTTAGGATAGATATATACCTAGATACCGTGTGCAACCAATGGAGAATCTATTCTTAATGAATTCATATGTGAAAGTTGGTAATTGAAAGGACGTTTAATGAGATTTAGTGACACGTGTCTTGTTATTGTTCTTGAAATTGGTCTCTTGATAGTGTGTAGGATAGACATATACCTACATGCCGCATTAGGAAGATTCGAATTTGACCATCGACAGAGGCTTATAAGTAGCTTTGATTTCTCGGTTGACATTTCTATGTTGTTAATTAGTTCAAATGAGAGAGTTAGGATATTCAAATGAAGTGTTGGGGGAAATTGCAATCTTAGACTTGTTAATATTAGATTTCGTTATCTTAATGCTTTTCATATCTTTTAATTATTACAAACAACAAAAACTCAAATCATCATTTGTCTAAATAAATCGAGATGATATATAGTTGATACTTGGGATACACTAGAACAATTCCCTGTGGGTTCGACAACTCTCTTATCACTTTATTACTTGTTGACCGCGTATACTTGCGCGTATTTATCGGTTGTGAAATCGACCAACGCGCGCGCCCGCCCACGCCGCACGCCCACGCCGCGCGCCCGCGCCCAGCCCGCCATGCCCGCGGCTTGGTCGACGCCGCACGCCGTGCACGCCTTCCAACGCCGTGCACGCCCAACTTCCAAATGTCATCAAATTCAATGCCTAGCATCGTTATACACAACTTTTCACCGTATTATCATTCGGGCACGGATATCCAAGCACGGTTTTGCCCTCGTGGCTTGGCCGACGCCGCACGCCGTGCACGCTTTTCGACGCCGTGCACGCCCAACTACCAAATGTTGTCAAATTAAGCACCGAGCGTCATCAAGTACAAATTTCCATCATATTACCATTCGGGCACATGCGTCCAAGCACGGACATTGAGTCAATACGAACAACGATCCGAGCGGTCTTTATTTCCATTCCTACAAACATAATGAAAATGCATCAAAGCAACATAAAACATGTAAAAGTAACTAAAAACTAAATTATGTAGAAATATGATAAAAATAACTAAAAACCATATAAAAGTCCCAAAAACTAACAAATTATCAAGGTCAAAGGTACCCAAATTGTGTATATAAAACACCCTCATCACGTAATTAATAGCAAAGAGAGAGAAATCAATTCAAACTATGTGTTGGGTTCCATTGAAATCTTAGAATAAGCTCTAGTTCATTGTACCTAGGCTAAACATCAAACACATGGTGTACATCATGAAATAGAAATACAAATTCAAAGGAAAGCAAGAGATGATAAAACCCATTTAGAAGATATTAATATGTTGCTTGCTTGGTTGATATCAATTTCTAGCTTTTCCTCTTCCTTTGGTATTCTTTTTTCCTTTTGCTCCTTGGCTTGTTGCTGAAAATCTTTTTGAATTGCAGCCCTCAAGCTCTTCTTGGTGATGTATGTGCAGCCTCCCTATGTCAAGATGTCCATTTGACACTCCTTTCCTTCTTGGTTCTTTTGATTTTGCTGAATTTTCCTTGTGTTGCAGCACTTTTGGCTCTCTAATTGATGTGTTTTTGTGGCCTTCCAATTCCTAGATATGAAATATGAAGCCCCAATGAGATATTATATAGTGCCTCCATGAAAAACCCTAGCCACACATCAGATTTTGGGTCAAAAGTGAGCTGGAATCGCACTAAGAGCTCAAAAGATCGCACTCAGCACGCCCAGATGCGCCCGCACGCCACCTGGTGCGCCCGCACGCCGCCTGGTGCGCCCGCACGCTACCCCCTGGCCATGCCGCACGCCCATGGCACGCCCACGCCGCGTGCGCGCGCGTGCTGGCTGCCTGGTGCCAGGCGCCGTGCGCCCGCACCCATTTTCGCGCGCCCGCGCCAGGTGGCCTGTATCTCGACTCAGCTTTGACCTCTGTTAGTAAAATGGCCATAACTTCTTCGTCCGAACTCGGATTAAGGCGTGTAAATAGGCTATGGAAATCTGAGAAAGAGATATACAACTTTCATAACTGGAGCGGGACGAGAAAATGTCCGGAGGAAGGCACAAATTGAGCCCGAAGCAACTGCTGTGTAAAATACATGCCAAATCCGATGGTAAAATAGCCATAACTCTCTCATACGAACTTCAAATTGGATGATTCCGGATGCTCCCGAAAGCTGAGATTAATATATATAACTTTCGTTCTTTGAGTTTTGAGAGATTCGGATTGGATCATGGGTAAAATTTGAAAACAAGCAGCTACAGTACCGAAAAGCAAGTTATGGGTATTGATTTCAAGGAGCTTTTATTTTCATTCCTACAAAACAACATGAAAAACACATAAAAGCATACAAAAACATATAAAACCAATATAAAACTACATTACATAACAATAAGACAAAAACACATAAAATCAACCGAAATGACTTAGGATTTACAAATTATCAAGCTCAAAAGCACCTAATTTGTGTATATAAAACACACTCATCACTACACACAACTATGGTTTGTTGTATGATAAGTTAAATATGAATCACAAAAGAAAAACTAAGTAAACTACTTATAAATCCTTCAAAGAACCAAAAGTAGAGAATAACTCTCAAGTATGATTAAACTCAGAATAATATTGAATTAAAATTTGATGTCTATCTATTACATAAACCATGTATCCTATTTATACTAATAACATATAACCCTAATCCTATAAAGAAATAAGAATTTGAAAGGAAATAGAAATCATATCTAATAAACATCCTAGTTACATTAGAATAGGAAAAGATCCCCAAAAGATTGCATTAAAACTGATCAAAAACCTTCCTCGGATTCCGTGACAAAGGCCTAGCGCTCTAGGCACTCAAATTTGTGCTGCTGGAGCGCTTCAGGCGCTAGCCTACAGTGTCTCAACAATTGGCCAGCGCTCTAGGCGCTGGAAATACAAAGGCTCTAGCGCTTTTGGCGCTAGGGTTTTCCTGCCTTGATGTCCTTTGGAAAAATGGCCATAACATTTGATTCGGGAGGAATTACGGGACCTGCCACCTATCAAATCGAAGATCTCGACGGGATCTACAACTTTCATTCTTTGAGTTTTGCGAGATTCTAGCTGGATTAAGGTCGAAATTGAGCCCGAAGTGACTGCTGTGTAAATGACATCTCCAAACTCCTCAATCTCCATTCCAATCATCCTTGAACCAACTTCCATTGTTTCATACATCGCATGATGCCTTGGCTTACGTTGATTCGGCCTTACTAAATAGATGGTATCTAGTAATCCCAAATCATATGATTGATCCTCTCCTCGCCGTTCATATGAATTTAGCCCCAATGTACGCATCCTTGAATGGATTCTTGCCCAATTACTCACGACTAACTGATGAACCTCTTGAATTCGAGTTGAGTGAATGTTGTTCGATGCGAGCCTGGTCAGGATTGTATCACAAAGTCAGGTACCTGACCAAGTAGAAGAACCTACTGTACCACTACCTATTCGTAAATCTGGAAGAGTATCGAAGATACCTGATAGGTATGGATTCATCATAGAGGATGATGATGAGGTACGCATTATAGATGATGATGATCCGTTGACTTACGAAGAGGCTATGAGTAGTGAAGACTCAGAGAAATGGCTAGAAGCCATGAAATTAGAGATGGACTCCATGTATGAAAACCAAGTATGGACTTTGGATTCACCACCTGAGGGCATTAAGCCTATTGGGTGTAAATGGGTCTTTAAGAGAAAGACTGGAGCAGATGGCAAGGTAGAGATCTATAAGGCCCGACTGGTTGCAAAAGGTTTCAAACAAAGACAAGGAGTTGACTACGATGAAACCTTCTCACCAGTAGCTATGCTCAAGTCCATTCGGATTTAGCTTGCAATTGCAGCTTATTATGACTACGAGATCTGACAAATGGACGTGAAAACGGCCTTCCTCAATGGAGAGCTTGAGGATAATGTATATATGATACAGCCAGAAGGTTTTGTTTCAATGATTGGAACAAACCAAGTATGTAAGCTACAACGATCCATTTATGGATTGAAGCAAGCTTCTCGAAGATGGAACATCTGTTTTGATGAGATAATGAAAAGGTTTGATTTTATCAAAAATGAGGATGAACCTTGTGTGTACAAGAAGGTTAGTGGGAGCGCTGTTTCATTCCTTGTATTATATGTTGATGATATATTACTGATAGGGAATAATATTCCTATGCTACAGTCGATCAAAATTTGGTTATCTAAACACTTCTCCATGAAGGACTTGGGTGAGGCATCCTATATTTCGGGGATAAAGATCTATAGAGATAGATCTAAAAGGATGCTTGGCTTGACCCAAGGAAAGTACATTGACTCGATGCTAAAAAGGTTTAGAATTGAAGATTCCAAGAAAGGTCTCATGCCGATGAGCCATGGAATACATCTCTCCAAGAAACAGGCCCCAAAGACACCTGAGGAGAGAGACCGAATGAGTAAGATTTCTTATGCTTCAGCAATAGGATCTATCATGTACGGTATGATATGTACTAGACCAGATGTCGCTCATGCACTTAGTGTAACAAGCAGTTATCAGTCGAATCCAGGAGAAGAGTACTAGAAGGCAGTGAAAAACATCCTAAAGTACTTGAGAAGAACTAAGGATGTATTCCTTGTCTACGGTGGGTCTGAATTGAAACTAGAGGGATATACAGACTCAAGTTTTCCAACAGACCAAGATGACAGTAAATCCGTTTCAGGGTATGTGTTTACCTTAAACAGTGGCACAGTGAGTTGGAAAAGTTCCAAGCAGCAAACAGTTGCTGATTCAGGGACAGAGGCAGAGTATATAGCTGCAAGTGAAGCTGGAAATGAAGCTGTTTGGATGAAGAAGTTCATAAATGAACTTGGAGTGGTTCCTAGCATTAGAGGAGTTGTACCTTTATTCCGTGACAACACCGGAGCTGTTGCGCAGGCTAAGGAACCCATGTCTCATCAGAAATCCAAAAACGTGTTGCGGTGGTTTCATTTGATTAGAGAGATCATTGAAAGAGGAGATGTCACCCTTGAGCGTGTGGACTCTCAAGACAATATTGCAGATCCATTTACTAAAGCTTTAACACAATAACAGTTTGATCGTCACTTAGAGAAGATGGGTATTAGATACCATGGCGATTGGCTTTAGTGCAAGTGGGAGATTGAAAGTAGTATGCACACAAGCCAATCATATTTGATATAATGTAGCATATATACTTTGTAATCTTATTCATTTATTAATAAAAGAATTGATTTTCTTAAAAGGCATTTTACATTATCTACATACTGCTGTTATATTAAATGTGATAAACTCATATTTTTTGAGCAATGCTTTTATCATCATGATGGTGATCATGCTAATGAGATCTAAATTTTAGATAGCTCACAAACCAAAATCGTTCCTAATCGTTGGATTACTAAAAAGGGGATTAGTGAATCTGGATAGATTAGTACATACGTTGCTTGCTATTAGGAAGAGGATGATTGATCTCATAATCATTTGTGTGGAGACACTAAAACAAGTATGTAAGTGCTTATTGGAGAATAAGTTCACTGAACGTGGCTCGCTAAGGAATATCTAATGGAGTTTTACTCGCCTGTTAATAGAAATTCCTATAGTGATAGTAGTACAAGTGATCCTTGGACTTGAGATCATCATGGTATCTTGTGTATGATGAGTTATACTTTGACATGTCCCTTAAGACCTTTAGGGTATATCAAATGGTATGATTGGGTATAATAAGTTATACATGGAGATAAGTGAATGGTCAACAAAGAATCTACCTCATCTAGTAAAACATGTTAATGTCCTATGTGATTCGATAAATGACAACTCAGTAGTCCTTGGCCAAGGCAGAATGAAATTAGAAAGGAGTTTCTAATTTGCATTATTTAGAGTTGTGCATTTGGGAATCGAAATACATATAATTAAATAAAATAAGACTTGACAGTAAATTCATGTCTTATATTTAATTGGGACATTGTATGGTAGAAGGATTGAATTGCACGGTAACTATGCACTGAAAGGTCCTTTTTGTGATTAATGTTGAAATCTATATTATCTGAAAAGTCGTTGATCGCTAAGGGGGCTTACCCTTATTGTAGAATAAATATTGTTTATTTAAATGAATTAAATATTTTAATTTATTTATTTAAATATAATTAGAATTGTTCTAATTGATTTATTCACAACCGGTTTAATATGGAAAACCTAAAGGGTCACAACACAAAAGAAAAATATTTATTTAAGAAGTAAATGACATAATTGTAATAATAAGTTAAGTGTATTTAATTTAGTCTATGGAGATAGAATAAATTAAATAGCTTAATATTTATTATTTAATATTTTGAAAATATTAAATATAAATTAATAAGAGGAGTCTTATTATTTTTATTACTATTACTATTATTTAATTCTTAATAGGGATTGAGAATTAATTAATAGAAGTACTCTCACATAGATTCCTAATTAGATTAGGAGCATAATTAATTAAAGGAGTTTAATTATAATAGAAACCCTAATCCTAAATAGTTTAGGGAAGGATTATTCCTACATCTATAAATAAGAGGAGTTTTATCATAGATTAGGGTTACACACTCTTGCATTAGATTGTGGAGAGTACTTGCAATTTCTATAGAGATAGAAACTAGGGTTTTGCCAATACCAAACTTCTTGAACCTATTCTTCCTTGGTGGATCACCTCTAGAGGCCAAACACTTGGGTGACTAACGTTGATCAAAGGAAGGAATCTCATCGGTGTAATTCGAGAAGAACATGAAGGACAAGGAGTTGAACTTGTACTCGAGGAAGCTTTGATCTACGAGGGTATAATTCTTATTCTCTTTCTCTTTCGTTTAATTGATAATTGAACACAATGATAGATCATGGTGATGGTTTGTATTAAAATTTTAAAATTTGTTTTATCACTCTTCCGCCCTATTTGTGTAATTAGATTGCATGCTTGTGTAATATACAAACCTAGCAAGGCGAAGTGGCGTACGAGGTAGCGTTACCTCCTGAACTTAAACACTTTCACAACGTGTTTCACATATTAGTGTTGCAGCCGTATAAACGAGACTACAAGCACATTATCTCCTATGAACCAATTCAAGTCGAGAAAGACTTATCGTACAAGGAGATTCATGTTCAAATACTTGATAGGAAGGAGCAGAAACTGAGGAATAAAATCATTCATTCCGTTAAAGTTCTAGCGAGGAATCACGCGGTTGAGGAAGCTACGTGGGAACTCGAAGAGAAGATGAGAGCGAATTATCCGTAGTTATTCGAGTGACCTTATTCTGAAATTCTGATGACAGAATTTTTATAAGGGAGAGAGGATGTAATGCCCGGGAAATTTTTTTTTAACTGCATTATTAATTAAATATGGAATTTAATTTCTCTTGAGTTAGATTTACGTGCTTAATTAAACCTATGTGTGTATGATTATTTAATTATGTAACTATACGATTTAATTCTAGCTTTAAGGGGATTCACTAATGGTTTGATTAAATTAGTAGTCCAACCCTAAGGTTTTAATGACAAGAAATTGGGAAAATGGTTAAATAATTAATTACATTTAATCATGGTGTTGGATTCAAGTTATTAAATTAAATAATTTGAATGTGGGTTTTATTGTCTAAATGAGTAATTAAAATAATTAAATAATTAAACAAATTATTTAATTGTAATATAAGATGTATAACTTTATTATTAAACCCAAGTTAATAATCTAACGAAGGTGATTAATTATGAAGTGAAGATTTATAGAATCCGGTTATGTCAAATTGGGATTTATTTATTGATGGAATAACTTCAACTGGGCCAATACTACTTTTGGACCCATTTGTTTTGTTTCGAATGGACCACCATTCTTCTTTAGCCCACTTCTTTCAGTCCGGGTGGATCGAGTGAGTTAAGCTGGGGGAGTTTTTTTTTTGCCAGCTAAGGAATAGCAACCCGGTCTTTTCTATTGAGCCCAAACCAGATGGTTAGTGTCTTATCAATGTTAGGCAGGGGAGGGTCTCTAGTCAAGCTAATCGCACGAGGGGCTAGGGCGTGAGGGGTCTAGCCGAGTGATTTAGGGGGAGGTACAAGTCTGAGGAGTTCCGACTGCCGGTAAGGGCCGACTGATTTCTCACTTGCTACGCCGAAAGGGAATTTTGGGAAGGACAATTGGAACTATTGGGTGTAGACGCAGAATGAAGAGGAGCAGGGGAAATCTCTTAAATCGCAGGTTTTCAGCAAGCGGCCAAGGGCCTACCCTCTACCGGACGTGCAAGGCCTGTCAACCGACTCGGCAGGGCATGGATAGGAGGCGATTCGGACAGCTCCCACCTACTCCCTCCTACTGTTGGGCACTATTCGGTCAATTAGGGTATTACCCAGCAATTGGGCAAACATCGCCCTATAAATGGGAACCCCAAATTCTTCTAGCCAGGCTGTTGGGCTCATCAAGTCTAAGTTATATCGGTGCCGTGAGAGGGTAAGGGTTAAGAAGGAAAGGCAATTCAAAGGGGGGGAGCTAGCTAGTGGATGTCTGCCGGCTTCACTTTCTATTTCGGGAGGAGGAGGAGAGCAGCAGCTAGAAGTCACCTTCGGGCCAACCCAATGCTAAGGTATAAATTGGTCTTGTTAGTTAAACCCAGTAGCCGTGATAGGTTTTTTCTTTTCCTTCTGTGATTGGTGTATGATGTTATCTGTTGGGAGGAATCGTGTAAGGTTCCGATGGCATGTGGCTGCGTCTGTATTAGTTTAGTGAGGAACCTTAGTATGCCCACCATGTGTTTGTTGCAAGGCTTGAGCGAGCCAGTTCTTTTTGTATTAAGTGTTCTGTCAACAACATTGTTTATATAAAAATCAAACTTTGGTTTATTATGTGATAGTATTTTGGCTGTTCACAGAAACTGAAACAAGTGTTGTATGTATATCGTTGTTAATCGAAGCTTGTTGTTATGAGCCTTGACTGTGGGTATTGTATGTGGTAATGTGTGTTTTTTCGCAAGCCTAGAACAGGTGTGGGTATGCATTTTGTTGCAGGAACCCAGCATAATATTAGTATGGGTTAATGTGGCTGGGTCAGGGGGCAGGGTGTGATCAGCGACCACGCCTTTGGGCATTCGGTGCAATGGGGCTGGGGTGGAGACCAGTTGCTGGGTAGGTAATTGGGTTGGTTAAACTGCTACTGGAAGGCTAAATGATCCTTTCCAATTGATTAATATTATTACTTCGCAAGTGCAATATTATCACTATTATTTTTAGTAATACTAAGAAATGATTAAATCATAGCTGCATAAAAAAATATATTTTCAGAAGATGAATAATATTGACTTACCAATTATTTTATTTTTCGAGTTAATAATAATAGTTGAACCTTAAACTACTGTTAACAGGAGTTGATAAAATTTATGGATAACTATAGTGTAATTTGAAATACTCAATAACCTTTAAATTATCTTGAGTATTATCCAATTAGGTTGAATAATAAATTTGTTTTATGATAGCTAAGAATAAAGCCTATTTAATTATTTATTGTTTAATTAACATTAAAATAAATAATATAGGTATTGACTGATTACTATTTAATTAATATTAACTAATAAAGGTACCGACTAATTAACTATTATTTAATTAATAATAATAATAATAATAATAATAATAATAATAATAATAATAATAATAATTGTTAAAGATAAAATAAGTGTAAGAACAAAGTCTAAATAACTATTTATTATTTAACATTTAAATAATAAATAAAGGTACTAATTAATGGTAGATAAAAATTAAAGACATCCAAAAAATAAGAATGGATTACTTATTACATAGTGTTAGGTACTGATTAAAGGTTAATTACTTATTATTCAATTAAATGATTAAATAATAAGTAACCATAACTGATTATTATTTATAATTAAATAATAATTCATGGTGACTACTTAATTACTATTTAAGTAATATTAGATGGTAATTAATTGGGTTGAGTTAATAACACATTAATTGACACTTAATGTTAAGGTTCTAACTTAGTAAATCATGAACCTAAGGATCGAGAATGTCTTAATAAGGTCATTGATGGTGTCGTGTCTTGTGCGTTATGTGGTTGACTTACGTACTAGTTGATTAGCCTTAGTAAGTGTATACTTACGATTATACGTCGTACTAATTGTTAAACCGATCCCATTAATAATAGGTATTCCCAATCAAGTTAATTAAAGCTAGTTGTTGTAACTGAGTAGTCAGGCAAGTTCCCTTTTTTCTGAAACTCTACTTTGTGCAAATTTCCTTAACCCTACTCAAATTATATTCAAGCAGGATATTATTATATTGCAAGTTATTTAATTTAACTTGAACTGTTATTCCAAGCACGCTTTAAGTGGTTTTATTACTTTACAATTAATCCACATCGATATTATTGATACTCGCACTTAGTGCACTTGAATTCGTACAGTCTTGGACTCGTACCTTTTCTAAAATTTTATGATTCATGAACTATTTAAAAATTTAGTCTGGACCCTTGTCCGGTCAGACAATTGCATGAAAATTATTTATAAAAGCTAACCAGACCAATTGATGGCTTGCATTTTTAGACTGAAGTGAACACCCCTCTTTTAGACTGAATTGAATGTTATGCATATACATAGCGTACGCGAGGCTGATCTCCTCAAGTACATATTCTGTAGCTAGTAACCAAAGGGTCAATCAGCTAGTGATCCCATTGGAAGTTTATTGTTCAAAGTCTACTTGAATATCAGTTATTCTAAAAGCAATTATTATTCTTGCTTCCGATATTCATATTGTTGAATTCCTTTCCTTATATTCCGTTCATCATGATATATCCTTTATTTCCATATTTAAACTTGTTGAGCAAACTAGTTGCTCATCCTTGCTATATCATGACTTTTATTGCAGTTAAACCCGAGACTTCAAAGAAGGGCAAGGGTAAAGAAAAGATGAAGTAATAGACTTCAAGTAGCTGACTTTGCTTTATGTCTAGTTGAATTTACTATTAATGTAATTTGAACCCTGATTAGTATTTGGGGTATGTTTTGTGTTATGTTTTCAGGTTATCGAATTTTGGGACTAGTAACACCTTTGAATGAACAACATAGGTTTATTATATTCCGCATTTAGCTATTATATGTTGTTTGAAGGTGGATGTTTGTTTTGGGTTGTGATGACCGAATCCGGGCATTAAGACCCTAATTTGGGGGCGTTACACCTACGAATCAGGTATTGTTAAGCTTAATTATTATTATCTTTAAGTATTTTTAGGATCATTTTATTTATTTTTGGTGTTTATTTTTGCAGGATGGAGTTGGAAGGGCATACATGTAATTTTGGTGAAGAAAAAGATTAAAGAATTATTAAAATTGAGCATAATGGCATTTTTGTAAATCTGTGGTCTGATTCAAGCGCCTAGGTGCTTGGAAGTATACTGAGTTGAGCGCCTAGGCGCTCTAGTGCGAATTGTTTTAAATTTTTGTGCAGCTGAGATGGAATTGGAAGCGAATCAGGAATTGGAACGAGGGTTTTAACTAATATACAAGGGAGAAGACTTTAGAACAGAAGTAATAAGAGATTGCAGAGACAGAAAAGGAGAACAAAAAGGAAGATTGCAAGGGCTGGAGATCAAGAAGAAGAAGATTAGGAGCAACCCCAGAGTTTCTTCTATTCCTTTCTCTAATCTTTGATTCTTATAATTATTTGGGATGTTTAAGTTTATGATTTCGATGATGTTTCTTTTATCATTATGAACTAAATTTAGATTAAGATTGCAACGAAACTTGGTATGAAGTTTAAATTGATGTTTCCTATTTAATGCAAGTTAGTTTTTATTGAATCATTTATTATATCTTATGCTTGTTGATTAATTGTTTCGCCAGCAATTACTGTGATAATCTATATAAAATTAAAAAATGGAGTATAGATTTAGATCTGAATATAATAGCATCTGTTCCTATAATCTGAATAAGATTAATATGATTAGCATGCATGATAGGAATATACTTGCGTGTCGTTTGTAACCATTGAAAGATCTTATGCTTAAAAACCCTAATTAAATTGATTCACATAGGAATATAATGAGTTAATTGATTAGGGTGTTCCTTGTAATTCTATTGCTTAATTGTTAGATTTAGGAGGATTTGTTTACGCACCTTTCGGAAGAAGTGTGTGAATATTGTAAGGATTTTTGGGTTAATGATTCATACTAATTAATTAAATTAAATAGGAAGTGAATTGATTTAAATGGAATACCAATGAAAGTTGTAATCTTGAATTATTAAAATCTGCAATTTGCTCTTGTGATCTTTATTCTATTAATTAATTTTGATAATTTTAATTTTTAACTTGCCACCAATATTCATAGTTTAAATAGGATTAATTAAATTGAATTTGGTAATTGATAAATATAAATTTATTTTCTCGTGGGAACGATATTCTTGCTTGCTGAATACTATAAACGAACGCATATACTTGCGCATATTTTGCTAGTAAGAAATTAGGCAACAAGTTTTTGGCGTCGTTGCTGGGGAAATTATTTTAATATTTTATCATTACTAATTTTGATAGAGTTAATCTAAATTTAAACTTTTATTTTTTTGTTATTCTCAGGTGTTCTTTTCTGCAAACGCGATCAAAACAGCTAGAGCTTGAACCATATGAGGACGATATTGAAAAACGGTTAAAACGGTTGCGTAAATGGGTTAAAGAAACACGAGAGACACTAGAGAAGCAAGATAAAAGGGCTGAAGAGGAGCAAAAGTCATTGAGGGATTATGCTATGCCGCAAGTTACCGAAATTCAGTCGAGTATCACGAGGCCTGCCATTACTGCTGCTAGTTTTGATATAAAACCTGGAATAATACAGATGATTTGGAATTTCGTTCAATTTGGAGGGTTGCCGCATGATGATCCGAACTATCATTTGGTTAGTTTCATAGAAATCTGTGATACGTTCAAGTACCATGGAGTAACGGAAGATGCTATAAGACTTAGATTGTTTCCATTCACCATTAGAGATAAAGGTAAGAATTGGCTTCATTCACTTCTGCCATGCTCAATTACCACTTGGAACGATCTAGCTCAGAAGTTTCTTGCAAAGTTTTTCTTGCCTGGAAAGACAACAAAAATGCGGAACGATATCACTTCTTTCGTTCTGCACGACTCAGAATCATTGTATGAAGCATGGGAAAGGTTTAAAGACTTGTTGGGAAGATGCCCACACCATGGTATTCCTAAATGGCATCAAGTGCAGACTTTTTATAACGGGTTGTGTAATACGGTGAGGACAAATATAGATGTTGCAGCAGGTGAAGCTCTTATGGCCAAGAATTGTGATGATGCATATCAGCTGCTTGAGACAATGGAAGCTAATAACTATCAGTGGCCAACTGCACGAATGAATCAACCAAAGCTAGCCGGGGTTTACGAACTGGATGCGATGACAGTTTATCAGCCCAAGTGACAGCTCAAATTTCAGCTCTTACAAAGAAGATAGATTCACTTGGAATTCAAAATGTTCAGAGAATGGAGACGATGTGTGAGTTATGCGCAGAAAATCATTCGAGTGATCAATGTGCAATAAGCTATGAATCAGTTCAATTTGTGTCTAATTTCAATCGACAACAGGGAAGTAATGCAAATACTTACAATCCAGGATGGAGAAACCACCTAATTTTTTCTTGGAGCAACAATCAACAACAGCCTCAAGTTCAATCTCCAAGACAGGCACACCCACCTGGATTTCAACCTCAACAACACCCCCCAACTACCTCAACCTGATAAGATGGCTCAAATGGAGGAGTTGTTAGCAAAATTGGCAACCCAGTTTGAAATAACAACGAAGAATCAATCAATAGCTATAAGGAATCTTGAAAATCAAATTAGGCATATAGCAAGTGCTTTAAACAACCGACCTCAAGGATCACTACCGAGTGATACTGAGAAGAATCTGAGGAAAGATGGGAATGAACAGTGTAAAGCAGTTACACTCAGAAGTGGGAATGAGTTGGTTACAAATTCTGATGAGCATAAGAAAGCTAGTGTTGAGAAGGAAGATGTACCAAAAGCTGGAAATTCAGCAGGCAAATCCGAGGGAAAAGTTGTGGAAAAACAGAAAGACGAAAAATAGATTCTAGTTATACCACCTTTGCTATTTCCATAGAGATTTCAAAAGCAGAAGTTAGATAGACAATTTTCAAAATTTTTAGAAGTGTCCAAAAAGCTACAGATTAATATCCCATTCGCAGATCCTTTAGAACAAATGCCCAGCTATGCCAAATTCATGAAGGATATTTTACCAAGAAAGAGGAAGCTAGAGGAATTTAAAACAGTATCGTTGGCGGAGGAATGTAGTGCTATCCTGCAAAGGAAGTTGCCACCAAAGTTAAAGGATCCAGGTAGTTTCACCATTTCGTGCACAATTGGAACTCAGTTCTTTAGTCGATGTCTGTGTGATTTGGGGGCTAGTATCAACCTTATGTCATTATCGGTCTATCAACAACTTGGGTTGAAGGAAACTACACCAACAAATGTCACTCTGCAGATTGGGTTTATATTCCTCGTGGACTTCATAGTTCTTGATTTTTAGAAAGATAGTAACATACCAATTATCCTTGGGCGCCCATTTTTATCTATGGGTAGGACAATAATTGATGTACAGAAAGGAGAGTTAACAATGAGGGTCTATGTGACGCCCCCAAATCTCTACACTCCCCTATAGCAGATTTGGTGCTCACGTGAAACTATACAACTATAAATATTTAATAAAATATGACTCCTATCTATCCAAGATTCACAGTATCCCATAACAGATAATAGTTCTCGTCAGAACGTTATCCGTGTTTGGATACCCTCACTTGGATGTATAGATTCATATCTTGTGGATATCTCTTTCATATCAATAGTTCCTATCTATCTGACATTCACAGTATCAATGATAAGATTGTCCCTAGAACTGAGGGGCGCATTCCGGTGAAGATGGCACCTTACCGGCGCTCATTAGTGTAACCCAGAGCTTATAGAACTCTCAATATCATTCAAATACCCTCATTCAGATGTATAGTTCGTATAGATACTGTATTTCCTTAGTACAACTATGCTAAAGAAAGTAAAGATCAGAGTATAACGCATTCGGTGAAATAAAGGATCATAATATCATACATATCATTTGGTTCGGTTACATCATTCTTGATACTAAGTTATTACAACAAAAGTCATTAAAAGACTTAGAGTATTCAAAACAGTAATGAAACTATTTAACAGGTCCTTTCCCTTTATCGACCCCAGACGTGCCAGGAATATCATTTAAAGCTGCAAAAGAAGATATGCGCAAGAATGAGCTACAAATGCTCAGCAAGTTCATTTGAATATGTAAACACCATGTGTTTGATTTGAAAGATATCAACAATGTATGTCGTGACGGATCCGAGCCTGCTGACCAGAGAATGCTCCATCCCCGACCTTGCGACGAACAGAGCGACTAGACTCCCCTATCTCAGTCCGGGGCCTCCTGTAGGCTGCATCTAGGGCCTATCCTAGGGTCTCGATCCTCACCGCCCCAGCCTCTAACCGGTCCTCCAATAGGTCAACTCTACTTGCTGCTCTGACCCAGGCGTCCCTCACTCGGACATTCTCAGCAACTTCTAGCCCAATCTCGAACTTCATGGCCTCCTGTTTCGCCCTCAGGTGGGCGATCTGCAGATCCCTCTGCTCCAACCTCTCTCTCAACTCATCATTTCGGGCCACTAGCTGATGTAGCAGTGGTCCGACCTGCTGTGCTGAGGACTCGTAGCCCTGCAGCTGTACCTTAGCCACCCCTAAGTCATGCTCGAGCTGGTAGGCTAAGTCTCTGTACTGGTGATGAGTGTATTTTATACACACAATTTGGGTACTTTTGGCCTTGATAATTTGCAAGTCTTTAGGTATTTTATGTGGTTTTTATGTATTTTTATCTTATTTCTACATAAATTAGTTTTTAGTTATTTTTACATGTTTTATGTTGCTTTGATGCATTTTCATTATGTTTGTAGGAATTGAAATAAAGACCGCTCAGATCGTTGTTTGTATTGACTCAATGTTCGTGCCTGGACGTCTGTGCCCGAATGGTAGTATGATGGAAATTTGTGTTTGGCGACGCTCGGTGCTTAATTTGACAACATTTGGTAGTTGGGCGTGCACGGCGTCGGAAAGCGTGCACGACGTGCGGCGTCCGCCAAGCCACGAGGGCAAGCACGTGCTTAGATATCCGTGCCCGAATGATAACATGGTGAAAATTTATGTTTGGCGATGCTCGGGGCTTAATTTGATGACATTTGGAAGTTGGGCGTGCACGGCGTTGGAAAGCGTGCACGGCGTGCGGCGTCGACCAAGCCGCGGGCACGGCGTGCGGCAGACGGGGCGCCAGCGTGTGGCCCAGGCGCTGGGCGCGGGCGCATGGGCGCGGCGTGCGGGCGCGCGTGGGGCCTCGGCAGCGGGCGTGGGCGTGCGGCCAGCGTGCGGCCTAGGCGCTGGGCGCGGGGCGCGCGGCGTGGGCGTGGGGCGTGGGCGTGCGGCGTTGGGCGTGCGACCAGCGTGCGGCCCAGGCGCTGGGCGCGGGCGCGCGCGCTGGCGTGCGGGCGCGCGGCGTGGACGTGCGGCGTGGGCGTGCGGCGTTGGGCGTGCGGCCCAGGCGCTGGGCGCGGGCGCGCGCGCTGGCGTGCGGGCGCGCGACGCCGTGCTGAGTGCGATTCCAGCTGGCCTTTTGGTGCGATCTGAGCGGATTTTTGACCCATAATCTGATTTTTGCTAGGGTTTTTCAGGGATGCACTATATAATATCTCATTGGGGCTTCATATTTCAAGAGCTAGGGATTGGGAGGCTACACTAAAACATCAAAATTGAGAGCAAAAGTGCTGCAATACAAGGAAAAACTCAGCACAAGCCAAAGAACCAAGAAGGAAAGGATTGTCAAGGCATATCTAAACCTTGGGAGGCTGCACATACATCATCAAGAAGAGCTAAAGGGCTGCAATTCAAAGAAATTTCCAGCACAAGCTAAGGAGCAAAAAGGAGAAAAGAATGCCAAAGGAAGAGGAAAAGCTAGAGATTGGCATCAACCAAGCAAGCAACATATGAATATCTTCTAATTGGGTTTTATCATCTCTTGCTTTCCTTTGAATTTGTAATTCTAATTTATGATGAACACCATGTGTTTGATGTTTTGCTTAGCTACCATGAACTAGACCTTAATTTCTAAGATTTCAATGGAACCCAACACATAGTTTGAATTGATTTCTCTCTCTTTGTTATTAATTACTCATTTGTGAATTGTATGTCATAATTTATGCTTCATATATTAATTGCCTAGCTAGTAATTACCGTGGGAACCTATATGAACTTGACGAATGGATTATAGTGTTTAGACCTTGTTATGATATCATGCGAAAGTTAAAGATTGTTGTGGGTTATTAATTGAGATTAAGTGACGTGTGTCTTGTTGATTATCCTCAATGATAGGTAACTTGATAGTATTTAGGATAGATATATACCTAGATACCGTGTGCAACCAATGGAGAATCTGCTCTTAATGACTTCCTATGTGAAAGTTGGTAATTGAAGGGACGGTAAATGAGATTTAGTGACACGTGTCTTGTTATTGTTCTTGAAATTAGTCTCTTGATAGTGTGTAGGATAGACATATACCTACATGCCGCATTAGGAAGATTCGAATTTGACCATCGATAGAGGCTTATAAGTAGCTTTGATTTCTCGGTTGGCAATTCTATGTTGTTAATTAATTCAAATGAGAGAGTTAGGATATTCAAATGAAGTGTTGGGGGAAATTGCAATCTTAGACTTGTTAACATTAGATTTCATTGTTTTAACGCTTTCCATAGATCTTAATTATTACCAAACAACAAAACAAACTTAATTCATCATTTGTCTAAATAAAATCAAGACGATATATAGTTGGTACTTGGGATACACTAGAACAATTCCCTGTGGGTTCGACAACTCTCTTATCATTATATTACTTGTTGACCGCGTATACTTGCGCGTATTTATCGGTTGCGAAATCGACCAACAACTGGTCCTCCATAAACTGATGGGTCTGGTTTTGCTCTTCCAAATGAGCAATCCGAGCCTCCAGCTCCTCATTTCTGCTAGTCAGCCCCTCGATAATATCATCGGCAGTGGACCCCATGCCATCAACATCAGCAGGTTGTTCCTCCCCCTCGGTCTCGGGGTCCTCCTCCTCAGCCTCTGGATCCTAACTGCCCGACCTCATAACCCCTCCTACTACCGGCTCTGGTAGCTCCCTAAGGTAGTCCTCCTCCGGCTCGGACTCCTCCTGTAAAAATCCTGGGCAGTAGGAGCATAGCCCACTAGCTGCTCCGCAACTACTGGTATGTCTATAAATACCTCCTCCTCACGGGCTCCACTGGTCTCCCCTACGGCTAAATACCTCCTCCTCACGGGCTCCACTGGTCTCCCCTACGGCAGCCATCCTACAAACACAAAAAAAAACTAACATTAGTACAGTAATAAAATATATTCATCGAAGAAATGAAATTATATTTCATTGGGTACTACTCGACTCGATGAATTCCCCAATTCATCAAAACCACATATGATAAATCTCCTCGATTTATCTCCTAACACTCGATACGAGTTTACTATGAAGGTTATAACCTAGGTTTCGCGATTCTAAAGTTTATAACCTACAGCTTTGATACCAACCTGTGACGCCCCCAAATTCGGGTTTCCAAATACCCGGATCCGGTCATCACGATCCAACATAAACATCCACCTATAACAACATATGGTATCTAAAATGCGGAATAAATTAAACATACGTTGTTCATTACAAGGTGTTACTAGTCCCAGAATACGATTAACCTTAAACATTTACACAATCCATACCCTAAATAGCTATCAGGGTTTAAATTACATTAACAGTAATTAACTAACACATGAATTTAAAGTCTGCTACGAGAAGTCTATCATTTCATCTTTTCTTTCCCTTTGTTCTTCCCTGACGTCTCGGGTTTAGCTGCAATGAAGTCATGATATAGCAAGAATGAGCAACGAGTTTGCCCAGCAAGTTTAAAGTGCAACAATAAAGATATATCATGATGAAGGGATATTAAAGGAATTTCAACATTAGAGAAAATAAATCAGAAGCAAGAACAATAATTGCTTTTAGAACAATTGATAGTCAAATAGACTTTAAACGATAACTTCCAAAGGAGTCAATAGCTGGTTGACCCTCTGGTTACTGGCTACAGAATAACGTACTTGAGGGGATCAGCCTCGCGTACCCTATGTATATGCATAACATTTAATTCTGATATTTGTATCTTATATACGGTACGTGGGGTACTCCCCTATAAATAAAGGGGTGTTCATACAGTCTAAGAATCCTCACCATTGATTGGTTCAGATAGCTTTTATAAATTCTCACATATTTGTCTGACCGAACAAGGATTCAGACTTAACCATAAATGGTTTATAAATTCTTGAATTTAAATATACGAAATTCGAATGCGCGAGTGCGAATGTCAATAAATATACAGATGTGGAATAATTTAGAAAGTAATTAGACCACTTAAGGCATGCTTGGAGATAAAAACTCAAGCTTAAAGAATAACTTGCAACAGTATATATATACCTTTTTGCACGAATTAAAAATAGTGCATAAGGCTTAGAAATTTGCTCAATGTAAAAGTCGAGTAAAGAAGAACTTGCAATAATATAAGAAGTTTAGGGTTAGGAACTTGCCTGTTTGCTCAGCTACAGATAAAATTTAGCTTTAATTAATGGATCTCGAGTGACCTATCATTAGATAAAGTCGATTTATCAATTAACAGTTGTATATTGACACCTCTCACTATACCTTTTACTCAACAGGTAAAATTCACCATCTAAATTTTAATTACTATTTAACATTAGCTAAGCAGAAATTAATAATCTTTAGCTATTAAATTGATGGTAGCTAATCATGATTACTTATTCTTTGGTTTCCCGGATTTATTACCCTTATCTGTCCCTGAACATAGTTTAACAATCCTTATTTATCACGATAATAATTATTTCATTACCTTTAGTCATACTTAATTGTTATCAAATATTATTTGAATAACAATTTAATATTTATTATTTATTATTTATTATTTATTATTTATTGATAAATAATAAATCATTATTTTGTTAACTTATTCATGCTTAATTATTATCCAATGTTAATTGAATAACAATTAAATATTTATAATCTTTATTTATTATTTATTGATAAATAATAAATAATTTATTCCTTTGAATATTTGTTACCTTTATTTATCACTTATTGACAAATAATCAAATTATTAACTCTATTCATACTTAATTGTTATTTAATATTAATTAAATAATAATTAAATATTTATTATCTTTATTCATATTTAATTATTATCCTATAATAATTAAATATTTATTACCTTTATTTATTATTCCTTGATAATAAATAATTATTAATTTATTTTATTCCTACTTAATTGTTAATAGTAACTTAATAACAATTAAGTAAGTATTACCTTTATTTATTATTTAATGTTAAATAGTAAATAATCAAATTATAAATTTGACTCATACTTGGTTATTATTTAATACTAATTAACTAATAATTAAATAATTAACTTTGTTCACACTTATTTATTATAATAATTAAATATTTATTATAATAAATAATTGGTAACATTTTATCAGTGTATTATTAACTCCAATAATAACTAATAGTTATTTTAATAGTATTACACTTAAATATTATTGGATAATAGTTAAACAATTAGACTTCATTTGTTGATTATCTTTGCTTAATAACAATGAATTAGACAACCAACTTTGGAAAAATCATGTTTTGTTCCTTTATAAGCATGCCGAAATCAGCAGCCACAAAATCACACAAATTAACAAGCTCCTGCAATCTTATTTCAAGCCAACTAAAACATTGTTCAACACTATAGGAAATCCCAAACAGATTTATGGCAACACTGGTTTCCAGTTCTATGAACAATTCAAAAGTTGAGTTTTCATATGAGCAAAGCTGTCGACAGAACATTTAACACAAAAATGAATCACAGCCTTGTTTAGGCATTACAACAAACACCTAATGGGCATTAAAACTTGACACTGACCCATGCCCTCTACAACAATCAGGTTGTCCGAACCTTAAGGTTCTGTGACACCAAATTTCCAATAACGGAATACAACCCAAGCAATACAACAGACGGTTCAATCCCAATGAAAACGATCAACACAAACCAATTACAGAGAAAAAAATAAGAAAGCAAATCAAATAACCATAGCAGCTCGCTGTATACCTTGCGCTTGTACGTACGGCTGCCTTTCTTCGTCTCCCACAATATGACACCCAGCCGGACATTCACAGCGTACTTGCCTCTGAAATCTCTCTCTCCCTCAAATTTGGTTTACCAAATCGGCAGTTAACTAAGATTTATGCCTCAATTTATAGCGAGACATTTACCCAACAGCTGGGTATTACCTTAATAGATCAGTCAAGAACCAACGGTAGGAGGGAGTGGCTATCGACTGCTTGTCAGCGTCAAGCCCTATCAATTCCAGCTGGGTTTGGCCGCCTCTCGAGCCTTGCACACTTCCGTCGGTCGGTCGCTCGACGCTCAAATCCTTTGGTCCCTTCAACAGTCGCTTGGTCCTTGCCCATTTCCAATCGTGCCGCCAGTCCTCTCGCGCTATCGTGCTGTCAACCGCCCCTTTCTCCGCTCCCGTTCGATTGACGGCCTAGGACTGAATAGACGCGGCTCAATCCCTCTTCCTTCCTCCAGTTGCTACCCGATTGAGGGTTGAGACCTCAGGCTTCCTCCTCGCTTGCTCCGTCTGACTGATTAGAACCTAGGGCTGATGGGTGAGGGTTTGATTTGTCCGGTCGGTAGAGACTTAGACCCTAGGCTCTGCATCCCCCAATTTTCTTTTGCCGATTGAAATTTTCCTTCACTTCAATTGATTTGGTCTGGAGCTGGTCTAAGGGTTAGGATTGCTCGGTTAGGAGGAAAAGGAATTGGGCTCCCCCAAATTAAATTGGGCCGGCTAAAAAAAAAGGAAAATGGCGCAACATGAAAATAAATGGAATTTGGCCCAGATTCGAAATAACAAACAAAAAAAAAATGGCCAAATCAAATGAAAGAAAAGGTGACTCAATAACAATATTATAATCTAATATTTAAATTGAATGACTAATTCAATTAATTAATTGCTAAAAATATTTGTTTTAGCAATAGTTCCTCATTTGAATTATTTAACCCGATAATAGTAAAAATGAAATTATTTATTAATCTTCCAAATTTTTCTTGCCAATAAATTCGTAGGGTTGACTCAATGATTTATTCCGGACTATCAGTGAGCCCTTTAATGCAAGGAAAAATTATTGTACCACATAATTATATAATTAAGTAATAATGTTTACATGGATCCAAATAAACCCGAAAAATTATATAAAATAAATTTTATTTATTACAATAGAATTCAATACAATGTTAAAAATCCCTGGACATTACAATAATTGATAGCAAGATGTATAATACTTGCTTAATATAAGTTGAGTAAGGTTAGGACACTTGCTCAAAAGTAAATAAGTTCGGGATACTTGCATAAAGATAACAAAGTTGGGAGACTTGCATTAAGATAACAAAGTTGGGAGACTTGCATTAACAAAACAAAGTTGGGAGACTTGCATTAAGATAACAAAGTTGGGAGACTTGCCTTAGCGTAGCTCACTATAATTTAGTACGATCGGTCAACGCACGTAGTCTACGTATACCAATAATAAGCGTTAGCACGTATATAAACATGTATCACGCTAATATAGACAAGTTTCATTAAGGTTCGACGTTGATTCGGTATCTCGGTCGCGTCCTTAATGGCTAAACACATAGATTGTTCGATAAAACTTCATTTGGAAGTCTAAATATTAGCTTAGATAAGGTAATTATCATTTATAATATTTTTAGAACCTTAATATTATTTTTAAATAATTTTTATAAGCTTGGAAATATTTTTAAATAATTTTTACAAGAATAGGAATATTTTTAAATAATTTATTTATCATTTAGAATATTTTTAAAACATTTAATATGTTATTTAAATAATTTATTTGTCACTTAGAATATTTTTAGATACCTAAAATATTATTTAAATGATTTATTTATCATTTATAATATTTTTAGAAAGATAGAATATTATTTTAAATGATTTATTTTATCATTAATAATATTTTAGAATTTATTTTATTATTAAAATAATTTATTTATTACTTATAATAATTTTCAAAAACTTAATTTGATATTTTAAATGATTTAATTATCATTTAGAACATTTTTTAAATACTTAATATATTATTTAAATGATTTATTTATCATTTATAATATTTAAATATTTAATATTTTATTTAATTATTATATAATAATTTTATTTACCTTAATATCATTTTTAAATAATTAATATAATAATTTAATGATTTAATATCATTTTTAAATAATTAAGATAATTATTTAATGATTTTATTATAATTATTAATTATTATTTAATTAAATTAAATAATATATCAGAATATATAAAAATATTAAAAATAAATTTTTATAATTTAAAAATGAATTTTCGAATATTGTTATGAATTTTTTAATAATTATTTATTATTTTATATAATTTATATATAATTATTTTTTATTAAATTTTTATTTAAAACCGTAGCTAAAGGCTTTAGCGACAGTCTTCAAAGGATTTATAGGTTTCTGGGTTAAGTTATGAATTTTGTCGCTAAAGGTGTTCTTCATGAAGAACACTTGGTCAATGTCCAACAGTGACTTTTGACCTCAAATTAACCTCAGCTCGTTTGATGTGTGTGTTTGATTTTTGTTTGTTGTTATAGCCAACATGGCAGTGTACAACGACATATCAATTTTCATCTCAAAATATATCATATCATGATCTAAATTGCATGGTCAAACTACCCCGTTCATGACTGTTCTTGAGTTTCTGGGTAACCGAGAAACTCATCCAGTCATAACGGTCAACGCCGTTTGACTGCTAAATCCGTTCGATTGATTGCTTGTTTATATGTTTTAATGGTTCAAGATTAAACTCTATATAGCATACAACAACTCTAAACCAATAAACTACATAAAATATTTCATCTAGGCCATTTCTGGGTAGCACGAATTTCTGACAAACCTTGTCAGTGTTCTTCATAAGTTTCTGGGTTACCCAGAAACGTGTAAAATCAGAGCGGTCAAAGGACTTTGACCACTTATATCTTCTCACTGTGACATAATTTGGACCTCTACCAATTGGATATTAAAGTTAACATGGCATACTATAGATTCATGCTTTAAAACACATCAAACAAACATGTTAAGACGATCAAAAGATCTGACAAAAAGGCTTGTCAGACTGTTCTTGACTGCCAAGAACAGTTTGAGTTTTTAGCTTGATTTTCATATCTAGATGTTATGTAAACATGTTTTAACCGCCCAGATCACTAAATAACATATTAACAAGGATTCCTAAACATCTAAAATACAAAAATTTTGCAGGCTTGAAGATCAAACATAAATTAAGGTTTTGTGCACCTTTTTCTTTAAAATTTGATTTCTGGCTTCTGATTCTGTAGCTTGTGGTTGCTAGGGCTTGTTTAGGCTGGTAATATAAGTGTATATGTTCACAATTTCGTAGGTTTAAAGCTCAGCATCTCATTCTTCTTATAGCAATTCCAAATTAGGGTTTCCTAGGCTTTATTTTCCAAATTTTGCTCCCAAAAATATCTAAGCTTGGAACTTGTGCTACTCAACTCTGATCTTGATGACCCTGCTTGTGATGGAGGTTTGGTTAAATATCTGATTTCTCATTCCTATCCTCTTTTGATTGGTTTAAAATTTGATTTTTGATTTATTTACTTACTAATTAAATTTAGATTTTTGTTAATCATGATTAGAATGTTTAATTTAGGTTTAGTAATACCTTAATTAAGATATTATATCATAATTAAGATTTATAAACTCCACAATTTAGTGCTCTTGAATTAAATTAGTGTTTTAGGGTTTCTAATTAGGGTTTAGGGTTTTCAATTCTACAATTAGGGTTTTAATCTTTCGTTTAGGGTTTAATTTAATTCTAATAATTCATAATTAATATTATGATTCATTATTTAGAATCTAATTATATCAATTAAGATTCTTGTACAGTAATTAGGGTTTTAATTGAACAATTCGGACAACTGTTACCAACTAGGGTTTTCAAATTAGGGTTTCTATTTCCGTTTTAACATTCTAACCCTAATTAGCTTATTTTAGAATTTTATCAGTTAATATAATATTATATTAATGTCGAAGCACGACAAAGCACTTCGTCATTTCCAAGCACGACACAGCAGCTTACAAAAATAATATGTCGAGACCCTTCTCGGTGAATTCGCCGGAAGCACGACAAATCATTTTGTCCGATTAAGCACGACACAGCTGCTTGGCGAAAATTTTTTATTTGACCTAACTGTTTAATAAAATACACAATCACATAATATCAAGTCAGAACAAGAAATTTTATTTCATAAACACATAATTTATATTTATAAATCTTAGTAAGGTTCGGAATCTCACATTCACCCCCACTAATAAGAATTTCGTCCTCGAAATTTACAGTGCAGTCTATGAAAATAAATGTGGGTAGTTATCTCGTATTTTACTCTCAAGCTCCCACGTAGCTTCTCTATGTTTTGATTTCTCTAAATAACCTTGACTGAAGGTGTCACTTTATTCCGTAAATTTTGTTCTTTTCTATCTATGATACCAATCTGTAACTCATATCCAAAAAATAGCACCTCACAAGCGTACCTATCAATTTGTCACTGACTTCTAAGGCGTCCTACATTTCCTTCCGTACAAAGCTACAAATGGTGGCATTCCTATGCTGACATGGTAACTATTGTTGTAGGCAAACTCTACTAAAGGTAACTGATCTTTTCAACTTCCCTTGAAGTCTATGATGCAAGTTCGCTACATGTCCCACAAAGTTTGAATCATCCTCTCACTCTGACCATCGGTTTGTGGGTGATAAGTTGTGCTTAATCTCAACTTGGTTCCTAAGTGTTTCTGGAGATTTGTCTAAAAGTTCGAAGTAAATCTGGGATCTCAGTCTGACACTATAGAAACAGGGACTCTATGTATAAAAATAATTTTACTGATTTAAATTTTTGGCTAACTAGTCAAGGCTGAAGTTAACTTTTATAGGTAGGAAATGAGCTGATTTGGTAAAACGATCTACAATTACCCAAATGGCATTGTGACCCTTTTGTGTGGTTAGAAGGCCAACTACGAAATCCATGGTAATATGCTCCCATTTCCACTTAGGAATTTCTAAGGGTTTGTAGTAATCCACTCAGTTTCTCATGTTCGGCTTTAACCCTTTGACACGTTAAACATTTATTTACCAATTCAGCTATTTCTCTTTTCATGTTAGACCAACAAAAGTGTCGGCTTAAATCTTTGTACATTTTTGTACTACCTGGATGTACGACGAACTTAGAACTATGAGCTTCATTTAGTATTTCATCTTTTAGTTCTTGTACTGAGGGTACCCAAATTCTATCCTCGTACCTTAGTACCCCATCTTTGTCTATTCTGAATTTGTCATTCTTTTTATGAATTATTTCGGTCTTACACTTCTGACACTCTTTATCTGTCTCCTGTTGTTCCTTGACTCTATCAAGTAAAGTCGAACTACTCTCTATGACGAATAACTTCTGGGTATAGTTAACTGGAACTCTCATCTCAATCTCGAGTTTATCAAACTCTTTTATTAGTACCTCGTTATTGGTTATCATGTTTAACTTCCCTTGATTCTTCCTACTTAGTGCGTCTGCTACGACGTTGGCTTTCCCTGGATGATATAAGATCTCACAATCAAAATCTTTTATCAATTCTAGCCATCTCCTTTGTCTCATATTTAACTCCTTTTGTGTGAAAATATATTTCAGACTCTTGTGATCTGTGTATATCTCACACTTCTCCCCGTACAAATAATGCCTCCAAATATTCAAGGCAAACACTACCGCGGCTAACTCAAGATTATGCGTAGGATACCTCTTCTCATAATCTTTGAGTTGTCTTGATGCATATGCAATCACTTTCCCATGTTGCATTAACACACATCCTAACCCCTTGTGTGATGCATCACTATAAACAACAAGACCTCCTGTATCATCTGGTAAAGATAATATTGGTGCCATACTTAACCTCTTCTTTCAACTCTTGGAAGCTTTCTTCACATTAATCTGTCCAGACGTATTTTACTGTCTTTCGAGTTAAATTGGTTAGCGGGGTTTGCTATTTTTGAAAAATCTTATATAAAATGCCGATAGTACCCTGCTAAACCGAGAAAACTTCGTACTTCTATTGGAGTTGTTAGTTGTTCCCAATTCACAACCGTTTCTATCTTTGTTGGATCCACCGTTATTCCATTCTTGTCAATCCCATGACCCAAGAACTGGACTCGTTCCAACCAGAATTCACTCTTGGAAAACTTTACATAAAGTTATTCCTTTCGTAATATCTCCAATACGCTCCTTAAGTGTTTAGCATGCTCCTCCTTTGTTCTCGAGTATACTAAAATATCGTCGATGAACACTACGACAACTTCGTCTAATCATGGTTTAAACACTCGGTTCATCAAGTCCATGAATGTACCGGTGCCTTCCTTAATCCAAAAGACATCACAAGAAACTCATAATGTCCATAGCGTGTCCTATACGCTGTCTCCTGTACATCTTCTTTTCTTACCTTTATTGATGATAACCTGATCGTAGGTCGATCTTCGAAAAGTGTTCGGCCCCTTTCAACTGATGAAAACAAATCATCGATTCATGGTAAAGGATATTTGTTCTTTATGGTTAACTTATTTAATTCTCTATAGTCAATGCATAACCTTAATATTCCATCCTTCTTCTTTACAAACAACACCGGTGCTCCCCAAGGTGAAACACTAGGTTGTATGTATTTCTTGTCTAAGAGTTCTTGTAACTGCACAAGTAACTCCTTCAACTCTACTGGTGCCATCTTATACGGTGCCTTCGAAACTGGCGTCGTACCAGGTGCAAGATCGATAACAAATTCGATCTCTCTATCCGAAGGTAGACCAGGTAAATCATCTGGAAACACCTCCAGAAATTCTCTAACTACAGGTATTTGATCTAGTTTTACTCCTTCCTTTCGAGTATCTACTATATATGCCAAATAACCTGTACAACCCTTCCTAAGCAATCTCTCTGCTTGCATTACTGTCAAACATCGAGATCGTTTAGGTGAACAACCACCGTTGAACACTACCTTTGACTTCGACACAGTCAATAGGTTTACACGCTTCCGATGGCAGTCAATCATTGTATTATGATTAACCAACTAATCCCTACCTAAGATTATATCGAATTCCCCTAGCTGTATAGGAATGAGGTTCACAAGAAACTTATGTTCCTTAATTTCTATGTTATAATTTCTATATATGATTTTACCGGGAATTATCTCTTTATTTGTAATTTTTACGTTTACAAGGTATATCTAAATTTATTAACTGTTGGGTTGGGTTTACTTCTCTATTTTCTGCCTCTACTAATGTATATTGTCTTCTTCCAAGCGACATTAAGCTATATAAGTAGGAAAACTAATATAATTACAAGTATGTAATGCACATATTGTTCAAACGTAATTTGTATATTCATACAGAAGGTTTACATAGTCGGCTAGTAGTTTATATATGTACTACTAGCATTCCCAAACCAGTTTCGCAAAAACTTGGGTAAAGTAGTTTAGATACTACTATTTACATACACACTTTGGTGACCAGGTTTATCTAAAACTTAATCTTACGATACTCATCACACAACATACTGGATACCACCCACCTATTGATGTCATATCCAGTCTTTCCATTCTCTACGGGATAATCCTCTATTCGCTTATCTAGATCCACGAGTGTTTCACGAAATTCTTTATTAGTTCTATCTAGCCTTGCTTGGATTTGATATCTTTCTCTTTCCTTTCTTGACAACAGTGTCTGAAGTCGGATATTTAATCGTCCTTCATTCTCCAACCTTTCTTCCACATATGTTACCCTATTGTTCAAGGTATGTATTTCCATCTGGGCTTGTTCTAGTAAGTTTTCCTCCTCTGGGTTTCCTTCTTCTAACTCTTCTACAGATTGATTTCGAACTTCTGATATATCCCTCCATATTATTGGTTCTTCCTTATCTTCTCATTCGTCTATAATCTGAACCTCTGCAGCGTCTTCATTAGGTTCTGTCGCTTCGGCGTCATGGAATTCCAAGTTATTTTGAATTTCTTGTCTTTCAGGATCACTGCCCTGCTCAAGCTCTATCACTTGTGAACCTATCTCCCTTGAACTATCTTCCCAATCTGGGTCTGCCATCCTACAAAAGAATTTTACTTGTTTAGTATTATGATGAAACAAGTTTACACAAAATATAAGGCTTTTAAGGTTATCTTATGTGTATTAAGTATTTTACGGACTCAAAGATTATATCCTAAGGTATTTCCTAACTACCTTAGAGCTATAATCTACAGCTCTGATACCAACTTGTGACGCCCCCAAATCTCTACACTCCCCTATAGCAGATTTGGTGCTCACGTGAAACTATACAACTATAAATATTCAATAAAATATGACTCCTATCTATCCAAGGTTCACAGTATCCCATAACAGATAATAGTTCTCGTCAGAACGTTATCCGTGTTTGGATACCCTCACTTGGATGTATAGATTCATATCTTGTGAATATCTCTTTCATATCAATAGTTCCTATCTATCTGACATTTACAGTATCAATGATAAGATTGTTCCTAGAACTGAGGGGCGCATTCCGGTGAAGATGGCACCTTACCGGCGCTCATTAGTGTAACCCCAGAGCTTATAGAACTCTCAATATCATTCAAATACCCTCATTCAGATGTATAGTTCGTATAGATACTGTATTTCCTTAGTACAACTATGCTAAAGAAAGTAAAGATCAGAGTATAACGCATTCGGTGAAATAAAGGATCATAATATCATACATATCATTTGGTTCGGTTACATCATTCTTGATACTAAGTTATTACAACAAAAGTCATTAAAAGACTTAGAGTATTCAAAACAGTAATGAAACTATTTAACAGGTCCTTTCTCTTTATCGACCCCAGACGTGCCAGGAATATCATTTAAAGCTGCAAAAGAAGATATGAGCAAGAATGAGCTACAAATGCTCAGCAAGTTCATTTGAATATGTAAACACCATGTGTTTGATTTGAAAGATATCAACAATGTATACTGAGGGTTCTGTATAAGAACCATATATTTCATTTAGTTCTATCAGTCTTTAAAGACTTAGAACCATTTGAGTTTTGGATATCTGGTAGGTGATCAGCCTCACCAATATCCTAGGAGTATGCATATCATCCAACCATTTGTGGTCAATATATTATCGACATTTCTTGGCCTTCCTATGAAGGCATTTTCCATTTACTCAGTATAGATGTCTTACCAAACAATTTGGTTTGACACAACAATTTAGCTCGAATAAACAATATATGAACAATGATTCATTTCTTAAGTTATGCTGAACAAGAAGCAATAACTTCACAATAATTGATAGCAAGATGTATAATACTTGCTTAATATAAGTTGAGTAAGGTTAGGACACTTGCTCAAAAGTAAATAAGTTCGGGATACTTGTATAAAGATAACAAAGTTGGGAGACTTGCATTAAGATAACAAAGTTGGGAGACTTGCATTAAGATAACAAAGTTGGGAGACTTGCATTAAGATAACAAAGTTGGGAGACTTGCATTAAGATAACAAAGTTGGGAGACTTGCATTAAGATAACAAAGTTAGGAGACTTGCCTTAGCGTAGCTCACTATAATTTAGTACGATCGGTCAACGCACGTAGTCTACGTATACCAATAATAAGCGTTAGCACGTATATAAACATGTATCACGCTAATATAGACAAGTTTCATTAAGGTTCGACGTTGATTCGGTATCTCGGTAGCGTCCTTAATGGCTAAACACATAGATTGTTCGATAAAACTTCATTTGGAAGTCTAAATATTAGCTTAGATAAGGTAATTATCATTTATAATATTTTTAGAACCTTAATATTATTTTTAAATAATTTTTATAAGCTTGGAAATATTTTTAAATAATTTTACAAGCATAGGAATATTTTTAAATAATTTATTTATCATTTAGAATATTTTTAAAACATTTAATATGTTATTTAAATAATTTATTTGTCACTTAAAATATTTTTAGATACCTAAAATATTATTTAAATAATTTATTTATCATTTATAATATTTTTAGAAAGATAGAATATTATTTAAATGATTTATTTTATCATTAATAATAATTTTAGAATTTATTTTATTATTAAAATAATTTATTTATTACTTATAATAATTTTCAAAACTTAATTTGATATTTAAATGATTTAATTATCATTTATAACATTTTTAAATACTTAATATATTATTTAAATGATTTATTTATCATTTATAATATTTAAATATTTAATATTTTATTTAATTATTATATATAATAATTTTATTTACCATAATATCATTTTTAAATAATTAATATAATTATTTAATGATTTAATATCATTTTTAAATAATTAAGATAATTATTTAATGATTTATTATAATTATTAATTATTATTTAATTAAATTAAATAATATATCAGAATATATAAAAATATTAAAAATAAATTTTTATAATTTAAAAATGAATTTTCGAATATTGTTATGAATTTTTAATAATTATTTAATAATTATTTATTATTTTATATAATTTATATAATTATTTTTATTAAATTTTATTTAAAACCGTAGCGAAAGGCTTTAGCGACAGTCTTCAAAGGATTTCTAGGTTTCTGGGTTAAATTATGAATTTTGTCGCTAAAGGTGTTCTTCATGAAGAACACTTGGTCAATGTCCAACAGTGACTTTTGACCTCAAATTAATCTCAGCTCGTTTGATGTTTGTGTTTGATTTTTGTTTGTTGTTATAGCCAACATGGCAGTGTACAACGACATATAAATTTCCATCTCAAAATATATCATATCATGATCTAAATTGCATGGTCAAACTACCCCGTTCATGACTGTTCTTGAGTTTCTGGGTAACCGAGAAACTCATCCAGTCATAACGGTCAACGCTGTTTGACTGCTAAATCCGTTCGATTGATTGCTTGTTTATATGTTTTAATGGTTCAAGATTAAACTCTATATAGCATACAACAACTCTAAACCAATAAACTACATAAAATATTTCATCTAGGCCATTTCTGGGTAGCACGAATTTCTGACAAACCTTGTCAGTGTTCTTCATAAGTTTCTGGGTTACCCAGAAACGTGTAAAATCAGAGCGGTCAAAGGACTTTGACCACTTATATCTTCTCACTGTGACATAATTTTGGACTTCTACCAATTGGATATTAAAGTTAACATGGCATACTATAGATTCATGCTTTAAAACACATCAAACAAACATGTTAAGACGATCAAAAGATCTAACAAAAAGGCTTGGTAGACTGTTCTTGACTGCCAAGAACAGTTTGAGTTTTTAGCTTGATTTTCATATTTAGATGTTATGTAAACATGTTTTAACCGACCAAATCACTAAATAACATATTAACAAGGATTCCTAAACATCTAAAACACAAAAATTTTGCAGGCTTGAAGATCAAACATAAATTAGGGTTTTGTGCACCTTTTTCTTTAAAATTTGATTTCTGGCTTCTGATTCTGAGCTTGTGGTTGCTAGGGCTTGTTTAGGCTGGTAATATAAGTGTATAGGTTCACAATTTCGTAGGTTTAAAGCTCAGCATCTCATTCTTCTTATAGCAATTCCAAATTAGGGTTTCCTAGGCTTTATTCTCCAAATTTTGCTCCCAAAAATATCTAAGCTTGGAACTTGTGCTACTCAACTCTGATCTTGATGACCTGCTTGTGATGGAGGTTTGGTTAAATATCTGATTTCTCATTCTTATCCTCTTTTGATTGGTTTAAAATTTGATTTTTAATTTATTTACTTACTAATTAAATTTAGATTTTTGTTAATCATGATTAGAATGTTAATTTAGGTTTAGTAATACCTTAATTAAGATATTATATCATAATTAAGATTTATAACTCCACGATTTAGTGCTCTTGAATTAAATTAGTGTTTTAGGGTTTCTAATTAGGGTTTAGGGTTTTTAATTCTACAATTAGGGTTTTAATCTTTCGTTTAGGGTTTAATTTAATTCTAATAATTCATACTTAATATTATGATTCATTATTTAGAATCTAATTATATCAATTAAGATTCTTGTACAGTTATTAGGGTTTTAATTGAACAATTCGGACAACTGTCACCAATTAGGGTTTTCAAATTAGGGTTTCTATTTCTGTTTAACATTCTAACCCTAATTAGCTTATTTTAGAATTTTATCAGTTAATATAATATTATATTAATGTCGAAACACGACAAATCACTTCGTCATTTCCAAGCACGACACAGTAGCTTACAAAAATAATTTGTCGAGACGCTTCTCGGTGAATTCGCCGGAAGCACGACAAATCATTTTGTCCGATTAAGCACGACACAGCTGCTTGGCGAAAATTTTTTATTTGACCTAATTGTTTAATAAAATACACAATCACATAATATCAAGTCAGAACAAGAAATTTTATTTCATAAACACATAATTTATATTTACAAATCTTATTAAGGTTCCGAATCTCACAGTCTAAGATGAAGAGGAAACTTTTAACGTCATCAAGGCTATAGAATTTTTGAAGGAAGAGGAAGAATGCTTCAGGGTTGATTTGATTGAGGGAGCGATTAAGGAAGCATTTATCGAAGCAGTGAATAAAGATCCTCTCAAAGCGACACTGGTGAATGAAAACATGTCTGATGACTTAGCGGTTTTAGAATTGTCCCAGATATTAGATTTAACTCCAAAGTTCACATAAATCAGGCCAAAGTTTGAACTCTTGGAAGACTTGGGAAAGCCAGCAGATAAGGTCAAACCATCATTAGAAGAACTGCCGACCTTGGAACTCAAGCCACTGCCTAACCATCTTCGGTATGCATATCTTGGTTCGTCTTCTACTCTGCCAGTTATAATTTCTGCTTCACTGGATGCAGTTCAAGAGGAAAAATTGCTAAGGGTACTGAGGCAATACAAGATAGCTCTTGGGTGGACTCTTGCAAATATCAAAGGAATAAGCCCATCAATTTGTATGCACAAGATTCTACTAAAAGAGGAAGCAAAACCAATTATCGAGCAACAAAGAAGACTTAACCCCATAATGAAGGAGGCAGTTAAAAAGAAAATCATAAAATGGTTGGATGCAAGGATTATCTTTCCTATCTCTGATAGCTCATGGGTGAGTCCAGTTCAATGTGTGGCAAAGAAAAGGGGGATGCCAGTAGTGGCGAATGAGAATAATGAACTGATCCCTACTCGGACAGTTACGGGTTGGCGGGTATGTATGGACTATAGAAAGTTGAACAAGACTACTCGTAAGGACCATTTCCCTTTACCATTTATCGATCAGATGTTGGACAGGCTTGCAGGATATGGATATTCCTGCCTCTTGGATGATTACTCAGGTTACAATCAGATAGCTATAGCACCCGAAGACCATGAAAAAACGACATTCACATGCCCCTATGGTACTTTTGCTTTCCGAAGAATGTCTTTTTGGTTATGCAATGCTCCTACAACGTTTCAATGGTGTATCATGGCCATTTTCTCTGATATGGTTGAGCGTAATCTCGAGGTATTTATGGACGATTTCTCAATTTTTGGAGATTCATTTGATCATTATTTGGGCAATCTCACTCTTGTGCTCAAATGATGTATGAAGACAAACTTGATTTTAAATTAGGAAAAATGCCATTTTATATTCCAAGAAGGGATAATCTTGGGTCATAAAAATTCTGTAAAAGGAATCGAGATAGATAGAGCGAAGCTTGAAACCATTGAGAACCTTCTTCCACCATCTTCGGTTAAAGGTATTCGGAGTTTTCTGGGATAGGCATGGTTTTATAGAAGATTTATAAAAGACTTCTCCAAAATCACAAAGCCATTGTATAGTCTTTTGGAGAACGATGTTCCGTTTAACTTTGATAAGACATGCCATGAAGCCTTTGAAGTGTTAAAACAAAAGCTGATTACTGCACCTATAATAGTAGCACCAGACTGGGGTAATCTGTTTAAATTAATGAGCGACGCCAGCGACTTTGCGATTGGCGCGGTTCTCGGCTAACATAAAGACAAGACTTTCCATGCCATTTATTATGCTAGCAAGACATTATCGGATGCCCAACTAAACTATACAACCACGGAGAATGAGCTATTGGCAATTGTTTATGCCTTTGATAAATTTCGTTCATATCTGATTGGGACCAAGGTGATTGTGTTTATGGACCACTTGGCAATTAAATACCTGATAGCTAAGAAGGATGCCAAGCTGAGATTGATTCGCTGGATACTATTGCTGCAAGAGTTTGATTTGGAGATCCGGGATCGGAAAGGGATAGAAATTCAGGTTGCTGATCATTTATCACGATTAGAGAATTCAGAACTGAATAAGGATGATAAAACGGTGATTAACGAGTTTTTCCCGGATGAACAATTATTTGCGGTAAAGTTGGAGACATCATGGTACATAGATTTTGAAAATTTCATCGTGGGAAAGGTGTTTCCGCTAGATTTGACCAGCCAACAGAAAAACTCTAACGAATATGATTTTTTTTGAATAAATAAAATATTTATTGAGTTAAATAAATATTTTAGTTGATTTATTTATTGAATAAAATAAATAATTGATGGAATTATTGTGGAATAATTTATTTTAGTATAAATATGTTAAATGTGATTTGGTGGTGTTTATTCTAATTTAATTTAATAATTAAATTAGATGAATAATGATTTATTTGAATAAATATTTTATTTGAATAAACTGATTTATTTGGTAATATTATTGTTGACCAAATAGTAATTATAATTTAATTAATAAGGTTTAATTGAATTTATTTATTAGTAAGTTTAAATTAAAGTATGTGTGACAATTGAACCTTATTATAAATGGATTATATAAATAATAGAAGAATGGATTTTATGTTTTACGAAACAAACCTTGTGACTTTTGAATTTTATTTTTAATTTAGTTTTGCCAAACAATCCTTATGACTTTTGAATTTTGTGTAATTGATGAATGAATTAAAATGCCTATTGATAAGTATCATCAGGTTATATTTTAAAAGTTTGCAGTTTTATTTTTTACGTTATTTTGCTAAGCTTAAGAGAGAACACAAAGTTTGAAAGAAAAATAGCGAGTTGAGAGTTTAGAGAGAAATTAAGTCTTGAAAGAAACTCTGCTAAATTTAGAAGGGAAAAGGAGAATTTCTAGGTAAGAATTAAGAGGTATAATCTGATTATAATTCTTTAATTTTATTACGTTGAGTTCTTCACTTAAAGTTGGGTTTTATTTCTCTGTAAGTGAATTTTGATGGCTAAATGCATGAAGAAATTGTTTATATGTGTTAGTTAGTATGCATAATTTACTGAATGATGCCTGTAAATGAATTTGGTTGTGTTAATCCATAAAATTATGCTTTAAATAGAGTTTTGTATTTTTAGTGAAAAGTTTCACGTTTATGGCTTGAATATGTATTAAATTTGATGTTCAATTTGGGTATTAACCTGTAAATTGATGGAGTAATATTGTAATTCAATAAGAAACATTGATAATGCTACTTAAACGGATCAAAATGGTGTAGAAACGAGTTCACGGTGTTTGATTTCACTAATATGTCAAAAATATGAAATAGAACATGAATTGTAATATTTGAATCCTTAATTTGGTTAATTAAAAATTTTGAGATGTTGAATTGATTCTGTCGTTGTATGCTACTGTGTCTTTTGAGTTTATAGCATCAGTGAATAACTATTTTGGTGTTTAAAGAGTAAGTAGTGAATTTGGTTGGAAACAGAGTCTGTTCACGCTGCAGCAACTGAGTCTGTGTCGCAGTGCGGCCGCGCTGGTATCCAGTGCAAAAGTAGCGCGGCCGCGCCGACAGCAGATCAGTCCCTGTATGAGTGCAGCGTGGCCGCGCAAGTTCCAAGAGTAAAAGTGGCGCGGCTGCGCCGGTACCAAAGCAGACCATGTGATGAGTTTTCACATGCATAGCTTAGGTGATGATAAGTTAGCCTATTCTAATGTAGGAGGAGAATCGCAAAGCATATTATAAGACTTAATAACACAGTGTAGTTACTCATATGATGATTATAAGTTATGAATCAATAAGTTATAAAAATTTGTAACTAGATATCCGTAAGGATTGGAGATGTTAATTATATGTTACGTCTTATGTTGTGTGATGATATAGATTTTTTATTTGTGCTATGTGGTTAGTTAGGGAGTTCAGATCATGAATTAAGGTTGCATCTTGTACTAAAGTGGAAAGTGAAATTGTTAGTCATAGTTGTAATGAACTATTTTACATTGTGATCCTAATGGAATGTAGGACGTTTGGTGAACGTAAGTTGTGATTGTGTAGATTACGTACGAGGCAAGTTTCCTAAAACATAACTTTTACTTGAGCAAGTTTCTTATTTTACTTTCATTGAGCAAGATTATTAACCTTAGCTTATTATTGTTCAAGCGAGGTTGTTATAACGCCAAATGCTTTTATTTTATTCCAGTCATTTGTTATTCGATCCTAAATTGTTATTTAAACTTCGAACATAAATCTCGTTGTACAATTTTATTGTTGAATCAAATGCTTTAGCGACTAGCAAACCCTTATTGATTCAGCTAGTCTATAGTTGATGAGCGTTTTAAAGACTTAGAATATCTTGAAGTTATTCCAAACCAAGTTTCTTTTGGTTCGAATTTTGATGTTAAACTGAGATGAACAACCCTAATATAGGGGGTTTTTAAAACTACACAATAGCGTTAAAATGTTTGTGCACAATACATTGTATAAAGGGCTGATCCCCCGGAGTACGAGATGGACAGTCCATAGTCTATAAGATTGTTAAAGGTTACAGTAGAGATACTTTTTAACCTAGGACATAGTTTGAGGTCTTATGACCCTCAGATTTACTTTTGACCTTGAAATCTAAATTCCATTCTTAAAACGAGTTTTCTACTAAGCTTCTAGTCCTTTGATTGTTGTAGATTGTTTTCAAAAAGGCTACTAAACCTTAGTTAAAATCTACTCCATTGATTATTTAATTGTTATTATTATTGTACTTGTGGGCAATTATTTGCTCACCCTTGTATAAAACATTGCAGCTAAGACTAAGAAGTCAGATGAGCCGTCCACTAGTAAGGGCAAAGGCAAGATGCAGAAGTAGCTTACGAACTGTTATTTGTTTTGGAGTTTTGTAATAAGACTTATTTAATATTATGTTTTAATTCCGCAATGATGTAATAAAGGTTAGATGACCTGGGATTTATTTACCTAAGAGATTTAAGTTGTAACCCCTTTTTTTGTGGGAAGATGATTTATTCAGTTTAGTTTTATTATCCTTTATTATGGATATTAAGTCATGAATGTATGAAATAGTGAACACTAAATCTGTGGGATTGAAGTACCCGTATTTAGGGGCATCACAGGTTGGTATCAGAGCCTTAGGTTATGAACCTTAGGTGGGGAAACTTTAGGTTATAACCTTATAGGAGATCGAAAACATAGTGGTGATAAAACTCTTATCGAGTTCTAAGGAATGAATTAAGGAATTCATTAAGGATAATAATAAAAGACTTTATGTGCTTATGTGTTGTAACTTATGTGCTCGCGAGTACCATCGAGTAGTATCGAGTAGTAATTAAACTTAAAATTGTAGTGGCAAGATGACTGATATAGGAGGACCCAGTCAGGCTAGGGACGAGGAGCCATGAGATATTCATATTGTTTGAGAGCATTTAGTGCAGAGGGAGCCATCTCGGTTAATTACTGTTGTGGGTTCGGAATATGAGCCTGAGTATGATCCAGAGGAGGAACCCAAAGAGATTGAAGGGGAGAATGAGGATCCCCAAGAGTTCTTTACTGTCACCACTGACGCTGAGTTGTTCGATGAGTGGTATGACCGTAGCATAGAGCTATAGGATAGAGTTAAGGAGTTAGAAGATCAGGTTGTGGAACGATAGACCTCCATAGAGCAGAAGAATGGCGAGATTGAGGATCTTGATATACGTCTTGAAAACGCAAAGTGGAAGTTAGTTCAGGAAAAGAGTTAGAATGAAGAGCTATCAGCTGAGGTAGAAAAACTAAAGAGTGATCTGAAAGAAGAGTCCGCAAAACGTCCTAGAGCCGAGGACGCGAGGATGAAAGTTGCTGATCATGCAGATCGTGTTGAGGACGAGGTCCAGTCAAAGATTATTAAAATGGAGGAGATGGATCATGTTTTTCACACAACGATGGATAGAGCTCAGGATCGAGTTTTCCACTACCCAGTGCAGTTCGAGGATTTACCGTGGTGCGTGATGGATCGCAGGACAATGATTCGTATCATGGAGCAAGAGCGTGAAGAAGTCGTGCGACGTGGAAGTCTTTATAGGTCACGAATAGTAGTAATAATAAGTTATTTTCTTAGAGAGTTAACATGATGTAAATCTCAAATGAGATAAATACTAGAATATGATGATGTAATCCTGGAATATTATGAGTTCAGGATAGAGGATGTAAATAACTATGATGCTATCTATGTTATGTTTTGAAGCAGTAAATGAATAAAATACGGAAGTTTATCAAATGTGCTATGTGCTAAATGTTGTTTATAAACGTTTAAGTTAAGACTTAAATGTTTAAGTAAATGAGTAATAATCTAATAGCGCGAATTCTTAACAGTAAGATGTCGTCAAGAAGAAGACAAACACGTCAACAGACCCTTGAGGGATCCACAAATAACAACGAAGAAACCAACGTTAATCCAATGGAGCAGTTGGTAAATTTGCTAACAGGAGTATTTGCAAATTAACCTCAAGTTCAGGCCACAACTTTCAAAGATTTCAAAGTAGTGGGACCACCAGAATTTCAAGGGTTTATGAATCCGATCGAAGCTCAAACATGGGTTATGGAGATAGAAAAAGTATTTGACGTCGCTAGGGTCAGCGAGGACCAGAAGACTGCATTCGCAACATTTATGCTCAAATCAGAAGCTAGCTATTGGTGGCAAGCTAACAAAACTCGAGGTGGTCAAGGGGTAATTCCATGGGAACGATTCAAGGAGATGTTTTTTGAAACTTATTTTTTGACGAGCGCACAGAATCAGATGTAAGTGCAATTTTTGGAGTTAAAGCAAGGTACGATGACGGTGCCTGAATATGCTGCAAGATTTAATGAATTGGCGAGGTTTGCGCCATATCAAGTTAATACTGATGAGAGAAAGGCTAGAAGGTTTGAGCAGGGACTGAAGCCCTGGCTATATAGTCGAGTTTCGATGTTTCAACTGAATTGGTTTGAGACAGTGTTAGAGAAGGCGATTATCACTAAAAGGGGAGTGATGCTCTGTATAAATACAACAAAGAGCAGAAGAAGAAGAAAAAGAAGAAAAGTGAGAATGAGAATAAAGCAAGTGGTAGCCATGGTGGCAGCAATCTAAAGAGGAAGTGGAATGACGGTGCCTCTAGTTGTAGTCAGCAAGGAAATCAAAAGAAGAAGGTGGAGGCATGCAGTGATTGTGGAAAGAATGACGTGGGTGTTTGCTTGAAGGGCAGTGGAGTATGCTTTAATTGTGGGAAAGAAGGACACATTGCACCAAATTGTCCTAATCTGAAGAAGAGCGCATGTTTCACTTGTGGATCGAAGGATCACCTTGCTTGAGATTGCCCTAACAAAATTACAGGAGTAGCAAGTGGAGGAAAGGGAGGTGGCAATTTGACTATCACCGGACCGACGCCGTCCATTCGACCAACTGCTCGAACATTCAACATGACGGTGCAGGACGCTGTGTAGTCAAAGGATGTGGTGTCAGGTATCATTTAATTCAATAGTGTAAATGCTTACGTATTATTTGATTCGGGTGCCACTTGTTCATTTATATCCGATGATTTTGCTAGGAAATTAGAGTTACCTCAAGAAGAGTTAGATTACCCTATGAACATAGAAATTGCGAATAGGGAAGTGATTCCTATTAAGTTTGTGCACAATAATTGCCTGGTAGATATTAAGGGTCATGTGATGACGGTAAACTTAATCCCAATTCGACTTGGGGAGTTTGACGTTATTTTGGGAATGGATTGGTTGTTCAACCATGGGGCAGTCATTGATTGCCAAAAGAAGAGTGTGAACCTTATGACTCCGTCAAAGGTAGTGTTTTATGGCAGCAAGTCGCCTAGACAAATGAGTTGTCTAATGATGATGTAGGCTAGGATGATGTTGAGACAAGGATGTATAAGATATCTAGCATACATAGTCGATACACGAGAGGTGAGTGCAAAGATGGAGGAGATATCGGTAGTTAGGGATTTTGCGGACGTGTTTCCAGATGATTTGCCGGGATTATTGAATTTGTAGTTGATCTAGCACCGGGTACAACCCCTATATCAAAAGCCCTGTATCGAATGGCTCCGGTAGAGATGAAAGAGTTGATGGTACAATTGCTAGAGCTGCTAGATAAGAAGTATATCCAACCGAGCGTTTCGCTGTGGGGAGCGCTGGTGTTATTTATCATTCCATACATGATAGATCCTATTGCCGAAGCATAAGGAATATGATTCATGCGATCTCTCTCTTCAGGTGTCTTTGGGGACAATTTCTTAGAGAGATTCACTCCATGACTCATCGGTATGAGCCCTCTCTTGGAGTCTTGCATGCTAAACCTCTTTAGCATCGTATCAATATATGCACCTTGGGTCAAGCCAAGCATCCTTTTTGATCTATCTCTATAGATCTTTATCCCCAATATGTAGGATGCTTCTCCCAAGTCCTTCATAGAGAAGTGTTTAGATAACCAAATTTTAACTGACTGTAGCATCGGTATGTCATTCCCTATTAGTAATATATCATCAACATATAATACCAGCAATGTCACAGCACTCCCACTAACTTTCTTGTGCACACATGGTTCATCCTCATTTTTGATAAAACCAAACTCTTTGATTGTCTCATCAAAACGAATGTTCCAACTTCGAGAAGCTTGCTTCAATCCATAAATGGATCTTTGTAACTTACATACTTGATTTGTTCCAACCTTTGAAACAAAACCCTCTGGTTGTATCATATATACATCCTCGCCTAGTTTCCCATTGAGGAAGGCCATTTTCACGTCCATTTGCCAGATTTCGTAGTCATAGTAAGCTGTAATCGCAAGCAAGATCCGGATAGACTTAAGCATGGCTACTGGTGAGAAGGTTTCATCATAGTCAACTCCTTGTCTTTGTTTAAAACCTTTTGCAACTAGTCTGGCCTTATAGGTCTCCACCTTGCCATTTGCTCTAGTCTTTTTCTTAAAGACCCATTTACACCCTATAGGCACAATGCCTTCAGGTGGAGTAACCAAAGTCCATACTTGGTTTTCATACATGGAGTCCATTTCGGATTTCATGACTATTTGCCATTTCTCAGAGTGTTTACTACTCATAGCCTCATCGTATACTGGATCATCATCAGTTATGATGCGTACCTCATCATCATCTTCTATGATGAGTGTATACCTTTTAGGTATTTTCGGCACTTTTCCAGATTTATGACTCGGTTGTGGTACAAAAGTTATATCTACTTGAACAGGTTCATCTAGTTGATCTGTAGTGATTTGTGGTTCTTGAATTTATTCAAGATCTATTTTCCTCCCACTAGCCCCTTCAAGGATAAACTCCTTTTCCAGGAAGGTAGCGTGTTTGGCAACAAACACCTTTTGCTCGGTAGGATTATAGAAATAATATCCTAAACTTTCTTTAGGATACCCCACAAATTTACACTTGTCAGATCTAGCCTCAAGTTTGTCGCTTTGTAACTTCTTTACATAAGCGGTACAACCCCAAATCTTAACATGCTTAAGACTGGATTTCTTCCCTGTCCACATCTCATATGGAGTCTTGGGGACGGATTTTGAGGGAATCTTGTTAAGTAGATATGTAGCCGTTTCAAGGGCATAACCCAAAAATAATATTGAAAGATCGGTAAAACTCATCATGGACCGCACCATGTCTAACAAGGTACGATTTCTCCTTTCAGATATACCATTTAATTGTGGCGTACCAAGAGGCGTCCATTGTGAGAGAATACCATTTTCTTTGAGATGATTAAGAAACTCATTGCTCAAGTATTCTCCCCCTCGATCTGATCGAAGAATCTTTGTCGACGCCGGGTTTTCTCGTCTCTTTCCCTTTTCCTATTTTTAGCCTTTTAGGTGATTTTGGGAAAAAGGTCGGCATTGATGTCGACGGGGTTTTGAAAGATCGTTTTTTATGATGAGCCAATTAACCAGAGTCGCCAGTTGGTATATTTGAAGTGGATGTACCAACTCATCCGAATTTCGTTTTCGTAAATCGCTGGCTCATATGTGACTCCGAATTAATTGGTCTGCGAATCGAGATTCATAGAGTTCGGGGGTTTACTTAAGTGAGGGGAAGGTGTTAGGCACCCCTCGACTTCCGCGAAACACGGTTACCGCAATCTTGATGCTTTCCTATCCTTTAATTCATGAAACGTGTGCGTGTGCGCGTATGTGTGTGTGTGTCTACATGAATGTTGTGGTGAGTTTGTATGACAGAATCATTTGGATTTTTTAGGGAAAATCGTGCTTTGATTTGAGAATGCTTCGGAATGTCTTTCGATTTATACGAGAAAGCTTGATGCTTTATAAGAAAGGTTTGATTTTAATTTGTCAAAACAATGAGATTTTCATTAGGTGTCGTTTTGGTGAAACAAGAGTTTTAAACCTTCGTCAAAATAGGAATCGAGATCTATACGTTGCTTTCGTAACTCAAACGATGGGCAACTTCTAGAATCTCTTTAGCCCTATGCACAAAGAATTTAATAAAACGTTACATATTTATAAAATCATTTTATGTGATATTTTGGGAAACGATTTTTCTTTAGCTTTCTCGTTAAATGGGAATCGACATTCGTTGGCACTTTCAATTTCTTATCTTCGTGAAGCTATTAACCTAACTTGATTGATTTTATGAAAATCTTCATGGTTTAATCTTTGAAATCATTTTTTGTGTCACAAGATTTAATCAAGCATGAACATGCGTCGGGGCTATTCATGGGCATGTAAACCATCAAAATATCCCCGAACGCCAACGATCGCATATTCCACTAGTACGGGGCCTTAAACCCGATCCTCGCCTTAGCGTCGTTTTAAGGCCCAATGGTTACATGTTACAAAACGAGCATCTTGAATCTATCACATACATCAAAACGTCCATCATCGGATTTGGACCACGGGGTCGCATTCCTAGGCTCACACGAGATTAATACATGCCTACAAAATGAATCCTACATAACTAACCAACCCGGATTTATCTAATATACCATGATATCCGGAAATGACAATCTAAATAAATTACACCCAATAAATCACCCTAAACAAGCTAGAAATTTCATCACTTGGATATCCTCGGGTTATTAGGAAGAATTTTATTCCGATGGAACCTTCACTAATAATCCCTAATCCATGATTGTTCAACAATATACATGAAAACTACATCCCATCTAAGCAAATAAGATGATATGAATTGTTATAACCAAAGGGAATTTTTACCTTACAAAATGATCTCAAAAGGATGAAGTCTTGGTATTTGAATAGTATGAGAAATATATTTGATACAATCAAAATTAAAGGAGTAAAAATTTCTCTCTTTTTCCTCTCTTTTCTTCCTATTTTTGTTGCAAAATCTACTATTTTTCTCTCAAATTCCGTGCTGCTGTTGTGCTGAATCCTTCTTCTTCCAAATTTCTTCCCACCTCCTGTATGCTGCCCGAAGCTGGGCTTAAATAGGCTGGCCAAAGCCAGCCGCAGATCTATCTGCGGCTGGCCGTAGATGGATCTGCGGCTGGCCAGCTGGCGCGCCTCCCATCGCACTCAGCTGGTAGTGCTGATTTCCTGGTTTCCGTGCTGGCGCACCCACTTGGCCGCAGATCTATCCGCGGCTGGCGGGCTTGACTTTCTCGATTTTCGTGCCACGCCTCGATTTTCGTGCCGCAACGTCGGTTTTCGCTGACAGGCTCGTATTCTGTAGTCCGGGAATTTCCGGGAGACGTGCCACCTCATTCGGAAATGCCTGCCTTGGACGGCTTTATTGTCACGTAAACTTGGGTTGCCCAAAACATTGCGGCGGTGCCGGGCGCTTGCCCTTGTGCCCGCTCCTTTGCTCCCGCAAGCCGGTTCAATTGACGATTTCGCCCTCCTGTCATGGTTAGTAGAAGGAAACGCAAAATTTGGGTGTCTACAGCTGCCCCTCTTTATCATGTTTATGAAATGATAAATGAAATGAACAGGATAAAGAATAGACACTCGATGCATGAATGACAGTGCGTAAGGATGACAGTACATACATGATGCCACACATATAGCTTATGATGCAACATAAGATGTAATGCATGCAAGACATTCGTAAGAGTGTCAGTGTATCAACCCCTTGACCGTGTTTGTTAGTCTTTGGGTTCACTCTTTCAATCTATCGTCTCGTTCGGGGCCGGGTATCGTCGCCGGTCACCCATCGCGTAACCCCCGGTTATCGTCGCCGGTTGGTTATCTTGTCGGAGCCGGTTTTCGTCGCCGAACATCCATCTCGTGATCGCCGGTTATCGTCGCCGGTCGATCGTCTCGTCGGGGCCGGGTATCGTCGCCGGTCACCCATCTCGTAACCCCCGGTTATCGTCGCCGATTGGTTATCTGTCGGAGCCGGTTATCGTCGCCGGACATCCATCTCGTGATCGCAGGTCATCGTCGCCGGTCGATCGTCATGTCGGGGCCGGGTATCGTCGCCGGTCACCCATCGCGTAACCCCCGGTTATCGTCGCCGGTTGGTTATCTGTCGGAGCCGGTTATCGTCGCCGGACATCCGTCTCGTGATCGCCGGTTATCGTCGCCGGTCGATCGTCATGTCGGGGCCGGGTATCGTCGCCGGTCACCCATCGCGTAACCCCCCGGTTATCGTTGCCGGTTGGTTATCTGTCGGAGCCGGTTATCGTCGCCGGACATCCATCTCGTGATCGCCGGTTATCGTCGCCGGTCGATCGTCATGTCGGGGCTGGGTATCGTCGCCGGTCACCCATCGCGTAACCCCCCGGTTATCGTTGCCGGTTGGTTATCTGTCGGAGCCGGTTATCGTCGCCGGACATCCATCTCGTGATCGCCGGTTATCGTCGCCGGTCGATCGTCATGTCGGGGCCGGGTATCGTCGTCGGTCACCCATCGCGTAACCCCCCGGTTATCGTTGCCGGTTGGTTATCTGTCGGAGCCGGTTATCGTCGCCGGACATCCATCTCGTGATCGCCGGTTATCGTCGCCGGTCGATCGTCATGTCGGGGCCGGGTATCGTCGCCGGTCACCCATCGCGTAACCCCCGGTTATCGTCGCCGGTTGGTTATCTGTCGGAGCCGGTTATCGTCGCCGGACATCCATCTCGTGATCGCCGGTTATCGTCGCCGGTCGATCGTTTCGTCGGGGCCGGGTATCGTCGCCGGTCACCCATCGCGTAAACTTTTCACTTCAACACGTCAAATGGCTTCAAGGGAGCAAGGTGGGGCCCACCAGGGCCAGCCGCAGATGGATCTGCGGCCAGCCGCAGATACATCTGCGGCCAAGATCGGGCCTTATAACCAACGCGCCTCCTCCAGATCTGTCACTTTCAACTTGCAATCCTCAGAGATTCTCTCGATTTTTCTTGTTCGCAAGGGCTTTTTGTCGATTTTTTTCAATTTTCCTGCAAAAATTGCTCCGGTAGGGTCGATCTACGCGCTACAGGTAACACTTTGACCGGTCACTTTTCAATTTCGTCAATGTTTTGCTATACATTTGACTATTTGCATGTTTAGACATAAAATGTATGCTTCACAATGTTCATGCAATGTACCATCATATATACATGCTATGTATCAACTGTGTGAGTCCTATTTTATGTTCATGAGGCGGTCCCACATATTGTTATTCCTTTTCTGCAAGAGAAACATGCATTACATGATGTAATTACACATATGAATGCAATTTAAAGCTGTTTGAGGCTTTGATTGATGGAAAACACGTTTGGCTTATGCCTGGGATGTCCATTTTACAAACGGAACTCTGCCGATTTTTTATTTTTTTATTTTTATTTTTTTTTTTTTTACCATAACCATGCATCATGTTGCATTAACCATATGATGAGGCTGGAAATTTAGAATGTTCATTACATAATTTTAAAAGGGAACTTACCTTCTTTCTCGCCCGTTCTATTCCAGCTATGGATCGTGATGCGCCCAGTAGCTCCTCCGCCTCTCGGACTTCGGGTGTTCGCCGTCGTAGGGCTGCACCTGCCCCTATTCCCCCTCGTACCCGTCAGGCTCGTCGCTTGGCGGAGTCTGTCATCCGTCCTGATCGCCCGGACGTTGAGGAGGTTGCTCCTCCGGAGGTTGCGGTGGAGGAGCCGTCTTCCAGCACATCAGCTCCCCCCACTCATCGCGCCTTATCTGGCGCTTCTGTCCAGATACCCAATCTATTGGGTCGGGATCTCAGTCGTCATCCCTCGGCATCTCTTGTGGCTAATGAGGTATCCTCGATTCGGCTTTTCATTTGTTCTTGATTTCTCAATTTCCGGTTCTATCTGGATTGACCCATTGGTGATTTTCACAGGTGCCTGAGTTTACCCAGCCGAGGGGTAATTGGTTCAACATTTACTCTCTCTACGCGGCCCTGCATAGTGATTACCGGGAGATGGTGGACTCTTGGGGCTTTCGACATTTCTTCACTATCATTCCCCGTCAGTGCCCCTGGGGTTACATGAGGGCTTTATCCGAGCGATGGTTCCACCATACGCAGTCTCTCCATCTTCTTGACTGCGAGGTCGTGCTGACCCCTTGGGATTGGAGGTACATTACGGGCATAGAGTTCACCGGGTCCCGTGTCCCCCTGGATCTTGATATCACTCCAGTGGAGGTCCGAGCTTTGCTAGGCTTCGCTGCTGATGATCGGGTTTTCAAGGCCCGTAGTATTCGGTCCGGGGCTTTGGCCGTCGATGCCGTTGGGGGTCTATACGCACAGCCCATCCCAGCGGACCAGGGCACTCGTGACATCCTACTACGGCGTCTGTTCCTGACTATCATGAGGGGTTGTTTCCTAGGGAACAACTCTTCTACCATCCACTTCAGCGTCGTAGGGGCTGTTCGAGATGTAGGCCGGATTGGTGAATACGATTGGGGGTCATTCACTTTTGCTTATTTCCTCCACGGTCTGCGTCTACGCTCAGAGGGACAGACTGATGCCTGGCTCGGCTTCTACCACTTTCTGTTGGTGAGTCCCCTCCTCCTCTCTCTTACTGTATTTCTTTTCCTTTCATCTCTTTTCTGTATTTGATAAAGACTCATGCCTTGCCTTGTTTCTATTCACAGTTCTGGGCTTACGAGCGGCTGCCATGTCTGAGGCCTATCACTACTCTGGGCCCAGACACTTATCCTCGGGGTCGTCGATGGCATCACAGTACTCTGGAGGAGGTCCCCGTGTCGGGCAGCTTTGCCCATTGTCGTATCCAGCTGGAGTTGATCACGGCTGCCGACGTCGTCTGGATTCCCTACCTCTCCGAGCATCTGACTGTGGGGTTTGCTGACGGGCATCCTTCCGGCCCGGAGTTCGAGCTTTCCACCCGTCGCCTCACTTTGCAGAGTGTTGGAGGCTGGGTGATGTATCTGGGAGAGCGCGCATTCAGATGCGTCACTGGGGAGATCCGCATCCCGCACTCCCTTTCTTTCACTACTTTCTGGCCGCTGGATTCTCAGCCCTCGGAGATCATGCTCGCCGGGGAGGATGGTCGGATGCTTTCCACAGGCCCCAGTACGAGTGAGGCTTTCAGGACTTGGTGGGTACCTCGTACCATCGGTCCCCAGACTCGGGCCACTTTCTTTCTTGGAGACATGGTTCCAGGCTCGGTTACGATGACCGATTGGGCTGCCTGTGTTCGGACCCCTACCCACGCTGAGCAGATCGCCACATTGACCCGTCAGGTGGATCAGTTGTCGCTGTTTATTCGGGGGTTGGGCCGGACCCCGGAGGAGGCTTACACCTACGATCCTGACGGTGCAGGTTACGACGCAGGCCCGAGTTCATCTGATGCCACAGCGCATCCCTACATCCCTGATATGAACTTTGGTCCTCCGAGCTCGACGACTCCGGGGGATCAGTTCGAGGATCCTGCTTTCATAGATGATACTGATTTTATTTAGACCAGGATAGGATAGGGCCTTTTGTATCGGCACCTGCTTAGATTTCTTTTTCATTTATGCACTATGTACTGAACTCATTTATTTATTTACGCACAGTTTCTTCTCATCTTTATGGGATTCACCTGCTTTATTATTAACTGTATGATGCATGCTCTTTTATTTATGGATAGAGAATGACCCCTGTACAGTCCTTTTGATACTATTTTTCTACAGATGTTGTCCTCAGATGCCGTGGTCCGTTTGGATTCCGCCCCTCCCACAGGGTTGGTTGGCAGCCTCTTCCGCTGGTTGGACAATTTACTGCCGGCCGATAGGATTACCGCAGATGGTCTTTTGGGACATTCTTGGTCCTTATTGACCTTTCAGGCGCCAGCGGGCTTCGTGGATGGTCTTCTGAGCTATTGGGCCCCTGCCCGTCAGGTGTTTAGGTTAGGGACAGTAGAGCTGACCCCCACCCTCGAGGAGTATGCTCGCTTCACCGGCCTGCCCCTGGATAGGCCTTGTGCTGGGGTCACAGTTGGTTCCATGCGCCGTCAATTCTTGACTTTCACTGGTTTGCGAAAGGCTGTCCTGTTGCCGGTGATCACATCGCACCATATGGTTCCCCTTCAGTTCTTCATTGACCGATTTGGCTCACCTGACGGTTTTTTTCGGACTTTTCTTCGGTGATTTTTCCGTGTCCGAGGAGCGCTGGGGCGCCTTGAGAGTGGATGTCCTGATGGCCTGTGTCATCTCAGTTTTGTATTTGCCTGCAGGACCCGATCATTTGGATATGCGGATTGTGGCGGCCGTTCGAGCCCTTCGGGAGGATCATACCATTCTTCCTATGATATTGGCGGATACCTATATGTCAGCCACATATTGCCAGTCTTTCCGAGGCAGAGCCTTCAGAGGGAGCTCGACTTTGCTACATGTGTGGTTCATGAGTCATCTTAGTCCCATCGGCCACTTCCGCCGCCAAGGGTTTTGCTTCAGTCACAACATAGCCGCGCAGTTTTCGTTTCGTCCCGTGAGCTGTACTGATGTGGCCTCCTGGACATCCTTTTTGTCTGTTATTGAGGATCCCTTTCACCTATTGGTCTACTCGGGCTATTGCTCCTTCATGAGCTTCTTGACTCATGTGCCCGACCTGGATTTCATCCCCATTGCTGGGCTGAGGGGCGTGACGACCTACCATCCCCTGGCGGTTATGGGGCAGTTTGATCAGACACAGGATTTACACCCCTTCGCGGGCACAGCCGCATACCGATTCCTTATATCATCCTGTACAGAGAGGGATCTATTGCAGGTATACGAGCTTTGGGATCGCAGGATCTTTGCCGAATATAGTGCGAGTTGTCACATCCAGACATTTGCCTACGTACAGTGGTTGCGTGGCGACCTGGATTCGGCTAGTTTGAGTCGGACTGGGGCCTTTGATGACTCTGGAGTGATTTTCACAGAAGATACCACAGACCATTCCATTTCAGCCGATTCTGCCCCGAGTCGGGTCGCTGAGGATTCCCGACTCTGCCTGGCCCTGATTACTACTGAAGCCGAGAGGGATGCCGCCCTTGCCGAGAGAGATGAGGCCATTCGGGCTAGAGATGCTGCCATTGCTGATAGAGAGGCCATTGTATTTCAGACCAGGGCAGTGGTAGATGCTCATTTTGGGACTGTCAGCCGAGCTACTGCTTTACTGGATCGTATTGATATGATGGGGCAGCAGATTGCAGGAGATGCTGATGCTTCAGATCTATCCACCACCCTGTCCATCCTACTTCGGCTAGTTTCAGATTTGTAGATTATTTTATTTCCTGCATAGACTATGTTGGTTTCATCAGTTATTGAAAGAGGAATCTTGTAATAAAACGACTTATATATATAGACATGCATTTAAATTTAGTCATTTTCCCCTTTTGTCGTATCATTGCCATCCATTGGATCATCATTTTATCCAACTGACCATGATTTTGACATTTCGCCTTCTTTCTTTCCTCAAGACTTGATGGAGATTTGACAGATATTGCCGCACACCTTTTGATTTCGTCGGATCGAATCTCAGATTTTGGATAACTGTTTGGGTTGGATCAGGGTATGTATTCTGGGATGAAACTGGTTAGGCAGTTGGTTTCGGGAAGGTTTTGAGGGTGTAGGAAGGTTTTATCTGGCTATCAAAAATTGGTTTTGGTTAGGGAAAGGATTATTTTTTTAAAGGATCGGACCGCGCCATGATGGCTGCCTACGTACCCCCACAAGTTGGGAGATCAGGTCCCACGTAGTTCGCTCTCAAGGAAAAAAAGAACTAATGATTTAAGCGTAGAACCGCTTCACCGAGTCAGCATTGAGGGGTTGTGGAAATACCTCACCATCCATTTCTTGCAATATGAGGGCTCCTCCGGATAGCACTTTCTTAATCATGAATGGTCCTTCCCAATTCGAGGCAAACTTCCCCTTGGCTTCGTCTTGACAAGACATGACTCTCTTTAGCACCAGGTCATTCTCCTTGAATTTCCGAGGCCTGATCCTTTTGTCGTATGATCTGGAGGTCCTCTGTTGATATAGCTGGCCGTGCAAAACAGCAGCCACCCTCCTCTCATCAATTAGGGCCAATTGGTCGTATCGACTTTGCATCCAATCCTCCTCGCTTATCTGAGCATCGATCACTATTCTGAGGGACGCCATCTCAACTTCAACTGGCAGGACAGCCTCCATTCCATACACCAAAGCGTAAGGGGTTGCCCCTGTAGAAGTACGCGTTGATGTTCGGTATGCCAGCAGGGTGAGGGGTAACAGATCCGGCCATCCCCGATGATTAGCAGACATTTTCGCCATGATCTTCTTGATGTTTTTATTTGCAGCCTCCACTGCCCCATTCATCTTAGGACGGTAAATGACAGAATTGAGATGCTTAATCTTGAACTGGTCACACAGTTCCTTCATGAGGGCGTTGTTTAAATTCTTGGCATTGTCGGAGACCACAACCTCAGGTTGCCCATATCGGCAAATGACATTATTCCTGACGAAGTTGACGATGACCTCCTGAGTTACTTTAGGGAAAGAAGCTGCCCTCTACCCATTTGGTGAAATAATCGATCATGACGAAAATGAATCGGTGCCCGTTGCTTGCTTTGGGCTCTATTGGTCCGATTACATCCATTCCCCACATTGAAAATGGCCACGGGGAGGTCATACAGTGCAGTTCATTGGGAGGTGTATGGATCACATTACCGTGCGCCTGGCATTGGTAACACCGTTTGACATGATCATCGCAATCGGCCTTCAGCGTTAATCAATAATACCCTGTCCTCAAGATCTTTTTGGCCAACATCGGTCCACTCATATGTGGCCCACATACCCCGCCATGGATTTCATTCATAATCCTTTGGGATTGCGTTTCGTCTACGCATTGCAACAGTCCCAACCCGGCATCCCTTTTGTAAAGTGAATCGCCACTCAGGTAAAACTTCATCGCCATCTTTTGAATTCTCATCCTTTCAGTCCGATTTGCCTGATCGGGAAGGGATCTGTCTCTCAGATATTCCCTGATGTCGTGATACCAGGGCTGCCTTGTCAACACCACCTCGTTTGATAACACTGCCACATTTTCCTCATATGCCGGGGCATTCTGTACGGTGATCTCAATCTGTGGACTGTCCCTACTCTTGATCACGTGGATTAAGGAAGCCAAAGTCGCCAATGCATCGGCAAAATCATTTCGTCCCCGAGGAATATGGCGGAAGGCTATATCTTCGAACTCTTGCATAAGCTGGGTGACACAACGATGGTATGGAAGTAACCGAAGCTCCTTAGTGTTGTATACCCCGATTGCTTGTCTGATTACCAATTCTGAATCCCCGAACACCGCTAGTCTTTTTACTCCCATGTCACGGGCCAATCGGAGTCCCAAGATACACCCCTCGTATTCAGCGGTGTTGTTCGAATTGCTGAACCGAAGTTTAGTGGCCACGGGGTATTGTTCTCCGGTGATAGAGACTAGGACCGCTCCGGCTCCTGCCCCCTCGGCATTCATGGCACCATCAAAATACAGCTTCCAGAATTGTCCCTCGTCATCACATTTTTCGCGCGATACCCAAAATATATCCTCGCCCGGGAGAGGTGTTTCTAACGGCTCCATCCCTCCTGCCGGGGCTTCTGCCAACTGATCTGCAATTCCCTGCCCTTTCATGGCCTTCTGGGTCACGTACACCATGTCAAACTGTTGTAAAATTAACTGCCATCTTGAGAGTCGACAATTCAGCATGGGCCTTTCGAAAATATATTTCAGGGGATCCATTCTTGATATCAGGTACGTTGTATGCCCGTGGAGGTAGTGCTGTAATCTCCCTGCAGCCCAGGCCAGAGCACAACAGGTCTTCTCAATGGGAGTGTAATTCTGCTCACATTGGCTAAATCTTTTGCTGAGGTAATAGATGGCCTGCTCTTTTCCCGCCTCATTTTTCTGTCCCAACATACATCCCATCGCGATGGCATTTACCGATATATACATAAACAGAGGGATCCCATCCTTCGGGGGGGGTACCTAGCACTGGTGCCTCTGTCAATTGTTTCTTAATGGTCTGAAACGCCCTCTGACATTGCTCATTCCATTCTTGGGACACCCCTTTTCTTAACAGTTTAAAAATCGGCTCACATGTAGTCGTCAAGTGGGATATAAAACGGCTGATGAAGTTTATTCTCCCCAGGAATCCTCTTATCTCCTTCTCTGTGTGGGGTGCCGGCATATCCACAATGGCCTTAATCTTTGCTGGATCCAACTCAATGCCCTCCGTATCACTAACCAGGAATCCCAAGAGCTTGCCTGAATGCACTCCGAAAGCACACTTGGCTGGATTGAGTTTCAAATTATACTTTCTGAGTCGATCAAATAGCCTTTTAAGATGAGTTATATGATCGGATTTCTACCTTTGATTTCACAATAATGTCATCCACGTAGACCTCTATCTCCTTGTGCATCATATCGTGGAACAAGGCCATCATGGCTCTCTGATAAGTAGCCCCTGCATTTGTGAGACCGAAAGCCAGTCGTCTATAGCAGAAAGTGCCCCAGGGGGTGATGAATGCGGTCTTTTCCCGGTCTTCTTCCGCCACCATTATCTGATGATAGCCCGCAAAGCAATCCACAAAAGAATACATTTCGTACTGGGCTGTGTTATCTACCAGGATGTGTATGAAAGGCACCAGGAAGTTATCCTTGAGACTGGCCTTGTTTAGATCTCTGTAGTCGACACATACCCTCACCTTTCCTCCAGGCTTAGCTACCGGGACCACATTGGATAACCATTCAGGATAAGTGGATACCATAATGATTCCCGCCCTGAACTGCTTGATGATCTCTTCCTTCACTTTTAAGCTCCACTCCGGTTTCAATTTCCTTAATTTTTGTTTGACAGGCTTGAAACCCTCCTTGATGGGTAATCGGTGTACCACAATGTCGGTGGACAATCCGATCATATCCTCATGAGACCAAGCAAAGACATCCTCATATTGTTTTAGCAGCTCAGTCATTTCGGCTTTCTGGCTGGGGGTGAGGTCCGTCCCTATCTTGAGTTCCTTTGGCTTGTCAGGGGTTCCAATATCAACGGTGATGGTTTGGTCCAAGTTGGGTTTGGGTTTATCCTCGACCCATCCTTTGATCTCGTCAGGTGCGTCGTCGTAATCTGTCTCGTCTTGTTCAATGCCCATTAAATCGAAATCCAGCTCAATGTCAAAATCATAATCATCATTCAAATTTGAAAGACCATTTGTTAGGCAAGGATTACTCAAATGGGTACACCTGACATGAAACAAAATACTTGTCATATATAAATCATTTTTCACGACGATCGCAATTTCAAATAACACGAAGAAACGACACAACTATGCAGAAATAAAACAACAACAAAATAAAACTTCTTCATTCCCCCATCCTCTAGGGTTAACCACCCTGACGTCGAGCTTTACCCTTGTTTGGATATCACTGGTTTCTGGGTCCAATTATCGATGGTCAGGTCAGATGAAATGCGCTGGATAAAGGAGGGCCTCACATCGGACACCTCCCCGATGATTACGGATACGTCGCCTGAGTCCTTCTCCATATCTTCTCCAGGAATAATCAGCCCTGCCCAATCGATGACAGGCACAACTTGTTGGGCTCCCGGTGGTGTGATAACATTCGTCCCCTCTTTACTGCTTGTTGATTGTCCGGGGATATAGCATTTGGTTTCAAACTCTTTTGCGACCTCCCGCAGGAAACTTTCCCTCCGGGCCGACTCATTACGTGTGGGGGTTAACTCTTCATTCCCTGCCCCAATCACAGGTCCGCTGATCCCCTGCTTATTGTCGACTTTGGTCACTGGACTGCCAACTAGTCGAATCGGAGTCGCACCCTGACGGTGTCCCCGTACTGCGCCCACATGGTATCCCAATCCTGCTTTGCCTATCTGTTGTGGTAGGTGGATGGGCTCGGTGATTCCCTGACTGCTTTTCCCTAGTCCATGTCCAGGTTGGAAGTTCATTTTAATCATTTCCCTTGCCACAAAGGTGAGTTCCGGAGAGACCCTTGGTTTCACAGCTGGAGCTCCCAGGCATCTATAATGGGGAGTGCTAATCTCTAGTGCTTGAAAGCTGGCAGGCGCCGCTGACTCATCCACATTGATTACTGGTAGGCCACTCCTGGGAGGAGAAGGGTCATCACATTCGGCCGAGATTGTTACCAGATTCCCATCGATGATCAACTTGATTTGTTGGTGGAGCGTGGAAGGAACTGCCCCGGCCATGTGTATCCACGGCCTCCCTAACAGCAGGTTGTAGCTTGCCGTAATATCTAGGACTTGGAAGGATATATCAAAAGTACAGGGCCCGATCTCCACTGGCAATTCTATCTCTCCGATGGTATCCCTCCGGGATCCGTCAAAAGCCCGAACCACCACATGACTGGCCCGTAGGTGCTTGGGACTGATGTTCATTTTCTTCAGCGTGCTGAGAGGACATATATTCAATGCCGATCCCCCGTCGATCAGCACCCCATTCATGACATATCCTGAGGAGATTACCGCGATGTGTAGCGGTTTTCGGTGCCCCCTTCCCTCTTTGGGAATGTCCTCATCCGTAAAGGATATTGCATCGGTTTCCAATAAGTGGCCTACCAGCTGGCCGAAACCCTCCTCACTAATTTCTTTGGACACAAATGCCTCCTCCAGAACCTTCATCAGGGTTTTGCAATGCTCACTGGATGACAACACCAAGTCCATGACTGATGTTAGGGTTGATTCCTCATTTAAGATCTGGATCCCCCTCGTTTCTGGGTGATCCATCCTTTTCAAAAACTCTATGGCCCTTTCCTCGGAAACCTCTTCATTTTTTCTCTTTTGGCTCTCAAGGACTCGCCCGGGAAGATATAAGGGGTTCCCCTTGGTCGTCACGGAAGCACAACTGGCCGCTTCCTCTGGTATTCCCCCATAATTCCAGGGTACAGTCCTCAGACTACTGATAGGGAGTTGCGGCCTTGCTGCAAGGATGATGGGCCTCGGGGCTGTCAACTTGACAGGTCTTTCCATGCCATTTGTACTTATCCCTATCAACCTGATGGGCGCTCCCCGTGCACTCCCATGATCATGTATCACGTTGATCAATTCCTCAATTTTCTGCACATAGTTCAACCTTGGTGGCCCCCCAGCCTCACTTGCCTCCGTCGCATTAACTCCCCCTCCATCATGTCTTGGCAGGGGATTTGCTTTAACATTCGGGGAGTCCGGTTGTTCCACCACAATTTCCCCACTGTCTATCATGTTTTGGATTCGATGCTTCAACGTCCAGCAATCTTGTGTATCATGGCCAGGGGAACTGGAGTGGTATGCACATCGTTTGCTCGGGTCAAACCTTCTACCCTTTGGGTCACTCGGTGGTGCCAGACCAACTATTTTCTTTTGGGCTACTAATACCGCTAGTACCCGTTCAAGCGGCTCCCCGAGCGGGGTGAAAACTCGATTCTGCGAGGCATCATATCTTCTTCGCCCCTCTGCCCTTTGATCTGTGAAGTTTGGCTGTCGGGATGGCCCTCCCCTCTGCACCTGCACCGAAGGATGACCTTCTGCTTTTCTGGATGACCCCTGTAGGATGAGGGAGACATCCTCCTCCTTTTTCTTTTGGACCCTCCGGGAAGTGCTACCGTAGTTTCCATTCTGTATTTGCTCGGCAGCAGTTTCTAAAGCAGTAAGATCCCGGATTTTACCCGATTTCAACCCCATGTCAACCATCTCTCCATGTTTAATCATTTCAGCAAAGGGTCTTCCAATCCCCGAGATGACCCGCTCATAATACGGTGCCTCCTGAATGTCTACAAAGGTCATTACCATCTCTGATTCGCTCATCGGGGGGGTTACCTGTGCGGCCATGCCCCTCCATCGTTGCGCATATTCCCTGAAGGATTCCCTAGGCTGTTTTTTAACCTTTGTCATTTGGTAACCTGTCAAGAGCCATCTGGGCCTGAAAGCTGTATTGGGTTAAGAAGGTATGGGCCAATTCCTCCCAGTTGTGGATTCGGGCGTTGTCGAGGCGGGCATACCAGATTCTTGCCTCCCCTGTTAAGCTTTTCTGGAATAGTTGCATTCTTAACCCCTCGTCTTCGGCATAAGACCCGAGTTCTCCAATGTATATTTTCAAGTGTGTATAGGGGTCTCCCTTTCCATTGTATTTTTCAAACTCGGGAACTTTGAACTTTTCTGGATATCTGGCTCCGGGGAAAACACATAGATCCGAATAATTAACCCTGCCCAGGGAGCCTATGCCCCTTAGAGATTGGATGGTCTCCTCCATGTGTTTCATTTTTCTCCGAAGGTCGTCATTGTCCCCTTCTTCTGGGATAGTAATCACTGTCCTGCTAGGTATGGGAACGGGCTTTGGGATGACTGGCTCGTCCTTGAGTCGGGGTTGGTCCTCTTTAAGCAAGTTTGTACCATTTTTAGGAGGATTCTGATCATCCCCTGGTGGTGGAACATTATGCGATCCCTGGTTTGCCGGATCCTGTCTGATTAAGAACTGTTCCTTTAGCATTGTGGCCATTTCCATCATCTGTCTTTTAAAATCATCAAACTCCTCCCGAGATATGGAACTATGATTGGGAAGATCAGCCATTTCAGAGATAGAGACCTGGGCTTTCTTAGACTGCGAGCGGGTTTGAGGAGCAATCCTACAGAGACAATGGTTCGAAGTTTAGTCTTGGGGAAACGCAAAATGGATGCATGCTAAAACTGTAATTTTTAGTGTGTTTTTTTTTGGGTTTTTTTTTTTTTTTTTTTTTTTTTTTTTTTTAATCTTTTTCTGCAAAACAGCATGTTAGTAGTCCTTTATTGCAATAATAAATGCCATCATGACCTATTATGCCTCCCCAGCTGTTCCCTGCAAAACTCAACGGTTAGTAATCTTTTGACAGAAAGGGAGGTATATATGAATGGGACCATGACATTTATACGCATGAATGTAAGAGGGCATGAAGAGACTTTTCCTGCGTTGGGTTAATCTGAGGCTGACCTATCCTAGGGTTACTCTCACGGGCTTTTCGGCATGAAGGTCCCCAAATCTTCGCAATCTACTCGTCTGAGCCCTTTCGATTGGAGCGGATTTGGGTGGTGCGTTTCCTGAGCCATCTCCGGGGAGCAGCCCCTTCGAGTCCAGTAATAAGCAACCGACAGGTTCGCCTCAGGAGGAGGTACTCTCTCAACATACATTCACATTCATCGTCCTCACCGTTATGCAAATGATTACTCAAAAGTAAAGCAATTCCATTCAAATCATTCATTTATTCGACAAAACACGCATTCACACAACACAAGTAAAAAAATCAAAATATCGCACGCAGACACATTTTATGAATTTTAAAGGATAGGATAACATCAAGATTTGAACGCGGCTTAAGCCCTCTAATGTCCCCAGCAGAGTCGCCAGCTGTCGACGCCGGGTTTTCTCGTCTCTTTCCCTTTTCCTATTTTTAGCCTTTTAGGTGATTTTGGGAAAAAGGTCGGCATTGATGTCGACGGGGTTTTGAAAGATCGTTTTTTATGATGAGCCAATTAACCAGAGTCGCCAGTTGGTATATTTGAAGTGGATGTACCAACTCATCCGAATTTCGTTTTCGTAAATCGCTGGCTCATATGTGACTCCGAATTAATTGGTCTGCGAATCGAGATTCATAGAGTTCGGGGGTTTACTTAAGTGAGGGGAAGGTGTTAGGCACCCCTCGACTTCCGCGAAACACGGTTACCGCAATCTTGATGCTTTCCTATCCTTTAAATTCATGAAACGTGTGTGCGTGTGCGCGTATGTGTGTGTTGTGTCTACATGAATGTTGTGGTGAGTTTGTATGACAGAATCATTTGGATTTTTTAGGGAAAATCGTGCTTTGATTTGAGAATGCTTCGGAATGTCTTTCGATTTATACGAGAAAGCTTGATGCTTTATAAGAAAGGTTTGATTTTAATTTGTCAAAACAATGAGATTTTCATTAGGTGTCGTTTTGGTGAAACAAGAGTTTTAAACCTTCGTCAAAATAGGAATCGAGATCTATACGTTGCTTTCGTAACTCAAACGATGGGCAACTTCTAGAATCTCTTTAGCCCTATGCACAAAGAATTTAATAAAACGTTACATATTTATAAAATCATTTTATGTGATATTTTGGGAAACGATTTTTCTTTAGCTTTCTCGTTAAATGGGAATCGACATTCGTTGGCACTTTCAATTTCTTATCTTCGTGAAGCTATTAACCTAACTTGATTGATTTTATGAAAATCTTCATGGTTTAATCTTTGAAATCATTTTTTGTGTCACAAGATTTAATCAAGCATGAACATGCGTCGGGGCTATTCATGGGCATGTAAACCATCAAAATATCCCCGAACGCCAACGATCGCATATTCCACTAGTACGGGGCCTTAAACCCGATCCTCGCCTTAGCGTCGTTTTAAGGCCCAATGGTTACATGTTACAAAACGAGCATCTTGAATCTATCACATACATCAAAACGTCCATCATCGGATTTGGACCACGGGGTCGCATTCCTAGGCTCACACGAGATTAATACATGCCTACAAAATGAATCCTACATAACTAACCAACCCGGATTTATCTAATATACCATGATATCCGGAAATGACAATCTAAATAAATTACACCCAATAAATCACCCTAAACAAGCTAGAAATTTCATCACTTGGATATCCTCGGGTTATTAGGAAGAATTTTATTCCGATGGAACCTTCACTAATAATCCCTAATCCATGATTGTTCAACAATATACATGAAAACTACATCCCATCTAAGCAAATAAGATGATATGAATTGCTATAAACCAAAGGGAATTTTTACCTTACAAAATGATCTCAAAAGGATGAAGTCTTGGTATTTGAATAGTATGAGAAATATATTTGATACAATCAAAATTAAAGGAGTAAAAATTTCTCTCTTTTTCCTCTCTTTTCTTCCTATTTTTGTTGCAAAATCTACTATTTTTCTCTCAAATTCCGTGCTGCTGTTGTGCTGAATCCTTCTTCTTCCAAATTTCTTCCCACCTCCTGTATGCTGCCCGAAGCTGGGCTTAAATAGGCTGGCCAAAGCCAGCCGCAGATCTATCTGCGGCTGGCCGCAGATGGATCTGCGGCTGGCCAGCTGGCGCGCCTCCCATCGCACTCAGCTGGTAGTGCTGATTTCCTGGTTTCCGTGCTGGCGCACCCACTTGGCCGCAGATCTATCCGCGGCTGGCGGGCTTGACTTTCTCGATTTTCGTGCCACGCCTCGATTTTCGTGTCGCAACGTCGGTTTTCGCTGACAGGCTCGTATTCTGTAGTCCGGGAATTTCCGGGAGACGTGCCACCTCATTCGGAAATGCCTGCCTCGGACGGCTTTATTGTCACGTAAACTTGGGTTGCCCAAAACATTGCGGCGGTGTCGGGCGCTTGCCCTTGTGCCCGCTCCTTTGCTCCCGCAAGCCGGTTCAATTGACGATTTCGCCCTCCTGTCATGGTTAGTAGAAGGAAACGCAAAATTTGGGTGTCTACAATCTTAATACTTTTGCCAGTTTGTTTCTCTACTTCACTTCTGAATTCTTTGAACTTTTCAAATGATTCGGATTTGTATTTCATGAAATACACATATCCAAATCTTGAATGATCATCAGTGAATGTAATGAAATACGAATACCTTCCTCTAGCATCTGTTGTCATAGGTCCTCATATATCTGTGTGTACCAACTCTAACAACCCTGCAACTATCTCTCGATGTCCACTAAATGGAGATTTAGTCATCTTACCCATGAGACAAGATTCACAAGTTGGATATGATTCAAAATCAAATGGTTCTAAAAATCCATCTCTATGCAACTTGTTTAATATTGTTTCATTGATGTGACCGAGTCTACAGTGCCATATGAAAGTATGATTCACATCATCCCTTTTTCTTTTACAAGTTTGTTCAATTTGAAAAATATTTTCATGTAAGTCAAGTAAGTAAAGTCCGTCAATTAATCTACCAGTTCCAAATAAAACATTATTATTAGAAATAGAACAACCATTGTTCTTAAATATAATATCAAAATCTTCTTTGTCCAACATAGAAATTGAGATAATGTTTCTTATAAGAACTGGAACATAATAACAATTTATTAAATTGATTGACTTTCCTGTGGGCAATGCTAAACAATGAGTCCCCACAGCTAATGCAGCAACCTTTGCTCCATTTCTCACTCGTAGAGTTATTTTTCCCTTGTTTAAACTTCTACTTCTGCTTATTCCCTGCAATGAATTGCATATGTGAGAACTACAGCCGATATCTAATACTCAAGTAGAATTTTGACTTATAGAAAGATTTATTTCAATCATGAATAAACCTGTATCCGTAGCTGAAGCTTCACCAAGCTTCTTCTGCTTTGCCTCTACAAGGTATTCTTTGCAGTTTCTCTTCCAATGTCTAGGCTTATTGTAGTGGAAACAAACTCCTTTGCTATCCGTATTTGTTTTATTCGTATTGCCTTTATCAGCTGTATTTCCTTTTGCCTTCTTAAAATTTTTCTTCTTAGCAGAAGCTCCTTTGGGCCACTTCCTTTTCTTGGAAGTGTCACCTATCAGTTAAAGACTTGGTCTTTCTTGGATAGAAAGTGACTCTCTGCAGTTTTCAGCATGTTAAGCAATTCAGGCAAGCTGACATCAAGCTTGTTCATGTGAAAATTCACAACAAATTGTGAATAGGAGTCCAGGAGTTACTGCAAGATCAAATCTTAGCTCAACTCTCCATCCATTACAAAACCTAGTTGTCCTAATTATTCAATCAAATTGATCATTTTAAGGACATGTGTCTGTACTGTAGTGCCATCGGTCATTCTAGATCAGAAAAGCTCCTTAGATATCTCATATCTAGCAGACCTACTTTATTCACCATACAACTCATGAAGGTGAAGCAATATAGTAGGTGCATCTATTTTCTCATGTTGACGTTGTAACTCGTTACTTATGGATGCGAGCATGATGCATTGAGCTACCATAGCATCATTTTGCCATTTTTTAAAAGTACCAATCTCTTCCTCAGAGGCATTTTCTGCAACAGTTGCAGGGACAAGTGTATTATGGACATAAGATAATTTTTCAGCGTTGAGAACAATTCTCGAATTCCTTAACCAATCTGTGTAATTCGGTCCGGTTAGTTTATTAGCATCCATTATGCTCCGCAGTGATAGTGAATGGGCCATTGTAAAATTCTGTAAATGAATTTGTAATTTAAACAACATTAGCATACATTCAATTTATTAAATACCAATTTAATATAGGTCTTTATTAAAAGGTGTCTCCCACTATTTTTATTCAAACTATATGACCCTCCATTTTATAGTTCGACAAATTTTCGAAAAATTCTGTTTAGTGAGTAAGGATCCTATTGACATAAAATATACAACCTTGTGTGTACACAATCAAACTATATATTTATTCAAAGGGTAGACAACTCTTGTCAATTACATCAACTATGTAACTCCTTGTATTTTTCCTCTTAGATTATAATAGTCACAAATGTGTGCACATCCGGACTAAAATAATCCCAAGTTAAGTTTCACCTAGCATTTCCATATAAGTGAATAGAAAAATATTAGTCCTTGTGTGTGCACAACAAAAACTAGTATTGTTCAATTTTCTTATAAAATATTTATTAATGTTAATAAAGTCAACATCTTAAAAATTTAATATGAGTCTTGTGTGTGTACAACAAATTAATATTAAATTATTAATACAATATTGTTTTATCATGCTTTAAGGCTACGTTTGATATTTTTGAAAGATCTTTATACGTATTCATATTAATTTTTTGAAATGAGATTTTGTTTATTAATAGTCTCATCTTGTTTAGCGCACATGCAAAGTATTATATATAAATACGCGTCATATTAAAACATTCATCAACATGAATAATAATATATTTAATATATATATTATAAGCATTCATTCATAGAATACTATTATTCTATATGGGATGATTATGGACTTAATTCTAATTTGGATTCACGTCGAGCCACCCGAAGTAAATCAATAGGGTCAAACCTAGGGTGCAAGAATAAATTTGAATATAACTATTACATTCAACCTAGGCCTTCATTACAAATGGGTCTTCAATGCTCCTGCTCTTCAGTTCCAATTTCTATAGTAACTCTATTAAATCCTATAACATTCCTTCTAATCAAATAGAAGCCTTGATCAACAGTCAAGGGGAAGTATATAGGAAGAAAATAGAAATTACATTTAGAAATTTAGATAGGCGGGGTACGCAGACCCCATTTATGAATAAAACCATCCATTCAAGTATCCATAAAATTAAATCCAATCACATTGGTCAATAGTCCTTAAGCATCCCCTATATATATATATATCAACATATATAAAACCATTCATCTCCTGAATAAATAAACATTCAATATATATAATTGATATCATTTAATGGGCAATTGACTAGTAGAAATCCAAAATCCAATTAAAATAAACTCCTTTATTTTAATCCATTCCAAATTAATATAAACTCCTTTATAAAAATTTAGAATCTTTGTTCAAAATTGAAATCCAATATTAATTAAAAAAAACCCTTTATTTTAAACCAATTCCAAGTCCAAAATAAACATCTTTATTTTTAGCTTTGAAATTTTAAAATTAGAAAATCAATCTTTTTTTTATGAACAGTGTCCGGTGAACAGTGCCCGGTGAACAATTTTTTTTTTATTTTGATGTTTTTCCAAAAAACATAATTTCATACTAACAATTATACCCAAAACAATTATTGTAAACACATATCAACATATATATGATTGACACAATTAATAATACGCATAAGGATGGCTCTTGATACCACTGTAAGTTTGCAAAATCACAATCTAATTGTAATACGCAACGGAAAATGAAAATGAAAATTAGATTGTGATTTTGCAAACTTACAGTGGTATCAAGAGTCATCCTTATGCGTACTATTAATTGTGTCAATCATATATATGTTAATATGTGTTTAGAACAATTTTATTAATTCAACCAATTAACATGGATAAAATATGTCTTTTATATTATTATTAATATTTGAATAAAATTACAAAGTAAATGCTTATTACATCAAATATAATTGGCTTGAGGGCATATTACTCTCAATCTCCCACTTGCACTAACGCCAATCACCTTGGTATCTAATACCCATTTTTATCGAAATGGCAATTGAACTGTTCTTGCGATAATGCTTTAGTAAATGGATCTGCAATGTTGTTCTGAGAGTCCACTCTTTCTTAGGTGACATCTCCCCTTTCAATATTGCAGATCCATTTACTAAAGCAGTTATCGCAAGATCAGTTCAATCGCCCATTTCGATAAAATGGATATTAGATACCAAAGGTGATTGGCTTTAGTGGCAAGTGGGAGATTGAAAGTAATATGCCCTCAAGCTAATTACATTTGATGTAATAAGCATTTACTTTGTAATCTTATTCAAATATTAAATAATAATATAAAAAGCATATTTTATCCATGTTAATTGGTTTGAATTAATAAATGTGATTAAACCCATAGTTTTTCGGGCAATGCTTTTAGAATCATGATGAGATCATTGCTAGTGAGATCTAAAATTAAGAAAGCTCAAAAAACTAATATGTTCCTAATCGTTGGATCACTAATATTGGGATTACTGATCCGGATAGATTGGTACATACTATGCTATGATCTTTAGAAGATGATGATTGATCTCATAATCATTTATGTGGAGACACTAAAACAAGTATGTAGGTGCTTATTAGAGAATAAGTTCACTGAATGTGACTCGCTTAAGAACCCTAAATAGAGTTTTATTCACCTGTTAATAGGAAGTTCTTAAGGTGATAGTAGTAACAAACCGATCCTTGGACTTAAGATCATCATAGTACCTTGTGTATGCTGAATTATACTTTGTCATATTCCTTAATACCTTAGTGTATGTTATAGGATATGAACGGGTATAATAAAGTATACACGAAGGTAAGTGAAATGATCGACAAAGGATCTACCTCTTCTAATAAAGGGATAGAATGTCATATGCGATTTGATAAATGACAGCTCAGAAATTCCTGGCCAGGGTTGAATGAAAATTAGAAAAGGAGTTTTCTAATTTACATTAATCGGAGTTGTGCATTCTTGGATCGAAATGCATATGATTAAATAAAATAATACTTGTCAGTAATTCCATGTCTTATATTTAATCGGGACATTATATGGTTAGAAGGATTGGAATTGTACGGTAACTACTGCTGAATAGGTTCTATGTGATTAAACATTGATTTCATATTATACGGATAGTCATGATACATTATTGCAAGGTGTCCCTCATGATGTAGAATAAATAAATATTTATTTATATATGAATTAAAGGAGTTTAATTCATTATAAATAAATATTAAAATAGTTTCTAATTTATTTATTCTATGACCGGCATAATATTGAACCTAAAGGGTCACACCGCAAAAAAATAATTTTGTATTGGAAACAAATTTGGCTAAATAATAATAAAATTAAGTATTTAATTTATTAGTTGAATAAATTGAAATGCTTAATATTTACAATGATATATTTAGAGAAATATTGAATTATTAATTAATGAGAGAAATCTTATCATTATTATTATTTAATTCTTAATTAGGTTAAGAATTAAATTAAATGAAAATACAAATTAAATAAAATGGTAGTATACTTGCTTAATGTGTTAATTGCTTAAATGAAATAACATGTGGGTTAGGAGCAAATGTATACTTACATTTTGTGTAAGTATTATTTTTGTAAGTATCCTAATAAGATTAGGATTTCCTAATTAACCTAGCATATTCATTAGCCTCCATCTTAACAGTTAAGAGATAACTATTAAAAAGATTATCTATGTGTTCTTAAAGTAATGTTCTTGTTATTCTTAAGAGTTAGGAATAAAATTAATTCGATTAGTCATCCAAGATTTCTAGGAAATCAAAATATTGTTTCTTGTATAATTGTTCTTGGTGGATTACCTCTAGAGTGCTACACACACTTTGTAGCTAGTGTTTAATCTAAGGAACAAAGATTGGAGGAGCTTGAAGAAATCAAAAAAGGATTGTAGATTGGAAGAGCTTGAAGAAATCAAGAGAGGAGTAGATCTTATAGCGGTTCAAGAGTTGAATCATCAAAGGTATTATCTCTTGTTAATCATCAATTAATAGCTATGCATAAGGTGATTCATGGGTAAGTTGCAAAAAATTTTAATTTTCATTTTCCTGGTTGCGTAATTATACATTAGATTATGATTTTGCAAACTTACAGAAAGACGGATCAATGCGTCTTTGGATTGATTATAGGAGAGTTGAATAAGGTCACGATTAAAAATAAGTATCCCGTTGCCAAGGAGTCGATTACCTGTTTGATCAACTGAGGGGAGCGAGATATTTTTCAAAGATAGATCTGCGAAGTAGTGGGTACCATCAGTGGAAGGTGAGAAAGGAGGACATACCAAAGACGACATTCCGAACTAGATATGGCCATTATGGAGTTTTTGGTTATGGTCATTTGGTTTAACAAACAGGACTTGCATCGTTTATGGATTTAATGAATAGAGTGTTTAAACCATTTTTGGATAAATTCGTAGTGGTGTTTATAGACAATATTCTGGTTATTCCAAAACTCAAGAAGAACATGTGGAACAATTAAAGGTGACATTAGAAGCGTTAAGGAGAGAAAAATTATATGCGAAATTCTCCAAATGCAAATTTTGGTTGGAGCGTGTTCAATTCCTTGGGCATGTTATTGATAAAGACGGGATTTCGGTGGATCCGACAAAAGTGGAAGCTGTGATGAGCTGGGATCAGCCGAAAACACCGTCAGAAGTAAGGAGTTTCTTGGGATTGGCGGGTTATTATAGGCATTTTATTCAAGATTTCTCAAGGATCGCAACTCCGTTGACGAATTTGACAAGGAAAGCAGTAAAGTTCGTTTGGCCGGAGAAGTACGAAGAAAGTTTCAAAGAATTAAAGAAGAGACTAAGTACAACACCTGTATTATCTTTGCCGGATGATTTAGGGAATTTTGTGGTGTATAGCGACGCATCACATAAAGGACTTGGTTGTGTGCTTATGCAAAACGGCAAGGTTATTGCTTACGCATCACGACAATTAAAAGACTATGAAAAAGGGTATCCGACCCATGATTTGGAGTTAGCAGCCGTGGTGTTTGCTTTGAAAATTTGGAGGCACTATCTCTATGGGGAGAAGTATGAGATATATACAGACCATAAAAGTTTAAAGTATATTTTCACACAAAAGGATTTAAATATGCGTCAGAGGCAATGGATAGAATTAATCAAAGATTACGATTGTGAAATCCTATACCATCCAGGGAAAGCTAATGTGGTTGCTGACGCTTTGAGCAGGAAGGGTTGGGAGATGTTATTTTTGTTAACTGCTCAGCAGAAGCTCATAGCAAAAATGGCTAAGTTAGAGTTAGAGGTGAAATGTCTAACAGAGGCGAATGAAAAATTATTCCAGATGGAAACCCAACCAACTATAGTGGACAAGGTAAAAGAAGAACAACTCCAGGATGAAGAGTATGATAAAATACGGAAAAGGGTGAGGAGCTAAAATTCAAAATCGATACTGAAGGGTTGCTGAGATTTGAAGGTAGAATCTTGGTTCCGTTAGTGTTGGAGATCAGAGAAGAAATTTTGAACGAAGCTCTTAGTTCAAGATTTTCGGTTCACCCGGGAAGTACAAAAATGTACCAGGATCTTCGACAACATTTCTGGTGGCCAAATATGAAAAAAGAAGTTGCTAAGTGTGTTGCGAAGTGCTTAACTTGTCAGAAAGTCAAAGCATAACATCAAAAACTAAGTGGTTTGTTACAGCCCTCGGAGATGCTAGAATGGAAGTGGGAACATATCATGATGGACTTCGTGGTAGGGCTTCCAACTACTCAGAAGGGTTATGACGCAATATGGGTTATCGTGGACCGACTGACGAAATCAGCGCATTTCTTGCCGATCAAAATCAGATTCACCTTAGATCAGTTGGCGAAATTATACGTCAAGAAAATTATCTTGAGGCACGGTGTTCCAGTATCAATTGTGTCCGACAGAGATCCACATTTCACATCAAAATTTTGGAAGAGTCTGCAAGCTTCTATGGGGACACAGTTGAGAATGAGTACAACGTACCATCCTCAAACCGATGGCCAAAGCGAAAGAACAATTCGAACGTTGGAAGATATGTTGTGAGCTTATGTCATGGACTTCAAACGGAACTAGGATGACCATTTACCACTGGTAGAGTTTGCTTACAATAACAGCTATCACGCGAGTATTGGAATGCCGCCTTATGAAGCATTGTACGAAAGGAAGTGTAGAACTCCGTTATATTAGGATAAGGTTGGTGAACGTCAACTATTGGGACCCGAACTAGTATAGCAAATTGCTGAAATCGTCAAGGTGATAAGAGCTAGATTGTTAGCAGCTCAAGACAGGCAGAAGAAGTATGCAGATAAACACCGACAAAATAGAGAATTCGACGTCGAAAGTTTTGTGTTTCTCAAAGTATCTCCTTGGAAGGGGAAGATTAGATTTGGTAAAAAGGGTAAGCTGAGTCCGCGATTTATTGGACCCTTTGAGGTGTTGAAACGAGTAGGAGAGGTGGCCTATGAGGTAGCTTTACCTCTCGAGTTAGCCCACATTCATAATGTCTTCCATATATCGGTGCTACGACCGTACAAGCCTGATTATAAACATATTATAGAATATGAACCAATACAATTTGAGAAAGATTTATCATATGAAGAGGTTCTGTATAGATAGTTGACAGGAAAGAACAAGTTCTCGAAAATAAAGTTATATTTTCTGTTAAGGTAATCTGGAGGAACCACAACGCTGAAGAAGCTACGTGGGAACTCGAAGAGAAAATGATGCAAAACTATCCTCAATTATTTGTTTAATCCTTGTATCACGATTATGGGGACATAATCTTTGTAAGGAGGGAAGAATGTAACAGACGAATTAATTGCATTAATTGAGTTGTGATTTAATTGCATTAATTGCATTGTGATTTTGGGGACAGAATTCTTTTAAGGAGGGAAGGATGTAACGAATGTGATTTTTTTTGAATAAATAAAATATTTATTGAGTTAAATAAATATTTTAGTTGATTTATTTATTGAATAAAATAAATAATTGCTGGAATTATTGTTGAATAATTTATTTTAGTATAATTATGTTAAATGTGATTTGGTGGTATTTATTCTAATTTAATTTAATAAATAAATTAGATGAATAATGATTTATTTGAATAAATATTTTATTTAAATAAACTGATTTATTTGGTAATATTAATGTTGACCAAATAGTAATTATAATTTAATTAGTAAGGTTTAATTGAATTTATTTATTAGTACGTTTAAATTAAAATATGTGTGACAATTGAACCTTATTATAAAAGGATTATATAAATAATGGAAGAATGGATTTTATGTTTTACCAAACAAACCTTGTGACTTTTGAATTTTATTATTAATTTAGTTTTGCCAAACAATCCTTATGACTTTTGAATTTTGTGTAACTGATGAATGAATTAAAATGCCTATTGATAAGTATCATCAGGTTATATTTTAAAAGTCTGTAGTTTTATTTTTTACATTATTTTGCTAAGCTTAAGAGAGAACACAGAGTTTGAAAGAAAAATAGAGAGTTGAGAGTTTAGAGAGAAATTAAGTCTTAAAAAGAAACTTTGCTAAATTTAGAAGGGAAAAAGGAGAATTTCTAGGTAAGAATTAAGAGGTATAATCTGATTATAATTCTTTAATTTTATTATATTGAGTTCTTCACTGAAAGTTTGGTTTTATTTCTCTGTAAGTGAATTTTGATGGCTAAATGCATGAAGAAATTGTTTATATGTGTTAGTTAGTATGCATAATTTACTAAATGATGTCTGTAAATGAATTTGGTTGTGTTAATCCATAAAATTATGCGTTACATAGAGTTTTGTATTTTCAGTGAAAAGTTTCACGTTTATGGCTTGAATATGTATAAAATTTGATGTTCAATTTGGGTATTAACCTGTAAATTGATGGAGTAATATTGTAATTCAATAAGAAACGTTGATAATGCTACTTAAATGTATCAAAATGGTTTAGAAACGAGTTCACGATGTTTGATTTCACTAATATGTCAAAAATATGAAATAGAACATGAATTATAATGTTTGAATCCTTAATTTGGTTAATTGAAGATTCTAAGATGTTGAATTGATTCTGTCATTTTATGCTACTGAGTCTTTTGAGTTTATAGCATCAGTGAATAACTATTTTGGGGTTTAAGAGAGTAAGCAATGAAATTGGTTGGAAACAGAGTATGTTCGCGCTGCAGCAATTGAGTCTGTGTCGCAGCACGACAGCGCTGGTTTCTAGTGCAAAAGTAACGTGGTCGCGCCAGCAGCAGATCAGTCCCTGTATGAGTGTAGCGCGACCGCGCCGATACTAGAGCAGACCGAGTGATGAGTTTTCACATACATAGCTTGGGTGATGATAAGTTAGCCTATTCTAATGTAGGAGGAGAATCGTAAAGCATATTATAAGACTTAATAACATAGTGTAGTTACTCATATGATGATTATAAGTTATGAATCAATAAGGTATAAAAATTTGTAACCAGATATCCGTAAGGATTGGAGATGTTAATTATATGTTACGTCTTATGTTGTGTGATGGTATAGACTTTTGATTTGTGCTATGTGGTTAGTTAGGGAGTTCAGATCATGAATTAGGGTTGTATCTTGTACGAAAGTGGAAAGTGAAATTGTTAGTCATAGTTGTAATGAACTATTTTACATTGTGATCCTAATGGAATGTAGGACATTTGGTGAACGTAAGTTATGATTGTGTAGATTACGTACGAGGCAAGTTCCCTAAAACTTAACTTTTACTTGAGCAAGTTTCTTATTTTACTTTCATTGAGCAAGATTATTAACCTTAGCTTATTATTGTTCAAGCAAGGTTGTTATAACGTCAAATGCATATGTTTTATTCTAGTCATTTATTATTCGATCATAAATTATTATTTCAAACTTCGAACATAAATCTCGTTGTACAATTTTATTGTTGAATTAAATGCTTTAGCGACTAGCAAACCGTTATTGATTCAGCTAATCCATAGTTGATGAGCATTTTAAAGACTTAGAATATCTTGAAGTTATTCCAAACCAAGTTTCTTTTGGTTCGAATTCTGATGTTAAACTTAGATGAACAACCCTAATATAGGGGACTAAACTACGCAATAACGTTAAAATATTTGTGCACAATACATTGTACAAAGGGCTGATCCCCCGGAGTACGAGATGGACAGTCCATAGTTTATAAGACTGTTAAAGGTTACAGTAGATATACTTGTTAACCTAGGACATAGTTTGAGGTCTTATGACCCTCAGATTAACTTTTGACCTTGAAATCTAAATTCAAATTTTAAACCGAATTTTCTATTTAGCTTCGAGTCCTTTGATTGTTGTAGATTGTTTTCAAAAAGTCTAATATACCTCAGTTAAAATCTGCTCCATTGATTATTTAATTGTTATTGTTATTATACTTGTGGGCAATTGTTTGCTCGCCCTTGCATAAAACATTGCAGCTAAGACTGAGAAGTCAGATGAACCGTCCACTAGTAAGGGGCAAAGGCAAGATGCAGAAGTCGCTTACGAACTGTTATTTGTTATGGAGTTTTGTAATAAGACTTATTTAATATTATGTTTTAATTCCGCAATGATGTAATAAAGGTTAGATGACTTGGGATTTATTTACCTAAGAGATTTAAGTTGTAACCCCTTTTTTTGTGGGAAGATAATTTATTCAGTTTAATTTTATTATCTTTTATTATGGGTAGTAAATCATGAATGCATGGAATAGTGAACACCAAATCTGTGGGATTGAAGTTCCCGGATTTGGGGGCGTCACAAAAATAAATTTTTACATGATGTGAAGCAATATTTATGGGATGAGCCGTTCTTATTCAAGCAGTGTGCAGATCAATTAATAAGAAGGTGTGTTCCTGAAGATGAAATGGAGAGAATTCTATAGCAATTTCATGCATCTGACTATGGTGGACATTTCGAGGGAGAAAGAACGGCAACCAAGGTGTTACAATGTGGATTCTACTGGCCGAAGCTCTTTAAAGATGCCCATGTGTTCGTGTTGAAATGTGATAGATGCCAATGAGTTGGCAATATATCAAAGAGACACGAGATGCCACTTAACACAATTCTAGAGGTTGAATTATTTGACGTGTGGGGCATAGACTTCATAGGACCCTTCCCTTCATCTTTTAGCAATTCCTATATACTACTAGTTGTGGATTATGTCTCAAAGTGGGTGGAAGCTTTAGCATCACCTACTAACGATGCCAAAGTAGTGGTTAAGTTCATCCACAAGTATATTTTCTCTAGATTCAGAACACCTCGTGCGATTATTAATGACGAGGACACGCACTTCTGTAATAAGCAGTTCTCAGCTATTCTCGCTAAATATGGAGTCACTCATAAGATAGCAACTGCTTACCATCCGCAGACTAGCGGCCAGGCCGAGGTATCTAATCGTGAAGTCAAACGAATCCTTGAGAAGGTAGTGAACCCTAGTCGGAAGGATTGGGCAAGCAAGCTGGACGATGAACTATGGGCATATCGGACAGCTTATAAAACTCCGATAGGGATGTCACCATACAAGTTAGTATATGGGAAATGTCGACGCCGGGTTTTCTCGTCTCTTGGTCTTTTCCAATTTTTAGCCTTTTAGGTGATTTTGGGAAAAAGGTCGGCATTGATGTCGACGGGGTTTTGAAAGATCGTGTTTTATGATGAGCCAATTAACCAGAGTCGCCAGTTGGTATATTTGAAATGGATGTACCAACTCATCCGAGTTTTCGTTTTTTTATAAATCGCTGGCTCATATGTGACTCCGAATTAATTGGTCTGCGAATCGAGATTCATAGAGTTCGGGGGCTTGATTAAGTGAGGGGAAGGTGTTAGGCACCCCCCGACTTCCGTAAAACACGGTTACCGCAATCTTGATGCTTTCCTATCCTTTAATTCATGAAGTGTGTGTGTGTGCGCGCGCGTGTGTGTGTGCGCGCGCGTGTGTGTGTGTGTGCCTATGTGAATGTTGTGGTGAGTTTGTATGAAAGAATCATTTGGATTTTTAGGGAAAGTCGTGCTTCAATTTGAGAGTGCTTTGGAATGTCCTTCGGCTTCTACGAGAAAGCTTTATTCTTTATTAGGAAGGTTTGATTTTAATTGTCAAAAGCTATGAGATTTTTCTTTAGGTGTTGTTTTGGCAAATCAAGAGTTTTTAAACCTTCGTCAGAATAGGAATCGAGATCTATACGTTGCCTTGTGAATGTAATGACGGGCAATTTCTAGGATCTCTTTAACCCTATGCACAACGGTTTAATAAAACATTACTTATTTCTAAAATCAAATTTTGTGATGTTTGAAAACGATTTTCTTTAGCTTTCTCGTTAGATAGGAATCGACATTCATCAACATTTCTCAAATTTTAACCTCGTGATTCTAATATCCTACTTTGATTGATTTTATGAAAATCTTATCATTTAGCTTTGAAATCAATTTCGTGTCATAAATCAAATCAAGCATAAACACGCGTCGGAGCTATTCATGGGCATGTAAGCCATCAAAATAACCCCAAACGCCTACAATCACAAGCTTCACTATTTCGGGGCCTTAAACACGATTCTCGCCTTGGCGTCGTTTTAAGGCCCGACGATTACATATTTACAATGAAAGGTACATCGAATTTATTACATATATCAAACGATGTCCATCATCGGATTTGGACCACGGGGTCGCGCTCCTAGGCTCACATCCAAAATCGCTACATTAATATAACGAGCTAAAAATTTACCAAATGGATATCATCGGGCCATTAGGAGGAATTTCGTTCCATTTTAGAAACCTCACTAATAGTCCTCAATCCATAGATCCACAACAATATACAAGAAAAACTACATTTAATTTAACCAAACAATATGATATAAATTGCTAGAACAAAGGGAATTTTCACCTTGCAAATGATCTCAAATGGATGTGAACTTGTGTATTTGACTAATATAAGGAGTATATTTGGTACAATCAAAATCAAAGAATATAAATCCTCTCTTTTTTTCCTCTCTTTTCTTCCTATTTGATTGCAAAATTTGCTCCTTTTTCTCTCTATTTCCGTGTTCTTGCTGCTGCAGAATTCCTCCTTCTTCAAATTCTTCCAACCTCCTGTATGCTGCCCGAAGCTGGGCTTAAATAGGCTGGCCAAAGCCAGCCGCAGATCTATCTGCGGCTCGGCCGCAGATGGATCTGCGGCTGGCCAGCTGGCGCGCCCCCCATCGCACTCAGCTGGTAGTGCTGATTTCCTGGTTTCCGTGCTGGCGCACCCACTTGGCCGCAGATCTATCCGCGGCTGGCGGGCCTGACTTTCTCGATTTTCGTGCCACGTCTCGATTTTCGTGCCGCAACGTCGGTCTTCGCTGACAGGCTCGTACTCTGCAGTCCGGGAATTTTCGGGAGACGTGCCACCTCATTCGGAAATGCCTGCCTCGGACGGCTTTATTGTCACGTAAACTTGGGTTGCCCAAAACATTGCGGCGGTGCCGGGCGCTTGCCCTCGTGCCCGCTCCTTTGCTCCCGCAAGCCGGTTCAATTGACGATTTCGCCCTCCTGTCATGATTAGTAGAAGGAAACGCAAAATTTGGGTGTCTACAGCTGCCCCTCTTTATCATGTTTATGAAATGATAAATGAAATGAACAGGATAAAGAATAGACACTCGATGCATGAATGACAGTGCGTAAGAATGACAGTACATACATGATGCCACACATATAGCTTATGATGCAACATGAGATGTAATGCATGCAAGACATTCGTAAGAGTGTTAATGTATCAACCCCCTGACCGTGTTTGTTAGTCTTTGGGTTCACTCTTTCAATCTATCGTCTCGTTCGGGGCCGGGTATCGTCGCCGGTCACCCATCTCTTAACCCCCGGTTATCGTCGCCGGTTGGTTATCTTGTCGGAGCCGGTTATCGTCGCCGGACATCCATCTCATGATCGCCGGTTATCGTCGCCGGTCGATCGTCTCGTCGGGGCCGGGTATCGTCGCCGGTCACCCATCTCGTAACCCCCGGTTATCGTCGCCGGTTGGTTATCTTGTCGGAGCCGGTTATCGTCGCCGGACATCCATCTCGTGATCGCCGGTTATCGTCGCCGGTCGATCGTCATGTCGGGGCCGGGTATCGTCGCCGGTCGCCCATCTCGTAACCCCCGGTTATCGTCGCCGGTTGGTTATCTTGCGAGTGCCGGGTCTCGTCTCCGGTCGCTCGTCTTGTAATCACCGGGTCTCATCTCCGGTCGATTGTCCTGCGAATGCCGGGTTTCGTCTCCGGTCGCTCGTCTCGCGATCACCTTATCCCATCGCATTGTCATCAAAGGACGTTATCCTCCTGACTAGTTTGAGAGGCATCCTTGGAGTTCGTCCTTGTACATCGTTCTTGGCCGCCATCGCTTTTGACTCTGATAGGCTAGGACCTTGACACCTAACCTGCTCGATTTTTTTTCATTTTCATGGATCACAGACAGGAATTTATCATCTATTCATGCATGTGACCCAACATGTAAATTGAGAAAAAATGACTCCTGTACAGTCTTTTGATACTGTTCTACAGATGTCATCACTTGTAGTGGTTCGCTTGGATGCCTTCCCAGGTTGCTCACCACCTTGTGGTGGTTTGTTTGGATCTCAGCCCTTCCAAGGGTGCTCACCATCTTGTCGTGGTTTGCTTGGATGCCTTCTCAGGTTGCTCACCACTCTGTCGTGGTTTGCTTGGATGCCTTCCCAGGGTGCTCACCACTCTGTCGTGGTTTGCTTGGATATCTTCCCAGGTTGCTCACCAACTTGTCGTGGTTTGCTTGGATGCCTTCCCAGGTTGCTCACCAACTTGTCATGGTTTGCTTGGATATCAGCCCTTCCCAGGGTGCTCACCATCTTGTCGTGGTTTGCTTGGATGCCTTCCCAGGTTGCTCACCAACTTGTCGTGGTTTGCTTGGATATCAGCCCTTCCCAGGGTGCTCACCATCTTGTCGTGGTTTGCTTGGATGCCTTCCCAGGTGCTCGCCAACTTGTCGTGGTTTGCTTGGATATCAGCCCTTCCCAGGGTGCTCACCATCTTGTCGTGGTTTGCTTGGATGCCTTCCCAGGTGGCTCACCAACTTGTCGTGGTTTGCTTGGATATCAGCCCTTCCCAGGGTGCTCACCATCTTGTCGTGGTTTGCTTGGATGCCTTCCCAGGTTGCTCACCAACTTGTCGTGGTTTGCTTGGATATCAGCCCTTCCCAGGGTGCTCACCATCTTGTCGTGGTTTGCTTGGATGCCTTCCCAGGTTGCTCACCAACTTGTCGTGGTTTGCTTGGATATCAGCCCTTCCCAGGGTGCTCACCATCTTGTTGTGGTTCGCGTGGATCTCAGCCCTTCCCAGGGTTTGTTGTTTTTTGTCTTTTTTCTTTTTGTGGATATCAGCCCTTCCCAGGGGTGCTCACCATCTTGTTGTGGTTTGCTTGGATCTCAGCCCTTCCCAGGGTTTGTTGTTTTTTGTCTTTTTTCTTTGTGTGGATATCAGCCCTTCCCAGGGGTGCTCACCATCTTGTTGTGGTTTGCTTGGATCTCAGCCCTTCCCAGGGTTTGTTGTTTTTTGTCTTTTTTCTTTGTGTGGATATCAGCCCTTCCCAGGGGTGCTCACCATCTTGTTGTGGTTCGCGTGGATCTCAGCCCTTCCCTGGGTTGGGTGTTGTTTTGTCATTTTCTTTTTGTGGATATCAACCCTTCCCAGGGGTGCTCACCATCTTGTTGTGGTTCGCGTGGATCTCAGCCCTTCCCAGGGTTTGTTGTTTTTTGTCTTTTTTCTTTGTGTGGATATCAGCCCTTCCCAGGGGTGCTCACCATCTTGTTGTGGTTCGCGTGGATCTCAGCCCTTCCCAGGGTTTGTTGTTTTTTGTCATTTTCTTTTTGTGGATATCAACCCTTCCCAGGGGTGCTCACCATCTTGTTGTGGTTCGCGTGGATCTCAGCCCTTCCCAGGGTTTGTTATTTTTTGTCTTTTTCTTTTTGTGGATATCAACCCTTCCCAGGGGTGCTCACCATCTTGTTGTGGTTCGCTTGGATGCCTTCCCAGGTTCACTTCTTGTTTGGATACCAGCCCTTCCCAGGGATCACTGATTGTTTGGATACCAGCCCTTCCCAGGGGTCTTTGATTGGTTGGATACCAGCCCTTCCCAGGGGTCATTGATTGATTGGATTTGAGTTATTTTTTTTTTTTTTTTTTTTTTTTTTTTTTTTTTTTTTGAATGGGATATGTGATCGGCTTCATGTCCTGGATCACCCACCAACATCGTCCACGTATCATGCCGCAAAAGCCATCACAATTTGTTCATTCGTGAGGTTGAAAACGACGTGCTTGTACTTTCCTGAAGATTTTCATTTTGATCGTACCTGCATGCATGAAAAAGATGTTATGCATGATCTGGCAGATATGTTATGGACAGATGCATGTGCACAACATATGTTTAGATAGAAATGACCCCTGTTCAGTCAAATGATACTATTCGACAGTCGTCATTGCTTGCCAACATTTGATTGGATCACGCCTCGTTGTGAAGTGTAGTTTCTAGACTTCAATCCTGGTCTGGTGCTCTGTCTTTTCTTGGTCGTCTTCATTTCATCGAGTTGAGGCAGTCTGTTTCGCTCTCTGTGATGATCGACAGCTATGTCGGCTCCTTGGCCTTTTGATCATTTCTGCTGGCCGATATGTTGTTGTCTTGCATTATATCATCCTTGTATATGCTCATGCACATGGATCATTTGGATGTCGAGGCGAGTGTAGTGATAGTCAGGATTGGGGAGAGGCCCAATGACGAGGAGTTCTGTGCAGCCTCAGCTTCCTTCTATTTCACGATTCTTAACTGCCCCTGCCTTGGTGCGTGTCGCTACCAAGAATTTCTATCGAGAACTCGCGATGTTGATCGTGCTGAGTTATCCACAGCTCTGCAAGATCCTGCATATCAGATGACTAACAAATGCCAAGCTTGCAGGCTCGGGCCGTTAGTGTTAGTTCAACACAAAGATATTATAATCTCGACAAAAGAGTAAATGCAGTTAAAGCACATGAAATTGAATATCTTTTGATCGCACAATCTAGGAAGTTGTGAACCGTGCATGTACTAGATTGGAAGTTTTTTTTTTTACTTTTTTTTTTTTTATTCTTTTATTTTATTTTTTTTTTTATTTTTTTCAATCCCTCGTGAGTTGATGATTTTCTATTTAACGAGCTATGAAATCGTAAGAACACCTTCAAGCATTCATGGTCAGTGTACGTGAGTAAGGTCGAATTCAAAAGAACTACCTTCCCTCGTCAAAGGTGTCCTGTCTTCATTCTCGACAACGTTCTTAGCAGGATTGACGTCATATGACAAATGCACTGTGCGATGGAGCACTTAGTAGGGGTTTCTCTTCCATGACTCCTTGTTTAAGGCCGAGAGTTTTTTTATCTTTCTTTTTATTAGTCCACTTCACTTGTCTCGTTTTCTTAGGCTATTCAAAGTTACCCATTTAACGAGTTTTGGACCAATGACTCCCAAACCAGATGGTTTTGGGGCATTAGGTGTACAGACACCCCTTCGGGTTTATTTACTCGAGTAACAAAGGCCACGGTTCGAGACAAGCTGGTGGTCTGTACTATTCATTCTCTGCTTGACCTTGCGCAGGATTCGTTTTCTTAGGCTTGAGTTACCCATGTAGCGAGTGTTAGGCCGGTGACTCCCAAACCAGACGGCTTTAGGGCACCAGATGCAGAGACACCCCTTAGGCTTAATTACTCGAGTAGCCCATGCCACGATTCGAATCTGCTCGGGCCTCCCCTACTGTAATGCTCGTTTTCTTAGGCTCTGAGTTACCCATGTAACGAGTGTTGGGCCAGCGACTCCCAAACCAGGTGGCTTTAGGGCACCAGGTTGTAGAGACACCCCTCGGGCTTAATTACTCGAATAACCCAGGCCACGATTCGAGACATTAGCTTGATAATCATTTATCGTCTGACCTCTTGATATTGATCATTATTGACTGTCTGACTACGTATTAATGGCCATCAGCATCGTCATAGTTTTATACCCCACAACTGAAAGTTTGTGCAAATGCAAAGTGAAGGTTGTCACATGAGGTCGATTCTGCCGCAAACGTTGCTTTGAATTAAGGCTTTGCACCCGATCAGAAGGTTGAATAGCCTTCTTCGTCTAATCATACTCACGAGCGTGCTCCACGGTTGCTTGTCATAATTAATCCGATTCCTATCAAGCCAAATAAAATCCCCCTTCACGCAGATCATCGTATCCCCGGAAAACTATGCTTAACAAATGCCAGATGATCGTACCGTTGAAGATTGACATGAGGTAGCATTTGATGGTGATGGTGCATGTTGATGGGATTGCTGCATGGGTGCCAACTTGCACGTCATCATTTCCTGGGTAGTTGATAAATGCCCCAGTGTTAAGTTATTTTTCTGTGATCTCCCTCATACTGGTTGCATCGATATCTCGCTGGGCTGACAAAAGATCCGGTCCTTTGACTTGTTGAAAGGCTTGGGGGATTTTTTGATTTTTGAAAATTTTTGATTTTTTGATTTTTTTTTTTTTTTTTTTTTTTTTTTGGTTTAATTTGCCCCTACTCCGGGTTCTTTGTGATCGTTATGCCACGCTTTCACGGTTCTCTTAATCTTATCCTGCAAAACAAGGTCAGTGTTTGATGACAGGATAGTATTCAGAAGTTTTAGAAAACCTTGGTACGTGGTATGGATGGCCTTCCTGCAAAACCATGTCAGCATTCTCTTTATATGTGCAGGTGACGTAATCATATGATACAGGACACATTTATTATGATGATGCTGGTATGTCAGTTGTATGCCATTTATTTGACTGAACGATAAAAGAGCATGAAGAAGCTTCCCTTCCGTTAGGTTTATCAGAGGCTGACCTACCCTAGGGTTACTCTCGCGGGCTTTTCGGCATGAAGGTCCCCAAATCTTCGCAATCTACTCGTCTGAAACCTTTCGATTGGAGCGGATTTGGGTGGTGCGTTTCCTGAGCCATCTCCGGGGAGCAGCCCCTTCGAGTCCAGTAATAAGCAACCGACAGGTTCGCCTCAGGAGGAGGTACTCTCTCAACATACATTCACATTCATCGTCCTCACCGTATGCAAATGATTACTTTAAAGTAAAGCAATTCCATTCAATCATTCATTCATTGGACAAAAGGCACACATTCACACACAACAATAAGTAAAACAAGTCAAAATATCGCACGTACATACACATTCATGAATTTTAGAGGATATGATAGCATCAAGATTTGAACGCGGCTTAAGCCCTCTAATTGTCCCCAGCAGAGTCGCCAGCTGTCGACGCCGGGTTTTCTCGTCTCTTGGTCTTTTCCAATTTTTAGCCTTTTAGGTGATTTTGGGAAAAAGGTCGGCATTGATGTCGACGGGGTTTTGAAAGATCGTGTTTTATGATGAGCCAATTAACCAGAGTCGCCAGTTGGTATATTTGAAATGGATGTACCAACTCATCCGAGTTTTCGTTTTTTTTATAAATCGCTGGCTCATATGTGACTCCGAATTAATTGGTCTGCGAATCGAGATTCATAGAGTTCGGGGGCTTGATTAAGTGAGGGGAAGGTGTTAGGCACCCCCCGACTTCCGTAAAACACGGTTACCGCAATCTTGATGATTTCCTATCCTTTAATTCATGAAGTGTGTGTGTGTGCGCGCGCGTGTGTGTGTGTGTGCCTATGTGAATGTTGTGGTGAGTTTGTATGAAAGAATCATTTGGATTTTTAGGGAAAGTCGTGCTTCAATTTGAGAGTGCTTTGGAATGTCCTTCGGCTTCTACGAGAAAGCTTTATTCTTTATTAGGAAGGTTTGATTTTAATTGTCAAAAGCTATGAGATTTTTCTTTAGGTGTTGTTTTGGCAAATCAAGAGTTTTTAAACCTTCGTCAGAATAGGAATCGAGATCTATACGTTGCCTTGTGAATGTAATGACGGGCAATTTCTAGGATCTCTTTAACCCTATGCACAACGGTTTAATAAAACATTACTTATTTCTAAAATCAAATTTTGTGATGTTTGAAAACGATTTTCTTTAGCTTTCTCGTTAGATAGGAATCGACATTCATCAACATTTCTCAAATTTTAACCTCGTGATTCTAATATCCTACTTTGATTGATTTTATGAAAATCTTATCATTTAGCTTTGAAATCAATTTCGTGTCATAAATCAAATCAAGCATAAACACGCGTCGGAGCTATTCATGGGCATGTAAGCCATCAAAATAACCCCAAACGCCTACAATCACAAGCTTCACTATTTCGGGGCCTTAAACACGATTCTCGCCTTGGCGTCGTTTTAAGGCCCGACGATTACATATTTACAATGAAAGGTACATCGAATTTATTACATATATCAAACGATGTCCATCATCGGATTTGGACCACGGGGTCGCGCTCCTAGGCTCACATCCAAAATCGCTACATTAATATAACGAGCTAAAAATTTACCAAATGGATATCATCGGGCCATTAGGAGGAATTTCGTTCCATTTTAGAAACCTCACTAATAGTCCTCAATCCATAGATCCACAAACAATATACAAGAAAAACTACATTTAATTTAACCAAACAATATGATATAAATTGCTAGAACAAAGGGAATTTTCACCTTGCAAATGATCTCAAATGGATGTGAACTTGTGTATTTGACTAATATAAGGAGTATATTTGGTACAATCAAAATCAAAGAATATAAATCCTCTCTTTTTTTCCTCTCTTTTCTTCCTATTTGATTGCAAAATTTGCTCCTTTTTCTCTCTATTTCCGTGTTCTTGCTGCTGCAGAATTCCTCCTTCTTCAAATTCTTCCAACCTCCTGTATGCTGCCCGAAGCTGGGCTTAAATAGGCTGGCCAAAGCCAGCCGCAGATCTATCTGCGGCTGGCCGCAGATGGATCTGCGGCTGGCCAGCTGGCGCGCCCCCCATCGCACTCAGCTGGTAGTGCTGATTTCCTGGTTTTCCGTGCTGGCGCACCCACTTGGCCGCAGATCTATCCGCGGCTGGCGGGCCTGACTTTCTCGATTTTCGTGCCACGTCTCGATTTTCGTGCCGCAACGTCGGTCTTCGCTGACAGGCTCGTACTCTGCAGTCCGGGAATTTTCGGGAGACGTGCCACCTCATTCGGAAATGCCTGCCTCGGACGGCTTTATTGTCACGTAAACTTGGGTTGCCCAAAACATTGCGGCGGTGCCGGGCGCTTGCCCTCGTGCCCGCTCCTTTGCTCCCGCAAGCCGGTTCAATTGACGATTTCGCCCTCCTGTCATGATTAGTAGAAGGAAACGCAAAATTTGGGTGTCTACAGGAAAGTATGCCATCTTCCGGTAGAATTGGAACATAATGCTTATTGGGCTATCCGGAAGTTAAATTTTGACTTGTCTGCTGTGGGAGAAAAGCGCCTCTTGCAAATGAATCAAATGGATGAATTCAGACTTTAATCGTACGAGAATGCCAAGTTGTATAAGGAGAAGGTTAAGAGGTGGCATGATGAGAAAATCATAGACAAAAAGTTTGAATTAGGGAAACAGTGTTGCTATACAACTCGAGGCTAAAACTCTTCCCAAGCAAGCTGAAATCACCGTGGTCGGGTCCATTCACTATTACCAAGGTTTTTCCTTATGGAGTTATAGAAGTTAAAGAGGCGGATTCGAAACGTATTTTCAAAGTCAATGGCCAGAGGTTGAAACATTACTATGGAGGTCACATCGCTCATGAAAAGACATCTATTAGCCTTACTGATTAGAGCAGAAAAGACAAAGTCGGGCTAAGGACGTTAAACTAAGCGCTAGCTGGGAGGCAACCCGAATTTCCGATTAATTTGTTTTATTTTTAGTCAAAATAGTTGGTTTTAGTAGGGTAGTTTATTTAATTGTTTTTCTTCACTTTAGTTTATTTTTACATTTATTTAAAAAAACAAATTCTGCAAATAATCTTTAATTGTGGGTTTATTTGATTGCAGGTATTAGCATGAAGGAACTTAAAAAATTGACTAAGTGCGGCTCAAGCGCCGAGGCGCTCCAATTAAGCCTAGGCCAAGCGCCTAGGCGCTGCATTGCAGTATGCGAAGCAAAATTCAAGCGCCTAAGCGGTCCTACACAAGCCATGCCAATCGCCTAGGCGCTGCACCAAACGCCCACACACTTCTACCGAGTGCATAGGCGCTCCAGCCTTCACAAATCCAAGAGCCTAGGCGCTCTACCTGCACACTTGAAAAAAAATAAAAAAAACCCTAAGCGGGCATAAGTCAAGGCAACAAGCCCTAACCTGCTATTTCTCTCTCGCCGCCTGCATTGTTCTCCAACACCTAACCCCAATTCGCACAAATTCTTCCTTCTCCATACCAACATCTTCCCATCTTAGCAATTAAAGGCTGCACTTCATCTATTTTCATACACGGTTCCATCGTTATCACAACAACAAGGGAATTTTTGGAGTCATTCTTTAATTTTTAAAGTTCAACCAACACAGTGGCGTGAAACTTCAATTAAAACCCTAATTTCAAGTAAGTTTCGCGAAGTGTTATCTTTATTTACTTGGAATTGATTGAATGGAGTTGACACAATTTATTAATTTTTGCAATGGAGTTTAATTTATTTGATTACCCAATTGAGTTTGTGTTGGCTCAATTAGGGGTTGGGTATATAAATTGATGTGCAATTTGAAGTGAACTGTAATTGGGGATATTAAGCTTCAAGTTTTGGGTTAAGCTAAGTTTGGGGGAACATCATATAGAGAACTATTCAGAGGTGCACACCACCTGTTCGACATATTGTCTCAAAGAGGTTTTGTACTTATTTTGTCTATTCTTTCTGATTTCTGGGGCACGGACTTAAACAGTGATAGTTTGTTATGGCTCCTAAAAGACATAGAGGGGAGAGTTTAGGAACTTCTAGGAAGTATGATAAGAAGCGATTTGTGAGTCCTCAGGCTTCCTATAGGTATCACAATTGCTCATCTGGAAAAACTTTAATTCCTGAACGTGGCTTGCTACCGGATGAGCGGGAAGATGGGGAAGTTGCTCAAATGATACGAAGCCCGAAGTGGATGACATTTACAGCACAACTTGAGCCAGCAGCGGTAAAAATTGTAAAGGAGTTTTATGCAAACGCTAAAGAGGCCATTTGAAATTCGGTGATGGTTCGTGGAAAATCAGTAAATGTTGGTCGAAAGGTAATTAATGCATACTACGGCTTGGAAAAGATCCATGGTAATGGGTATACGAAGTATATGTAGTAGGACTTGGATTACAGTGAGATAATTGCAGCCCTGTGTGAACTAGGGAGTGAATGGTAATTAACAGATCAACATGAGGCAGTTTATTTCCCCTCATCCAAGCTGAGCAGATATGGAAAAGCTTGGCATGCATTCATTTGTGCTAAGTTGATGTCGTGCCGGCATATGAGTGTTATTAATCAGCGGGCTGCTTTGTTGTTCTGCATAGCCAAAGGAAAAACAGTAGACATCGGGGAAGTTATTCATGAGTCTATTGTGCGAGGACTTGAAAGGAGTACTTCCAATGGGATGCCTCACCCATCGTTGATTACAACTTTATGTCGATAAGCTGGAGTACAGTGGGATGACGATGAAGCAATACAGGCTCCCTTAGTCCCAATTGATCATTCTGTGATGGCAAGGTACAAGATTTGGGCTGGGGGCGAATCACACCCGAGAGGGCTGGGATTTATCATTCCCTAGGAGCCAGAGGAGCAGCCTGTGGAACAGGCTATTAATGTTGGGGATCCAGTTCAGCCACCCAATTTGGTTGAGGACATTCGTCGGGACTTAAGGCATCATACTACACGGATTGACTTGGAGACCACACAGATACAACAAGGATTTGACCGAATGGACCATCAGTTGCCTTGTCTTACTCAGCGTCAAGCAGAAATTTATGCATATAACATCAATTGTACCACAGCATTGGCAGAGATGTTTGGCATGATGAATCCAGTAGCGGGACCATATCAATTTCCACCACCTCCACCTCTATCTGTTTATCTACCTCAAGACTTACCTCCTGACGATGGCGGCGATGAAGACGATGACAATGCTGATGATGAAGAGTAGCGCATTGGTCAGGGAAGTCCTTTGTTCTTAATCTCGTACTATTTAACAATGAGGACATTGTTTTAGTTAAGTTTGGGGGTGGCTTTATTTTTGTTTTAAAAGTTATTCATATAGATTGTTTAGTATCATTGTGTTTATTTATGTTAATTAGGCATGGTTCATTATAGTATACATGTTGCATGATAGTGGTAATGTGTGAATGCATTTTAGGTTGTGTTATGCATTTAGTTGCATGAATTAAATAGTGAATGGCTTAGTTATCTCATTTTGGCCAATGATAAGACTTGAGTGATAATTTGAAAAACTTGAAAAGAATTGAAAGCTATTGTAGAGTGATGACTTGAACTTTGAAGTTAATTATGCTTGTCTGAAATTCATGTTAGCAAAGGGAGCACATAATTAACTATTTGATCAATTTGATTTAAATCCTCATATAATCTGCCTCTGGTGAGAAATTTGGGATAAAATATAATAAAATCAGTGAAACATCTATGAAGGCAAAAGTAAGCAAGAAAATAAGTTTGGGGAATTATAAAAAAAATAAAAAAATCAGAAAAAAAATATGTATATATATAAATAAATAATCCAACTTGATTAGTTTAGTTTTGTGGCCATTGCTGCTCGGGTTATTAGATCCGTAGGGGTGTCTTCACACCTAGTGCCCTAAAGCCAATTAGGTTGGGAGCCACTAGTTGAAAGCTCTATACATGGGTAGCTTTCAAAAGCCTAAGGAAACCAGACATTACACATGTCGAGTTTAAAAGTGAGATGGAGCATAAAATGCACTCGTGAAATAATAAAGTATGTTGTAATACCCCATGTGCTTAGTAATTGTTTACATGAGTCGGATTAGTTGTTTTGCTGATCGAGTTAAGTAAAAACTGGAGTTTTTTTCTAAGACGTCGATTATGTGGGTGATTTAAGTTGTGATTGATTAAAATAGTTGATTCACACACACACAACATGTTTGATGACAAGTGTAGTTTGGCTAATCAGTTTAAGTTAGGAACTTTACATTGGTTGGATGTTCTAGATGGGTGTTATGTGGATCTTTGAGGCCTGATATTGAATGCTATGTTGTTTTGGTTGTTTGATTCGTAGGCATTGTAGTTAGGTTGTATTTTGCATCATTGCATTGCTTGGGGATAAGCAATTGGTTAAGTTTAGGGGTATTTGATGAGTGAGTTTCATACCTACGAATCAGGTGTTGTTAAGCTTAATTATTGTTATCTTTAAGTATTTTTAGGATCATTTTATTTGTTTTTGGTGTTTATTTTTGCAGGATGGAGCTGGAGGGGCATACCTATAATTTTGGTGAAGAAAAGGATTAAAGGATTATTAAAATTGAGCATAATGGCATTTTTATAAATATGTAGTCTGAGCCAAGCGCCTAGGCGCTTGGAAGTATATTGAGTTGAGCGCCTAGGCGCTCTAGTGCAAATTGTGATGAATTTTTGTGTGGCTGAGATGGAATTGGAAGCTAATTAGGAATTGGAACGAGTGTTTTGACTAATATACAAGGGAGAATACTTTAGAATAGAAGTAACAAGAGGTTACAGAGACAAAAAAGGAGAACAAAAAGGAATATTTGCAAGGGTTGAAGATCAAGAAGAAGAAGATTAGGAGCAACCCCACAGTTTCTTCTATTCCTTTCTCTAATCTTTGATTCTTGTAATTATTTAGGATATTTAAGTTTATGATTTGGATGATGTTTTCTTTTATCATTATGAACTAAATTTAGATTAAGATTGCAACGGAACTTGGTATGAAGTTTTAAATTGATGTTTCCTATTTAATGCAAGTTAGTTTTTATTGAATCATTTATTATATCTTGTGCTTGTTGATTAATTGTTTGGCCAGTAATTATTGTGATAATCTATATAAAATTAGAAAATGGAGTATAGATTTAGATCTGGATATAATAGCATACATTTATATAATCTGAATAAGATTAATATGATTAGCATGTAGGATAGGAATATACCTGCGTGTCATTTGTAACCATTTGAAGATCTTGTGCTTAAAAACCCTAATTAAATTGATTCACATAGGAATATAGTGAGTTAATTGATTAGGGTGTTCCTTGTAATTCTATTGCTTAATTGCTGGATTTAGGAGGATTTGTTTACGCATCTTTCGGAAGAAGTGTGTGAATACTATAAGGATTTTTGGGTTAATGATTCATACTAATTAAATTAAATTAAATAGGAAGTGAATTGATTTAAATGGAATACCAAGGAAAGTTGTAATCTTGAATTATTAAAATCTGCAATTTGCTCTTGTGATCTTTATTCTATTAATTAATTTTGTTAATTTTAATTTTCAACTTGCAACCAATATTTGTAGTTTAAATAGGATTAATTAAATTGAATTTGGTAATTGATAAATATTAATTTATTTCCTCGTGGGAACGATATCCTTGCTTGATAAATACTATAAACGAACGCGTATACTTGCTCGTATTTTGGTTGTAAGAAATTAGGGAACAACTATATTTCTCAACGTCCAATGATTAGACTCGAGATTCTTAGCAAGCCGGGTTCGTTGGTTCAGTGTTCCGAAGAACTTAACATGTTTTTGACCCCTCGACTATATGATAACCTTGTTTAAAGCTTTATTCAAAATTAACTCTAACACTCAATCTTTAATTCTCATTGAATAAGAGTTAAGGTCTCTTCGTTAGCTTTTCGAAACATCTTAGATTACTAAAATCAGAGTTCGTATGCAAAAGTTACGCTTGATCGAACAAAAGTCAAAAAATCGCAAAAGTTGGCTCAGGGCATTGGCGCCCCGGCACGCTCAACAAAGCTGAATAATCTCGCCCCGATGTGGACCCCTCTTCTAAGCACACCCCAGCGAGCTTAATAGGCATAAAAACTCCCGCCCCGGCGGGAAGGTCTGAAACTTTAAAATTTTCTTTTGCTTTTCATATATACAGTTTTAGGTGATCAATGTGCGATTGATTTCCAACACTCTAAATTACTTCTAGTATACCACATTAGCTATAACTTAACATATTTGGGACAATTTTCCTAGATCCCAAGCATGCTCAAACATTAGCTCAAAAGTCCAGCCACATACGACTTTTTAACAAACGTCATTTTCGACGATAACTTTTATTTTAACATAACTCGTCCTTCCGACATCTGATTGAACTTATTCTTGTGACGCCCCCAAATCTCTACACTCCCCTGTAGCAGATCTGATGCTCACGTAAAACTATACAACTATAAATATCCAATAAAATATGACTTCTATCTATCCAAGGTTCACAGTATCCCATAACAGATAATAGTTCTCGTCAGAACGTTATTTGTTTGGATACTCTCACTTGGATGTATAGATTCATATCTTGTGGATACCTCTTTCATATCAATATTTCCTATCTATCTGACATTCACAGTATTAATGATAAGATTGTCCATAGAACTGAGGGGCGCATTCCGGTAAAGATGGCACCTTACTGGTGCTCATTAAGTGTAACCCCAGAGCTTATAGGACTTTCAACATCATTTAAATACCCTCATTCAGATGTATAGTTCGTATAGATACTGTATCTAACTTAGTACAACTATGCTAAATAAAACAAAGATCAGAGTATAACGTAATATATGAAATAAAGGATCATAATATATTACATATCATTTGGTTCGATTACATTGTTCTCAGTACTAAGTTATTACAACAAAAGCCTTTAAAAGACTCAGATTATTCAAAAGCAGTTAATAAAACTAGTAAACGTGTCATTTCCCTTTATCTGTCCCAGAAGTGCTAGGGATATCATTTAAAGCTGCAAAAGAAGATATGCGCAAGAATGAGCTACAAATGCTCAGCAAGTTCATTTGAAAATGTAAACACAATGTGTTTGATTTGAAAGATGTCAGGTGATGTATAATTGATACTGAGGGTTCTATACCGAAACCATATATTTCAAATTGTCCTGTCAGTCTTCAATGACTTAGAACCACTTTGAGTTCGAATATCTGGTAGGTGATCAGCCTCACCAATATCCTAGGAGTATGCATATCATCCTACCACATTTTTGGTCAATTTAAGTTAATTGCCAATATTGGTCAATTCATTTAATTGCCGATTTAAACCTTATTCGAAGGTTTGTCGGACCACCTTCCATCCACGGTGTCCCTTTTACTCAGTATAGATGTCGTACCAAAACAATTTGGTTTGACACAACAATTTTAAGCTCAAATAGTCAATAAATGATTTAATTTCTTAAGTTATGCTGAACAAGTAGCAATAACTTCACAATAATTGATAGCAAGACATAAATGAATTGCTTAAGGGTAACAAAGTTCAGAGACTTGCCTATGCGTAACACGTTAAGTTTACGCTATTTATCAATGTTGGGTAGTCTATTTATGTCTATTCATATCAATAATAAACATTAGAATCTATAATAATACTTATCTAATTAAACTAGACAACTTTCACGAAAGTTCGACGTCGATTCGGTATCTCGGTCGCGTCATTATATAGCTAAACACATAGGTTTATCAATAAACTTCATTTGGAAGCTTAAATATTAGTCCACATAATTTAATTATTATTTATAACACTTTTAGAAGCTTAATATTATTTTTAAATAATTTTTACAAGCTTAGAAATATTTTTAAATAATTTTACAAGCTTGGGAATATTTTTAAATGATTTAGTTATCATTTAGAATCTTCTTAAAACACTTACTATGTTATTTAAATGATTTATTTATCATTTAGAATAATTTTTATAAGCATGAAAATATTTTTAAATAATTTTACAAGCTTAGGAATATTTTTAAATGATTTAATTATCATTTAGAATATTTTTAAAACATAAATATGTTATTTAAATAATTTATTTGTCATTTAGAATATTTTTAGATACCTAAAATATTATTTAAATGATTTATTTATCATTTATAATATTTTTAGACAGATAGAATATTATTTAAATGTTTTATTTTATCATTAATAATATTTTTAGAATTTATTTTATCATTTAAATGATGTAATTATTATTTATAATAATTTTTAAAACTTAGTTTAATACTTAAATGATTTATTTATCATTTATAATATTATTAAATATTTAATATTTTATTTTAAATAATTTATTTATTATTTAAAATAATTTTGGAAATTTGGTAATATTTTTAAATGAATTAATTATCATTTAAAATATTTTAAATACATTAATATTTAATTAAATTAAATAATTATATAAAAATATTTATCAGAATATATAAAAATATTAAATATAATTAAAAAAGAATTTTTTTTAATATTTATTATTAATGAATATGAATTTTTAATATTTATTTATAATTTTATATAATTTATTTAATTATTTTTATTAATTTTTATTAAAAACCGTCGCCAAAGGCCTTTAGCGACGGACTGCATATAAACTTAGTATTCTGGGTTTGGGAAGGAGAGTGTCGCTAAAGGTGTTCTTCATTGAAGAACACCCGGTCATGGTCGAGTAGGGACTTTTGACCGCAAATTAATTCCAGTTGGTTAATGTTTTGGGTTGGATTTTTGTTTGTTGTTATAGTAGGCATGACAAGGTATAACGACATATGAAATTTAAGCATAAACAACATCAATTGATACTAGATAATTCACGGTCAAACTACCTAGTTCATGTTGTACTTGAGGTTTCTGGGTTGCCCAGAAACATGCTGGTCATGGTCGGTCGACCATGTTTGACCGTTAATAACTTTCATGGTCGTTATTTGTTATGTGGTTTAATGATTCAGGGCTGTAGTATACATGGCATAGAACATGTTTAAGCCAAGAAATAACATTTACAAGCATCATATAAGAAAGATTAAAGGTGGTCAAATCTTGTCAGACGGCTGTCAGTTATACTTAGAATTTTTTGGGTTGCCCAGAATCAGCTATCCGTGAGCGGTCAACGGGGTTGACCATTAATAACTTCCATCCTAGACATTTTTTTACTATTCTACCAATTGGATATTATAGTTAACATGGCATACTACATATACAAACTTTAAAACAGATCAAACGACCAATTTAAGCCGATCAAAATGACTGACAAAATAGCCTGTCAGACCATTCTAGGCTGCCAAAGTCAGTTCATGTTTTTCATCAATTTTGACCATTTAAATGTTATGGATCCTTGTTTAACCAACCCAGATCACTAAATAACATGTTATTACATATCCTTAAACATTTAAACATAACATCTAACAAAGTTTTAAAGATCTACTATAAAATTAGGGTTTTTGCACCTTTTTGAGCTTCTTTTGATTTGTGATCTTTGATTTTGTTCTTGTAATTGCAGGGGCTTATTTTGGCTTGATAAATAAGTATTTAAGCTTCAAAAATTTCGTGACCTAATGATCAGAATGATGTTCTATTTATAGGAACTTCAAATTAGGGTTTTTAGGGTTTCTTTTCTAAATTTGGCCTCCACAAATATCTAGCCTTGATACTTGTACTACTCTCATCTGATCCTAACCACCTACTTGTGCTGGAGTGTGTTGAGCACAAGCTTGCACACTCCTAGCTCAATTTCTATTGGTTTAAATTTTATTTTTGATTTATTTCCTTACTAATTAAAATTAAATTTTTGCTAATCATGTTTAGGATGTTTAATTATGTTTAGTAATACCTTAATTAAGGTTATATATCATAATTAAGGTTTCACATTTCATAAATTAGCATTTAGATAACATAATTAGAATTAGGGTTTCATAATTAGGGTTTAGGGTTTCCTAATTAGGGTTAGGATTTCTTAATTCATAGATTAGGTTTTAAATCTTTCAATTAAGGTTTTAATCTAGATTAAATGATTCATAGTTAATGTTATAATTTATTACTTAGAATCTAATTATCTCAATTAGGATTCTTGTGTAATAATTAGGATTTTGATTTACCAATTCGGACAACTTTTATTAATTAGGGTTTTCAAATTTAGGGTTTCTATTTTAGTTTAACATTTTAAACCCTAGTTAACTTATTTTAGATTTTTATCAGTTAATATAATATTATATTAACTCCAAAGCACGACAAATCACTTCGTCATTTCTAATCACGACACAGCAGCTTACAAAAATAATTTGCCGAGACGCTTCTCAGTGAAATCGCCGGAAGCACGACAAATCATTTTGTCCGTTTTAGCACGACACAGCTGCTTGGCGAAAATTTTTTATTTGATCTAATTGTTTAATAAAATACACAACCACATAATACCAAGTCAGATTATGAAAATTCATTTATTAAACACATAATTTACATATACAAATCTTATTAGGGTTCGGAATATTACAGTTCTTGAGCCCACGACTCACATTTTATATGGCCTTCAAAAGCCCTAACATTTTAGACTCGATCGAATGCAATAGCCAAAAATTACCCCCCACGCGGTATTAAGTTATATTATTGTTTTAAACGCCTTTTCGGACATTTTTTGCCATAACTTTGTTATGGCGGATCCTTCCCCCGTTCCATGTGGAACTTTCCATATTACACTTGTGGCTTATACCACATAACACAATCACCATCTTTTAGGTCTATTTTACATCCTCTACGAGTTTTCAATCCATTGCGCATAGGTTTACGATTTTAACTTTAATTTTCACTTCATGGCATTTACCAGTAAATATTCACAAGGTTCATATATAATACAACCTCCTTATCTATCCATGATCCTTCTTTGATCATTAATCAACAACCACCAATATGCACTTCATAACAAACTAAAAAGCCCTTTAAAGCTATAAAACTAATAAAGAAATAAATGAAGAACTTGAGTGATTTCTTACCCTTTTTGGTTTCTTCTTGTTCTTAGCTCGCTATTCTTTCTCTTTCTCTTTGCTAGGTTATCAAAACCAATAATCTTGACCCTCCTTCTTAGATGATATCTCACACTCCCTTTTTGGATTTTTCTCTTTTTCTTCTCTTTGTTCTTGTTTTTCTTTCTTTTTTTCTAGCTTTTTCTCTTTTGAAATGGATGATGAAATGAATGGCTAAGTCTTGATAACCTAGCCTATTTCCCCCACCAACTAACTTAACCTTCTTCATTGGTTAGGTTAACTAACCAAGGTTTAGAGACTTAATCATTGTTTAAGGCTTTGTTTGGATGACTTAATGGCTTAATGGGGAACCAAACAATAAATGCTTGTCTAACAATGGTGAGTCATGTTAGATGACTCACCTTCTTGTCCCCTTTATCCTCACATGGCTGGCCAGTTTGGCCCATAATGCCCCTCACTAGTTTAGGAATTACAACTACTTTAATCTCAATTTTATTAAACACTCATCAACCTTGCTTAAGGCTTAAGTCTCTAGGGTTTAACCTTAGAGCCCAAGTCATGGCTTAACCCTAGCCAAGCCACAATCAAATCTTGGCTCAACTATAGCTAAGCCTTCCCGAACCCTAGCCATGCCATTTTTAACCCTAGCTTCAACTTGGTTCGGTTACTCCGAAACTTAGTTTCAAATTCTAGTTTCTTTCTAGTTAGCTTATATAATTATTTAGTTAGCAAAAAGACCATTTTGCCCTTCCATAAAAAAATTGATTCGGTTTTGCATTTCTAAAGCCATTTGGTTACCCGATAACTTCCTAGTTAGATCTCCTAACTCGTTACACATGCGAAAATCGTGAAATTTCTTTCATCAGTTTTATTAGAGATTTTATCTCCCGTTCTCAAATAAATAATCTCTCGTGATTCAAAATTTTGAAAAATGAAAAAGACATTTTCTGCGTTTTATGAATAGTGTTTTCGGCGTTTTTCTCAAAAAATTTATATTTCGTCTATGAAATCGCAACACATATATATAATCACATATCACATTCATTAGGTCAATACTGACCTTTAAATCACATAGCACACCATAACATCAATAAAATTCTTATTTTATTCAATTATATTTGGAAACCCGAATTACAAAGATCCGAATAGTTACAATTGTTACAGGTAGTCATGACAGTTGTTGGGTTTGTTCTTAAATGGTTATCATCACTTCAACTAGTCAAATACATTCTGAACAGATGTGTATTTGGAATAGGAAGTGATTTAGCATGTATGGAGTAAAATTTCAGTTTTCAGTTATTCTGCAGAAGCACTCTACGATTTGTGTACTCAATCTATAACTTGGTGAAGTCATTCTACGACTCAGTGAAGTTACTCTACGATCATAGTGAAGTCACTCTACGATCGTATGGTTCATTCTACGATTGATTTGACTGAGTGGAGTTCTATGATTTATCAGCTTGATGATCTACGAGTTACTCTACGACTGACTAGTTCACTCTCCGATTGTCTGGTCCACTCTACGATCATTCAAACTAAGGAAAGACTTTATGATTTCCAATTAAGAGACACTTTTTGACTTATTGTTTAGAGATCATGCTTTATGATTTGAACTGACATTAAAAGTATGGGGTTGGGTCTAATTTGGGGCATTAGATTACTGACTTAAGGAGTAAAGATTTAAAAAGAAGATTTCAACAGTTTTCTGTCAATTAAAATCTGATATAGAAACCGACTTTGGTCTGTCACTCTACGTTTGTGAAACTTGGTCATAACTTACACTTTTCAGAATTACAAGGGCTCGACTTAAATCGCTAATTAGGTTATTGACATCAGTCTAAGACAGTGGGTTGACAAACAGTTTTGAGCTGTTTTGGTAGGAAGGTCACCACATATGATAAGGTTAATTTTCTTCATTTGATTTACTAAGATTTGTTCATAAGTTCAACAACCAACACCTATAGTCTACATAAACCATGAATCATAGAGCACTGTGCTCAATCACAACTTCTGTTCTGTGTCGATGCCGGGATAATTTTTTATATTTCCTAAGATTTCGTTATTTCTACCCTTTTGAGAATTTTTTATTTCTTTGCTTAAAGGGTGAGTTTTTGGAAAAATCCGACATAAATGCCGACACGGTTTCGAAAGATTAATTTTAATCGATGGGCCAATTAAACAGAGTCGCCGGTTAGTAAAGATTTAAAAGGATGTACCAACTCGTCAGGATTTTTTGATTTTTGCAGTATGGCCCAATATGTGACTCCGTAAAATTGGTCTCGAACCCGAGATTCATAAAGTTCGGGGGCTTGCTTAAGTGAGGGAAAGGTGTTAGGCACCCCCCGACTTCTATGAAAATACGGTTACCGCATCTTGATATTTTCCTAAGTATGAAGTGTGTGTGATTTTGAATGAAATCGTTATCTAGCTTTGGATCGAAATCGTGAGAAGTGCGTTATTTTAAAAGCAATTTTGAACCTCTTTGAACCTATACACGAGGGATTTAGTTTGAGGAAAAGGTTCATTTTAGCTTTAATTTGATGAAAACCTTTTGGGGTGACGTCTTGGACAATACGGTTTTCAAACCCTTCGCCAAATAGGAAACGAAATTTTTCGCTACTTTTAATTTTAATTTAAAGTCGTCTTACTAACCGGGGTGATTTGATTTTAATAGATCTTTGTCGTTTTTGTTAAAAAATTGTTTCTTTGTGATAAACGGGAAATTAAACAACAAAATAGGGTCGAGGCGATCCGTGGGCATGAAAGCCATCTCGATAGCCTCGAACACCCGCAATCGCAAGTTTTACTATCACGAGGCCTTAAACTCGGTTTTCAAGGGATGAAACCCTCGATACCGTTTTAAGGCCCAAATTTACATGTATAATGATCAAATATCTCTTATTACAATCGAAACCACGCCCATCGTGGGAATCTGGTCAAGATCCGGTTTGTGGATCTCGACTCCATATTCCTAGGCTCACATCATAATGTACTGAGCACATAAGCAAAAGAGGTCTAAATACTATAACCCTATCTTTTAGATTGCAATATCGACGACAATATTTCGAGGGATTATGTGGATTAACGAGGTCTATGGAAAGAGACTTAGAATATAGGATATAAATCCGTAGATCTAAAATGCCTCAGATCTATACAATGCCATGATCGGGATTTAAACAAAAACGTATATAAAATTATATCCTAAAACCGCTATCAGGTGATTCAATTATTAGGGATTAGTTAGGACCTCTTCCCCAATACATACGGATCTAAGGTTTTGTGGAGTATGGATAAAATTAACTTAAAACATTGTAAACGAATAGATCCACCGTAGGTCTAAATAAGATCTAGCAAAAAGGTTAAAGCTTTAAACTTTAAAACCATTAATAAGCTAGATTCAAACTAGATCTAAGATGGATCTAGTGAAAAGATTGAAACTTTAACGATGGAAAATGTAATATCCCGAGTGTTTATAATTGTTAAGTATATGATAACGATTCATAGGAAGGTAATGAACGGGTTAAAGAATAGGTAATACTTAACTATGATTAAGTCTAAGCAAAGGTTATGAAATAAAAACCTGCAAGAATTGGTTGAATAACAATGGAATAAAAATATAGAACCTATATTAAGGTAATGCGTTGAAGATATTCAACGATAAAATTTTGAAGGAGATTTATCAAAAACCGAGTAAGGAGGGTTTCGGTGATTCCGAGGACGGAATCCTTATAAGGGAGAAGGATGTGACAACCCAAATTTTCAGAAGATATTAAAATGAGAATTTAATAAATAAAAATTCTTGTTATGTGTCGGGTTTAGTTTATATTTATGTGCGATGTATTTTGGTTATGTGATTTGGTGTGAGCATACATTAGAAACATATATTTATATATATTGAGAAATGGAAATAAAGTTTAATAGTTAATTGAACTATTGGGTAAGTAAATGAAATTGTTACAAAAAGGGAATTGACTAAATATTGTTGTTAATTTTATTAGGTTGAAAATTATATTTTGAAATAATATAATTTGATTATTATGTTTTCTTGGTAATGATGTTTTTATGAATTAAATTTCATTAATAGTGAGAGTAATTCACTCAAATGAAGGTGTGTATATATATATATGTATATTAATAGAATGAGAAATCAATGTGTTACATGTAAATGTAATGTGTTAATGTAGTACGATTGTGATTTTCGTAAATTAAAATATTTGTCGAATAATATTTGATGGAAATTGTTATGGAATAATATTGGTTACATTAAATGATTTGTATATTAGAAGGAGTCTTATTTATAAGCGGTTATAATACCCGGAATAAAACTTAAAAGATTTAATCGTTAAAATGCTTAATTAGCCTAGCATAATCCAAGGAAAGAAAAAGTTTGGAGGATAAAAGTTCTAGAGCTTATACTTCAGAAGATTGAGCGGGGAATGAAAAATTAGCGTTAACATATTATCCATATTCAGGCAAGTCTACTTAATTGTTGAAATGCACTCCGTGCAATAACATGTCTTATTTATGAAGTTTATTGTTATGCAAGTATTGTTTCTTTTGCACCCCGTGCATTAGCATGCTTGTTATCTGTTATGCGCAACGTGTTAGTGATTGTTGAATTTCAATTGAAAACCATGTTAGTATCTGAGTTGAACAACTCTCTTGTATGGGAAGGAGTTTAAGATGTGGTAGGAAACAAATCTAACTCACTGAGGTAACATTTATCGTAGTGTAGAGGTATCGTAGATGCGATATACACTGTTGATAGAATTGTAGCAGTGTTGATGAGACGGGGAACTAATTCATTAGTTCATGGGTGGGGAACCACTCAGTTCACTATATTGATAATCGTTGAAATCTTGTATCAGTTTATTCTGTATATATATCTTGAAAAGGTGATTCTCTTCTCATATATATATATATATATATCTGTTAGACTTGTTGGGCATTCTTATGCTCATTCTTGCAATTATCTTAAAACAAATTACAGCTAAGGAAGAATTACGAGACGATTCTGGCGGTACAAAGAAAGTTAAAGATGTAGAAGATTTAAACTATGCTAGATTAACATTATTGGCAATGTCTAGAAAGTTCTGACGAGGAAAGGGGTTAGGTCATTTAATTGTGCGCCGTTTTAACGGAAAGCCCCCTTTTTCCTGGGAACTGCCTAGTTGCTAATATTGCAAGTCTTGGATAGAGAAATGGAGATTTATTTTTAAGTCTTTTAGGACTTATTTGTAATAAGAACAAGTCATCTGGGAATGTTGTAACAATGAACAAATGATATTATAATATTATCACTTTTCCGCATTATACTCTGATTATTAGAAGACAAGATGTCTATATACAATTCAAATCAATTATATTACGAGTTTTTATAGAAACTTATCGTGTACATTACCTTTAAGTTAATGAATGTTTTGAATAAAGTTACACAAGTCAGAACGAAGTCCGACCTGGCTAAAAGAAGCAAGCAGGTGGATTTCGGGGGCGTGACATTATGGTATCAGAGCATTAGGTTATAGCTCTAGGGTAAGAGTACCTTAGGATTTACCCTGCGTAAAATTTTGGAGATAGAAAAAAAAAACTCGTAAACATAGAGTTAAAAATGCTTACACTGGAATTTCGAGAACGAAATTCTTATAAGGAGGAGAGAATGTAATATGCGGAATATTTATAGAACTTATAAATATGATATTAAATGACCGAAGTTAGCTGTAAAGATAATTTCGAGGACAAAATTCTTTGAAGTAGGGGTGAATGTAATACCCTGAATATTTATGAATCTTATAAATACGATCGTATATAATTAGAGGTTAATTTAGTTACCTAAAACTAGGTATCTTGAAGTTTAAAACCTTAAGCCCTAATGAGATTCGAATTTATGTGCTTAATAAAGATCCAAATGATATTTCGAAGCAGGTGTTTTGTGATTATATTATGTAAACGATGAATTAGGTCAAATAAAAATTTTTTTGAAGCTGCTTAGTCCTGCTTATATTGACAAAATGATTTGTCGTGCTTTCCACGATTTCACCAAGAAGTATCCCGGCAAATTATTTTTAGTAAGTTGCTTTGTCGTGCTTAAACTGATATAGTGCTTTGTCATGCTTACGGTAACAAGCTGCATTGTCGAGCTTGTAAGATATTTTCATTGAGGAGCTTAGAAGATAGGTTCAATTGCAAGCTACATTGTCGAGCTTAGAAGATATTTTCATTGAGGAGCTTAGATTGCAAGTTGCATTGTCGAGCTTAAAGATATTTTCATTGAGGAGCTTAGAAGATAGGTTCAATTGTAAGCTGCATTGTCGAGCTTAGAAGATATTTTCATTGAGGAGCTTAGATTGCAAGCTGCATTGTCGAGCTTAAAGATATTTTCATTGAGGAGCTTAGAAGATAGGTTCAATTGCAAGCTGCATTGTCGAGCTTGGAAGATATTTTCATTGAGGAGCTTAGAAGAATATTCTAAGACTATACTAGGGTGCAAAGTGTAATAAGCCGAGCCCCTAACGTGCAATTAGCGAAACTTGATTTTTCTATAAATAGCAAGCTTAGTTCATTCATTCCTTACTATTTTTCAAGAGCAGTTCAAGAGAAAAAACACTCTATATTTATATTCTAAGATATTGTGAGATAAAAATTACTTTCTAAGCATCGAAGCGCTACGCGATTGGAAGTAAAGCTAGCAACTACAAGAGGTAGTACTCTAGTGGTTATTATTTTCATTCTTCTTTATATATTTAGTAAAAATATACTTTTATAAGCAGTTATAATGCCAAAATTATTTTTAAGTATATAGTACAAAAGTCCTATTTACAAGCAGTTATAATGCCCAAATTATTTTAAGTATATAGTACAAAAGTCCTATTTACAAGTAGTTATAATGTCCGATTTATTTCTCTTATATATTAGAAAATATACTTTTATAGGCAGTTACTATGTCCGATTTTCTTCAAATATTTAACAAGAATATTCATTTTATAAGTAGTTATAATGCTGAAATTATTTCAAATATAATAGCCGAATATTCATTTTATAAGCAGTTATAATGCTCAATTTATTTTAAATATAGTTGATGAATATTCATTTTATATGCAGTTATAATGCTGAAATTATTTCATGTATATTAGAAGGAGTCTTATTTATAAGCGGTTATAATACTCGGAATAAAACTTAAAAGATTTAATCGTTAAAATGCTTAATTAGCCTAGCATAATCCAAGGAAAGAAAAAGCTTGGAGGATAAAAGTTCTAGAGCTTATACTTCAGAAGATTGAGCGGGGAATGAAAAATTAGCGTTAACATATTATCCATATTCAGGTAAGCCTACTTAATTGTTGAAATGCACTCCGTGCAATAACGTGTGTTATTTATGAAGTTTATTGTTATGCAAGTATTGTTTCTTTTGCACCCCGTGTATTAGCATGCTTGTTATCTGTTATGCACAACGTGTTAGTGATTGTTGAATTTCAATTGAAAACTATGTTAGTATCTGAGTTGAATAACTCTCTTGTATGGGAAGGAGTTTAAGATGTGTTAGGAAACCGATCTAACTCACTGAGGTAACATTTGTCGCAGTGTAGAGGTATCGTAGAAGCGATATACACTGTTGATACAAATGTATCAGTGTTGATGAGAGGGGGAACTAATTCATTAGTTCATAGGTGGGGAACCACTCAGTTCACTATATTGATAATCGTTGAAATCTTGTATCAGTTTATTCTGTATATATATCTTGAAAAGGTAATTCTCTTCTCATATATATATTTGTTAGACTTGTTGGGCATTCTTATGCTCATTCTTGCAATTATCTTAAAATAAATTACAGCTAAGGATGAATTACCAGAAGATTCTGGCGGTACAAAGAAAGTTGAAGATGTAGAAGATTTAAACTATGCTAGATTAACATTATTGATAATGTCTAGAAAGTTCTGACGAGGAAAGGGGTTAGGTCATTTAATTGTGCGCCGTTTTAACGGAAATCACCCTCTTTCCTGGGAACTGCCTGGTTGCTAATATTGCAAGTCTTGGATAGAGAAATGGAGATTTATTTTTAAGTCTTTTAGGACTTATTTGTAATAAGAACAAGTTATCTAGGAATGTTATAACAATGAACAAATGATATTATAATATTATCACTTTTCCGCAGTATACTTTGATTATTAGAAGTCAAGATTTCTATATACAATTCAAATCAATTATATTACGAGTTTTTATAGAAACTTATCGTGTACATTACCTTGAAGTTAATGAATGTTTTGAACAAGGTTATACAAGTCAAAACGAAGTCCGACCTGGCTAAAAGAAGCAAGCAGGTTGATTTCGGGGGCGTGACATTAGTACTGAGAATGATGTAACCGAACTTAATGATATGAAATATATTATCATCCTTTATTATATCGAATGCATTATACTCTGATCTTTACTTTGTTTAGCATAGTTGTACTAAGTAAATACAGTATCTATACGAACTATACATCTGAATGAGGGTATTTGACTGATATTGAAAGTCCTATAAACTCTGAGGTTACACTTAATGAGCGCTAGTAAGGTGTCATCTTTACCGGAATGCACCCCTCAGTTCTGTGGATAATCTTATTGTTAATACTGTGAATGTCAGATAGATAGGGAATATCGATATGAAAAAGGTATTCATGAGATATGAATCTATACATCCAAGTGAGGGTATCCAAACACAGATAACGTTCTGGCAAGAATTATCATCTGTTATGGGATACTGTGAATCTTGGATAGATAGAAGTCATATATTATTGAATATTTATAGTTGTATAGTTTCATGTGAGCACCATATCTACTACAAGAAGTGTAGAGAATTTGGAGGTGTCACAATTAATGTGTGGACTTATTAAATTAGCCCAACACTTATTAAATTAATAACCAAGTATGAAATAATAAAATTAGAAAACTAGTGGCCTAAACTAGTTAAAATGAGCCCAAAAGGAATTTCATTAAAGCCCAATTGCTAGCCCACTTAGTAGATATTTTGATCAACTTAATAAATTCATTAAAGCAATAAAAGAAGACCAAAAATGTGGGACAAAAAGGAGAGGGTGGCCGGTTGCCGACATGGTGAACCCACATGGGTGTGAGGTGTTAAAATTTTAAAAGCTTGCTTGAAAGAATGAACAAAAAAAAGTACCAATTAGTAATCATAGCTATCACCAAGTTGTCTAATGGGTGTACTAGCTAATCATGATAAAATATATAGATATATTTTCTATATCTATAGATATTGCAAGAATTAGTTTTTATAAAACAAAGCTATTCATTTGGTTCATTTTTTCCTAGTTTGGAGAGAGAGAAAATAGAACTTAAAAATCTACTTCCTTCTCTCTCATCTACCATTCTTCTTTCCAAATGATATTTTGAGAGAGAAGAGGGAGAGGCTCACGGCTAGTAAAGGAAAAGATTGTTCAAAGTTCCATAGCCATTTAGAAGGAAACCAAGCTAAGAAAAAAAAGGTATAACAAACCATAACTTTAATCTAGTGTATTTCTTTTATTTTGGTTTGATTTTTATGATATAAAGTTTATGATCTTGAGATCTAAAACCTTAGATCTGTGTTTTATGTTTAGATCTTACCTATTTGGAGGTTTAAGAGTTTAGAAAAAGATAAGAAAATAAGTTCATTTTAAAAAGGGCTAGAAAACCCTAACTTTTGTTCACTTTACATGAGTACTATTTGAGATCTACAAACTCTTTTTGCGATCCGTCAAAGAATAGTGCTAGATATATAAGTTAGCTACTAAACCCAAGTGGTAGAACTCAAAAATAATTAGTACAAAAGTCATAGCAACTGATTTAGTCTAAACTGTCCAAGCTTTTCTCAAAAACTGGAATAAAACTTGCTGACTGTTCACATGCAGGGGCATTTTCGTTGACTTTTTTTGCTCTAAAAATTCTAAGAACATTTGGGGTGATAATATGGTAAGTTATGTGAGTCTTATAAAATATATGAGGATTTTTAACCATGTGGAATGAAAGTTATGAATTTTATCGTAAGTATATATATATATATATATATATATGCTGTATTATAGAATAGTTTGAATCCGGGTTGCTGGATTGCAAAATTAGTTGGTTGAATTGAATAATTTGAATCCAGGTTACTGGATTGTAATCCAAGTTGGAATCCAGTTTACTGAATTTGGAATCTAGTTTGTTGGATAGTGTAATTTACCTACAGAATCATAAAGAAAGACTTATATAATGAAAGACTTAGTGTTAATTCATAAAGTAGTGGTACAGTCGTACTCTTTAATAGTCGATGTATAGTATCTGGGCTAAACAATTCCTTTAGGGAGCGGAGGTATATATGAACTGGCAACCGATCTAACTCACTGTGAAAACAGTGTAGACGAGACGAAAACTAGTTTGTTGGTTGTTTGAGGAAAACCACTCAGCATACTATATTGAACACTGTTGAATACTCGATGTGTGCTAACTTTAGAATTGAATGCGTATGGTATTAATGTGTTATCTAATATTTGATTATGTGGTTAAATGTTAGATACTTTACTTATAAAGAAGTGATATTATAAGGTATAATATGATTTGCTGGTTGAAATATCAATCTTATGACTGGTAGGTCTTACGAAAGAAGTTAACTTAATTTGCGTAGTAGTAGTCAACGACCAAGGCAAGTGTCCTATCCTTTTCATTTACTTTATGAGATGGATTCCGTTTATGCAAGCTTTTAACTAAATCTATTATTTAGCAACTATTCTATCCTTTTTATTTACATTATGAATTGGATCCGTAAGTTATGAAAGTATCTTAACTCAATTGTTATTGTGCAAGTATCCGAACCTATGCATTTATTTTATGGAATAGGTGTATGTATGCAAGTATCCCATCCTTTTCATTTACTTTATGAATTGGATATGTGTAAGCAAGTTCCTTAACTCAATCTTTTGTTGTGCAAGTATCTGAACTCTTTCTTTACTGTGCAAGTATCTAAACCTTATGCACTATTTTTATTTCGTGCAAACAAGTATATATTGTGCAAATTCCTGGTTATTGCTAAACTTCTTACATTTATTGTTAGTTCCTAACTCAACATGAGTTATCAATTTCAAAGCATGCTCGTAAATAATTATTCTTAATTATTCATATCCATAATGATCTTTGTTATTCGTTTATGCAATTATCGTAAACCTTGCATTTACTTTATGCAATGGATCCATATGTTATGCAAGTATTCTTAAACTTTATTCAAGCTATTTATTGATTTCAAATATCTCGATATTGTTTCATGTGATGTATTTATAATCAAAATTGTTCTGTTTTTTGTGCAAGTGTCCTCACTTGTACAAATTGTTATAATTATTATAAATTCGAATTTACTTCGATTCGTTCATTATTAAAAGTATCTCATTACTGAATTGCTATGACTCATATTGAAAATTTGTATTCTAAGTTTGGTTATGCAAGTGTCTCCACTTGTATGAACTATTATACATTATCAATTACCCTTGAATTCGAAATTCGTTGATAAGTTCTGATACATACTATTAAATTTCGGTATGTATACCTAGTTTAAAGATTGTCTAAACTATTTGTTCCAGCTAGACATAGTTTGAAAAGTATTTGTTGAATATTATTGATTATGACAAAGTCGCCTAACTAAATTGTTTTAGTTAGGACTCCAGGCTGAGTATGAACAACCCTAAATATGAAATTTTATGCGCTAAAAGCGGTGATGAAAATTTTATGCGACAATGGCAGAGATATATTATATAGTGTTGGTCAATATAGGGCACAACAGGACTGATCATCCTCCGTGTCCGTAAGACCAGACGGTTTACAGATGAATTTCTATTTAAACCTTTTCAAAAATGAAAAATAACAGTTCATGGTCTTTTGACCACTCAATATTCAAAAGTCACTCAGTTGCTTCAAAAATCTTAAAATGATTTGATATGTTGTTAATAATGGTTTCGAATGACTTCACCACTATTGATTCGTGGTAGAAGTAGTCCTCAAAGAAAACATTTACTTCTTTAGCGCATTATTATAATTGTTATTACTTGCTAAGCAATTGAATGCTCATTCTTGCTTTGACTTAAATATTTTCAGCTAAGTGTGATCGACTAGAAGGCTCTGGCAAAGACAAGGGCGAAGAAAAGCTCAAGGATTAGGTTTCAAGGTGTTATCTATAATGATTAGTCTTTTGTATTGTGATCATATATATTATGTAGCATGTAAAGAATGTAATTAAAGGTTGCCATACCTAGGGAATAGACAACTCTGATATAAATATTAAGTTTGTAATATATTAAACAGCTCAAAGAAATGGTATCGTGATGCACCAAGTACGGGTTTCAAGTACCCAGATTTGGGGGCGCCACAACATGGTATCAGAGCTATAGATTAGAAACCTTAGGTGAGGGATTACCTTAGGTTATAACCTTAAGCTAGATAGAAGCGTTGAAAAATAAATAACTCAAATAGAGTTTAAAAGAGATGAATTAAGGGAATTCATCGTAAAACGAAATAAAAAGTAACTTATATAAACTATTGTTTGTTACGTGTATATATTATGTACTAATCAAAACAATTTGTGTATAGATATCAGGTAAGAATGGATTAGGAGACTCTCATGTCGTGAATAAGGAGCAAATCACTCCGCCCGAGCCAATATCTAAGCCAATAGCTGAAATGGAGGCTCACCTTGAAAGCAACCTAGATGAGGTAATCATCTTGGAAAACATAGAATCAGAACTAGAAACGGTGGTGCTGACAGATAGTGATTCAGACACTGAAGTTGGAGCTGACCAAGCATCAACAGAAGTGCAGAATCTAAGGGATAGGGTGTTATGTCTGGAAAAATTATTGGAAATGAAAAGGGTGTTAAATAGTCAAATGCGAAAAGCGTTAATAGAAATAATGGAAGAACAAGATAAGCTGAAAAGCCAAATTGATGTAATGGGAGCTAAATGCAGCAAATCGCCTGCAACTCCAAGTAAGAAAGGAAAAAGAAAGATGAATAATTATGACATCGGAAATTTTAACCAAGGAAACGTTAAGAAAGTATTAAGGTGTGCAAATTGCAATAAGAAACATGAAGGTGTATGCATGAAAGGATAGAATATGTGTTATAATTGTGGACGTGAAGGACATGTCTCTTCTCATTGTCCCGAACCAAAGCAATGCCTATGTTTTATATGTGGAATAGTAGGTGTAGACACCCAAATTTTGCGTTCCCTGTACTAACCATGACAGGAGGGCAAAATCATCAATTGAATCGGCTTGCGGGAGCGAAGGAATGGGCCCAAGTGCGAGCGCCCGACACCACCGCAATGTTTGGCGACCAAAGCTGACGTGACAATAAGGCCATCCGGAACAGACATCCCCGAATGAGGTGGCACGTCTCCCGGAAATTCCTGGACTGCCGAATACGGGCCTGTCAGCGAAAACCGACGTTACGGCACGAAAATCGAGGCGTGGCACGAAAAATGAGAAAGTCAAACCGTCCAGCCGCGGATTGATCTGCGGCCAAATAGTGCGCCTTTTGAAAACACGGAACTCGAAACACGGAACTCGAAATCGGGGTGAGTGGAAGGCAGGCGGCCAGCCAGCCGCAGATTGATCTGCGGCTGGCTCTGGCCAGCCTATTTCAGCCCAGTTTCGTGCAGCATACAGGGAGTTGAAGAAGTTGAAAGTTTGGGGAAGAAGAAGGAGATTTCAGCAGCAAGAGCACGGAAATTGAGAGGAAAAAGAGAGAAATTTTGCATTCAAATAGGAAGAAAAGAGAGAAAAAAGAGAGGAATTTTATTCTTTTGATTTTGATTGTATCAAATACACTCCTTATCCTATTCAAATACACAAGTTCATATCCATTTGAGATCAATTGCAAGGTAAAAATTTCTATTTGTTCTAGCAATTCATATCATATTGATTGGGTAAATTAGATGTAACTTTCATGTATTTTGTCGAACAATCATGGATTAGGGATTATTAGTGAGGGTTCCATCGGAACAAAATTCTTCCTAATAACCCGAGGATATCCAATTGATGAAATTTCTAGCTTGTTTATGGTGATTCATTGGGTGTAATTTATTTAGATTGTCATTTTCGGGTATCATGGTGTATTAGATAAATCCGGATTGGTTAGTTATGTAGTATTCATTTTGTGGGCATGAAGAAATCTCGTGTGAGCCTAGGAATGCGACCCCGTGGTCCAAATCCGATGATGAACGTTTTGATGTATGTGATAGATTCAAGATGCTTGCGTTGTAACATGTAACTGTTGGGCCTTAAAACGACGCTAAGGCGAGAATCGGGTTTAAGGCCCCGTATTAGTGGAATATGTGATTGTTGGCGTTCGGGGATATTTTGATGGCTTACATGCCCGTGAATAGCCCCGACGCGTATTTATGCTTGATTAGATTTCGTGACACCAAAATGATTCCAAAAGATTAAACGATAAAGATTTTTCTCAAACCAATTAAAGTAGGATATTAGCATCACAAGGCTAAAAATTGGGAATGCTAACGAAAGTCGATTCCTATTCTACGAGAAAGCTAAAAAGAAGTTGTTTTTCGAATGTCACGAAAATGGGTTTTACAAGAAAAATTAAATGTTTTATTAAACTTTGATGTATAGGGCGAAAGAGATCCTAGAAATTGCCCATCATTTATGAAAGCAACGTATAAATCTCGATTCCTATTTTTGCTAAGGCTTAATAAACTCCTATTCTTTCCAAAACGACACCTAATGAAAATCTCCTAGTTTTGACAATTAAAATCAAACCTTTTTCATAAAGATTTCTCGTGTATACCGAAAAGACATTCCGAAGCGTTCCCAAATTAAAGCACGACTTTCCCAAAAATCCAAATGATTCTTTCATACAAACTCACCACAACATTCACATAAGCACACACACACACACACACACCTGCACATATACACATTTCATGAATTAAAAGATAGGACAGCATCAAGATTGCGGTAACCTTATTTCACGGAAGTCGAGGGGTGCCTAACACCTTCCCCTCACTTAAGCAAGCCCCCGAACTCGGATGAGCCAGCGATTTATAAAAAAATGAAAACTCGGATGAGTTGGTACATCCATTTCAAATATACCAACTGACGACTCTGGTTAATTGGCTCATCATAAAAAAACGATCTTTCAAAACCCCGTCGACATTGATGCCAACCTTTTCCAAAAAATCATTTAATCAAGAGACTAAAATTGGAAAAGACTAAAAAAGACACACGAAGTGAAAGCCGGCGTCGACAGCTGGCGACTCTGCTGGGGACATTAGATGGCTTAAGCCGCGTTCAAATCTTGATGCTATCCTATCCTTTTAAAATTCATAAAATGTATGTGTGTGCGATATTTTGATTTTTTTACTTTTGTTGTGTGAATGTGTGTTTTTGCCTAATAAATGAATGATTGAATGGAATTGCTTTACTTTTAAGTAATCATTTGCATACGGTGATGGCGATGAATGTGAATGTATGTTGAGAGAGTACCTCCTCCTGAGGCGAACCTGTCGGTTGCTTATTACTGGACTCGAAGGGGCTGCTCCCCGGAGATGGCTCAGGAAACGCACCACCCAAATCCGCTCCAATCGAAAGGGCTCAGACGAGTAGATTGCGAAGATTTGGGGACCTTCATGCCGAAAAGCCCGTGAGAGTAACCCTAGGATAGGTCAGCCTCAGATTAACCCTACGCAGGAAAAGTCTCTTCATGCCTTTTTACATTCTCGCGTTAATGTCATGATCTCATTCATATATGCCTCCCTTTTGTCAAGAGAAATTACTAACCTCTATCTTTTACAGGGAACAATAGGGGAGCTTAACAAAATCGTGTTTAGCATTTGTTATTGCATTAAAGGACTACTAACTTTTTGTTTTACAGGGAAAGATTAAAAAAAAAAAAAAAAACCCCCAAAACACAAAAGTTACAGCTTTAGCATGCATCCACATTTTTTATTCCCCAGGACTAAACTTCGAACCCTGGTTTCTGTAGGATTGCTCCTCAAACCCGTTCGCAGTTTAAAAGGGCCCAAAACTCTGTATCCGAAATGGCTGATATTCCATCTACCAATTCCGGTTTCATATCCAGGGAGGAATTTGATGACTTTAAGAAGCAGATGTTAGAGATGGCCATAATGCTAAGGGAGCAGTTGATGCCCAGACAGGAACCACCTAAGGAGGATCCACCTCAACTTAAGGGCGAGCTAGTCGTCTCAAAGGCCATTCTCGTACCAAACAAAACAGTGATTACTATCCCGGAAGAGGGAGATACAGATGACATGCGGAAGAAAATGAGACAAATGGAGGAAACCATCCAATCTATGAAGGGCATAGGGTCCCTCGGCAGGGTTAACTATTCAAATTTATGTGTCTTCCCTGGAGCCAGATACCCGGAGAAATTTAAAATCCCCAAGTTTGAAAAATACAATGGGAAGGGGGACCCCTACACACACTTGAAAATATACATTGGAGAGCTCGGGTCTTATGCCGAGGACGAGGGGTTGAGAATGAAGCTGTTCCAGAAAAGCTTAACGGGGGAGGCAAGAATTTGGTATGCCCGCCTTGACAACGCCCGAATCCACAACTGGGAGGAACTGGCCCATACCTTCTTAACCCAATACAGCTTTCAGGCCCAGATGGCCCCTGACAGGTACCAAATGACAAAGGTTAAGAAATAACCTAGGGAATCCTTCAGGGAGTATGCGCAACGATGGAGGGGCATGGCCGCGCAGGTGAACCCCCCGATGAGCGAATCGGAGATGGTGATGACTTTTGTAGACATTCAGGAGGCACCATATTATGAACGAGTCATTTCGGGGATTGGAAGACCCTTTGCTGAAATGATTAAACATGGAGAGATGGTAGATATGGGGTTGAAATCGGGTAAAATCCGGGATTTTACTGCTTTAGAAACTGCTGCCGAGCAAATACAGAATGGAAACTATGGCAGCACTTCCCGGAAGGTCCAAAAGAAGAAGGAGGAGGATGTCTCACTCATCCTACAGGGGTCATCCAGAAAAACAGAAAGCCATCTTCCGGTACAGGTACAGAGGGTAGGGCCACCCCGACAGCCAAACTTCACAGATCAAAGGGCAGAGGGGCGAAGAAGATATGAGGCCTCGCAAAATCGAGTATTCACCCCGCTCGGGGAACCGCTTGAACGGGTATTAGCGGTATTAGTAGCCCAAAAGAAGATAGTTGGTTTGGCACCCCCGAGTGACCCAAAGGGTAGAAGGTTTGACCCGAGCAAGCGATGTGCATACCACTCCAGTTCCCCTGGCCATGATACACAGGACTGTTGGACGTTGAAGCATCGAATCCAAAACCTGATTGACAGTGGGGAAATTATGGTGGAACAGCCAGACTCCCCGAATGTTAAGGCAAATCCCCTGCCAAGACATGATGGAGGGGGAGTTAATGCGACGGAGGAGAGTGAAGCTGGGGGGCCACCAAGGTTGAACTATGTGCAGAAAATTGAGGAAATGATCAACGTGATACATGATCATGGGAGTGCACGGGGAACGCCCGTCAGGTTGATAGGGGTAAGTACGAATAGCACAGAGGGACCTGTCAAGTTGACAGCTCCGAGGCCCATCAAACTTGCGGCAAGGCCGCAAATCCCTATCGACAGTCTAAAAACTGTACCCTGGAATTATGGGGGAATGCCAGAGGAAGCGGCCAGTTGTGCTTCTGTGACAACAAAGGGGAACCCCTTATATCTTCCCGGGCGAGTCCTGGATAGCCAAAAGAGAAAAAATGAAGAGATTTCCGAGGAAAGGGCCATAGAATTCTTGAAAAGGATAGATCACCCGGAAACAAGGGGAATCCGGATTTTAAATGAGGAGTCAACCCTAACATCAGTCATGGACTTGGTGTTGTCATCCAATGAGCATTGCAAATCCCTAGCGAAAGTTCTGGAGGAAGCATACGTGCCCAAGGAAATTAGTGAGGAAGGTTTCAGCCAGCTGGTGGGCCACGTATTGGAGAACGATGTAATATCCTTTGCAGACGAGGACATCCCCAAAGAGGGAAGGGGGCACCGGAAACCACTACATATTGCGGTAATCTCCTCGGGATATATCATGAATGGGGTGTTGATTGATGGAGGATCGACATTGAATATCTGTCCCCTCAGTACCTTGCAGAAGATGAACATCAATTCCAAGCGCCTACGGGCCAGTCATGTGGTGGTACGAGCTTTCGATGGTTCCCGGACGGATACAATGGGAGAAATCGAGTTGCCGGTGGAGATAGGACCCTGTGCTTTTGATATATCTTTCCAGGTCCTAGATATTGCAGCCAGTTATAACATGTTATTGGGGAGGCCATGGATACACATGGCCGGGGCAGTTCCTTCTATGCTCCACCAACAAATCAAGCTAATCATCGATGGGAATCTGATAACAATCTCAGCCGAATGTGATGACCCTTCTCCTCTCAGGAGTGGCCTACCAGTAATCAATGTAGATGAGTCGGCGGCACCTGCCAGCTTTCAAGCACTGGAGATTAGCACTCCCCACTATAGATGCCTGGGAGCTCCAGCTGTGAAACCTAGGATCTCTCCAGAACTTACCTTTGTGGCAAAGGAAATGATAAAAATGAACTTCCAGCCTGGACAAGGACTGGGGAGGAGCAGTCAAGGAATCACTGAGCCCATCCAACTACCACAGCAGATAGGCAAAGCGGGATTGGGGTATCGTGGAGGCGTAGCACGAAGACACCGTCAGGGTGCGGCTCCGGTCCGGCTGACTGGCAATCTGGTGACCGGGGTTAACAGTGAGCAAGGGATCAACAAGCCTGTAATTGGGTCTGGGGATGAAGAATTGACCTTCGCAAATGATGAATCGGCCAGGAGGAAGATTTTCCTGCAAGAGGTCGCAAAGGAGTTTGAAACGAAATGCTATATCCCCGGACAATCAACAAGCAGTAGGGAGGGGACAAATGTTATCACACCACCGGGAGCCCAACAGGTGGTGCCTGTCATCGATTGGGCAGGGCTAATTATTCCTGGAGAAGATAGGAAGGAGGACTCAGGCGACGTATCCGTAATCATCGGGGAAGTGTCCGATGTGAGGCCCCCTTTTATCCAGCGCATTTCATCTGACCTGACCGTCGACAACTGGACCATGAAACCAGTAATATCCAAACAAGGGTAAAATCCGACGTCAGGATGGTAGACCCCAGAGGATGGGGGAATGAAGAAGTTTATTTTTGTTGTTGTTTTATTTTTGCATAATTATGTCGTTTCTTCGTGTTATTTGAAAATGTGATCATCGTGGAAAATGATTCATATATGACAAGTATTTTGTTTCATGTCAGGTGTACCAATTTGAGTAATCCTTGCCTAACAAACGGTCTCTCAAATTTGAATGATGATTATGATTTTGACATTGAGCTGGATTTCGATTTAATGGGCATTGAACAAGATGAGACAGATTACGACGACGCGCCTGACGAGATCACAGGATGGGTCGAGGATAAACCCAAACCCAACTTGGACCAAACCGTCACCATTGACATTGGAACCCCTGACAAGCCAAAAGAACTCAAGATAGGGACGGACCTTACCCCTAGCCAAAAAGTTGAAATGACTGAGTTGCTAAAACAATATGAGGATGTCTTTGCCTGGTCTCATGAGGATATGATCGGATTGTCTACCGACATTGTGGTACACCGATTACCCATCAAGGAGGGTTTCAGGCCTGTCAGGCAAAAATTAAGAAAGTTGAAACCGGAGTGGAGCTTAAAAGTAAAGGAAGAGATCATCAAGCAGTTCAGGGCGGGAATCATTATGGTGTCCACTTACCCGGAATGGCTATCCAATGTAGTCCCAGTGGCTAAGCCTGGAGGAAAGGTAAGGGTATGTGTAGACTACAGAGATCTAAACAAGGCCAGTCTCAAAGATAACTTCCCGGTGCCTTTCATACACATCCTGGTGGATAACACAACCCAGTACGAAATGTACTCTTTTGTGGATTGCTTCGCGGGATATCATCAGATAATGGTGGCGGAAGAAGATCGGGAAAAGACCGCATTCATCACCCCTTGGGGCACTTTCTGCTACAGACGATTGGCTTTTGGTCTCACAAATGCGGGGGCTACTTATCAGAGAGCCATGATGGCCCTATTCCACGATATGATGCACAAGGAGATAGAGGTCTACGTGGATGACATTATTGTGAAATCGAAGGTAGAATCTGACCATATAACCCATCTCAAAAAGCTATTCGATCGGCTCAGAAAGTATAATTTAAAACTCAATCCGGCCAAGTGTGCTTTCGGAGTACAGTTGGGTAAGCTCTTGGGATTCCTAGTTAGTGATCGGGGCATTGAGTTGGATCCAGCAAAGATTAAGGCCATTGTGGATATGTCGGCGCCTCACACAGAGAAGGAGATAAGAGGATTCCTCGGGAGGATAAACTTTATCAGCCGTTTTATATCCCACTTGACGGCTACATGTGAGCCCATTTTCAAACTGTTAAGAAAGGGGGCTTCCCAGGAGTGGAATGGGCAATGTCAGAAGGCTTTTCAAACCATTAAAAAGCAGCTGACGGAGGCACCAGTGCTGGTACCCCCGAAGGATGGGATCCCTCTTTTATGTATATATCGGTCAATGCCATCGCGATGGGATGTATGCTGGGACAAAAGAATGAGGCAGGTAAAGAGCAGGCCATCTATTACCTCAGCAAAAGATTTAGCCAATGTGAACAAAATTACACTCCCATCGAGAAGACCTGTTGTGCTCTGGCCTGGGCCGCAGGGAGATTACCGCACTACCTCCATGGGCATACGACGTACCTGATATCAAGAATGGATCCCCTGAAATATATTTTTGAAAGGCCCATGCTGAATTGTCGGTTGTCAAGATGGCAGTTAATCTTACAACAGTTCGACATGGTGTACGTGACTCAGAAGGCCATGAAAGGGCAGGGAATTGCAGATCAGTTGGCAGAAACCCCGTCAGGAGGGATAGAGCCCTTGGAAACTCCTCTTCCGGGCGAAGATATATTTTGGGTATCACGCGAGAAATGTGATGACGAGGGATAGTTCTGGAAGCTGTATTTTGATGGTGCCATGAATGCCGGGGGGCAGGAGCCGGAGCGGTCCTGGTCTCTATTACCGGAGAACAATACCCCGTGGCCACTAAACTGCATTTCAGCAATTCGAACAACACCGCTGAATACGAGGGATGTATCTTGGGACTCCGCCTGGCCCGCGACATGGGAGTGAAGAGGCTAGCAGTGTTTGGGGATTCAGAATTGGTAATCAGACAAGCGATCGGGGTGTACAACACTAAAGAGTTTCGGTTACTTCCATACCATCATTGTGTTACCCAGCTGATGCAAGAGTTCGAAGATATCGCCTTCCGCCATATTCCCCGGGGACGGAATGACTTTGCCGATGCATTGGCAACTCTGGCTTCCTTAATCCACGTAATCAAGAACAGGGACAGTCCACATATTGAGATATCCGTACAGAATGCCCCGGCATATGAGGAACATGTGGCAGTATTATCAGACAAAATGGTGTTGACAAGGCAGCCCTAGTATCACGACATAAGGGAATATCTGAGAGATAGATCCCTTCCCGACCAGGCGAGTCGAACTGAGAGGATGAGAATTCAAAAGATGGCGATGAAATTTTACCTAAGTGGGGATTCACTCTACAAAAGGGATGCTGGGTTGGGACTGTTGCAGTGCGTAGATGAAACGCAAGCCCAAGGGATTATGAATGAAATACATGGTGGAGTGTGTGGGCCACATATGAGTGGACCGATGCTAGCCAAAAAGATCTTGAGGACAGGGCATTATTGGTTAACGCTGAAAGCCGATTGCGAGGATCATGTCAAACGGTGTTATCAATGCCAGGCGCACGGTAATCTGATCCATACGCTTCCCAATGAACTGCACTGTATGACCTCCCCGTGGCCATTTTCAATGTGGGGAATGGATGTAATCGGACCAATAGAGCCCAAAGCAAGCAACGGGCACCGATTCATTTTCGTCATGATCGATTATTTCACCAAATGGGTTGAGGCAGCTTCTTTCCCCAAAGTAACTCAGGAGGTCATCGTCGGTTTCATCAGGAATAATGTCATTTGTCTATACGGGCAACCTGAGGTTTTGGTCTCCGATAATGCCAAGAATTTAAACAACGCCCTCATGAAGGGACTGTGTGACCAGTTCAAGATCAAGCACCTCAATTCCGTCATTTACCGTCCTAAGATGAATGGGGCAGTGGAGGCTGCAAATAAAAACATCAAGAAGATCATGGCGAAGATGTCTGCTAACCATCGGGGATGGCCGGATTTGTTACCCCTCACCCTGCTGGCATACCGAACATCAACGCGTACTTCTATAGGGGCAACCCCTTACGCTTTGGTGTATGGAATGGAGGCCGTTCTGCCAGTTGAGGTTGAAATGGCGTCCCTCAGAATAGTGATCGATGCTCAGATAAGCGAGGAGGATTGGATGCAAAGTCGATACGACCAATTGGCCCTAATTGATGAAAGGAGGGTGGCTGCCGTTTGGCATGGTCAACTATATCAACAAAGGATCTCTCGATCATATGACAAAAGGATAAGACCTCAGAAATTCAAAGAAAATGATTTGGTGCTGAAAAGAGTCATGCCTTGTCAAGACGAAGCCAAGGGGAAGTTCGCCCCGAACTGGGAAGGGTCGTTTGTGATTAAGAAAGTGTTATCCGGAGGTGCCCTCATATTGTAAGAAATGGATGGTGAGGTATTTCCACAACCCCTCAATTCTGACTCGGTGAAGCAGTTCTACGCTTGAATCATCAATTTCCTTTTTCCTTTGAAAGCGAACTATGTAGGACCTGATCTCCCAACTTGTGGGGGTACGTAGGCAGCCATCATGGCGCAGTCCGATCCCTTAAAAAATAATCCTTTCCCTAACCAAAACCAATTTTCGATAACCAGATAAAACCTTCCTGCACCCTCAAAACCTTCCCGAAACCAGCTGCCTACCCAGCTTCATCCCAAAGGACATAACCCTGATCCAACCGAACAGTTATCCAAAATCTGAGATTCAATCCGATGAAATCAAAAGGTGTGCGGCAATATCTGTCAAATCTCCATCAAGACTTGAGAAAAGAAAGAAGGCGAAATGTCAAAATCGTGGTCAACTGGATAAAATGAGGATCCAATGAAAGGCAATGTTACGACAAAAGGGAAAATGGCTAAATTTAAATGCATGTCTATATATATAAGTCATTTTATTACAAGATTTCTCTTTCGATAACCAATGAAACTAACATAGTCTATGCAGGAAATAAAATAATCTACAAATCTGAAACTAGCTGAACCAGGATGGACAGGGTGGTGGATAGATCTGAAGCATCAGCATCTCCTGCAATCTGCTGCCCCATCATATCAATGCGATCCAGTAAAGCAGTGGCTCGGCTGACAGTCCCAAAATGAGCATCTACAATTGCCCTGGTCTGAAATACAATGGTCTCTCTGTCAGCAATGGCAGCGTCTCTAGCCCGAATGGCATCATTTCTCTCGACAAGAGCGGCATCCCTCTCGGCCTCAGTAGTAATCAGGGCCAGGCGGAGTCGGGTATCCTCAGTAACCCGACTTGGGGCAGAATCAGCTGAGATGGGGCGGTCTGTGGTATCCTTTGAGAAAATCACTCCAGAGTCATCAAAGGCCCCAGTCTGACTCAAACCGGCCAGATCCAAGTCTCTGCGCAACCACTGCACGTAAGCAAATGTCTGGATGTGACGGCTCTCACTATATTCGGCGGAGATCCTGCGAGACCAAAGGTCGTATACCCGCAATAGTTCCCTCTCTATCTGGGATGATATAAGGAATCGGTAGGCGGCTACTCCCGTGAAAGGGTGAAAATCCTGTGTCTGATCAAACTGCCCCATAACCGCCAGGGGATGATAAGTCGTCACACCCCTCAAGCCAGCAATAGGGATGAAATCCAGGGTGGGCACGTGAGTCAAGAAGCTCATAAAGGAGCAATAGCCCGAGTAGACCAATAGATGAAAGGGATCCTCAATGACAGACAAAAATGATGTCCAGGAGGCCACATCAGTACAGCTCACGGGACGAAACGAAAACTGCGTGGTTATGTCATGGCTGAAGCAAAACCCTTGGCGACGGAAATGGCCGATGGGACTAAGATGACTCATGAACCACATATACAATAAGGTCGAACTCTCTCTGAATACTCGGTCGCAGAAGGATTGGCAATATGAGGCTGACATGTAGGTATCCGCCAATATCATGGGAAGAATGGTGTGATCCTCCTGAAGAGCTCGAACGGCCGCTACAACCCGCATGTCCAACTGATCATGTCCTACGGGCAAGTACAAAACTGAGACGACGCAGGCCATCAGAACGTCTACTCTTGAAGCGCCCCAGCGCTCCTCAGATATAGAAAAATCGCCGAAGAAAAGACAAAAACTGTCAGGTGAACCAAATCGGTCAATCAAGAACTGAAGGGGAAGCATATGGTCTGATGTGATCACCGGTAACAAGACAGTCCTCCGCAAACCGGTAAAGGTCAAGAACTGATGGCGCATGGAACCAGCCGTGACCCTGGCACAAGGTCTATCCAAAGGCAAGCCGGTGAAGCGAGCATACTCCTCGAGGGTGGGGGTCAGCTCTACCATTCCTAACCTGAACACCTGACGGGCAGGCGCCCAATAGCTCAGAATACCCTCCACAAAGCCCACTGGCACCTGAAAGGTTAATAAGGACCAAGAATGGCCCAAAAGACCATCTGCGATGACCTTGTCGGTCGGCAATAAACTGTCCAACCAGCGGAGGAAACTGCCAACCAACCCTGTGGAAGGAATGAAATCCAAACGTACCACGGCATCTGAGGACGACATCTGTGGAAAAATAGTATCAAAAGACTGTACAGGGGTCATTTTCTATTTCATAAATAAGAAAAGCATGCATCATACAGTTAATAATAAAGCAAATGAAGTTCATAGAGATAAAAGAGAAAAGTTGTGCATAAATAAATAAATGAGTTCAATACATAGTGCATAAAATGAAAAATAAATCCAAGCAGGTGCAGATACAAAAGCCCTATCCTATCCTGATCTAAATAAAATCAATCTCATCTATGAAGGCGGGGTCCTCGAACTGATCCCCTGGGGTCGTCGAGGTCGGAGGCCCAAAGTTCATGTCAGGAATATATGGCTGCGCTGTGGCATCAGATGAGCTCGGGCCCGCATCATAACCCGCACCATCGGGATCGTAGGCATAAGCATCCTCTGGAGTTCGGCCCAACACCTGAAGATATAGAGACAACTGGTCTACCTGTCGGGTCAAGGTGGCGATCTGCTCGGCATGCGTGGGAGTCCGAACGCAGGCGGCCCAGTCAGTCATCATCACCGAGCTGGGGACCATATCCCCGAGGAAGAATGTGGCCCGGGTCTGAGGACCGATGGTGCGGGGCACCCACCAAGTACGAAAAGCGTCACTGGTACTGGGACCCGTCGAAAGCATCCGGCCGTCCTCCTCGGCAAGCATGATCTCTGAAGGCTGAGAGTCCAGCGGCCAGGAAGTAGTGAAAGGAAGGGAGTGCGGGATGCGGATCTCTCCAGTAACACATCTGAAGGCGCGCTCCCCCAAGTACATCACCCATCCTCCAACACTCTGCAAAGTGAGGCGACGGGTGGAAAGTGCAAACTCTGGGCCGGTAGGATGCCCATCTATAAACCCCACATCAAGATGCTCAGAAAGATAAGGCCTCCAGACGACCCCTGCAGCCGTGATCAGCTCCAGCTGGATGCGGCAGTGTGCAAAGCTGCCAGATACCGGGACCTCCTCCAGGGTGCTATGATGCCATCGCCGACCCCGGGGATAGGTGTCCAAGCCAAGGGTGGTGACAGGCCTCAGACATGGGAGACGCTCGTAGGCCCAGAACTGCGAACAGAAACAGTGAAAAGCATGAGTAACCTATAAATGCAGAAAAGGGAAATAAATGAAGGAAAGTCCAATAAGAAGAGGGAAAGAGAAACCTCACCAGCAGGAAGTGATAAAATCTGAGCCAAGCATCTGTCTGGCCCTCCGAGCGTAGACGCATACCGTGGAGGAAATAGGCAAAGGTGAATGACCCCCAGTCATAGTCACTGATGCGGTCCACGTCTTTGACCGCTCCCACGACGCTGAAATGAATGGTGGAGGAGTTGTTCCGTAGGAAACAACCCCTCATGATGGTCAGGAACAGGCGGCGAAGCAGAATGTCCCGAGTACCCTGATCCGCTGGAATGGGCAGCGCGTAGAGACCCCCGACAGGATCAACAGCCAAGGCACCGGATCGAATACTACGGGCCTTAAAGACCCGGTCCTCAGCAGCGAAGCCCAATAAAGCCCAGACCTCCGCAGGAGTGATGTCGAGATCTAGAGGAACGCGGGACCCGGTAAACTCTATGCCCGTAATGTACCTCCAGTCCCAGGGGGTTAACACAACCTCACAGTCCAGAAGGTGAAGGGACTAGGTCTGGTGAAACCATCTCTCGGATAAAGCCCTCATGTAACCCCAGGGGCATTGCCGGGGAATGATAGTGAAGAAATGACGAAAGCCCCAAGAATCCACCATCGCCCGGTAGTCGCTGTGCAGAGCCGTGTAGAGGGAGTAGATGTTGAACCAGTTACCCCTCGGCTGAGTAAACTCGGGCACCTGGGACAATCACCAATGGGTCAGTCCAGATAAAAGGAGAATTGAGAAATTGAGAATGAAGTAATAATGGAATTGAATGTACCTCGTTAGCCACGAGAGATGCTGAGGGGTGACGACTGAGATCCCGACCCAATAGGTCGGGGATCTGCACAGGGGCACCAGAGGGAGCAGGATGAGGAGATGGAGTCGGTGTGCTGGAGGATGGCCCCTCTGCCGCGACCTCCGGAGGAACAGCCTCCTCAACGTCTGGATGATCAGGACGAATGACAGCCTCCGCCAAGCGGCGAGCCTGACGGGTCCGAGGAGGAACAGGGGCAGGTGCAGCCCTACGACGGCAAACACCCGAGGTCCGTGATGCAGAAGAGCTACTAGGAGCAGCGGGATCCATGGCTGGAACAGAACAGGCAAGGAGGAAGGTAAGTTCCCTTTTGAATTATGTCGCGAATATTCTAAATTCCTACACTCATCATATAATTAATGCAACATTATGCATGTTTAAAAAAACAAAAAAAAAATAAAAAAAATCGGCAGAGTTCCGTTTGTAAAATGGACATCCCAGGCATAAGCCAAACATATTTTCAATCAATCCAAGCCTCAAACAGATCAAAATTGCATTCATATATGTAATTACAGCATGTAAAGTACCATAATGCATGATTTTCTTGCAAAAAAGGAATAACAGTATGTGGGACCGCATCATGAGCATAAAATAGGACTCACACAGTTGATACATAGCGTGTATATATGATAATACATAGCATAGCATTGTAAAGCATACATTTTTATCTCTAAGCATGCAAATAGCCAAATGAATAGCAAAACATTGACGAAATTGAAAAGCGAACGGTCAAAGTGTTACCTGTTACGCGTAGATCAATCCTACCGGAGCGGTTTTTGCAAAAAGATTGGAAAAATCGGCAAAAGGGCATTAAAAGGTCTGAAAAATCGCGTGGGGCACGAATGAAAGTGACAGATCTGGGAGGCGGCTGGCCGCCTATATGCCCGATCCTAGCCGCAGATCAATCTGCAGCTGGCCGCAGATCAATCTGCGGCTGGCCGCAGATCCATCTACGGCTGGGCCCAGTGCTCCCCCATTGGTCCATTGCAAGCTTGATCGATTCTAAAGCCTATTGGACTCATAGTGTGATAATAAAATACAAGATTTTGATGAATCAGGTGTCGAACACGGCTTCTCGATTCGGCCAAGTGACCGGATACGAGGCCCGGCACTCGCAGATAACCAACCGGCGACGATAACCGGGGGTTACGAGATGGGTGACCGGCGACGATACCCGGCCCCGACGAGACAATCGACCGGCGACGATAACCGGCGATTACGAGATGGATGTCCGGCGACGAAAACCGGCTCCGACAAGATAACCAACCGGCGACGATAACCGGGGGTTACGAGATGGGTGACCGGCGACGATACCCGGCCCCGACGAGACAATCGACCGGCGACGATAACCGGCGATTACGAGATGGATGTCCGGCGACGAAAACCGGCTCCGACAAGATAACCAACCGGCGACGATAACCGGGGGTTACGAGATGGGTGACCGGCGACGATAACCGGCGATTACGAGATAGATGTCCGGCAACGAAAACCGGCTCCGACAAGATAACCAACCGGCGACGATAACCGGGGATTACGAGATGGGTGACCGGCGACGATACCCGGCCCCGACGAGACAATCGACCAGCGACGATAACCGGCGATTACGAGATGGATGTCCGGCGACGAAAATCGGCTCCGACAAGATAACCAACCGGCGACGATAACCGGGGGTTACGAGATGGGTGACCGGCGACAATACCCGGCCCCGACGAGACAATCGACCGGCGACGATAACCGGCGATTACGAGATGAATGTCCGGCGACAAAAACCGGCTCCGACAAGATAACCAACCGGCGACAATAACCGGGGGTTACGAGGTGGGTGACCGGCGACGATACCCGGCCCCGACGAGACGATCATCAGCCTCGACATCCTTTTCTAAATGTTTTGCATCAATGGCATCTTGCGTTGCATCATAAATCATATGTGTTGCATCACGTATCCATTGTCATCCTTGTGCATTGTCATTCATGCATCGAGTGTCTATTCTTTATCCTGTTCATTTCATTAAACATTGCATGAACATGATAAAGAGGGGCAGCTATAGACACCCAAATTTTGCGTTCCCTGTACTAACCATGACAGGAGGGAAAAATCATCAATTGAACCGGCTTGCGGGAGCGAAGGAATGGGCCCAAGTGCGAGCGCCCGACACCACCGCAATGTTTGGCGACTAAAGCCGACGTGACAATAAGGCCATCCGGAACAGACATCCCCGAATGAGGTGGCACGTCTCCCGGAAATTCCCGGACTGCCGAATACGGGCCTGTCAGCGAAAACCGACGTTACGGCACAAAAATCGAGGCATAGCACGGAAAACGAGAAAGTCAAACCGTCCAACCGCGGATTGATCTGCGGCCAAATAGTGCGCCTTTTGAAAACACGAAACTCGAAACACGAAACTCGAAATCGGGGTGAGTGGAAGGCAGGCGGCCAGCCAGCCTATTTCAGCCCAGTTTCGTGCAGCATACAGGGAGTTAAAGAAGTTGAAAGTTTGGGGAAGAAGAAGGAGATTTCAGCAGCAAGAGCACGGAAATTGAGAGGAAAAAGAGAGAAATTTTGCATTCAAATAGGAAGAAAAGAGAGAAAAAAGAGAGGAATTTTATTCTTTTGATTTTGATTGTATCAAATACACTCCTTATCCTATTCAAATACACAAGTTTATATCCATTTGAGATCAATTGCAAGGTGAAAATTTCTATTTGTTCTAGCAATTCATATCATATTGATTGGGTAAATTAGATGTAACTTTCATGTATTTTGTCGAACAATCATGGATTAGGGATTATTAGTGAGGGTTCCATCGGAACAAAATTCTTCCTAATAACCCGAGGATATCCAATTGATGAAATTTCTAGCTTGTTTATGGTGATTCATTGGGTGTAATTTATTTAGATTGTCATTTTCGGGTATCATGGTGTATTAGATAAATCCGGATTGGTTAGTTATGTAGTATTCATTTTGTGGGCATGAAGAAATCTCGTGTGAGCCTAGGAATGCGACCCCGTGGTCCAAATCCGATGATGGACGTTTTGATGTATGTGATAGATTCAAGATGCTTGCGTTGTAACATGTAACTGTCGGGCCTTAAAATGACGCTAAGGCGAGAATCGGGTTTAAGGCCCCGTATTAGTGGAATATGTGATTGTTGGCGTTCGGGGATATTTTGATGGCTTACATGCCCGTGAATAGCCCCGACGCGTATTTATGCTTGATTAGATTTCGTGACACCAAAATGATTCCAAAAGATTAAACGATAAAGATTTTTCTAAAATCAATTAAAGTAGGATATTAGCATCACAAGGCTAAAAATTGGGAATGCTAACGAAAGTCGATTCCTATTCTACGAGAAAGCTAAAAAGAAGTTGTTTTTCGAATGTCACGAAAATGGGTTTTACAAGAAAAATTAAATGTTTTATTAAACCTTGATGTATAGGGCGAAAGAGATCCTAGAAATTGCCCATCATTTATGAAAGCAACGTATAAATCTCGATTCCTATTTTTGCTAAGGCTTAATAAACTCCTATTCTTTCCAAAACGACACCTAATGAAAATCTCCTAGTTTTGACAATTAAAATCAAACCTTTTTCATAAAGATTTCTCGTGTATACCGAAAAGACATTCCGAAGCGTTCCCAAATTAAAGCACGACTTTCCCAAAAATCCAAATGATTCTTTCATACAAACTCACCACAACATTCACATAAGCACACACACACACACACACACACCTGTACATATACACATTTCATGAATTAAAAGATAGGACAACATCAAGATTGCGGTAACCTTATTTCACGGAAGTCGAGGGGTGCCTAACACCTTCCCCTCACTTAAGCAAGCCCCCGAACTCTATGAATCTCGGTTCGCAGACCAATTAATTCGGAGTCACATATGAGTCAGCGATTTATAAAAAAACGAAAACTCGGATGAATTGGTACATCCATTTCAAATATACCAACTGGCGACTCTGGTTAATTGGCTCATCATAAAAAACGATCTTTCAAAACCCCGTCGACATTGATGCCGACCTTTTCCAAAAAATCATTTAATCAAGAGACTAAAATTGGAAAAGACTAAAAAAGACACATGAAGTGAAAGTTGGCGTCGACAGTAGGTCACCAGGCAAAGGTTTTCCCAGGATCTAAGAACGGTGTAGGGAATAAATAGGACAAGTGCTTTAGGATTATGTATGATATGATGCGTGTGTATTGTAATGTCTAGGAATTTTAAACCTCGTTATCAATTAATTATGATATATGAAATTTATTTTTATTTAATTTTACGGACATAATTAGATCTATGTAGGTATTATTTTTTTAATTAATTATACGATTTAATAATTTTCTTTACATTAAAGAGATTCACTAATAATTCGAATAAATTAATGGTTCAACCCTAAGATTTGGTTAAAATTTAAATAAGTAAGTTCATTTCATCATGATGTTGCATTAATTTATGGGATTAAATAATTCGAATGAGGAATATATTGTTAAAATAAATATTTTAAACAATTAATTAATTGAGTTGGTTATTTAATTTAAATACTAGAAGTATAGTGGTTATTAATTTTAATTAATGAACTGGGCCATTTCTCTCTTCTTTTTGGCTGGCCCAACCTCATTTGGGTTGAACCCATTTCTTCTCCTGTCGAGTTGGACTCATTTCTAATGGGTTGGGGCAAGTCCAGACCGGTAAGCCAAATTGGGTGCAGAGGAGGGTTCGGGATTAATTAGAACCTAAGGTCTGAAACTCTCAATTAAATGGGACGGGTGAGGAGAAGCATGGGTCACACCAGTCGTGAGGGTCGGGCGTGATGGCGTGAAGAGACCGGCGGCTATTCAAGGTTCGAGGTGGGAAAAACGAGCAGGGACATGGGCGACCGAGCATTTACCGATCAGACCAAGGGATTTAAGCGCTAGGTGATTGACCGATGGGAAGGCGCCGCACGAGGGTCTGCCGGCTAGGCACAGCTAGGCTCGAACGGGATTTGATGTAGCCATGTCGTCCGCCTACTATTCTCTAACCCTCGGTTATTGCCTCGGCCAGTTGGGGTATTAACCAACAAAAAAGGGGTACAAATCTTCCTATAAATTGAAGACCCCTGAACCCTAGCGAAGCTGCCAATATTGTGGGTTCCAAATTAGAGAGAGAAATCACAAAAAGAAGAGGGAACAGGGGAAGACTGGTCTGTGGATGTCTGCCGGATTCACTGTCTATTTTGGGAGAAGAAGGAGAACGGCGGCAACGACTTCACGTCGACTCGGCCCAACCTTAAGGTATAACCCAGTTGCGTGGTGGTCCTTTTCTTCTGTTTCGGTTTCTTTTTCGATTTTTCCTTCTTCCTTTGTATTGGGTGTAATTGTTGTTTGGAAATTTTGTGTATGGAAGAACCATGAAAGGTGTGACGCCCCCAAATTCCGGTTGCCTTAACCTCGAATTCGGTGCATCACTGTGCAACTCATACACATACTATTAACAACTAATTGCGGAATAATAGAAATATTTACATTGATATAACAAAAATACTCTCGTCCCAAGTCTCGATACCAATACAAATACCTGACATAACATATAACACAATGACTAATACATAAGTCTGAATACAGGACATAACTTAATACATGGTCTTTAAACAAGTCTTAAGACATAGTATAAATCGTAACATAGTAGGACAAAGCTAATCCGTACCTTTGCCTTTGCCTTTATCCTTTCCGGAGCTCTCGCCTCTATGGGTAACCACTGAAATGTTTTTAAAGAAAGCAAGGGTGAGCAACAAATTTGCCCAGCAAGTAATACAATAAAGATAATGCATGTTCAAGAGTAAAGATTCTCAATTTTTCGTACAACTCTCTGCTATCACTGAGGAGTCACTATGGACTGGATGAATATCAAATGAATTCAAGGATTTCAAATTGTTTCAATTGCAGGAATCGCTGAGTGGCCACCATGGCACTTACCTTTTATTAGAATTAACAGTATTACACTATTAACTCCAAAACAACAAATACAGGTACAATAGGTGATCAGCCTAAAATACTCGGCGTTATGCATAAGCCTCAAACGTTCTACTTACGCGCGTGTCGGTTCCCTGACTAAAAATATAATTTTCCCTACTATGAGGGTTGTTCATCTCTGCAAAGAGTCCGCACCAAAGCAATTGGTTTGGATCGCTTTCTAAATCATAGGTATTAGTCTAGCCGAATCAAATGGTATTGACACTCTTCGTAAACAGTTCATGCATAATTTGAACTTAAAAGCTTTAACAGTTTATGTCAATAACATATCTCGAACACTTGTGCAAATATTAAAGATTCACATAAGTATGGAATTCACACAATCATATATGTATTGCGTAAGTATGAACTTTGTACATTAAATAGCATTCGTAAGAATATAATCGAATGAAGTTGATAAGCTTGTCTAGTACAAAGACTAGCAAGGGTTAGAACACTTGCTCAAATTTAAATTGAGTAAGGTAGAAAACTTGCATTCAATATATAGAAGGAATGAAGTTAGGAAACTTTGCACAATACAACATGAGTAGGGTAAGGAACTTGCATTCATTACCGAAAATGAATGAAGTTAGATAACTTGCCCAACACAAGGGTTAGACAAGGGTTAGAAAACTTGCCTTAAGCGCTTACTAATAACTCGACGTTAATCGTCCTTCAAAAGTCCTACACATTTAAGTACATATCCACATACCAATTAGCCACATAATTGATGTCAAATATTGGTTTACATTACTCTATAATATTTCATTCTAATTAGAAATATAATATCAAACAAGGTTACACACACTTGATACGATGTTTCGGCGTTTGTACAACACACGCCCGATACGCCTCATTTGCATAAGTTTAGCATGCTCATACACTTGTCTAGTTCATCATTGATTAATGATAAGGGTCATTATACACCATAATGTACAAGTTTTAGAACTTAAAACAATAACCTGTAGCGTTGGAAGCATTACACGTTACATACATGCATGAACGACGCCCCATGTATGCTTCCTAATGCACAATTATCCTAAAAATGGCTAATTTAGAAATTGGTTAAGACATTAAATTATAGTTCTAAATAATGAAAGTTGTAGGTCTACGTTTTAGCTTTTCGGATCATCTTGAATCATCCAATTTGGAGTTCGTATGAGAAAGTTAGAGTCGTTTTACCAACAGGGGTTCATGTTGAAAGTCCAGAATCAGGCAGTCGGCGAGGCCTCCGTGAGAATCACGGAGGCTGCGCCAACAGCTTGGCAAGGCCTCTGTGAAAATCATGGAGGCTGCGCCAGCCTCCAAGAAGCTCAGCGAGGCCTCCGTGCAAATCACGGAGGCTGCGCCCATTCTAGCTGAATGCAATTCTATGTGCCTGCATGCCTAAAATCCGAGTGCTAGGCTAGGTTTTGTTGTTTCTTGACTATCAATAACCCTCATGAGGCTTCCAATGAAGGATCTAGAGAGTGGGAGGCTACCATAAACATTAACTAACCACCACCTTGTCCCAAAACTAAGATTCGTGTTCTTGACATGCTTGGATTCAAATCATCATAACTCCCTCATCCGTGAATGAAATGAGGTGATTTCAAAGCCTGTGGCTTTGGAACTCAGTATACTACAACTATACATAAGAATTAGAATTTAACAAACAATATAACAATACCAGAAATCGACACTATGAACACCATTTACCTATTCATCAATTAATTAACACCTAGTTCTCATGTTCTTAGAGAAATCCTTCTTTTAGGCATTAAATCAAATGGTTGGTGGGCATGGCTTACAAACTCATATTGGAGTAGAGTTTAATTATGCTCTAGTCCAGATTTCCAAATGAAATCATCACCCACAACCTCAAAACATATAATGGCCATACACAGACAAGTATACAACCAACCATAAACTAAATTTTTATCAAAGTACATAAATTGTCCAAATCAGTCCATAATTGTCCAACAGTCTATTCTTGCTCCTTATGCATAGGTTTGATTCTCATTCATTATTCCACTTTCATTGATTATTAACAAGGCTTTTAAAGAGTTAACAACATTCATCCATAGTCATGAACCAATCAAAGCAATTTTAGCAACATATACTCCCACAAAGCAACAATTATGAAACTGAAAACTTGGAACAACAATGGAAATAAGCTAGGTTCCATAACACTAACCTCTTGAAGCAACTTCTAGGATGAGAAAGAGACTGATTACATCTGCTACCACACTTCTTCTTCTTCCTTCAATTCACTCGTACCCACTCAATTCTTACACTCACAATTTTCAGTTCTAACTTAGTAATGAACAAAGGAATGGAAGGCAAGCAAGGGTTGGTACTTATAGGAGGATGAATTGAGCTCAGCTGGAGGAAGAAATGGCTGAGCATGCATAGCATGATCAGCTCCCCACGTATGGGAAGATGGAATTGGCTCCTCCAAGGTGTGGGTAACCCCCCTCTCCTTCTCCCCAATTGTTCTTCATCACTTTTCCTTTGCCAAATGCAGGAATTTGCTTCACCCAAAATGTTCTTATTCTCTTTGCTCCTTCCCTTCTCATTCTTCTCTTCCCGTGTTCTTCTTCTTCACTCAATTGCAGCTGATGGTTTAACCCATTTCCCTCATGGGTCATGGGTTGGATCATGGGTCGGGTCGCGGGTCATGGATCATGGGTTTGGGCCACCGTTAAGTAATTTGGGGCTTCTAATTAAATCCCAATTTGGCAAAAATAAAATCCAACACTTGGATTATTAATCAATCACATTAACACTATGACAAAAATTAGAAAATTCGAAATAAATGAAAAAGACATTTTTGGGGCGAATAGTGCCCACGCGAATAGTACCCCGTGAATGAAATTTTATCGATATTTCTCCGAAATCATTTTAATAAGTCCCACCAAATAACAACACTTAAAAATATTGCAAACACATAATTTAGGTTATTATATAACTTTTAATCACATCACATAGAATAATATTAATAAAAATTCTTTTTTTATTAAATAATATTCATAAGCTTATATTACAAATCCATACAAAATTCACGGTCGTTACATCCTCCCCTCCTTATAAGAATTCTGTCCCCAGAATTACAACTAAGCAAAAAGGTGGGGATAATTCCTCTTCATTTTATTCCTTAATACTTGCTCCTTCCTATAAGTTATCTGAATAGGAATTTCCTCGTACGTGAGATCCTTCTCTATCTGGACGAGCTCATAGGATATAACGTGCTTGTAATCGGGTTTGTATGGTCGTAGCACTGAGACATGGAACACATTATGGATATGCTCCAGCTCGGGAGGTAAAGCTACCTCGTACGCCACTTCACCTACCCTTCTCAAGACTTCAAACGGTCCTACGAACCTCGGACTCAACTTCCCTTTCTTGCCGAATCGGATCTTTCCCTTCCAGGGAGATACCTTCAAAAACACAAAACTACCACTTTCAAACTCTCGACTTTGACGGTGCAAATCTGCGTATTTCTTCTGCCGATCTTGGGCTGCTACCAATCTGGCTCTTATTGTCCCAACAATATCTGTCGTTTGTTGAACTAGTTCTGGTCCCAACAGTCGTCTCTCCCCGACTTCATCCCAACATAACGGTGTTCTGCACTTTCTTCCGTAGAGAGCTTCGTACGGCGGCATACCGATACTTGCGTGATAACTGTTATTATAAGCGAATTCTACGAGGGGTAAGTGGTCATCCCAGTTTCCTTTGAAATCCATCACACAAGCTCTAAGCATGTCTTCCAGCGTCTGTATTGTTCGCTCACTCTGTCCGTCAGTTTGAGGATGATAAGCAGTACTTAGCCTTAGCTGTGTTCCCATTCTTTCCTGCAAGCTCTTCTAAAAATTTGACGTGAAGCGCGGATCTCGATCAGAAACGATTGACACCGGCACTCCATGTCTTGAGACAACTTCCTTTATATACAACTTTGCTAACTGATTTAAATTGAATCGTATTCTTATTGGTAGAAAGTGGGCGGACTTTGTCAATCGGTCCACAATAACCCAAATTGCATCATAGCCCTTCTGTGTGCTTGGAAGTCCCACTACGAAATCCATCGTAATGTGCTCCCATTTCCATTCTGGTATCTTCAGTGGTTGGATTAGTCCACTCGGTTTTTGATGCTTTGCCTTCACTCGTTGACAGGTGAGACACTTACTGACGCATTCTGCCACCTCTCGCTTCAAATTTGGCCACCAAAAATGTTGACGAAGATCCCTATACATTTTTGTGCTTCTTGGGTGAACAGAATATGGTGAGTTATGTGCCTCATGCAAGATTGCCTCCCTTAGTTCGGTCACAGCTGGCACCCACACACGTTCTTCAAATCGCAAGATACCATCTTTATCTAATCTGAACTTTTCTCCATCATTTTCTGTTGCCCTTTCCTTTATCTTCTCACATTCCTCATCATTTCTCTGCGCCTCCTTTACTTTATCTAGTAATGTCGGACGAGCTTCCATTACGAATAAACGCTCCGCTGCCATTCCCGGATTTTTCACTTCTATCTCTAGTCGCGTCATTTCCTTCACTAGTTCCTCCTGTGTTGTCAGCTTGAACAAGTTCTCCCTTCCTTTTCTGCTCAACGCATCTGCTACCACATTTGCCTTCCCCGGGTGTTAAAGAATTTTGCAGTCGTAATCTTTGATTAATTCCAACCACCTCCTTTGTCGCATATTGAGCTCTTTCTGTGTGAAGATATACTTCAGACTTTTGTGGTCCGTGTATATCTCACATCTCTCCCCATAAAGATAGTGCCTCCAAATCTTCAGGGCAAAAACTACCGCGGCTAACTCCAAGTCGTGGGTAGGGTATCGCTTTTCATAGTCCTTCAATTGACGTGACGCATATGCAATGACTTTGCCGTGTTGCATAAGAACACAACCAAGACCTCGGTGTGACGCATCATTGTACACTACAAAACCTCCTGTATTATCCGGTAGGGATAACACAGGTGCCTCGCTCAATCTCTTCTTCAACTCCGTAAAGCTTTCCTCACACTTCTCCGTCCACACAAACTTCACAGTCTTCCTCGTTAGATTGGTCAACGGGGTCGCTATCTTAGAAAAATCTTGGATAAATCGCCGATAGTACCCGGCTAACCCTAAGAAACTCTGCACCTCCGTTGGCGTCCTCGGTTGATCCCAGTTACTCACGGCTTCCACTTTCGCAAGATCCACTGAGATCCCTTCTTTGTCTATGACATGCCCTAGAAATTGTACGCTTTCCATCCAGAACTCGCATTTGGAAAATTTTGCATACAACTTCTCTCTCCTCAGCGTTTCTAGTATCGCCTTCAGATGGTCGGCGTGCTCCTCTTCGGTCTTTGAATAGATTAGGATGTCGTCGATGAAAACTACCACAAATTTGTCTAAGTATGGCTTGAGAATTCGATTCATCAAATCCATAAATGCTGCTAGCGCGTTCGTCAGACCGAAAGACATCACCAAAAATTCATAGTGCCCATACCTCATTCGAAACGCGGTCTTTGGCACATCCTCCTTCCTCACCTTCAACTGGTGATATCCGGTCCTCAAATCTATCTTCGAGAAATGTCTTGCTCCCTGCAGTTGATCGAAAAGATCGTCGATTCTTGGCAATGGATACTTGTTCTTGATCGTTGCCTTGTTCAACTCTCGGTAGTCGATACAAAGCCTTATCGTTCTGCCCTTCTTCTTGACAAACAAAACTGGTGCTCCCCATGGAGACACACTGGGCTGAATATACCCATTGTCCAGTAATTCTTGAAGTTGTATTAACAGTTCCTTCATTTCCACTGGCGCCATGCGATACGGGGCTTTTGAAATCGGTGCCGTCCCTGGCGCTAAATCTATTGCAAACTCAATTTCCCTGTCTGGCGGTAGACCGGGTAAATCGCTTGGAAACACGTCTGGAAAGTCCTTCACTATTGGTATATCTGTTATTTCTACTCCCTCCTTCTTTGTGTCTACAATATAGGCTAAATAGCCTACGCACCCTTTTCTTAGTAACTTCTTGGCTTGCATCATCGTAAGACAACACGATCGTCTAAGCGATGTGCTACCATTAAATACTACCCTCGACCGGTTCGAGGTCCGAAGGTTCACACTTTTCTTCTGACAGTCAATTATTGCTGCATGGTTATACAACCAATCCATTCCCAGTATTACATCAAACTCTCCTAATTTAATCGGGATCAAATCTACCTTTAGGTTATGACCCCTAATTACAGCATCACAATCACGGTATATGAATTCTACGAGAATTACCTCCTCGTTAGCAATTTCTACGCTCAAGGGATTATCTAGTTGTTCTTGGGGTAAATTCAATCGACTAGCAAATTCCTCAGATACAAACGAATAGGTAGCACCCGAATCAAATAATACGAAAGCATTTATATCATTGATTGGGATAATACCTGACACCACGTCCCTTGAAGCTATGGCATCCTGGGCCGTCATGTTGAATGTCCTAGCAGTTGGTCGACTAGGCGGAACAGGTCCACCAGTCACTGGCTTGTTGCTTCCCCCTTTGTAGCCACTTCCCCCGCTGCTTCCTTTTTGGGGGCAGTCCTTGATCTGGTGCTCGACCGATCCACAAGCGAAACACCCACGGATTTTCTTTGGATTTGGGCATTTTGGTGCTATATGTCCCTCCTAGCCGCAGTTATAACAGACACTGCGTCCCTTCCAACATTCTCCCAGGTGATTTTTCCCACATTTTGAACATGCCTCGATTCTCGTTTTGAATCCTCCCTGATTGCTTCCGGTCAGATTATTGCTGGTACTATTGTTACTGTTATCCCACTTTCTTTTCCCCAAGTTGCTTCCTCCGCTACCACTTCCTCCACGATGGTCGCCTCCATTTTTCTTATTCTTCCTTTCCCTGTTATATTGATTCAAGGCCTCACTTCCACCCTCAGCTATGATGGCCTTCTCTAGGAGTGCATTAAAGGTCTCGATTTGGAGCACCGACACCTTACTGTACACCCATGGCTTTAACCCTTGTTCGAACCGCTATGCCTTGCGCTCTTCCGTATCCACTTGGTGTGGCGCAAAGCATGCGAGTTCATTAAATTTGGCGGCGTACTGTGCCACCGTCATATCCCCTTGCTTAAGTTCCAGGAATTTCACTTCCATATGACTCTTCATGCTCTTCGGGAAGTAATTCTCAAAGAACAGTTCCTTGAATCTTTCCCATGTTACTACACCTTCTCCGGCCCGTTGTTGATTGGCTTCCCACCAATAGTTCGCCTCTCCCTTCATCATATAGGTGGCGAATGCAGTCTTCTGATCCTCTCCCACGCGTGCAATGGTAAAAGCCTTCTCGGTTTCTTTAACCCAAGACTGGGCCTCGATCGGGTCAGTCGTCCCTTTGAACTCTGGGGGTCCCACACTTTTGAAGTCTTTAAAATTTGCTATCGGGGCAGTTGGGGAATTGGGTTCCCGGGTCCTGCATTCCTGCCTTGGAACACTCCCTCAAGTAGGTCTGCTAGCCGTTGCATGGGGTCTGCTTGGCCTCCTTCATTATTCACTGACCCTTGAGGGGTTCGTTGAATGGGTATTCTACGCGGTGGCATCTTCTATTTAATGGAATAAAACTAACTGTTACTACCTCGCCATACCATGTAAATGTCTACCAAGCAATGTAACAATTAGACAATACATTAGACAAGAACATTTCATTAATAAGTTAATAGCCAGTACATCATATGTGATCGTCCTATAGCACACCGCTATGAACGTTACCATCCACATAAGATGGGGATTTACTAACATAGTACCCTTTATCAAGCATAAAGACTTGGGGTATACAAAACTTATCCCACTCATAATACAAAAGGTCGGGATTTACACATACAAAATCATGTACTGCTAGACACATAACTAACTAGTCTATCCAAGCATACCGCGCTCCACGGCGCTGTTATACTCCAAACGTCCCATATGGACCATCAGATCTCGACTCAGAGTGTGGCGAGTCTGCCCTTCCTCGACCGGATAATGGCAGACACCATCTATCCATCTACCGATAGTCGTGCTGAATGCATAGCCCATCCGGTTCATCTTCCTCCTCTTCCTTCTCACTTCACCTTCTAGGTCATCAGCTCGCTCTAAGGCGTCATCCCGTTGTTCCTCAATTTGGATGCGGTCAGTTACTTCTACCTCTAACTGGACTCGCAAAGCCTCCTTCTCCATCTGTAGGCTTCCCGCCCGCTGCTCGGACTGCTCTAGATTTCCTACCAGTTCTACATTCCTTGCCATGAGACGGTAGACCATAGCCCCTAACTGCACAGAGACCTCATGTCGTGCCTGAGCTTCCTGCTCCAACTCTCGGACTGTATCCTCTAGCTCGATGATGCGATCAGCAGACTCCCCTAACAGATCATCTTCATATGTGGTACCATCATGGGGCACCTCTCCTGGTTCATCTAAGGAATCACTGCCTATGCGGTCTTCCTCGAAGTCCTCCTCCGGGTCTTCCTCCGGATCAGACTCCATCACATATTCCTCTTCGGCTGGGGATACTGTCGTAATAGGCTCAACTGTAAGGGGTGACTCGAACACCACATGGATGTCACGTGGCTCTTCCTCCATAATTCTGCTTGGCTCGCCCATCACTGGCATACTACACACACAAGACAAAATAAACAAAACCTATCAGTATCTCTTAACAAAAATATAAATCCATTACATGGAATGAAAATACATTTCACGACACTACTAACTTTCTAATCGAAGTCTATATCACGTAAACTCTACATGAGTTTTATTACTTTCTATTTCTCTATGTTCCCCAAGGTTATAGCCTAAGGACTCTCTATTTCCTAAGGTTTATAACCTATGGCTCTGATACCAACCCGTGACGCCCCCAAATTCCGGTTGCCTTAACCTCGAATTCGGTGCATCACTGTGCAACTCATACACATACTATTAATAACTAATTGCGGAATAATAGAAATATTTACATTGATATAACATAAATACTCTCGTCCCAAGTCTCGATACCAATACAAATACCTGACATAACATATAACACAATGACTAATACATAAGTCTGAATACAAGACATAACTTAATACATGGTCTTTAAACAAGTCTTAAGACATAGCATAAATCGTAACATAGTAGGACAAAGCTAATCCGTAGCTTTGCCTTTGCCTTTATCCTTTCCCGAGCTCTCGCCTCTATGGGTAACCACTGAAATGTTTTTAAAGAAAGCAAGGGTGAGCAACAAATTTGCCCAGCAAGTAATACAATAAAGATAATGCATGGTCAAGAGTAAGGATTCTCAATTTTTCGTACAACTCTCTGCTATCACTGAGGAGTCACTATGGACTGGATGAATATCAAATGAATTCAAGGATTTCAAATTGTTTCAATTGCAGGAATCGCTGAGTGGCCACCATGGCACTTACCTTTTATTAGAATTAACAGTATTACACTATTAACTCCAAAACAACAAATACAGGTACAATAGGTGATCAACCTAAAATACCCGGCGTTATGCATAAGCCTCAAACGTTCTACTTACGCGCGTGTCGGTTCCCCGACTAAAAATATAATTTTCCGTACTATGAGGGTTGTTCATCTCTGCAAAGAGTCCGCACCAAAGCAATTGGTTTGGATCGCTTTCTAAATCATAGGTATTAGTCTAGCCGAATCAAATGGCATTAACACTCTTCGTAAATAGTTCATGCATAATTTGAACTTAAAAGCTTTAACAGTTTATGTCAATAACATATCTCGAACACTTGTGCAAATATTAAAGATTCACATAAGTATGGAATTCACACAATCATATATGTATTGCGTAAGTATGAACTTTGTACATTAAATAGCATTCATAAGAATATAATCGAATGAAGTTGATAAGCTTGTCTAGTACAAAGACTAGCAAGGGTTAGAACACTTGCTCAAATTTAAATTGAGTACGGTAGAAAACTTGCATTCAATATATAGAAGGAATGAAGTTAGAAAACTTTGCACAATACAACATGAGTAGGGTACGGAACTTGCATTCAATACCGAAAATGAATGAAGTTAGATAACTTGCCCAACACAAGGGTTAGACAAGGGTTAGAAAACTTGCCTTAAGCGCTTGCTAATAACTGGAAGTTAATCGTCCTTCAAAAGTCCTACACATTTAAGTACATATCCACATACCAATTAGCCACATAATTGATGTCAAATATTGGTTTACATTACTCTATAATATTTCATTCTAATTAGAAATATAATATCAAACAAGGTTACGCACACTTGATACGATGTTTCGGCGTTTGTACAACGCACACCCGATACGCCTCATTTGCATAAGTTTAGCATGCTCATACACTTGTCTAGTTCATCATTGATTAATGATAAGGGTCATTATACACCATAATGTACAAGTTTTAGAACTTAAAACAATAACCTTTAGCGTTGGAAGCATTACACGTTACATACACGCATGAACGACGCCCCATGTATGCTTCCTAATGCACAATTGTCCTAAAAATGGCCAATTTAGAAATTGGTCAAGACATTAAATTATAGTTCTAAATAATGAAAGTTGTAGGTCTACTTCTTAGCTTTCTGGATCATCTTGAATCATCCAATTTGGAGTTCGTATGAGAATGTTAGTGTCGTTTTACCAACAGGGGTTCATGCTGAAAGTCTAGAATCAGGCAGTCGGCGAGTCCTCCGTTAGAATCACGGAGGCTGCGCCAACAGCTTGGCAAGGCCTCCGTGAAAATCACGGAGGCTGCGCCAGCCTCCAGGAAGCTCAGCGAGGCCTCCGTGCAAATCACGGAGGCTGCGCCCATTCGAGCTGAATGCAATTCTATGTGCCTGCATGCCTAAAATCCGAGTGCTAGGCTAGGTTTTGTTGTTTCTTGACTATCAATAACCCTCATGAGGCTTCCAATGAAGGATTTAGAGAGTGGGAGGCTACCATAAACATTAACTAACCACCACCTTGTCCCAAAACTAAGATTCGTGTTCTTGACATGCTTGGATTCAAATCATCATAACTCCCTCATCCGTGAATGAAATGAGGTGATTTCAAAGCCTATGGCTTTGGAACTCAGTATACTACAACTATACATAAGAATTAGAATTTAACAAATAATATAACAATACCAGAAATCGACACTATGAACACCATTCACCTATTCATCAATTAATCAACACCTAGTTCTCATGTTCTTAGAGAAATCCTTCTTTTAGGCATTAAATCAAATGGTTGGTGGGCATGGCTTACAAACTCATATTGGAGTAGAGTTTAATTATGCTCTAGTCCAGATTTCCAAATGAAATCATCACCCACAACCTCAGAACACATAATGGCCATACACAAACAAGTATACAACCAACCATAAACTAAATTTTTATCAAAGTACATAAATTGTCCAAATCAGTCCATAATTGTCCAACAGTCCATTCTTGCTCCTTATGCATAGGTTTGATTCTCATTCATTGTTCCACTTTCATTGATTATTAACAAGGCTTTTAAAGAGTTAACAACATTCATCCAGAGTCATGAACCAATCAAAGCAATTTTAGCAACATATACTCCCACAAAGCAACAAATATGAAACTGAAAACTTGGAACAACAATGGAAATAAGCTAGGTTCCATAACACTAACCTCTTGAAGCAACTTCTAGGATGAGAAAGAGATTGATTACAGCTGCTACCACACTTCTTCTTCTTCCTTCAATTCACCCGTACTCACTCAATTCTTACACTCACAATTTTCAGTTCTAACTTAGCAATGAACAAAGGAATGAAAGGCAAGCAAGGGTTTGTACTTATAGGAGGATGAATTGAGCTCAGTTGGAGGAAGAAATGGCTGAGCATGCATAGCATGATCAGCTCCCCACGTATGGGAAGATGGAATTGGCTCCTCCAAGGTGTGGGTAACCCCCCTCTCCTTCTCCCCAATTGTTCTTCATCACTTTTCCTTTGCCAAATGCAGGAATTTGCTTCGCCCAAAATGTTCTTATTCTCTTTGCTCCTTCCCTTCTCATTCTTCTCTTCCCGTGTTCTTCTTCTTCACTCAATTGCAGCTGATGGTTTAACCCATTTCCCTTATGGGTCATGGGTTGGATCATGGGTCGGGTCGCGGGTCATGGATCATGGGTTTGGGCCACCCTTAAGTAATTTGGGGCTTCTAATTAAATCTCAATTTGGCAAAAATAAAATCCAACACTTGGATTATTAATCAATCACATTAACACTATGACAAAAATTAGAAAATTCAAAATAAACGAAAAAGATATTTTTTGGGGCGAATAGTGCCCACGCGAATAGTACCCCGTGAATGAAATTTTAGCGATATTTCTCCGAAATCATTTTAATAAGTCCCACCAAATAACAACACTTAAAAATATTGCAAACACATAATTTAGGTTATTATATAACCTTTAATCACATCACATAGAATAATATTAATAAAAATTCTTTTTTTATTAAATAATATTCATAAGCTTATATTACAAAGCCATACAAAATTCACGGTCGTTACAAAAGGTTCGGATAGTGTGATTCTATATATTGAATAGGCCAGCGTTGATCCTTAGTATGCTCACAAGGTGTTTAATGCAATGTCTATAAGAATATGTTTGTAAATTCTTTTGCTTTCTTATTGTGATTGAGTAGTGATCTGGGTAGTTTGATATAAAATCGCATGAATTAGTTATATTATGTGATTATGTGTTGTTGTGGGTTGTGGCATACTGATAAGGAAATAAATTGCCAAAGCTATGTCATGAGTCTTGGCTGTGGATGTTGTGTGTGCTGGTTGCCAGCCTTGAACGTGGGTGTGTGTATGCATCATGTTGCAGAAACTCAGCATAATATTAGGATGGCCAACAACTAAGTTAGTATCAAGAGGGATTAATCGGGTGACTTAGTTACCCAATAAACTATAAATTACTTCAATTATTTTCCAAATTGGTTGTTTAATTCATTAGTTTATTCAAACAAAAATAACGAACAAATGAAGTCTATTTAATTAAATGTTTATTATTTAACTATGATCAAACAAATAAACTAGGGATAATAATTATTTAACTATTATGTAATTAATAGTAACTAAATGTAATACTATTGGATGAATTATTAGATATTATTTGAATTAATAATGCACTAATAAAATAATTATTTATTATTTAACATTAAATAATAAATAAGGATAATAATTACTTAATTATTATTGAATTATTACTAAATAATAATTATGTATGAGTAAAGTTAATTAATTAATTATTTATTATTTAACATTAAATAATAAATAAATATAATAATTATTTAATTATTATTTAATTAATATTAAATAATAATTAAGTATGAGTAAAATTAATAAATTATTTATTTATTATTTGACATTAATAAATAAAGATAATAGTTACTTATTTATTATTTAATTAATATTAAATAATAATTAAGTATGAGTAGAGTAATAAATTAATTATTTAATTAATATTAAATAAGCGATAAGGGGTAATAGTTACTTAATTACCCTTAAAAGTGAGTAGTAGCTAAATGCAAATAAAAATTAAATAACTTATTAATTATTAATTAGTCACTATTAGATAGTAATGCACTAATAAATTTATTATTTATTTTTATAAATAATAAATAAGGATTATTAACCAATAATTAAAGACAAGTAAGGTTACTAACTTGAATATCCAAATAATAAATAAACATGATTAGCTATTTAGAATAATAACTAAAGGACATTAATTTATTAATGTTAAATAGTAATTGAATGTTGATAGAGATAGTAGATTAATGTTAATTATTAGTAAGTGTTCATCACCGAAGGGAAACATCGTTAGCTAATTAATACATCAGCCTAAAAATCAATTAAGTGTCTTATGGGATTTAGGATGGTCCATTAACTTATGTGCTAGTTGATTTATTTATTTGCTAAATAAGTAGCATAAGTGAGTATACTGATATATAACTATGCAGTACTAATTGATAGATTGACTTTATCAATGTTAGGTCCTTCAAGGCCAAATAGTTAAAGCTAAAATTAATTGTAGCTGAGCAGACAGGCAAGTTCCCTTCTCCTGAAACTTTACCCTGTGAAATTTTCCTTAACCCTACTCAATTATTATCAAGCAGGCTACCATTGTATTGTAGCATGAAATTTTATTTCCAAGAATGCTTAAGTGGTTTAATCAAATTACAATTAATCCACATCGATATTATTGACACTCGTACTCGGTGCACTTAAATTCGTATAATCTTGGATTTGTACATTTGTTAAAGTTCCGTAATTCACGAACTATTTAAGATTGAGTTTGGACCATTGTTCGGTAAGGCAAATATATGAGAATTTATAAAAGCTATCCTGGCCAATCAATGGTATGGATTCTTAGACTGAAATGAACATCCCTTTTATTATAGGGGAGTACCCCATGTATCTCATATAAGGTACAAATAGCAGAGTTGAATGTTATGCATATACATAGTGTACGCGAGGCTGATCTCCTCAAGTACATATTCTGTAGCCAGTAACCAAAGGGTCAACCAGCTATTGACTCCCTTGAAAGTTATTGTTCAAAGTCTACTGGATTATCAATTGTCCTAAAAGGAATTACTATTCTTGCTTCTGATATTTATGTTGTTGAATTCCCTCTCTATATTCCATTCATCATGATATATCCTTTATTGTTGTATTTAAACTTGTTGAGCTAACTAGTTGTTCATCCTTGCTATATCATGACATCCATTGCAGCTAAACCCGAGACTTCAGGGAAGGGCAAGGGCAAGAAAAAGATGAAGTGATAGGCTTCACGTAGCTGGCTTTACCTTATGTTTAGTTTATTTTACCATTAATGTAAATTGGACCTTGAGTATTATTTAGGGTTTGTTTTTGTGTTATGTATTAAGGTTATTGTATCTTGGGACTAGTAACACCTTTTGAATGAACAACATATGTTTATTATAATCTGCATTTAGCTATTGTATATTGTTAGAGGTGAATGTTTATATTAGATCGTGATGACCAAATCCGGGTATTTGAAGACCCGAATTTGGGGGCGTCATATGTATTGTACTAATCTCGACTTTTGTTGTCATTAAGGGATAGTAAATGGTTATAACAGCATTTTGTTTAATGAAAAGTACTTGGTACTGTTTAAAAGATTATGAATATGAATGAAATGGTATGGTTATATGTTTGTTTTGGTAAATAAACTTTAAGGATTTTGCTAATATATTGATCAACTAATAAATTGTAATTCGGCAAGCTGAATTTGGGAATCCAGCAAGCTGAATTTGGGAATCCAGCAAGCTGAATTGGGTAATTCAGCAAGCTGAATTCATGAATCCAGCAAGCTGAATTCATGAATCTAGCAAGCTAAAATGGACAATCCAGCAAGCTGGATTGAGTAATCCGGCAAGCTGAATTGGTCTAAGTTTTGAATTTTGTTTCATAATGTTATGATACTATATGGCATAAAGGAATATGAAGGATAAGATAATAATTTAAGGTTTTGGTATAACCAGATAATGTCGCCAAGACGTCAAACTCGAAACCAAAGGGTAGAAGAATCTGTTAATAATGCAGAAGGTCAGGCAGACCTAATGCAGAATTTTGCGAATATGCTGGCACAAGCAATGCGGAATCAAGCACCAGCAGTAAGAAATCAGCCAAATAACCAGTTGGCGAACTTCAAAAACTTTAAGGCAGTAGGACCGCCTAAATTTAAAGGAACGACTGACTCGATAGAAGCCCAAACTTGGGTAAGAGAAATAGAAAAAGCGTTTGTGATTATTAGGGTAGCAGAGGAGCAAAAGACTGCATTTGCTACATATATGATGAAAGGGAAACCGAACTTCTAGTGGGAGACTAGTCAAACAAGGGCCGAAACATAAGTCGTCACATGGACAAGGTTCAAAGAATTGTTCAACGAGAATTACTTCTCGACTAGGATGTAGGCTAGGATGGAAATTAAATTTCTGGAATTAAAGCAGGAAAATATGACCGTCTCTGAATACGCAATAAAGTTTAACGAATTGGCTAGGGTCGCTCCACACCAAGTGGATACTGAAGCAAGGAAAGCATGAAGGTTTGAACAAGATTTTAAACCATCGATCTATAACAAGGTTGCAGTATTATAGATTAATATGTTTGGATCGCTCTTGGAAAAGGCTATCATAGCCGAAGAAGGAAGTAAGGCCATGAGCCTCTACAACAAGGAAAAGAAGAATAAGGTCAAGGTTGAAGGAAGCAGTGGAAGTGGAAAAAGGAAATGGAACAATGCTGGAAATTCTGGTAATAAGCAGGAAGGAATAAAGAAGCAGGTTAAGAAATGTAAAAATTGTGGAAAGAATCACTCGGGTGAGTGTTTGAAAGGGAAATGTGTATGTTATAAGTGTGGGCAGGAGGGACACATCGCTTCAAATTGTCCAAATTTAAGGAAGAACAATGGTTGTTTTATTTATAGATCAACTGATCACATGACAAGGGATTGCCCAAAAAGAAATATCAATGGAAAAAGTGGCGAAAAGCTGGCGATCACTTATCCAATTCTAACCAACAAACCAACCGCAAGGAACTTCAACATGACAGTTCAAGATACGGTAGCAGTCAGGGATCACTACAAAAAAATGGATATTTGGCAATGATTTTTGGGGCAACGACTTATAAAGTCGTTGCCAAAAATGCATGTTTAGCAACGAAATTTGTCATTCGTTGCTGTTTGTGAAAGGCTTTCATTTTGCATAACGACATTCATGAGTCGTTGCCAAATTTCGTTACCAATTCGTTGGCAGGAAAAAAAAACCGCCTATTCGTTGCCAATGTGATTTCTCCTCATCGTGGGCAACGAAAAAAAATTTGTTGCTATATTTTGTTGCCTAATATTGGTTCACATTCATTGGCAACAATTTTGTTTTCATTACATATTTTGTATAATTTTTCGCAACGACTAGTAAATTATTGCCCAAAATTAATATAAACCCAATAAGCACGTTTTGGCCTCTTCCCCCCCCCCCCCAAAAAAACGTATCATTTTGCATTTTAAAATTTTTATTTATGTAGACGCAAATTTATACAGTCAAATGTTTCACTCCTTCTGTCTCAAAATAAATGTAATGTTTTAATTTTTTTAGAGTTATAATTTTTGAAATTGAAATTGAGCACATATAGATATAGATATATTTTCTAATTTACAAAAATTAGAGTTTGTAGTTAATTGAATGAAGTTTATAATAATTAACTCTTGTGGGCAACAAAAGGTTTTTGGTTGCCTTATTTCATAGCTTAATGAATATCATAAGTATGTGTGTGGATATATATATTAGATATATAATTTTGTAATATATAATATCTAATACATTAAACATTTCAATAAGAATCTAAAAAATCAACAACAATATTAGTTCGAACTTTTATAAATATCTAAAAGATTGACTTTCTGCTCATAGAAAGGATCAATATATAAATAACCTTTAAGGTTCACATACAATACCTTCCAGTAGTGATTGTATCATAACTCTTTCTACACTCTCTCCTGTCCTACCAAAGTAATGAGGTGGCAGTATATTACATTACAACCCTCACCCCTCAATTAAACTCTTTACTTCCTAAGCTTTATTACAGTTCTTTCTATATAAAAAATAACAATCCATTTGCACATAATTACTCCGGCTATTGCCTATTCTCTAATTCTCAATTATTAATTTTTGGCAATCAACCATCAAGAATAAAATAAAATTCAAATTCAAATTAAAAAAATAACATTTGAGTTTACCAATATGTGACATTACCATTGATACAATATTTATTTGTGATAAATATATATGTCATTAAATACGAGTATGGTAAAACTTTAACATACAAATACAATTTGACCAACAAGTAATACGAATTTTATTTTGGGTTTGCAAGACTTTGTTTTAGTTGATATTTTCATCACATAAGTCTTCAGCAGATTTGTAAGGTCCTTCATCGGATATGAAGAAGAGTCCCAGGTTCCCCTTCTGCTGTGGAATTTCATTGATTTTTTCACATTCTTTAGTACCTAGCTTCTTCTACTGCCATAGAGGGCTTACTTTTACCTTGTGAAACAAAGTCAAAAACATGCTTAATATACACTGTAGACACCCAAATTTTGCGCTTCGTACACTAACCGTGACAGGAGGGCAAAATCGTCAATTGAACCGGCTTACGGGAGCGAAGGAATGGGCACAAATGCGAACACTCGACGCCACCGCAACGATTTGCAAATCAAAACCGACGTGACAACAGGGTCGTCCGAAATGAGCATGCCCGAATGATGGGGCACGTCTCCCAGTGATTCCCGGACTGCAAAATACAAGCCTGTCGGCGAAAACCGACGTCACGACATGAGAATCGAGGTATAGCACGAAAATCGAGAAAATTAGCCCACCCAGCCGCGGATTGATCTGCGGCCAAACGATTAAAATAATGGTGGTGCGCACGGGACTCGAAACCAGGAAACCAGCTGAGTGCGATGGGGGGTGGGCCAGCCAGCCGCAGATCAATCTGCGGCCAGGCCGCAGATCAATCTGCGGCCAGGCCGCAGATCAATCTGCGGCTGCCTTAAACCACCTTATTTCAGCTCAGTTTCTTCATTTCATCCAGGAGAGGTTCAGCAACAAAAAGGAGGCGGCAGCAGCGGAAAAGGGAGGAGGAAAACAGCAGAAAATAAGAGAAATTAAGAGAGAAAAGAGGGAGAAATAGTGAGCAATTGTACCCATTTTGTGAGATTACATCTCATATTTTCTACTCTATTAAATACACAAATTCATACATATTGTGGCGATTATTTGCAAGGTGAAAAATCCTTTGTTTTAGCATTTTGTTTTACCATTTTTGTTAAGCTTTTTGTCATCCAAATTATATGAAATGTAGTTGTTCTTGTATATTATTGTGAATCCATGGATTGAGGGCTATTAGTGAGGGTTCCCAAATGGAACGAAATTCCTCCTAATGGCCCGATGATATCCATTTGATGATTTTTTAGCTCGTTGTAATGATGTATCGTGCATAGGTTGTTTAGATTGCTATTTTAGGATCTTGTGGGTGTGTAGCGATTTTGAATGTGAGCCTAAGAGCGCGACCCCGTGGACTAAATCTGATGATGGACATCTTTTGATATTATGTAATAAACTCGATGTACCTTCCATTGTAAATATGTAATCGTCGGGCCTTAAAACGACGCCAAGGCAAGAATCGTGTTTAAGGCCCCGAAATAGTGAAACTTGTGATTGTAGGCGTTTGGGGTTATTTTGATGGCTTACATGCCCATGAATAGCCCCGACGCGTGTTTATGCTCGATTTGATTTACGACACGAAATTGGTTTCAAAGCTAAAAGATAAGATTTTCATAAAATCAATCAAATTAGGTTATTAGCATCACGAGGCTTAAAAATGAGAAATGCTAATGAATGTCGATTTCTATGTAAACGAGAAAGCTAAAGAAAATCGTTTTTCAAACATCACAAGAAATGGTTTTGTGAAATAAATGACGTTTTATTAAACCTTGGTGCATAGGGTGAAAGAGATTCTAGAAGTTGCCCATCGTTCGAGTTACGAAAGCAACGTATAGATCTTGATTCCTATTTTGACGAAGGTTTAAAACTCTTGTTTTGCCAAAACGACATCTAATCAAAATCTTGCAGTTTTGACAATTAAAATCAAAACCTTTCTCATAAAGAATAAAGCTTTCTCGTGTATGCTGAAAAGACATTCCGAAGCGTTCTCAAATTAAAGCACGACTTTCCCTAAAAATCCAAATGATTCTTTCATACAAAACTCACCACAACATTCACATAGGCACACACATACACACGCACACACACACACACATTTCATGAATTAAAGGATAGGAAAGCATCGAAATTGCGGTAACCGTGTTTCACGGAAGTCGGGGGGTGCCTAACACCTTCCCCTCGCTTAAGCAAGCCCCCGAACTCTCTGAATCTCGGTTCGCAGACCAATTAATTCGGAGTCACATATGAGCCAGCGATTACGAAAACGAAACTCGGATGAGTTGGTACATCCATTTCAAATATACCAACTGGCGACTCTGGTTAATTGGCTCATCATAAAAAACGATCTTTCAAAACCCCGTCGACATCAAGCCGACCCTTTTCCCCAAAATCATCTAATAAAAAGGCTAAAATCGGAAAAGGGCAAGCAATCGCATCAGAGACGAAAAACCCGGCGTCGACATACACTTCATCCAAATTAGAAACATTTGAAATAAGGCAAACAGTTTTAAAATATCATTTACATTAGATCATTTGAAATAAGTCTAGACAAAATAGTTCAAGTTCTTCGATTAGCAGACAAATAATTTCTCTAATTTAGGATTTATTGCATATGCACCGCTAGGTTGAATTTCTAGGTATGTCCAAGTTAATTACCAACTGGTTGTTGGTTTAGCGATGTCAATAGACTTGTTTAGAAACCTTTTTATAATTGTGGTTAAAAAAGCCAGGCATGTACGGTCTTGGTTAGTTATGGGTTCCCCCCACAAATGAAAAGGGAGAAATTCACTAACTTATAAACACATTCCCCAATAATTACATTCGACGTAACTCATTCATTTCATAAATATTCCATGTATAGCATACTTAAAACCATTACATAGCTTAATATATACATATTTAATTTAAACTTGCATTTTCATACACGAATAACTCATTTTTAATATTACTTAATTTATTAGATATATTGATAATATTATAAACTAAGTATAAATAATATACTAATTTACATGAATTTTGGTAATTTATTTCATTGTAAACATATATAACATCAAGGTAGCCCACACAAGCCAGGCCAAGCACTGCAGTGCAGAAGCCAGCAGCGCGCGAGCGCGCCTGCTGCTGTTGCCTGCGCCAGCCATGCTGCAGAATCATGCCAACCAACCTCCTTCTCCATTTTTTATATTACAACCCATATCTCCAAATGGGACCAAACCTGAACATGTTATAGAAGGTATATAATACTATTTTTAAAAATATAACTCAGTAATTTTGGACATTCTGGACAGGTTAAATAGGGGGCCAAAACTGCCCAGCTGAGTTAGTTTTCAAACTACGTACCAACAGGTCATTGGCTTAAAAATTGATTTACACCATAATTTAACTTGGTTAAATCATTCAATTCAATTCACATAACATGAATAAAGATGTTCTTAACCTCAAACCTCACTAAAATCCTTTATTTAGGTTAAACAGTCCCTAAGAGGTCGTTTATCAAACATAACGTATGCATAAATTTTAGGGACAGAGTTCATAGAGGTTTATACATGCTTCAAGCCATATTTTCCTTCCTTATTACTCCGCACAATAACAAGTCAACAACTAATGTGACACCCCCAAATTCAGGTACCAATACCTCGAATTTGGTGCTCACGATAAAATACATCCATACACCTTAAACAATATAAATCAACTAATGCGAAATAAATAAACATATGTTATTCATTACAAAAGGTTTACTACGGTCCCAAGGTCTATAACCTTAAATAAATACATCGCAGAATACAGTAATAATACAAAACGATCTCACGATTACATAACGGGATAGTACATATAACTATTCCTTAAGTTTTCCTTTGCTTTTGCTCGCTTTGGAACTCTCCGGCTTAACTGCAATAGGTTCATGATATAGCAAGGGTGAGAAACTACTTTGCTCAGCAAGTTTAAAATGAATAAGGAAGATATATAATGAATGAATAAGAACAATGATCGCATAGTTCAACAATTTAAGATATTGAAGAAATAGCTAACAATATAATCGAAGTTCAAAAGAAACAATGAATATTGATTATTTACTGCTGAGTGGTCCAATAGACCATGAACTATTTGGCCAAAGGATTAGTCATTCAACTAACCCTTTTAAACGCCTGGCCCGTCAGTAGTACTCGAGGGGATCAACCTCTCGTACCCTATGTATATGCATAACATTTAGCTCTAACTGCATCGAATAATCGACACATTAAAATCCCCTACATAAGGGTTGCTCTCTCAGTCCAAGAATCCGCACCAACAATCGGTTTGGATAACTTTTAAAATAATAATTTGTACATGTCTAGCCGAAACAAAAGGCGTAGACTATTTCCTTAGACAATTCATGAATGAAGAACTTAAAATTTCACAGTCCAATAACAAATCATGAAATCGAATGCAAAAGGTACGAATACCAATAATTATCTTTGATGTGGAATAATAAATAATAATTAATCCACTAATATAATTTGAAACTAATAGTTCGACTTGAGTCTTGAAACTTGCAACAATATACAACATTTGAATAAAATAGGAAACTTGCTCAAATGTAAGGATTGAGTAAGTTTAAGAAACCTGCATTCAATATATAGAAAGAATGAAGTTAGGGAACTTGCCCAACACAAGGGTTAGACAAGCGTTAGGAAACTTGCCTGGTGCGTCTGTTACAATATTACAACACACGCTCCTTAATATCCTACACAATTAAGTACATATTCACATAACAATTAGTCACATACTAGATGCCAAATAATGGTTTATATTCCTCTATAATGTTTCATTCTTATAAGAAACAAAATATTAAGCAATATTATACACATTAGTTACATCGCTACGACGCTTGCGCGTCCGCACGCCAACCTCGCCTATTAGAATGCCTAAGCGACACGCATCGCGAACGTCTAGCACACCCATTAGATTTATCTAATACTCATTGATTAATTCTAAGTATCATTATAATCCATAACATTCATGTTTTAGGACTTAGAACAATGTCTTTTATTATCGGAAGCTTTACACGGTGCACACGCGCATGACCGACGCCTTCTGTTTACACAACAGCCCTAAAAACGGTCAATTTCAAAATTGCTCTAGGTAGTAAATTTTTATTCTAATTAATGGAAGTTATAGGTCTATCTCTAAGCTTTCTGGATCATCTTGAATCATCCAATTTGGAGTTTATATGAGAAAGTTAGGTCCGTTTTACTAAAGGAGGTCAGCATCGCACCACGAGCTCGCCCCAGAGTGCTTGTGCTCGCCCCAAAGTGCTTCTGCTCGCCCCAGAGGGCTTGTGCTCGCCCTAGAGGGTGTGTGCTCGCCCCGGATGAGCTTGTGCTTGCTTAGAGTGTTTGGGCTCGCGCTAGAGGGTTTTCTTAGTTTTGAGCTCCTAAGCTTGTGGGTCGGATTTGTGTCGATTCTTGTTGTTTTTGTTTGTGTTGGATGTTTGTAAATGTTGTTAAGAAGTTATATAAGCCATTAATAACGTCAAAGTGGAATAAAAACGAAATAAATCCGTACCAATGCCTAAGGAGGATGAAGAACATGAAGAACAATGAACTTTGGACATGAACTTGGACATTTGGACGATTTAAAGGACCTTGTAGCTATGATTTTGTGTTTGATTAATTCGTTTGTTGTTACGATATTATACTTCCATGGGTTATGAGTTTAACCCAGTTGGAATGGAGTAAAAAGGTATTAAAACAAAGTTTTGGTGATGATTTTTGTGAAGAACACCAAGAACACCAAGAACACGAAAATATAGCATGAGTTGATACTTTGGCCTAAGATTTGGCCATGTTAATGTTAATGGATAGCACTGAATTTTTGATATGTTGTATCCCTATTTTAGGAGTCAAAAGAGTCTGGAACGGACCAATTTGAGCGTGTATTGAGGGAGTTATAGTGGTTGGAAGTAAGATAGGTCTAGAACACCAAAAACAAAGCATTCCGGGAAGCAAAACGGGTTGGAAACTCAGGCCAAGCGCCTAAGGCGCTGGCTAGCGCTGGCCACGAGCCCAACTACTGTGAGAGAGCACCTAGGGCGCTGCTCAAAGGTTATTTTGAGCGCCTAAGGTGCTGGTAAGGAAACTGTGCAAAACTGCTCCGACGTCCTTTAGTAAAATGAGCATAACGTTCTCATACGAACTTGGATTGAGTTGATTCAAGATGATTCGGAAAGAGGACGAGTATACCTACAACTTTTGTTCTTTAAGTTTTTCGATTTGAGGTCTGTAGCATATCCTAAATTGGCCATTTATAGGACTGATGTGTATTTGGAGGCAATCGGAGAGTGTCGGGCATGCGCGTAAGCACGCGTAGTGCTCCCGATAATGTTAAATGATGTTCTAAATTATAAAACATGATTATTATGATATATAATTATACTTAATATTAAACATTGAGTATTAGACAATTCAAGTGGGCGTGCTAAGCGTATGCAATCGCGTGTCACTTGGACGTTCGAATAGGCAAATGTGGCGTACAGACATGCAAACGTCGTAACGCCATAACAAGTGTGTATAACCTTGCTTAATATTTTATTTCTAATAATAATGAAACATGATAGAGTGTTATAACCCAATGTATGAGCATGCTAAGCACACGCAAAAGAGGCGAATTAGGCGTGTGACGTGTAAACGTCGAAACGCCGTGTAAGTGTTAATGAACTTAGATAGTGTTCCGATTCAAATGAAACAAACATTATAATTTATGGAATGGGGTTAATATAACCAATAAGGATTGATGATAATGAGGGTCGTAACGTTTTCAAATGACGCGACGTCGAGAAATATTTTAGAGTTAATCGCGTTAATTGTCCATAATGCGCAAACAATATGAGATAAGAGTTGTTATATTGTAAACCATTATATGAAGCCTTTTTAGTGGCTAATTGGTATTTTATTGTTAAATAAATTGTGTAGCATATTTGAAGGACGAGCCATCATAATTTGGCAAGGAACGCTTAAGTCAAGTTCTTTCAGTAACTTGTTGACTTGTTTAAATGTATTGATATACATGACTTGATTACTAAATCTTTCACTATTATGTGGATTATATGCGAGCATGATTAAAGTGTGCACAATGTTAGATGCATGAGGTATGCTATGAGATGCATGATGCATATATATTGATGAATTACATAAGATTTATAATGCATGAGTAAGATGCATAGTATGAGAATCATGATGCATGGATAAAATACAAACTTATGTGTTACGCGAAGCATGAAAGGTGAAAACTGTTAGTTCTTGCTGAGCCGTCGTGCTCATTCTTGCAAAATAAAACTTTTACAGATTTACGATGCAATGCAATTATCTTGATATCGTGATGAAAAGGATTAGAGGCGCAGGGATACGAGAAGGTTGCTAAATATTACTTTATTGTAACTATTTAGCTGTGATGACGGTATATGATGTACGTGAATTTGATTATGTAAACCTTGAGTTAGAAATGCAGGTTATCCATTATAGTATTTATGATGTAATTATGTTAGTTACTTGTTATAGTAAACTAGGAGGATGACAATGACGTACAAATGACATTTTTATAACGAATATATTGGCTATTGAATAACCTTGCGAATATTTAGGGATTGGATAAAGTCAGAATCTGAACCTTGCGTTCACACATGGGATATTATAAAGGATCATGGTATTTATTCAACCTTGATTATAAGTGTTTTATTTAAGGTCTTCATGCCTGGGATTAGATGAGGATATGTTGTTATTATTGTAATTACATATTTGTAGTAAGCCTATGTTGCATTGGTTGTACCGTGACGCACCGCACCCGGGTTCAAGGTAAAACCCGAGTTTCGGGGGCGTTACACTAAATCCCAATTATTACAGCAATCGATAATTAATTACAGCAACCATTATCATGAATAACACTTAATTTCTAATTCCGAATGAAATAACATAATACTAACCTTGTAAAGACTGAGTTTTACTGAAACGTTAGTTTAATTAATCAACTTATAAACCTCGTTCACTGCTGCTGCTCCAGCTATATTGATTCTTCCATCCCATGTTCCAAGCTAACATCAATGCATAATGAAGCAACATGTCGAGCATGCAGGTGGCCAGACAACTTCACTATAGAACTATATTGCATAACTACAATCAAATGAGCGATTACAATGAAAAGGGCTCAAACTAACAAAAGACACAATGATACTACATAATCACTGTCTAAATGGCTAAACAATGCATGCAGATCAAAAGTATATGTAACTCTACAATCTCATTGCCTAACAAGCTGAGTATAGAACTCTCTCATCAACACATCTCAGGACGAACATTATCTTATTAACCAACAGTTGACTATATTCTATATACTTTTCCACTATTATATGAATTAGCTACTAAGAAGACACTTAAACTTGAATTTCAATTTTTTTTTCTTTATCCATCGTGTACTCGTGGTTGATTTTCTCTATAACCAACCAAAACACAATAATAGATTTTAAGTCATTTATCATAATTTAAGACAGTAGAAACAGGTTAAGAATATATCTAGTGATGATGCTAAACTTAATGAAAGTAATATGCCCTCAAGCCAATTATATTTGATGTAATAAGCATTTACTTTGTAATCTTATTCAAATATTAATAATAGAATAAAAGGCATATTTTATCCATGTTAATTGGTTGAATTAATAAATGTGATGAACCCATAGTTTTCGAGCAATGTTTTTAGAATCATGATGAGATCATGCTAGTGAGATCTAAATTCAAGAAAGCTCAAAACTAAAATGTTCCTAATCGTTGGATCACTAATATTGGGATTATTGATCCGGATAGATTAGTACATACTATGCTTGATCTTTAGAAGATAATGATTGATCTCATAATCATTTGTGTGAAGACACTAAAGCAAGTATGTAGGTGCTTATTAGAGAATAAGTTCACTGAACGTGACTCGCTTAAAGAACCCTAATGGAGTTTTATTCACCTGTCAATAGGGAAGTTCTTAAGTGATAGTTGTACAAGTGATCCTTGGACTTGAGATCATCATAGTACCTTGTGTATGTTAAGTTATACTTTGTCATATTCCTTAATACCTTAGGGTATGTCATAGGGTATGTACGGGTATAATAAAGTATACACAGAGGTAGGTGAATGATCGACAAAGGATCTACCACTTCTGATAAAGGGAGAGAATGTCCTATGCGATTTGATAAATGACAGCTCAAAAATCCCTGGCCAGGGTTGAATGAAAATTAGAAAGGAGTTTCTAATTTACATTAATCGGAGTTGTGCATTCTTAAATCGAAATGCATATGATTAAATAAAATAAGACTTGTCAGTAATTCCATGTCTTATATTTAATCGGGACATTGTATGGTAGAAGGATTGAATTGTACGGTAACTATTACTGAATAGGTTCTATGTGATTAAACGTTGATTTCATATTATACGGATAGTCATGATACATTATCGTAAGGTGTCACTCATGATGTAGAATAAATATTATTTATTTATATATGAATTAAAGGAGTTTAATTCATTATAAACAATATTAGAATTGTTCTAATTTATTTATTCTACTACCGGCATAATATTGAACCTAAAGGGTCACACCGCAAAAGAAATATATTATTTAGAAACAATTGGCTTAATGATAATAAATTAAGTACTTAATTTATTAGTAGAATAAATTGAATAGCTTAATATTTATAATGATATATTTGGAGAAATATTGAATTATAAATTAATAAGAGAAATCTTATTATTATTATTATTATTATTTAATTCCTAATTAGATTGGGAATTGAATTAATACATTTATTGCTAAAGAGTTTAGTTGCAATAAATGCTCCTACAAATGCAAATGCAAATGAAATGCAAATGCAAATGAAATTCAATTTCTAGATTAATATGTGTTACTTGCTTAATGTTGATTAAACAAGTAACATATGTTATGTGTGAAATGAAGCCTACATGTGGGTTAGGAGAATATGTATACATGTAAGTATACAACTAGAATGATTAGATGAATACTTGCATTATTATTTGCAAGAGATCATGAGATGAACCCTAATAGAGATTAGGAAAAATCAATAATTATTCTTGAATTTCTTAAGAGTTAGGAAAGAAAGAACTATTTGGATTAGCCATCCTTGATTTCTAGGAAATCATAATTTGTTTCTTCATTAATCATTTCTTGGTGGATCACCTTTAGAGTGCTTCATACACTTTGAAGCTAGTGTTTAATCCAAGGAGCAAAGAAAGGAGGAGCTTGAAGAAATCAACAAGGAGTAGATCTTGTAGCGGTTCAAAGGTTGGATCTATTAAGGTATATTTCTTGTTCATCTTCTTCTTCAATTAATAGCTATGCATAAGGTGATTCATGGATAAGTTGCAAAAAAATTAATTTCCATTTTCCGTTGCGTATTACAATTAGATTGTGATTTTGCAAACTTACAGTGGTATCAAGAGCCATCCTTATGCGTACTATTAATTGTATCAATCATAAATATGTTGATTTGTGTTTAGAACAATTTTTTGGGTATAATTGTTAGTATGAAATTATGTTTTTTGGAAAAACATCAAAAAAAAAAAGGACATTGTTCATCGCCGGGAACTGTTCACCGCCGGACACTGTTCACTCCGGAAACTGTTCACCGGCACTGTTCACCGGGAACTGTTCACCGGCACTGTTCACCGGCACTGTTCACCGGGCAGCGGGAACTGTTCACCGGGCAGCGGGCAGCGGAACTGTTCACCGGGCAGCCCGAACACTGTTCACCGGGCAGCCCGGGCACTGTTCACAAAAAAAAAAAAATTAATTTTCCAATTTTAAAATTTCAATGTTGAAAAATAAAGATGTTTATTTTAGACTTGAAATTGGTTTAAAATAAAGGAGTTTATTTTAATTAATATTGGATTTCAATTTTAAACAAAGATTCTAAATTTTTATAAAGGAGTTTATATTAATTTGGAATAGATTAAAATAAAGGAGTTTATTTTAATTGGATTTTGGATTTCTACTAGTCAATTGCCCATTAAATGATATCAATATATATTGAATGGTTTATTATTCATGAGATGAATGGTATTTATATATGTTGATATATATAGGGGATGATTAAGGACTATTGACCAATGTGATTGGATTTAATTTGAATGAATGGTTTTATTCATAATGGGGTCTGCGTACCTCGCCTATCTAAATTTCTAAATATAATTTCTATCTCTCTCCTATGTACTTCCCCTTGACTGTTGATCAAGGTTTCTATTTTGTTAAAATGAATGTAATAGGATTTAATAGAGTTACTAGAGAAATTGGAACCGAAGAGCAAGAGCATTGAAGACCCATTTGTAATGAAACCTGGGTTGAATGTAATAGTTATATTCAAATTTATTCTTGCACCCTAGGTTTGACCTATTGATTTACTCGGTGGCTCGAGTGAATCAAATTAGATTAAGTCCATAATCATCCCATATAGAATATAGTATTCTATGAATGCATGCTTATAATATATATATTAAATATATATTATTATTCATGTTGATGAATGTTTAATATGACGCGTATTTATATATATATACTTGCATGCGCGCTAAACAAGATGAGACCATTAATAACAAAACCCTCATTACAAAATACTAAGTTGAATACGTTTAAAGGTATTTCAAAATATCAAACGTAGCCTTCTAGCATGATAAAGCAATAGAGTATTAATTATTTAATATTAGTTTGTTGTGCACACACAAGACTCATATTAAATTTTTAAGATGTTGGCTTTATTACATTAAAAATGTTTTATAAGGAATTGAAACAATACTAGTTTTGTTGTGCACACACAAGGACTATTTTTTTCTATTCGCTTATATGGAAATGCTAGGTGAAACTTAACTTGGATTATTTTAGTTCGGATGTGCACACACTTGACTATTATAATCTAAGAGGCAAAATACAAGGAGTTACATAGTTGATGTAATTGACAAAAGTTGTCTATCCTTTGAATAAATATATGGTTTGTTGTGCACACACAAGGCTGCATATTTATGTCAATAGGATCCTTACTCACTAAACAGATTTTTGAAAATTTGTCGAACTATATATGGAGGGTCATATAGTTTGTATAAAATAGTGGGAGACACCCTTTTAATAAAGTCCTATATTAAATTGGTGATTAATAAAATGAATATATGCTAATGTTGTTTAAATAAAAATTCATTTACAGATTTTTACAAATGGCCCATTCACTATCACTGTGGAGCATATTGGATGCTAATAAACTAACCGGACCGAACTACACGGATTGGTTAAGGAATTTGAGAATTGTTCTCACCGCTGAAAAATTATCTTATGTCCTTAATTCACCTGTTCCTGCAACTGTTGCAGAAACTGCCTCTGAGGAAGAGATTGCTACTTTTAAAAAGTGGCAAGATGATGCTATGGTAGCTTAATGCATCATGCTCGCATCCATAAGTAACGAGTTACAACGTCAACATGAGAAAATGGATGCACCTGCTATATTGCTTCACCTGCAAGAGTTGTATGGTGAACAAAGTAGGTCTGCAAGATATGAGATATCTAAGGAGCTCTTCCGATCTAGAATGACCGATGGCCCTACAGTACATGCACATGTCCTCAAAATGATCAATTTGATTGAACAATTGGGACAACTGGGTTTTGTAATGGATGGAGAGTTGAGCCAAGATTTGATCTTGCAGTCACTCCCGGACTCCTACTCACAATTTGTTGTGAATTTTCACATGAACAAGCTTGATGTCAGCTTGCCTGAATTGCTTAACATGTTGAAAACTGCAGAGAGTCACTTTCCATCCAAGAAAGACCAAGTCTTACTGATAGGTGACGCTTCCAAGAAAAGGAAGTGGCCCAATGGAGCTTCTGCTAAGAAGAAAAATTCTAAGAAGGCAAAAGGAAAGACATTTGATAAAAGTAATAAGAACAAAACAAATGCGGATAGCAAAAGAGTTTGCTTCCACTGCAATAAGCTTGGACATTGGAAGAGAAACTGCAAGGATTACCTTGCAGAGGCAAAGCAGAAAAAGCTTGTTGAAGCTTCAGCTACGGATACAGGTTTATTCATGATTGAAATAAATCTTTCTGTAAGTCAAAATTCTACTTGGGTATTAGATACCGGTTGTGGTTCTCACATATGCAATTCATTGCAGGGAATAAGCAGAAGTAGAAGGCTAAACAAGGGAGAAGTAACTCTATGAGTGGGAAATGGAGCAAAGGTTGCTGCATTAGCTGTGGGGACTTATTGTTTAGCACTGCCTACGGGAAAATCTATCAATTTAATAAATTGTTATTATGTACCTGTTCTCATCAGAAACATTATATCTATTTCTATGTTGGACAAAGAAGGATTCGATGTTATATTTAAGAACAATGGTTGTTCTATTTATAATAATAATGTTTTGTTTGGAACTGGTAGATTAATTGATGGACTTTACTTACTTGACTTACATGAAAATATTTTTCAAATTGAACAAACTTGTAAAAGAAAAAGAGATGAAGTAAATCATACTTTCATTTGGCACTGTAGACTCGGTCACATCAATGAAACAAGATTAAACAAGTTGCATATTGATGGTCTTTTAGAACCATTCGATTTTGAATCATATCCAACTTGTGAATCATGTCTCATGGGTAAAATGACTAAATCTCCATTTAGTGGACATGGAGAGAGGGTTACAGGGTTGTTAGAGTTGGTACACACAGATGTATGTGGACCTATGACAACAGATGCTAGAGGAGGGTATTCGCATTTCATTACATTCACTGATGATCATTCAAGATTTGGATATGTGTATTTAATGAAATACAAATCCGAATCATTTGAAAAGTTCAAAGAATTCAGAAGTGAAGTAGAGAAATAAACTGGCAAAAGTGTTAAGATTCTTCGATCAGATCGAGGAGGAGAATACTTGAGCAATGAGTTTCTTAATCATCTCAAAGAAAATGGTATTCTCTCTCAATGGACGCCTCCTGGTACGCCACAATTAAATGGTGTATCTGAAAGGAGGAATCGTACCTTGTTAGACATGGTGCGGTCCATGATGAGTTTCACCGACCTTCCAATATCATTCTGGGGTCATGCCCTAGAAACGGCTGCATATCTACTTAACAAGATTCCCTCAAAATCCGTCCCTAAGTCTCCATATGAGATGTGGACAGGGAGGAAACCCAGTCTTAAGCATGTTAAGATTTGGGGTTGTAACGCTTATGTAAAGAAGTTACAAAGTGACAAACTTGAGGCTAGATCTGACAAGTGCAAATTTGTGGGGTATCCTAAAGAAAGTTTAGGATATTATTTTCTATAATCCCTACCGAGCAAAAGGTGTTTGTTGCCAAACACGCTACCTTCTTGGAAAAGGAGTTTATCCTTGAAGGGGCTAGTGGGAGGAAAATAGATCTTGAATAATTTCAAGAACCGCAAATCACTACAGATCAAGTGGATGAAGATGTTCAAGTAGATATAACTTTTGTACCACAACCGAGTCGTAAATCTGGAAGAGTGCCGAAAATACCTAAAAGGTATACACTCATCATAGAAGATGATGATGAGGTACGCATCATAACTGATGATGATCCAGTAACATACGATGAGGCTATGAATAGTAAACACTCTGAGAAATGGCAAATAGCCATGAAATCCGAAATGGACTCCATGTATGAAAACCAAGTATGGACTTTGGTTACTCCACCTGAAGGCATTGTGCCTATAGGGTGTAAATGGGTCTTTAAGAAAAAGACTGGAGTAGATGGCAAGGTGGAGACCTATAAGGCCAGACTGGTTGCAAAAGGTTTCAAACAAAGACAAGGAGTTGACTATGATGAAACCTTCTCACCAGTAGCCATGCTCAAGTCCATCCGAATTTTACTTGCGATTGCAGCTTACTATGACTACGAAATCTGGCAAATGGACGTGAAAACGGCCTTCCTCAATGGGAAACTAGATGAGGATGTATATATGATACAGCCAGAGGGTTTTGTTTCAAAGGTTGGAACAAATCAAGTGTGTAAGTTACAAAGATCCATTTATGGATTGAAGCAAGCTTCTCGAAGTTGGAACATCCGTTTTGATGAGACAATCAAAGGGTTTGATTTTATCAAAAATGAGGATGAACCATGTGTGTACAAGAAAGTTAGTGGGAGTGTTGTGACATTCCTGGTATTATATGTTGATGATATATTACTTATAGGAAATGACATACCGATGCTACAATCAGTTAAAATTTGGTTATCTAAACACTTCTCCATGAAGGACTTGGGAGAAGCATCCTACATATTGGGGATAAAGATCTATAGAGATAGATCAAAGAGGATGCTCGGCTTGACCCAAGGTGCATACATTGATTCGATGCTAAAGAGGTTTAGCATGCAAGACTCCAAGAGAGGACTCATACCGATGAGTCATGGAGTAAATCTCTCTAAGAAATTATCCCCAAAGACACCTGAAGAGAGAGAACGCATGAATCAAATACCTTATGCTTCGACAATAGGATCCATAATGTATGGAATGATATGTACCAGACCAGATGTTGCTTATGCACTTAGTGTAACAAGTAGATATCAGTCTAATCCTGTAGAAGAACACTGGAAAGCTGTGAAAAACATCTTAAAGTACTTAAGAAGGACTAAAGATGTGTTTCTAGTATATGGTGGGTCTGATTTGAAACTAGAGGGCTTCACAGACTCAAGTTTTCAAACTGACCAAGATGACAGTAAATCCATGTCAGGGTATGTATTTACCTTGAACGGTGGAGCAGTGAGTTGTAAGAGTTCCAAACAGCAAACAGTTGCTGACTCAGTGACAGAGGCAGAGTATATAGCTGCAAGTGAAGCTGCAAAGGAAGCTGTTTGGATGAAGAAGTTCGTTTCTGAACTCGGGGTAGTTCCTAGCATTACTGGACCCGTTCCGGTTCATTGTGACAACACTGGAGCTGTTGCACAGGCTAAGGAACCCAGGTCTCATCAGAGATCCAAACACGTGTTGCGGCGATTTCATTTAATTAGAGAAATAATTGAAAGAGGAGATGTCACCTTAGAAAGAGTGGACTCCCAGAACAACATTGCAGATCCATTTACTAAAGCATTATCGCAAGATCAATTCAATCGCCATTTCGATAAAATGGGTATTAGATACCAAGGTGATTGGCTTTAGTGCAAGTGGGAGATTGAAAGTAATATGCCCTCAAGCCAATTATATTTGATGTAATAAGCATTTACTTTGTAATCTTATTCAAATAATTAATAATAGAATAAAAGGCATATTTTATCCATGTTAATTGGTTGAATTAATAAATGTGATGAACCCATAGTTTTCGAGCAATGTTTTTAGAATCATGATGAGATCATGCTAGTGAGATCTAAATTCAAGAAAGCTCAAAACTAAAATGCTCCTAATCGTTGGATCACTAATATTGGGATTATTGATCCGGATAGATTAGTACATACTATGCTTGATCTTTAGAAGATAATGATTGATCTCATAATCATTTGTGTGAAGACACTAAAGCAAGTATGTAGGTGCTTATTAGAGAATAAGTTCACTGAACGTGACTCGCTTAAAGAACCCTAATGGAGTTTTATTCACTTGTCAATAAGGAAGTTCTTAAGTGATAGTTGTACAAGTGATCCTTGGACTTGAGATCATCATAGTACCTTGTGTATGTTAAGTTATACTTTGTCATATTCCTTAATACCTTAGGGTATGTCATAGGGTATGTACGGGTATAATAAAGTATACACGGAGGTAGGTGAATGATCGACAAAGGATCTACCACTTCTGATAAAGGGAGAGAATGTCCTATGCGATTTGATAAATGACAGCTCAAAAATCCCTGGCCAGGGTTGAATGAAAATTAGAAAGGAGTTTCTAATTTACATTAATCGGAGTTGTGCATTCTTAAATCGAAATGCATATGATTAAATAAAATAAGACTTGTCAGTAATTCCATGTCTTATATTTAATCGGGACATTGTATGGTAGAAGGATTGAATTGTACGGTAACTATTACTGAATAGGTTCTATGTGATTAAACGTTGATTTCATATTATACGGATAGTCATGATACATTATCGTAAGGTGTCACTCATGATGTAGAATAAATATTATTTATTTATATATGAATTAAAGGAGTTTAATTCATTATAAATAATATTAGAATTGTTCTAATTTATTTATTCTACTACCGGCATATTATTGAACCTAAAGGGTCACACCGCAAAAGAAATATATTATTTAGAAACAATTGGCTTAATGATAATAAATTAAGTATTTAATTTATTAGTAGAATAAATTGAATAGCTTAATATTTATAATGATATATTTGGAGAAATATTGAATTATAAATTAATAAGAGAAATCTTATTATTATTATTATTATTATTATTATTTAATTCCTAATTAGATTGGGAATTGAATTAATACATTTATTGCTAAAGAGTTTAGTTGTAATAAATGCTCCTACAAATGCAAATGCAAATGAAATGCAAATGCAAATGAAATTCAATTTCTAGATTAATATGTGTTACTTGCTTAATGTTGATTAAACAAGTAACATATGTTATGTGTGAAATGAAGCCTACATGTGGGTTAGGAGAATATGTATACATGTAAGTATACAACTAGAATGATTAGATGAATACTTGCATTATTATTTGCAAGAGATCATGAGATGAACCCTAATAGAGATTAGGAAAAATCAATAATTATTCTTGAATTTCTTAAGAGTTTGGAAAGAAAGAACTATTTGGATTAGCCATCCTTGATTTCTAGGAAATCATAATTTGTTTTTTCATTAATCATTTCTTGGTGGATCACCTTTAGAGTGCTTCATACACTTTGAAGCTAGTGTTTAATCCAAGGAGCAAAGAAAGGAGGAGCTTGAAGAAATCAACAAGGAGTAGATCTTGTAGCGGTTCAAAGGTTGGATCTATTAAGGTATATTTCTTGTTCATTTTCTTCTTCAATTAATAGCTATGCATAAGGTGATTCATGGATAAGTTGCAAAAATTTTAATTTCCATTTTCCGTTGCGTATTACAATTAGATTGTGATTTTGCAAACTTACACTTAAGGTATAGCATTTCATGATCCGAATCATCATGATCTAGTACAGTACCAGTAAATTATGGTAACATGATCTCGAACTATGTAGTTATAAACATAAATGTTCATTTGCAATCATATATACATATCCAGTAACATGACAGCAAAAGCATATGTATCTAGTGGAATATGACAGTAAATTATGGTAACATGATCTCCCAAATGCAATGATTTCATAACAGATTCGATATGTTTTTGTAATATGTGAATAAGAACGTGAAACATATCTTTTGTTGCTACCATTTCTTACTTACAAAATCATGGTCTCTGTTGTTACCATTTCTTACTATCGTTGTGCATGTTTTTGGCGAGTTATTATTTCATAACAAATCATCTGTATATCAGTTCCCCAAGTAGCAAGCTGCTTCTACTCAGTTGAGACTGGCACCTCTGGTTGCATAAGGTAATTGTCAGTTAAATAAAGAAAATATACCACAATTCTGTCAGTTTCAACATAGATATATAATAAATTTCAAACTACATAAAGAAGATATTCTTATTTAAAAAAACATCATAAAGATTAAGAAACCTTGCAGCAACATGAGAGCCAATAATTGGAACATGGATACTATAGTAACCAAATAAGAAAATACAAACTAATCAAACCATACATGACCATAACAAGTGTAAATATCGACCTTTAAGACTTTGAGCTTACAAAGTGAGTTTAAAAGAAAAATATAGGATAAAGACAATCCATTGGTTCTTTTTCCCTTAAGACTTATGCTCCTCTTACTAAGGACTCTCTTCTCTATCAATAAATCAGTCAACCCATCACATAGTGTATATATAGCATAAAGAAAAATAACCTTCAAAAATCATAAAGCTCTCCAAATTAATTCCACAACATAAAAGAGGTATTGCAACGTAAACAAATGAAATTACCATGAAATTTGTTTTCTATGCAAAATTGCGTTGTTTTTGGATAGAATTAGTGGAAGACAAGCTCAATCCAATCAATTAATGTATGAACACCCAAATTAAAACTTGCTTACTTCAACGATTTGTCGCAACATATATGATTCGTTTGTTGCTAGAGTAAAATTTCACTCACCTTGTCATCAACATCTATGAAATTTCAAACATAATTGACTTCATATCCTAGAAAGCTTAGGTATATGCCTAATTTTCAAAGAAAATGTCCAATTAGCAACTCTGCATTAGTCATTTGACAATGCTTGCTATAATAAACAACATGAAGTAATATAGAATTTCTCTTTCCAAGAAAAGGAAAGGTAATAGCTTCTTTTGGTTATTAAGAAAAGCTGCGGAGGGCATAGACATTAAAGCCACAAATCTAAATAGTTCATAGCATAATTTTCTACATAATAATAAACTGCTACAAGTTTAATCGCTCATTGTGGTCCAATCTAAATAGAATTTCAAATTGTCAGTTTAAATTATATACCCTTACATTTCAAGCACAGGTCAAATGCAAAAAACAAAACAAAAGACGAAAAAAAAACTAAAGTCTAATTGCTCAATAGTTTTACAATGCAAACTAATGGTCCATAATTGTCAATACCACTTTAAAGCTTCACAGTGTTCCCTTCTTATATATACAAAATATAAATAATAGATCAATCAAAAGGGTGCCTTCAAATTTCAGACTTTTCTTTACTTACAGAAGGGTTCACAATTTCTAATCAAAATCAACACATATATTACAAATTAGAGACAAAAAGAGAAGGGGATATCAAATGGGTATCTAAATAAAAGTAACTATTTTAAAAATTCGGACTTTTTTTCTCTTTATAGATATATTTGTATGTATAGAGAAATGACCTGAAGAGCACATCAACTGAGACATACACACGAGCATGGCCAATATGACTGAGATCATAGGCAGTGACACCACAAATATACTGTGACGCCCCCAAATTCGGGTCTCCAAATACCCGGATTCGGTCATCACGATCCAACATAAACATCCACCTATAACAACATATGGTATCTAAAATGCGGAATAAAATAAACATACGTTGTTCATTACAAGGTGTTACTAGTCCCAGAATACGATTAACCTTAAACATTTACACAATCCATACCCTAAATAGCTATCAGGGTTTAAATTACATTAACATTAACTAACTAACACGTGAATCTAAAGTCTGATACGAGAAGTCTATCATTTCATCTTTTCTTTCCCTTTGTTCTTCCCTGACGTCTTTGGTTTAGCTGCAATGAAGTCATGATATAGCAAGAATGAGCAACGAGTTTGCCCAGCAAGTTTAAAGTGCAACAATAAAGATATATCATGATGAAGGGATATTAAAGGGATTTCAACAATAGAATAATCAGAAGCAAGAACATTAAATGCTTTTAGAACAATTGATAGTCAAATAGACTTTGAACGATAACTTCCACAGGAGTCAATAGCTAGTTGACCCTCTGGTTACTGGCTACAGAATAACGTACTTGAGGGGATCAGCCTCGCGTACCCTATGTATATGCATAACATTTAATTCTGCTATTTGTACCTTATATACGGTACGTGGGGTACTCCCCTATAAATAAAGGGGTGTTCATACAGTCTAAGAATCCTTACCATTGATTGGTTCGGATAGCTTTTATAAATTCTCACATAATTGTCTGACCGAACAAGGGTTCAGACTTAACCATGAATGGTTTATAAATTCCTGAATTTAAATATACGAATTTCAAATACACGAGTGCGAATGTCAATAAATATACAGATGTGGAATAATTTAGAAAGTAATTAGTCCACTTATGGCATGCTTGGAGATAAAAAACTCAAGCTTAAAGAATAACTTGCAACAGTATATATATACCTTTTTGCACGAATTAAAAATAGTGCATAAGGTTTTAGAAATTTGCTCAATGTAAAAGTTGAGTAAAGAAGAACTTGCAATAATGTAAGAAGTTTAGGGTTAGGAAACTTGCAAAAATCAAAGTTCGGGATAGAGAACTTGCCTGTATCGCTCAGCTACAATTTAAATCTTAGCTTTAATTACTTGACCTTGGATAACCTATCAGCTGGTAGAGTTGGTTTATCCATTAGCATTGCGTAATTATACCCACTTATGCTATTTATTTAACAGATAAACAATTCACCGAATACATTTAATTACTACCTAGCCAGCAGTCAAACAGAATTTAATTCTAATGGCCTCTAGCTATTATTTAAGATAAACAATAGTTAGTCATGGTTACCTATCATTTGAGTACCCTGCTAAATGTGGTTTAAAATTCCTTATTATCAGTTACAAGAAAATTAATGAATTTAACATGATTTGTTAACAACTAAATAGTAGTTGATCTTTTACTTCGTCTTTTATTTACTTAATTACTATTCACCTTAAGGGCAATTGAGTAATTATTACACTTGGTTCTTTATTCAACAATAATTAAATATTCAATGTATTAATACCACACACACTTAATATTATCGTTAAGTGTTTATTACCATTATTTATTAAGGCCAAAATGATTAACTTATTGATCTTCCTCATACTTAATCATTATTCCATTAATGATTATGTTATCCTCATTAGCTTATTCATACCTAATTATAATAATTAAATATTTATTATCTTCATTTGTTGTTAATAAATAATAATTATTTCATTACCTTTATTCATACTTAAGTAAATAATAAATACGTACTTTATTAATTCGGTTCATACTTAATTATTTATTGAATAGCAATAATTAAATATTTATTATCTCTATTTATTATTTATAGATAAATAATAAATAATTACTTTTATTAACTTTATTCATACTTAGTTATTATTTAATATCTAAATATTTATTATTTATTATTTATTGATAAATAATAAATAATTACTTTATTCATTTTTAATTATAATTTAATTATTAATCAAATAATAGTTAAATGTTTATTATCTTTATTTATTAGGTAACGTTAAACAATCAATAATTATTAAATACCCGTTATCCTTATTTATTATAATAATAATTATTTCATTACTTTTATTCATACTTAATTATTATTTACTATTAAATAATAATTAAATATTTACTAACTTTATTTATTATTTATTGGTAGATAATAATTATTTTGTTAACCTTATTATTATTTAGTATTAACTAAATAATAATTTAAATACTTATTACCTTATTTATTATTTATTATTAAATAATAAAAAAAATTATACTATTGTTAGTAACTTGCTCAACCAAATGACCCAACAGTTTACTACCCAACAACTGGTTCCAGGCACATAAGCCATTCAAAGAGAAAAGTTATGCAGAGTTGCTGCCGTATGGGGTGTACATTCCCCTGCTTCAAGGTTTGCAAAGCAAAATCACATCCAATGCCATAGTTGGAACTCCTACACGGCTAACATTAACAAAATATATACTGCTGATTTCACAGCCCAACATTATCACACCAAGAGAATACCAAGGTTTGATTTGTGATTATATGCTGATAGAACAATTTCAAATACCAAAGGAATGATATTTTTTTTTTATTCAGACATTTCAACAAACACATGGTGGGCAATCCTAACATTCGACAGTGGCCAATGCTCAGTTCAAAACCAAGTTGCCAGGACCTGAAGGTCCTTCAAAATACAGAGTTTCAAACCCAAAAATCACACCCAATATCAAGTAACAATAAAATTCCCAAATACAGACAGAAGAAAAATGAGGAAATTTACACTAAAACCTAAACGTAACCCATCCATGTAGCTTACTAAACCAATCACAGTGATACAACCAACACAAAACAATCGACAATCGCAAGTCCAATTACAGAAGAAGGAAAATTTATAAAAAAAAACTTAAATAGAAAACTATCACAGCTCGTATACCTTCCTGCCGTTCGATTTGCCTGTCTCCTTCTTCTCCCAAAATAATCGACCCAGCCGGACATTCACCGCCGTTGGCTCCCCTGCTCCCTCCTCTCCGCGACTTGCTTTTCCCTTCCTAATTGAAATTCCTAGCAACTCGGTTTAGGGTGTGGGGGGTTTTAATTTATAGAGGGAATTGGTTACCCAATAGACCGGCATTACCCAAATCGATCGCCCCTTTGACTGTCGGTAGGAAAAAAAAGGCAGCGACTGGCGGTTCCCATTATTTCCCGTTGGTTCAGCCGGCACCTCGAGCCTTGCGTTCTCCCCACCGGTCAAATCGCCTTTCTTTAAACCCTTTGGTCCGTTCGAAAATTGCTCAGTCACCCATACCGATTCCTTGATTAATCCAGAGGTCGGCGAGTTCTTGCTCTAGTCCGATCGGTCGGTCGCTCGTGCCAACACACGGGCCTTTTACACGCCGGCGTATGGCTTGGTGTCCCTTCCGTCCGTCTTTCGCCCGTCCAGTTTGATTGAGTGGCTAGGTTTGTTGCGCCTAGGGCTAGGATTTCCACCTTGCTCGGCTTAACCCCTCCCCTTTCTCCCGTTCCTATCTGATTAGAGGCTAGGTCTGCTAAGTCCCCCAATTTGATTTACCGGTGCGAAATGATCCGACTTGATAGGAGAAGGAAATAGGTTATCCCAAATAGAATTGGGTCGGCTGAACAAAGTGACCCAGTAGGAAAGTAAATGGAATTTAGGCCCAAATCCGAAATGACCCAAATTAAATTAGCAATATTATATTCTAATATTTAAATTGAATAATTAATTAATTTAGTTAATTATTTAAAATATTTGCTCAATAATTTCTCGTTTGAATTATTTAAATCCTATAGTTGTAAAAATGAAATTATTTATTTAGATTCTCTTCAATTTTCTTGTCAACCAAATGTTGGGATTAACTCATTAATTTATTCAAACTATTAGTGAGTCCCTTTAAGGCAGAGAAAATTATTGAATCATATAATTATATAATTAAATAAAAATTCTTACATGGATCCCATTTAAACTCGTAAAATTATATAAAACGAATTTTATTTATTAAAATAAATTCGATACAATGTTTAAAAATTTCTGGACATTACATATACATGCCCACTTGACCAAAAATTTTGGGTTTGAACAATTCCTTCATTGTATTGTACAACCACAATTCCCTTGATTTATTCTCTACTGTATCACCATTTGGGCTAAGTGTTGGATTTGATTAGCCTAACGAACTAAAATAACAAACCCTTGTCGACTTTTGCAAAATTTTCCTAATTAAGCACAACCCAGTATACAACAATTCATTCATTCAATCAATCAATCAAACATTTAAAACACTGTAGACACCCAAATTTTGCTTTTCCTTCTACTAACCATGACAGGAGGGCGAAATCGTCAATTGAACCGGCTTGCGGGAGCAAAGGAGCGGGCACAAGGGCAAGCGCCCGGCACCGCCGCAATGTTTTGGGCAACCCAAGTTTACGTGACAATAAAGCCGTCCGAGGCAGGCATTTCCGAATGAGGTGGCACGTCTCCCGGAAATTCCCGGACTGCAGAATACGAACCTGTCAGCGAAAACCGACGTTGCGGCACGAAAATCGAGGCGTGGCACGAAAATCGAGAAAGTCAAGCCCGCCAGCCGCGGATAGATCTGCGGCCAAGTGGGTGCGCCAGCACGGAAACCAGGAAATCAGCACTACCAGCTGAGTGCGATGGGAGGCGCGCCAGCTGGCCAGCCGCAGATCCATCTGCGGCCAGCCGCAGATAGATTTGCGGCTGGCTTTGGCCAGCCTATTTAAGCCCAGCTTCGGGCAGCATACAGGAGGTTGGAAGAAATTTGGAAGAAGAAGGATTCAGCACAACAGCAGCACGGAATTTGAGAGAAAAATAGTAGATTTTGCAACAAAAATAGGAAGAAAAGAGAGAAAAAAGAGAGAAATTTTACTCCTTTAATTTTGATTGTATCAAATATATTTCTCATCCTATTCAAATATCAAGATTTCATCCCTTTGAGACCATTTTGCAAGGTAAAAAAAATTCTTTTGTTATAACAATTCATATCATCTTATTTGCTTAGATGGGATGTAGTTTTCATGTATATTGTTGAACAATCATGGATTAGGGATTGTTAGTGAAGGTTCCATCGGAATAAAATTCTTCCTAATAACCCGAGGATATCCAAATGATGAAATTTCTAGCTCGTTTAGGGTGATTCATTGGGTGTAATTTATTTAGATTGTCATTTCCGGATATCATGGTATATTAGATAAGTCCGGGTTGGTTAGTTATGTAGTACTCATTTTGTAGGCATGTATTAATCTCGTGTGAGCCTAGGAATGCGACCCCGTGGTCCAAATCCGATGATGGACGTTTTGATGTATGTGATAGATTCAAGATGCTCGTTTTGTAACATGTAACCATTGGGCCTTAAAACGACGCTAAGGCGAGGATCGGGTTTAAGGCCCCGTATTAGTGGAATATGCGATTGTTGGCCGTTCGGGGATATTTTGATGGTTTACATGCCCATGAATAGCCCCGACGCATGTTCATGCTTGATTAAATCTTGTGACACAAAAAATGATTTCAAAGATTAAACCATGAAGATTTTCATAAAAATCAATCAAATTAGGTTAATAGCTTCACGAAGATAAGAAATTGAAAGTGCCAACGAATGTTGATTCCCATTTAACGAGAAAGCTAAAGAAAAATCGTTTCCCAAAATATCACAAAAAAATGATTTTATAAATATGTAACGTTTTGTTAAATTCTTTGTGCATAGGGCTAAAGAGATTCTAGAAGTTGCCCATCGTTTGAGTTACGAAAGCAACGTATAGATCTCGATTCCTATTTTGACGAAGGTTTAAAAACTCTTGTTTCACCAAAACGACACCTAATGAAAGTCTCATTGTTTTGACAAATTAAAATCAAACCTTTCTTATAAAGCATCAAGCTTTCTCGTATAAATCGAAAGACATTCCGAAGCATTCTCAAATCAAAACACGATTTTCCCTAAAAAATCCAAATGATTCTGTCATACAAACTCACCACAACATTCATGTAGGCGCACACACACACACGCGCACATGCACACGTTTCATGAATTAAAGGATAGGAAAGCATCAAGATGGCGGTAACCGTGTTTCGCGGAAGTCGAGGGGTGCCTAACACCTTCCCCTCACTTAAGCAAGCCCCCGAACTCTATGAATCTCGATTCGCAGACCAATTAATTCGGAGTCACATATGAGCCAGCGATTTACGAAAACGAAATTCGGATGAGTTGGTACATCCACTTCAAATATACCAACTGGCGACTCTGGTTAATTGGCTCATCATAAAAAACGATCTTTCAAAACCCCGTCGACATCAATGCCGATCTTTTCCAAAGAATCATTAAATCAAAAGGCTAAAATTGGAAAAGACCAAGAGACGAGAAAAAACCGGCGTCGACAGCTGGCGACTCTGCTGGGGAACTATTTAGAGGGCTTAAGCCGCGTTTAAATCGTGATGCCTATCCTATCCTTTAAAATTCATAAAATGTGTGTGCATGGGATATTTTGATTTTTTTTACTTTTGTTGTGCGAATGCGTGTTTTGTCGAATAGATGAATGATTTAAATGGAATTGCTTTACTTTTGAGTAATTATTTGCATACGGTGAGGACGATGAATGTGAATGTATGTTGAGAGAGTACCTCCTCCTGAGGCGAACCTGTCGGTTGCTTATTACTGGACTCGAAGGGGCTGCTCCCCGGAGATGGCTCAGGAAACGCACCACCCAAATCCGCTCCAATCGAAAGGGCTCAAACGAGTAGATTGCGAAGAATTGGGGACCTTCATGCCGAAAAGCCCGTGAGAGTAACCCTAGGATAGGTCATCCTCAGATTAACCCAACGCAGGAAAAGTCTCTTCATGCCTTTTTACGTTTATGTGTCTAAATGTCATGATCTCATTCAATATTCATATATCCCTTTTCTGTGTCAAAAGAGATGACTAACCTCTGTGAATTGCAGGGAATAGTTGGGGGAGCGTAATAAAGCATGTTTAGCATTGGTTATGGCATTAAAGGACTACTAACTTTCTGTTTTACAGGGAAAGATTAAAAACACACAAAAAAAATTTTACAGTCTTAGCATGCATCCATTTTGCATTTCCCCAGGACTAAACTTCGAACCATTGTCTCTGTAGGATTGCTCCTCAAACCCGTTCGCAGTCTAAGAAAGCCCAGGTCTCTACCTCTGAAATGGCTGATCTTCCCAATCATAGTTCCATATCTCGGGAGGAGTTTGATGATTTTAAAAGATAGATGATGGAAATGGCCACAATGCTAAAGGAACAGTTCTTAATCAGACAGGACCCGGCAAACCAGGGATCGCATAATATTCCACCACCAGGAGATGATCAGAATCCTCCTAAAAATGGTACAAACTTGCTTAAAGAGGACCAACCCCGACTCAAGGACGAGCCAGTCATCCCAAAGGCCGTTCCCATACCTAGCAGAACAGTGATTACTATCCCAGAAGAAGGGGACAATGACGACCTTCGGAGAAAAATGAAACACATGGAGGAGACCATCCAATCTCTAAGGGGCATAGGCTCCCTGGGCAGGGTTAATTATTCGGATCTATGTGTTTTCCTTCCCCGGAGCCAGATATCCAGAAAAGTTTCAAGGTCCCCGAGTTTGAGAAATACAATGGAAAGGGAGACCCCTATACACACTTGAAAATATACATTGGAGAACTCGGGTCTTATGCCGAAGACGAAGGGCTAAGAATGCAGCTGTTCCAGAAAAGCTTAACAGGGGAGGCAAGAATCTGGTATGCCCGCCTTGACAACGCCCGAATCCACAACTGGGAGGAATTGGCCCATACTTTCTTAACCCAATACAGTTTTCAGGCCCAGATGGCCCCTGACAGGTACCAAATGACAAAAGTCAAGAAGCAGCCTAGGGAATCCTTCAGGGAATATGCGCAACGATGGAGGGGCATGGCCGCACAGGTAACCCCCCCGATGAGCGAATCAGAGATGGTAATGACCTTTGTAGACATCCAGGAGGCACCGTATTATGAACGGGTCATCTCGGGGATTAGAAGACCCTTTGCTGAAATGATTAAACATGGAGAGATGGTTGACATGGGGTTGAAATCGGGTAAAATCCGGGATCTTACTGCTTTAGAAACTGCTGCCGAGCAAATACAGAATGGAAACTACGGCAGCACTTCCCGGAGGGTCCAAAAGAAAAAGGAGGAGGATGTCTCCCTCATCCTACAGGGGTCATCCAGAAAAACGGGAAGCCATCTTCCGGTACAGGTTCAAAGGGTTGGGCCATCCCGACAGCCAAACTTCACAGATCAAAGGGCAGAGGGGCAAAGAAGATACGAGGCCTCGCAAAATCGAGTATTCACCCCACTCGGGGAGCCTCTCGAGCGGATTTTGGCGGTATTGATGGCCCAAAAGAAGATAATCAATTTGGCTCCCCCAAGTGACCCGAAAGGAAGGAGATTTGACCCAAGCAAACGGTGCGCCTACCACTCGGGTTCCCCGGGGCATGATACACAAGATTGTTGGACATTGAAACATATAATTCAGAACATGATCGACAATGGGGAAATTGTGGTGGAACAACCAGACTCCCCGAATGTTAAAGCAAATCCCCTGCCAAGACATGATGGAGGGGGAGTTAATGCGACGGAGGCAAGTGAGGCTGGGGGGCCGCCAAGGTTGAACTATGTGCAGAAAATTGAGGAATTGATCAACGTGATACATGATCATGGGAGTGCACGGGGAGCGCCCATCAGGTTGATAGGGATAAGTACAAATGGCATGGAAAGACCTGTCAAGTTGACACCCCCGAGGCCCATCATCCTTGCAGCAAGGCCGCAACTCCCTATCAGTAGTCTGAAGACTGTACCCTGGAATTATGGGGGAATACCAGAGGAAGCGGCCAGTTGTGCTTCCGTGACGACCAAGGGGAACCCCTTATATCTTCCCGGGCGAGTCCTTGAGAGCCAAAAGAGAAAAAATGAAGAGGTTTCCGAGGAAAGGGCCATAGAGTTTTTGAAAAGGATGGATCACCCAGAAACGAGGGGGATCCAGATTTTAAATGAGGAATCAACCCTAACATCAGTCATGGACTTGGTGTTGTCATCCAGTGAGCATTGCAAAACCCTGATGAAGGTTCTGGAGGAGGCATTTGTGTCCAAAGAAATTAGTGAGGAGGGTTTCGGCCAGCTGGTAGGCCACTTATTGGAAACCGATGCAAATATCCTTTACGGATGAGGACATTCCCAAAGAGGGAAGGGGGCACCGAAAACCGCTACACGTCGCGGTAATCTCCTCAGGATATGTCATGAATGGGGTGCTGATCGACGGGGGATCGGCATTGAATATATGTCCTCTCAGCACGCTGAAGAAAATGAACATCAGTCCTAAGCGCCTACGGGCCAGTCATGTGGTGGTTCGGGCTTTTGACGGATCCCGGAGGGATACCATCGGAGAGATAGAATTGTCAGTGGAGATAGGGCCCTGTACTTTTGATATATCCTTCCAAGTTCTAGATATTACGGCAAGCTACAACCTGCTGTTAGGGAGGCCGTGGATACACATGGCCGGGGCAGTTCCTTCCACGCTCCACCAACAAATCAAGTTGATCATCGATGGGAATCTGGTAACAATCTCGGCCGAATGTGATGACCCTTCTCCTCCCAGGAGTGGCCTACCAGTAATCAATGTGGATGAGTCAGCGGCGCCTGCCAGCTTTCAAGCACTAGAGATTAGCACTCCCCATTATAGATGCCTGGGAGCTCCAGCTGTGAAACCAAGGGTCTCTCCGGAACTCACCTTTGTGGCAAGGGAAATGATTAAAATGAACTTCCAACCTGGACAGGGACTGGGGAAAAGCAGTCAGGGAATCACCGAGCCCATCCACCTACCACAGCAGATAGGCAAAGCAGGATTGGGATACCATGTGGGGCGCAGTACGGGGACACCGTCAGGGTGCGACTCCGATTCGACTAGTTGGCAGTCCAGTGACCAAAGTCGACAATAAGCAGGGGATCAGCGGACCTGTGATTGGGGCAGGGAATGAAGAGTTAACCCCCACACGTAATGAGTCGGCCCGGAGGGAAAGTTTCCTGCGGGAGGTCGCAAAAGAGTTTGAAACCAAATGCTATATCCCCGGACAATCAACAAGCAGTAAGGAGGGGACGAATGTTATCACACCACCGGGAGCCCAACAAGTTGTGCCTGTCATCGATTGGGCAGGGCTGATTATTCCTGGAGAAGATATGGAGAAGAACTCAGGCGACGTATCCGTAATCATCGGGGAGGTGTCCGATGTGAGGCCCTCCTTTATCCAGCGCATTTCATCTGACCTGACCATCGATAATTGGACCCAGAAACCAGTGATATCCAAACAAGGGTAAAGCTCGACGTCAGGGTGGTTAACCCTAGAGGATGGGGGAATGAAGAAGTTTTATTTTGTTGTTGTTTTATTTCTGCATAATTGTGTCGTTTCTTCGTGTTATTTGAAATTGCGATCGTCGTGAAAAATGATTTATATATGACAAGTATTTTGTTTCATGTCAGGTGTACCCATTTGAGTAATCCTTGCCTAACAAATGGTCTTTCAAATTTGAATGATGATTATGATTTTGACATTGAGCTGGATTTCGATTTAATGGGCATTGAACAAGACGAGACAGATTACGACGACGCACCTGACGAGATCAAAGGATGGGTCGAGGATAAACCCAAACCCAACTTGGACCAAACCATCACCGTTGATATTGGAACCCCTGACAAGCCAAAGGAACTCAAGATAGGGACGGACCTCACCCCCAAGCCAGAAAGCCGAAATGACTGAGCTGCTAAAACAATATGAGGATGTCTTTGCCTGGTCTCATGAGGATATGATCGGATTGTCCACCGACATTGTGGTACACCGATTACCCATCAAGGAGGGTTTCAAGCCTGTCAAATAAAAATTAAGGAAATTGAAACCGGAAGTGGAGCTTAAAAAGTGAAGGAAGAGATCATCAAGCAGTTCAGGGCGGGAATAATTATGGTATCCACTTATCCTGAATGGTTATCCAATGTGGTCCCGGTAGCTAAGCCTGGAGGAAAGGTGAGGGTATGTGTAGACTACAGAGATCTAAACAAGGCCAGTCTCAAGGATAACTTCCCGGTGCCTTTCATACACATCCTGGTAGATAACACAGCCCAGTACGAAATGTATTCTTTTGTGGATTGCTTTGCGGGCTATCATCAGATAATGGTGGCGGAAGAAGACCGGGAAAAGACCGCATTCATCACCCCCTGGGGCACTTTCTGCTATAGACGACTGGCTTTCGGTCTCACAAATGCAGGGGCTACTTATCAGAGAGCCATGATGGCCTTGTTCCACGATATGATGCACAAGGAGATAGAGGTCTACGTGGATGACATTATTGTGAAATCAAAGGTAGAATCCGATCATATAACTCATCTTAAAAGGCTATTTGATCGACTCAGAAAGTATAATTTGAAACTCAATCCAGCCAAGTGTGCTTTCGGAGTGCAGTCAGGCAAGCTCTTGGGATTCCTGGTTAGTGATCGGGGCATTGAGTTGGATCCAGCAAAGATTAAGGCCATTGTGGATATGCCGGGCACCCCACACAGAGAAGGAGATAAGAGGATTCCTGGGGAGAATAAACTTCATCAGCCGTTTTATATCCCACTTGACGACTACATGTGAGCCGATTTTTAAACTGTTAAGAAAAGGGGTGTCCCAAGAATGGAATGTATGAGCAATGTCAGAGGGCGTTTCAGACCATTAAGAAACAATTGATGGAGGCACCAGTGCTGGTACCCCCCCGAAGGAATGGGAATCCCTCTGTTTATGTATATATCGGTAAATGCCATCGCGATGGGATGTATGTTGGGACAGAAAAATGAGGCGGGAAAAGAGCAGGCCATCTATTACCTCAGCAAAAGATTTAGCCAATGTGAGCAGAATTACACTCCCATTGAGAAGACCTGTTGTGCTCTGGCCTGGGCTGCAGGGAGATTACAGCACTACCTCCATGGGCATACAACGTACCTGATATCAAGAATGGATCCCCTGAAATATATTTTCGAAAGGCCCATGCTGAATTGTCGACTCTCAAGATGGCAGTTAATTTTACAACAGTTTGACATGGTGTACGTGACCCAGAAGGCCATGAAAGGGCAGGGAATTGCAGATCAGTTGGCAGAAGCCCCGGCAGGAGGGATGGAGCCGTTAGAAACTCCTCTCTCCGGGCGAGGATATATTTTGGGTATCGCGCGAAAAATGTGATGACGAGGGACAATTCTGGAAGCTGTATTTTGATGGTGCCATGAATGCCGAGGGGGCAGGAGCCGGAGCGGTCCTAGTCTCTATCACCGGAGAACAATACCCCGTGGCCACTAAACTTCGGTTCAGCAATTCGAACAACACCGCTGAATACGAGGGGTGTATCTTGGGACTCCGATTGGCCCGTGACATGGGAGTAAAAAGACTAGCGGTGTTCGGGGATTCAGAATTGGTAATCAGACAAGCAATCGGGGTATACAACACTAAGGAGCTTCGGTTACTTCCATACCATCGTTGTGTCACCCAGCTTATGCAAGAGTTCGAAGATATCGCTTTCCGCCATATTCCTCGGGGACGAAATGATTTTGCCGATGCATTGGCGACTTTGGCTTCCTTAATCCACGTGATCAAGAGTAGGGACAGTCCACAGATTGAGATCACCGTACAGAATGCCCCGACATATGAGGAAAATGTGGCAGTGTTATCAAACGAGGTGGTGTTGACAAGGCAGCCCTGGTATCACGACATCAGGGAATATCTGAGAGACAGATCCCTTTCCCGATCAGGCAAATCGGACTGAAAGGATGAGAATTCAAAAGATGGCGATGAAGTTTTACCTGAGTGGCGATTCACTTTACAAAAGGGATGCCGGGTTGGGACTGTTGCAATGCGTAGACGAAACGCAATCCCAAAGGATTATGAATGAAATCCATGGCGGGGTATGTGGGCCACATATGAGTGGACCGATGTTGGCCAAAAAGATCTTGAGGACAGGGTATTATTGGTTAACGCTGAAGGCCGATTGCGATGATCATGTCAAACGGTGTTACCAATGCCAGGCGCACGGTAATGTGATCCATACACCTCCCAATGAACTGCACTGTATGACCTCCCCGTGGCCATTTTCAATGTGGGGAATGGATGTAATCGGACCAATAGAGCCCAAAGCAAGCAACGGGCACCGATTCATTTTCGTCATGATCGATTATTTCACCAAATGGGTAGAGGCAGCTTCTTTTCCCTAAAGTAACTCAGGAGGTCATCGTCAACTTCGTCAGGAATAATGTCATTTGCCGATATGGGCAACCTGAGGTTGTGGTCTCCGACAATGCCAAGAATTTAAACAACGCCCTCATGAAGGAACTGTGTGACCAGTTCAAGATTAAGCATCTCAATTCCGTCATTTACCGTCCTAAGATGAATGGGGCAGTGGAGGCTGCAAATAAAAACATCAAGAAGATCATGGCGAAAATGTCTGCTAATCATCGGGGATGGCCGGATCTGTTACCCCTCACCTTGCTAGCCTACCGAACGTCAACGCGTACTTCCACAGGGGCAACCCCTTACGCCTTGGTATATGGAATGGAGGCTGTCCTGCCAGTTGAAGTTGAGATGGCGTCCCTCAGAATAGTGATCGATGCTCAGATAAGCGAGGAGGATTGGATGCAAAGTCGATACGACCAATTGGCCCTAATTTGAAAGGAGGGTGGCTGCTGTTTGGTACGGCCAGCTATATCAACAGAGGATCTCCCGATCATACGACAAAAGGATCAGGCCTCGGAAATTCAAGGAGAATGACCTGGTGCTAAAGAGAGTCATGTCTTGTCAAGACGAAGCCAAGGGGAAGTTTGCCCCGAATTGGGAAGGACCATTCATGATTAAGAAAGTGCTATCCGGAGGAGCCCTCATATTGCAAGAAATGGATGGTGAGGTATTTCCACAACCCCTCAATTCTGACTCGGTGAAGCGGTTCTACGCTTAAATCATCAGTTCTTTTTTCCTTTGAGAGCGAACTACGTAGGACCTGATCTCCCAACTTGTGGGGGTACGTAGGCAGCCATCATGGCGCGGTCCGATCCTTTAAAAAAAATAATCCTTTCCCCTAACCAAAACCAATTTTCGATAGCCAGATAAAACCTTCCTACACCCTCAAAACCTTCCCGAAACCAACTGCCTAACCAGTTTCATCCCAGAATACATACCCTGATCCAACCCAAACAGTTATCCAAAATCTGAGATTCGATCCGACGAAATCAAAAGGTGTGCGGCAATATCTGTCAAATCTCCATCAAGTCTTGAGGAAAGAAAGAAGGTGAAATGTCAAAATCATGGTCAGTTGGATAAAATGATGATCCAATGGATGGCAATGATACGACAAAAGGGGAAAATGACTAAATTTAAATGCATGTCTATATATATAAGTCGTTTTATTACAAGATTCCTCTTTCAATAACTGATGAAACCAACATAGTCTATGCAGGAAAATAAAATAATCTACAAATCTGAAACTAGCCGAAGCAGGATGGACAGGGTGGTGGATAGATCTGAAGCATCAGCATCTCCTGCAATCTGCTGCCCCATCATATCAATACGATCCAGTAAAGCAGTAGCTCGGCTGACAGTCCCAAAATGAGCATCTACCACTGCCCTGGTCTGAAATACGATGGCCTCTCTATCAGCAATGGCAGCATCTCTAGCCCGAATGGCCTCATCTCTCTCGGCAAGGGCGGCATCCCTCTCGGCTTCAGTAGTAATCAGGGCCAGGCGGAGTCGGGAATCCTCAGCGACCCGACTCGGGGCAGAATCGGCTGAAATGGAATGGTCTGTGGTATCTTCTGTGAAAATCACTCCAGAGTCATCAAAGGCCCCAGTCCGACTCAAACTAGCCGAATCCAGGTCTCCACGCAACCACTGTACGTAGGCAAATGTCTGGATGTGACAGCTCCCACTATAGGCGGCAAGGATCCTGCAATCCCAAAGCTCGTATACCTGTAATAGATCCCTCTCTGTACAGGATGATATAAGGAATCGGTATGCGGCTGTGCCCGCGAAGGGGTGTAAATCCTGTGTCTGATCAAACTGCCCCATAACCGCCAGGGGATGGTAGGTCGTCACGCCCCTCAGCCCAGCAATGGGGATGAAATCCAGGTCGGGCACATGAGTCAAGAAGCTCATGAAGGAGCAATAGCCCGAGTAGACCAATAGGTGAAAGGGATCCTCAATAACAGACAAAAAGGATGTCCAGGAGGCCACATCAGTACAGCTCACGGGACGAAACGAAAACTGCGCGGCTATGTTGTGACTGAAGCAAAACCCTTGGCGGCAGAAGTGGCCGATGGGACTAAGATGACTCATGAACCACACATACAGCAAAGTCGAGCTCCCTCTGAAGGCTCTGCCTCGGAAAGACTGGCAATATGTGGCTGACATATAGGTATCCGCCAATATCATAGGAAGAATGGTATGATCCTCCCGAAGGGCTCGAACGGCCGCCACAATCCGCATATCCAAATGATCAGGTCCTGCAGGCAAATACAAAACTGAGATGACATAGGCCATCAGGACATCCACTCTCAAGGCGCCCCAGCGCTCCTCGGACACGGAAAAATCACCGAAGAAAAGTCGAAAACCGTCAGGTGAGCCAAATCGGTCAATGAAGAACTGAAGGGGAACCATATGGTGCGATGTGATCACCGGCAACAGGACAGCCTTTCGCAAACCAGTGAAAGTCAAGAATTGACGGCGCATGGAACCAACTGTGACCCTAGCACAAGGCCTATCCAGGGGCAGGCCGGTGAAGCGAGCATACTCCTCGAGGGTGGGGGTCAGCTCTACTGTCCCTAACCTAAACACCTGACGGGCAGGGGCCCAATAGCTCAGAAGACCATCCACGAAGCCCGCTGGCGCCTGAAAGGTCAATAAGGACCAAGAATTTCCCAAAAGGACCATCTGCGGTAATCCTATCGGTCGGCCGGCAGTAAATTGTCCAACCAGCGGAAGAAGAGGCTGCCAAACCAACCCTGTGGGGGGAGGGGCGGAATCCAAGCGGACCACGGCATCCGAGGACAACATCTGTAGAAAAATAGTATCAAAAGGACTGTACAGGGGTCATTCTCTATCCATAAATAAAAGAGCATGCATCATACAGTTAATAATAAAACAGGTGAATCCCATAAAATGAAAAAAGAAAACTGTGCATAAATAAATAAATGAGTTCAGTACATAGTGCATAAATGAAAAAGAAATCTAAGCAGGTGCCGATACAAAAGGCCCTATCCTATCCTGGTCTAAATAAAATCAGTATCATCTATGAAAGCAGGATCCTCGAACTGATCCCCTGGAGTCGTCGAGCTCGGAGGACCAAAGTTCATATCAGGGATGTAGGGATGCGCTGTGGCATCAGATGAACTCGGGCCTGCATCATAACCTGCACCGTCAGGATCGTAGGTGTAAGCCTCCTCCGGGGTCCGGCCCAACCCCCGAATAAACAAGCGACAACTGATCTACCTGACGGGTCAATGTGGCGATCTGCTCAGCGTGGGTAGGGGTCCGAACACAGGCAGCCCAATCGGTCATCGTAAACCGAGCCTGGAACCATGTCTCCAAGAAAGAAAGTGGCCCGAGTCTGGGGACCGATGGTACGAGGTACCCCACCAAGTCCTGAAAGCCTCACTCGTACTGGGGCCTGTGGAAAGCATCCGACCATCCTCCCCGGCGAGCATGATCTCCGAGGGCTGAGAATCCAGCGGCCAGAAAGTAGTGAAAGAAAGGGAGTGCGGGATGCGGATCTCCCCAGTGACGCATCTGAATGCGCGCTCTCCCAGATACATCACCCAGCCTCCAACACTCTGCAAAGTGAGGCGACGGGTGGAAAGCTCGAACTCCGGGCCGGAAGGATGCCCGTCAGCAAACCCCACAGTCAGATGCTCGGAGAGGTAGGGAATCCAGACGACGTCGGCAGCCGTGATCAACTCCAGCTGAATACGACAATGTGCAAAGCTGCCCGACACGGGGACCTCCTCCAGAGTACTGTGATGCCATCGCCGACCCCGAGGATAAGTGTCCGGGCCCAGAGTAGTGATAGGCCTCAGACATGGCAGCCGCTCGTAAGCCCAGAACTGTGAATAGAAACCAGGCAAGGCATGAGTCACTATCAAATACAGAAAAGAGATGAAAGGAAAAGAAATACAGTAAGAGAGAGGAGGAGGGGACTCACCAACAGAAAGTGGTAGAAGCCGAGCCAGGCATCAGTCTGTCCCTCTGAGCGTAGACGTAGACCGTGGAGGAAATAAGCAAAAGTGAATGACCCCCAATCGTATTCACCAATCCGGCCTACATCTCGAACAGCCCCTACGACGCTGAAGTGGATGGTAGAAGAGTTGTTCCCTAGGAAACAACCCCTCATGATAGTCAGGAACAGACGCCGTAGTAGGATGTCACGAGTGTCCTGGTCCGCTGGGATGGGCTGTGCGTATAGACCCCCAACGGCATCGACGGCCAAAGCCCCGGACCGAATACTACGGGCCTTGAAGACCCGATCATCAGCAGCGAAGCCTAGCAAAGCTCGGACCTCCACTGGAGTGATATCAAGATCCAGGGGGACACGGGACCCTAGTTCCGGTGATGACTCTATGCCCGTAATGTACCTCCAATCCCAGGGGGTCAGCACGACCTCGTAGTCAAGAAGATGGAGAGACTGCGTATGGTGGAACCATCGCTCGGATAAAGCCCTCATGTAACCCCAGGGGCACTGACGGGGAATGATAGTGAAGAAATGTCGAAAGCCCCAAGAGTCCACCATCTCCCGGTAATCACTATGCAGGGCCGCGTAGAGAGAGTAAATGTTGAACCAATTACCCCTCGGTTGGGTAAACTCAGGCACCTGTGAAAATCACCAATGGGTCAATCCAGATAGAACCGGAAATTGAGAAATCAAGAACAAATGAAAAGCCGAATCGAGGATACCTCATTAGCCACAAGAGATGCCGAGGGATGACGACTGAGATCCCGACCCAATAGATCGGGTATCTGGACAGAAGCGCCAGATAAGGCGCGATGAGTGGGGGGAGCTGATGTGCTGGAAGACGGCTCCTCCACCGCAACCTCCGGAGGAGCAACCTCCTCAACGTCCGGGTGATCAGGACGGATGACAGACTCCGCCAAGCGACGAGCCTGACGGGTACGAGGGGGAATAGGGGCAGGTGCAGCCCTACGACGGCGAACACCCGAAGTCCGAGAGGCGGAGGAGCTACTGGGCGCATCACGATCCATAGCTGGAATAGAACGGGCGAGAAAGAAGGTAAGTTCCCTTTTAAAATTATGTAATGAACATTCTAAATTTCTAGCCTCATCATATGATTAATGCAACATGATGCATGGTTATGGTAAAAAAAAAAAAAAAAAAAAAAAAAAAAATCGGCAGAGTTCCGTTTGTAAAAAATGGACAATCCCAGGCATAAGCCAAACGTGTTTTCCATCAATCAAAGCCTCAAACAGATTTAAATTGCATTCATATGTGTAATTACATCATGTAATGCATGTTTCTCTTGCAGAAAAGGAATAACAATATGTGGGACCGCCTCATGAACATAAAATAGGACTCACACAGTTGATACATAGCATGTATATATGATGGTACATTGCATGAACATTGTGAAGCATACATTTTATGTCTAAACATGCACATAGTCCAAATTGTATAGCAAAACATTAACGAAATTGAAAAGTGACCGGTCAAAGTGTTACCTGTAGCGCGTAGATCGACCCTACCGGAGCAGTTTTTTGCAGGAAAATTGAAAAAAATCGACAAAAAGCCCTTGCGAACAAGAAAAATCGAGAGAATCTCTGAGGATTGCAAGTTGAAAGTGACAGATCTGGAGGAGGCGCGTTGGTTATAAGGCCCGATCTTGGCCGCAGATGTATCTGCGGCTGGCCGCAGATCCATCTGCGGCTGGCCCTGGTGGGCCCCACCTTGCTCCCTTGAAGCCATTTGACGTGTTGAAGTGAAAAGTTTACGCGATGGGTGACCGGCGACGATACCCGGCCCCGACGAAACGATCGACCGGCGACGATAACCGTCGATCACGAGATGGATGTCCGGCGATGATAACCGGCTCCGACAGATAACCAACCGGCGACGATAACCGGGGGTTACGCGATGGGTGACCGGCGACGATACCCGGCCCCGACATGACGATCGACCGGCGACGATAACCGGCGATCACGAGATGGATGTCCGGCGACGATAACCGGCTCCGACAGATAACCAACCGGCGACGATAACCGGGGGTTACGCGATGGGTGACCGGCGACGATACCCGGCCCCGACGAAACGATCGACCGGCGACGATAATCGTCGATCACGAGATGGATGTCCGGCGACGATAACCGGCTCCGACAGATAACCAACCGGCGACGATAACCGGGGGTTACGCGATGGGTGACCGGCGACGATACCCGGCCCCGACGAAACGATCAACCGGCGACGATAACCGTCGATCACGAGATGGATGTCCGGCGACGATAACCGGCTTCGACAGATAACCAACCGGCGACGATAACCGGGGGTTACGCGATGGGTGACCGGCGACGATACCCGGCCCCGACGAGACGATCGACCGGCGACGATAACCGGCGATCACGAGATGGATGTTCGGCGACGAAAACCGGCTCCGACAAGATAACCAACCGGCGACGATAACCGGGGGTTACGCGATGGGTGACCGGCGACGATACCCGGCCCCGAACGAGACGATAGATTGAAAGAGTGAACCCAAAGACTAACAAACACGGTCAAGGGGTTGATACATTGACACTCTTACGAATGTCTTGCATGCATTACATCTTATGTTGCATCATAAGCTATATGTGTGGCATCATGTATGTACTGTCATTCTTACGCACTGTCATTCATGCATCGAGTGTCTATTCTTTATCCTGTTCATTTCATTTATCATTTCATAAACATGATAAAGAGGGGCAGCTGTAGACACCCAAATTTTGCGTTTCCTTCTACTAACCATGACAGGAGGGCGAAATCGTCAATTGAACCGGCTTGCGGGAGCAAAGGAGCGGGCACAAGGGCAAGCGCCCGGCACCGCCGCAATGTTTTGGGCAACCCAAGTTTACGTGACAATAAAGCCGTCCGAGGCAGGCATTTCCGAATGAGGTGGCACGTCTCCCGGAAATTCCCGGACTGCAGAATACGAACCTGTCAGCGAAAACCGACGTTGCGGCACGAAAATCGAGGCGTGGCACGAAAATCGAGAAAGTCAAGCCCGCCAGCCGCGGATAGATCTGCGGCCAAGTGGGTGCGCCAGCACGGAAACCAGGAAATCAGCACTACCAGCTGAGTGCGATGGGAGGCGCGCCAGCTGGCCAGCCGCAGATCCATCTGCGGCCAGCCGCAGATAGATCTGCGGCTGGCTTTGGCCAGCCTATTTAAGCCCAGCTTCGGGCAGCATACAGGAGGTTGGAAGAAATTTGGAAGAAGAAGGATTCAGCACAAACAGCAGCACGGAATTTGAGAGAAAAATAGTAGATTTTGCAACAAAAATAGGAAGAAATGAGAGAAAAAAGAGAGAAATTTTACTCCTTTAATTTTGATTGTATCAAATATATTTCTCATCCTATTCAAATATCAAGATTTCATCCCTTTGAGACCATTTTGCAAGGTAAAAAAAATTCTTTTGTTATAACAATTTATATCATCTTATTTGCTTAGATGGGATGTAGTTTTCATGTATATTGTTGAACAATCATGGATTAGGGATTGTTAGTGAAGGTTCCATCGGAATAAAATTCTTCCTAATAACCCGAGGATATCCAAATGATGAAATTTCTAGCTCGTTTAGGGTGATTCATTGGGTGTAATTTATTTAGATTGTCATTTCCGGATATCATGGTATATTAGATAAGTCCGGGTTGGTTAGTTATGTAGTACTCATTTTGTAGGCATGTATTAATCTCGTGTGAGCCTAGGAATGCGACCCCGTGGTCCAAATCCGATGATGGACGTTTTGATGTATGTAATAGATTCAAGATGCTCGTTTTGTAACATGTAACCATTGGGCCTTAAAACGACGCTAAGGCGAGGATCGGGTTTAAGGCCCCGTATTAGTGGAATATGCGATTGTTGGCGTTCGGGGATATTTTGATGGTTTACATGCCCATGAATAGCCCCGACGCATGTTCATGCTTGATTAAATCTTGTGACACAAAAAATGATTTCAAAGATTAAACCATGAAGATTTTCATAAAAATCAATCAAATTAGGTTAATAGCTTCACGAAGATAAGAAATTGAAAGTGGCCAACGAATGTTGATTCCCATTTAACGAGAAAGCTAAAGAAAAATCGTTTCCCAAAATATCACAAAAAAATGATTTTATAAATATGTAACGTTTTGTTAAATTCTTTGTGCATAGGGCTAAAGAGATTCTAGAAGTTGCCCATCGTTTGAGTTTACGAAAAGCAACGTATAGATCTCGATTCCTATTTTGACGAAGGTTTAAAACTCTTGTTTCACCAAAACGACACCTAATGAAAGTCTCATTGTTTTGACAAATTAAAATCAAACCTTTCTTATAAAGCATCAAGCTTTCTCGTATAAAATCGAAAGACATTCCGAAGCATTCTCAAATCAAAACACGATTTTCCCTAAAAAAATCCAAATGATTCTGTCATACAAACTCACCACAACATTCATGTAGGCGCACACACACACACGCGCACATGCACACGTTTCATGAATTAAAGGATAGGAAAGCATCAAGATGGCGGTAACCGTGTTTCGCGGAAGTCGAGGGGTGCCTAACACCTTCCCCTCACTTAAGCAAGCCCCCGAACTCTATGAATCTCGATTCGCAGACCAATTAATTCGGAGTCACATATGAGCCAGCGATTTACGAAAACGAAATTCGGATGAGTTGGTACATCCACTTCAAATATACCAACTGGCGACTCTGGTTAATTGGCTCATCATAAAAAACGATCTTTCAAAACCCCGTCAACATCAATGCCGATCTTTTCCAAAGAATCATTAAATCAAAAGGCTAAAATTGGAAAAGACCAAGAGACGAGAAAAAACCGGCGTCGACAAACACATAAAATGGAATTGAATCGAAACCCCCATGCTCTGAAATTACAGTCAAAATTAAAGAGGTAAAAGAAGAAGAAAAACCATATGCCAAAGATTCAAACATAACATACTACACACATATATACATATCAAATATTTGGTCTAGGGTTTGGTACCTAACAACAATCGAAAGAGCAGCAACAATTGAAGGAGTAGAATGAGTACCAGGAGTAACAGCTGCGGAGCGAAGGAGGGAGAAGCCAAGAAATTGACGGATCGAGCGTAGAATAAATCAAATTAATTAAGTAAATTATTTTAATCTCAGTTCATTAATAAATCAAATTAAACTTTATGAAGATAATTATAATTTCTATATAACCATTATAATTATAACTTTATTTAACAATTCCTCAATCATCTAATTTAATTATTAAACTAGAATATTGACATTCCATTAAAGCAATAAAATACATATAAATTATAAAATCATTTAACATCAATTTAACTAATATATCAGTACATCACCGCACTTAAATGAATTATTCCACAATAATTTTCATGATTTATTTATTTTTATTTAATAAATATCCCAACTAAAATATTTATTTTATTCGATAAATATTTTAGTTATCTACAAAAATCACATTCGTTACAAAAACTACTCAAGCTTTCGATTATGATTCGATACATATTCGAGTAGATCTTTGTTACGTTATTTTAATTGTAATTTTATATTTGTAAAATGTAATACTAAATAAATTTTTTTAATTTTTAAATAAAATAATATGTTCAATTTATAATTAATCCACTATAAAAGTAGTTTACTATGAAAAAAAAAAACTTGAATTCGAGTTTGAATTTGAAACTCGCGAATAGTTTAAATATAATTCTATTCGAGTCGAATCGAATTCGAATAATAAATATTCGAGCCGAGTCGAATCCGAGTAGAATTTTTTAAATGCAATTCGAATTCGAGTTGAATTTGAGTATGAATTTAACTTTTCGAGTCAAATCCAAGCAACTCTCGGTCAGTTTAGTTCGACTTGTTTACACCCTTACTCCTAAGTATGAAATTACAATTTTAATATTTAGAATTTTTCGTTATAACTAATGAGTAATTTGGTTATTACTAAAACTAAATAATATATTAGATATCTAACTTAGTAACAGTATCATGATAAAACTGATTTGGCCACGAGTGATTTTATATAGTTTAACCGTAGTCATTTACGGTTTGATTTCATTTAAAGAAATACTAATTAATACCGTATATATATATATATATATATATATATATATATATATATATATATATATATATATCAAAATACAATTTACATATTATCCAAGCGCGAAGGTGATACAGTTAATATAAATTCTTCCATTTACGTTTTCATTGATCATTATTTTACTCATTTTATATATGAATGCTTGACAGATAATGACTTTATAAGTTGTACCGGGTGGATGGGTTCTTGGTCCAGTCAGTGGTCGAACCGTTATTAACCTAATGAATTCATTAGTATATAAAAAATATATATTATTAGCAATTAATAAAATTTTTAAGAAATTCATTTTTATGAACTAAAACATAATAAAATTGAGTTACAATATTACTAAAATAGAATTAATCAATTATCTCATAAATAAAATAAAATCTAATACAAAGGTGAATAAAATACTAGTAATAAAAAAATAAACACAAAAATTAAAATATTAGCCCCAAAAATCTTCCCAACTCTAACTACAATTTCAAATATTTCATATAGATAAATATTTAATTATATATATGGGTTAATATTAGCCCGAAAAATCTTTCCTTCCCAATTCTCTCGCTCAGATCTACCCTCTTTCCCACATCGCGTCCCTCCCCTAACTCTCTCACTCATTTCAGCAGCCACATAGTAAGAAAAAAGAAAAAATCACGGCGACTCAAGATCGATAGCAAGTCCCCTTAATCTTTCTTTTAGATCGGCGAGTCAACTCCCTCACTCACATCTGCAGCACATCTCTTTCCCCTCTCTCTACTTCCTCTAACCCTAACAGTAGTGGCGGCATAAAAGGCGCCCCCTCGCTACAAATTTCATTGAGCTCCAGTTTTCATTGAGCATCGAGTTCTCGCGGAGAAAATTAGCTTTTCCTTCTATACTCAGTAAGTAAATTGAATTAATTGCTATTAGTCGAATTTACTTTCAAATTAATTTTTTTACTAGGTGTTATTCATTCATATTCAGATTAACTTGTTCAATTTGTCAATTCCTTGAAAAGAAATGGTTTCTTTTGGAAAATTTGAATGCTAATGGTTAGGCCATGTCCGCTGATTCTATTGTTAATATGCTTTACTTTAGGAGTTCTGTAGATTCTGAAATGGGTTGTATTTTGGTTGGTTTCAATTACTTTAGGTTGATTAACATTCTTTTTCATGATGAATATTTTTTTGTATGTATAAAAGTGCTTAGCTAGAATTCGTTTGAATTGTATCTCAAGATTGATGGTTTTAATGGACTTCTGTGGTAGTAGTTTTATGCAATTCCAGTCATTTTAAGCAATTTCTATTTGATTGGGGGTTCATGCAAACATACCCCATTAGGATGGATATAAACTGTTATGCATTCAAGGTGTTTGAGGAAATGCCACTAACTGAAAGACAAAAAATTATTCGAGTTGGGCCTTATATATGCAGAGATTACTTAGAACTATCAGGTTTAATAACTTCAAAACCTATTAGTTTGACCTTTTTCTGGACTATCAGGTATTCATTATTATATAATTTGCTGGCATTTCAAGCTTTCTGTCTGCGGTAATATTTTCCTTTACACATGTACGCTTATATAATTTTTGGCATTTCTATCTTTAGTAAACTCAATTGTCTAGATAGGTTTTCCTCTTTAGTCCTTCACACTGTAGAATCAAATTTGTTTGCAAGGTAGCAGCCCGATCTTATGCCAAATGGGAAGGGGGCGATAAGATCTCCACAGGTGCATTGACTATCGGGCTTAGCCAGATCAGATGGTGTAATTGAATGAGCTTCTACTTCTACTCTTGCTACTAGGGTCTCACACATTAAATTGCGTAGAAATTGTATATTATGCAGCTTTTTTGTAGTGGATGATATGTTAGTTTTGTCAATTGCAAAAGCCAATTACTGCAAGTCAAATTGTTTTAAAAAATTACCTACAATACTTCAAACTAAAGCAGAATCCTATCTTGATTTGAACTATAGATGAAGAAATAGTTCATATAGTGTGGCACAGATGGACACATGCACTTGCAGATACACAAAGACCAACACTCAAGCACACAAACATACACTGATACACACGGTCTACCATATAGAGAACTTTTTGTAATGTTAAAGTTAGATTTGGTAATTTTATGGGGTAGGATTGGTTGTTTGCTAAAGTTCCAACACTGAAGCTCTTGATGAATTTGTTCAACTGTTATGAATATAAGCTAGAACTCAGTATAAACTATCCACCCTTTTGGATTTTATAAATTTTCTATTGAGCAGTTGTCAAATTGAGCTCTTTCGACTCAACTAAATCAATCCTCATCATGAATGAGCTTAATTTATGATGAATGCCCATTTTCAGAGTCCCATTTCCCTTGGTCAATTTAACTTAGAGGATGCGAAGACTTCATTTGTAATTTTTACTTTTTTGAGTATGGTATTATGTTTAATTTTTTGGGTTAGATAAGAACATCTAAATGCATCTTCACTTCCTGGATTATTTATAATGTATTTTGGTAATTTTAGCTCTAAGAGTAAAAGCGATTGTTATTTGTAAATTGTAAAAGAAGTTGTTTTTTCCCTGTTGGGTCTGTTTTTTGTTTTAGTTTGTGGGTCACAATCAAGAAACTCAAATGGGTAATAATCAGTTCATTTATAAATAATTAGTGGGGAGGTACTGGATTTACCCAGATAAACTAAAGCTCAGCCAGTTCTTAAAGCTTATTGAGTGGCTTTTTAGTAGGTAATATATACTGCCTTTCGCCACCTAGAATGTGTATGAAGCAGCCCTACATGTTCTATGATTAGATCATATAAGATCACCCCCATGTTCATACTTGTTCTCTGTTGACCTTACCCACTTAAAAATTTCTCATGACTGATGATATCTTGCTTCTTTATGTAGTTAGATAGAACGCATTTGATTATTATTTTGATATTGTTCATTTTGCTTAGATTATCTGACTCGAACAAGTTTCATTCATTTCATGGGGATTTTATTTAGTATCCTATTAGATTATCTGACTCGAACAAATTTTTCATGACTGATGATACCAATACTCATGAAGTTTGATTATTAGGTGACAAAAAGTATTGTTGTTATAGCTCAAGAATGTCATGTGTTTTCATGTATTACTTCATATGCACTTTACGTAGGGTACACTGTACACTTTTGTTTCAAACTTGAAGTTAGTGAATAATATTCAGTAAATGTTAGTTAAAACATTTACTAATATAATTCTTGTGTTTTTAAGGCTTAAGGTAGACTAAGAAAGTAAAAAATTTGTACCTTGATTTTTCTAACTAGACATGTAACTTGGGACATTGCAGATTAGAAAAAAAAAGATTCAAATATTAACATGTGTATACAAGCATCTTACCCACGTAGATAAGCAAAGATAATGCATGGGTTACAAATAATGGAGTATAAATCTCCCAAGAATTAATTTATTAATAGGGTATCCACATGCAATTTCATGGTGTATGATTACCTTGTCCTTAATGGAGGCCGTGGACACCTCGTTAAAGAAAATGGGGTGGAGTGGGGGGAATGATAACATGGCTTTAGTTATTTTTTTGGGTGTTAATTTTTAATTTTTATGATAAATAAAGCATAACAGGCTTTAGTTTATTATATTTCATCTGAAACATCGAAAGATACAAGAAGTATATCTACTCGAACCTAACATATCTTATATTGTCAATGTGGTTTTCTTCTATTCCTTATCTTTATTTTCCAATTAAGGTATATCCGATGGTTTGATGCACAACTGGTAGATCGCATACAATGAAATGGTCAATTCATGTTAAGCGGGTTCCTCTAACATGGTAATAATAACTGAGTTTAATTTTTTTTGTATGAATATACAATTGCTATTTCTTTGTTTTAATTACATTGAAGATTTATCTTTTATGCCTTTAGGTTTAACATATGTCAAACACACTGCACATGATGCAACAAACTTACTCGTCGGAACAACATTAATGCAATGAACAAATGATGGGGGAGTAGCTAACTTCTGGTAGTGATTGTGGTATGCTTCCTCTATACTCTTATCGACTTGATGGTAGCTTGAGATAATGATGAATCGTCAATTCAAACTCTGTATTAGTAATCCAGTTGGCCACATTTTTAATTATTCAGTTTTCTTCATATAATCCATTGGAATAGTTTAGAATTTACTGAAGCTGTGAAAAAAAGATTTATATTCTTTATGAATGGAGAATTTTCCTTTGCATCATTCTACTTGTATATACCAAAAAAGTATATTTATCAGTATATGTCTTTGCATAATTCTAATTGTATATACCGGAAAAGTATATTTGTCATTCGAGGTTAGCATTGTCACTATGTCTTTCCTTGTTTTTCTTCTTTTCTATGTGATTTTGGGAGTGCAACAAATTCTGGTAAGTTGGTATTTAAGGGATTATGGATTTTCTGCTATGTGATCTCTGTTATTCTGTAAATATTTGTATGAGTAGCTATTGACGGTTGTGTTGTAAGATTCACATTAAGAAAGAATAAAAAATTTTGTAATGCAGATAAAAGCTTGTTACTGAACCTAATGCTATAAAAATTAGAACAAAACAAAAACATGACTTAGAACTTCTAGTGAAGTTTTTTGGAATCTAGTATCAAGGATTTGTTCACACCAAAGATGGTCTCCTTGGAAAACTTCCAAAAGATATGGTAATCCCCTCATCAGTCTTATGATAATTAGCCTATCAAGCATATCTATGCATTCTTCTCAAATCTGTCAAAAAATGGCAACTAGTCAATTACTAAGCATATCATGTACTTCTAGCGCCAATATATTTCGGTGCTCATTTAATTTCATATATATTTTACTCCCTAATTGTTCCATATTTTATTAGTTGAACTTCTTTGCCTTGGTGAATACTGAATAGTAGCATGAATTAAAAACTTCTCACTTGGTTCTGTTTTAGCTTCCAAAATATGTAAAACAAGCAAAATAAAATGCATGTTGAAAGTCTTTATCTCTATTTGATTATCCCTGCGTGGAGGTGTTAGAATTGTTCCCGGATGAAAATGTTACATGCTTACAATTTTTCAAAAATATTATTGTAATTTAAATATAGAAATTCATCTCTTAGATCATGTGCTTTCACTTAATTTTATATTTATTTGGTTTTTTAATTTTGTAGGATATTGAAAATGTATGAATATTGAAGTTTACATCACTTTAAGACTTGGGTTTGTGGGCATTGAAGACTTTGAGATTTTGTTTATTACTAATATTTTTAACATGTAACATTTTCACTTTAACAGATAATTTCATTGGAGACAAACCTATATTTTTATTTGTACTGGATAATAATTTGCTATGGGGTCATTGAGCCAGGATTTATTTTGTTTGTAAAATAATTTGACATTCATTACATAATAGGATATTGTTGAAACAAATGCCACATTTATATCGTTGCAAATTAAATTAACTTTCATTGCAAATTAAATCAACTTTCGTCGCAAATCATATTAACTTTCATTGCAAATCAAATCAACTTTCGTTGCAAACCAAATCAACTTTCGTTACAAATCAAATCAACTTTCGTTGCAAATCATAGCAATTTTCGTTGCAAATAAAAAGCAAACAGCAACGTATAGTGTCGTTGCTAATCGACAACTTTCGTTGCTCTTTAAAATTAATCCGTAACGCATATTATCATTGCTAATTGATCATAATCTCGTTGCAAAATAATATATGATCGATGTACTATGTACATTTAGCTACGAAAATCGTTGCTAAAAAGTATACAATTAGCAACGAAAACAAGTTTAGGCAACAATTCCCAAGTTGTTCAGCAACGACAAAATTCGTTGCCAAAAGTATACCAAACGCAACGAATTTTCATTTTCGTTGGCAAAGAAAAAATGCTTTTTGTTGCTAATAAGTAGGCTTTTGCAACGAAAATTGGTTTTTAGCAATATTTTCTAAATAAATTGGCAACGGAATGGTTCATTGCTAAATAATCTATGATTTTGTACGAAATTCAAGTTTCGTTGCTAAATGTTTCACTTTTTGCAACGTTCGAAATAATTTCGTTGCAGAATAATTAGCAACGCTCATTCCGCAACGAAAGCTGTAACGCCCGAAAAATCGTTGCAAAAGACCTTTAGCAATGAAATATTGAACCTTTAGCAACGAAAACGCGTTGTTGCCAAAGGGCTTTTTTTGTAGTGGATGGAGTTCCAGGTATTATTCGAATAATAATTTATTCTTATATATACCGTGGGGTACGTTTACGTTTGAAAACATCGGAATTATAGGAAAGGACTTAGATTAATATATAAATAATACATTATTTAATAATAAATCATTTTATTAACGTATTTTGAAGGAGAAATTTGAGTTCTATTAGAAATCAAATTTCGTATAGCCAGATAGACAAGCTTTATGTTGAATAGTTAAAGATCAATTCGATTGAATCAGATTGTGATCTCCTTGTGATATGAATGTGTATAATATTTATCGTCATGGGTATAAGTGTTGAATAGTGATTTCGGGGACGGAATCCATATAAGGGAGGGTGAATGTAATAACCCAAGATTTTTGATATATTAAAATAAGAAATTTTACGTATGAATTTTTTTTTTTTATATAATAAAATTATTTTTATTATATATTAAAGCAAGTATGGGAATGTGTGCAAGGAAAAGAATGTGAATTTATAATATGTACATATATATTTATTTCATATATGGTTTCAAGTAAATTTCTTATTAAATAAATAGTTGTCAACTATAAATTATATTCGGTTAATAAATTAATTTTTATATTAAAGATATATGATTACTATATTATTTAAAGGATAAATGTATATTTTAAGAAATAATTATTAATATTATTATTATTACTATGATTATTTCTTTATGATAGGAATTTGTAAGATTAGTCAATTTATTTTAGATTGACTAAGTATGGTAAATGAGACAAAGATAAAGGGATAATCAAAACCTAATTTGATCTATGATTATGAATTTTAATGATTAATACAATTATTGTTATAATTATATTTTAAATGGATGTATGTATATTACGAATAATAAGAATTTATTTTCTTAAGGAAATCTGAATACTAAATACAAGTATTGATTATATTTGAATGTATGTATGTACAACATGTGGTTCAATGTGTATAATAATTATTTATCAATAATGATAAATATGTTATGACTTATGTATGAAAAATGTATGTGATTAATTGTTAGTTAAAATATGGCCCACTAATAGTTATTTAAATTAATGGACTAACTTAAGAATATTAATATTAAACAATTGATGAGATAGTAACTTAATTAAATATTTAATTAAAGTGAATATAGTAAGTGAATAAATTTTGTACATTAATTAATATTATGTGATATTTGAATGATTAATTTTTAATAGTCCAATTAGTAAGAAAAACTAGTGGACTAGCCTAATTAATTTACTAACCAATGCCACTCATTTAATTAATCATGGACTTGTATATTTAATGTGTGGACTTATTAAATTACCCCAACACTTATTAAATTAATAACCAAGCATGGAATAATAAAATTAGAAAACTAGTGGCCTAAACTAGTTAAAATGAGCCCAAAAAAAATTTCATTAAAGCCTAATTGCTAGCCCACTTGGTAGGTATTTTGATCAACTTAATAAATTCATTAAAGAAATAAAAGAAGACCAAAAATATGGGACAAAAAGGAGAGGGCTACCGGCATGATGAACCCACATGGGTGTGAGGTGTTAAAATTTTAAAAGCTTGCTTGAAAGAATGAACAAAAAAAGTACCAATTAGTAATCATAGTCATCACCAAGTTATCTAATGGGTGTACTAGCTAATCATGATAAAATATATAGATATATTTTCTATATCTATAGATATTGAAAGAATTAGTTTTTATAAAACAAAGCTATTCATTTGGTTCATTTTTTCCTAGTTTGGAGAGAGAGAAAATAGAACTTAAAAATCTACTTACTTCTCTCTTATCTACCATTCTTCTTTCTAAATGATATTTTGAGAGAGAAGAGGGAGAGGCTCACGACTAGTAAAGGAAAATATTGTTCAAAGTTCCATAGCCATTTGAAAAGAAACCAAGCTAAGAAAAAAAAAGGTATAACAAACCCTAACTTTAATCTAGTGTATTTCTTTTGTTTTGGTTTAATTTTTATGATATAAAGTTTATGATCTTGAGATCTAAAACCTTAGATCTATATGTTAATAAGTGTTTTGTGTTTAGATCTTACCTATTTGGGGGTTTAAGAGTTTAGAAAAAGATAAGAAAACAAGTTCATTTTAAAAAGAGATAGAAAACCTTAACTTTTGTTCACTTTACATGAGTACCATTTGAGATCTACAAATTCTTTTTGCGATCCGTCAAAGAGTGGTGCTAGATATATAAGTTAAATACTAAATCAAGTAGTAGAACTCAAAAATAATTAGTACAAAATTCGTAGCAACTGATTTAGTCTAAACTGTCCAAGCTTTTCTCAAAACTGGAATAAAAACTTGCTAACTGTTCACATCCAGGGGCATTTTCGTCCAATTTTGTTGCTCTAAAAATTCTAAGAAAATTTGGGTTGATAATATGGGAAGTTATGTGAGTTTTATAAAAATTTGAGAATTTTGGACCATGTAGAATGAAAGTTATGGATTTTATCGTAAGGGGCCACTGTCACAAGTGTTCTTGAATAACTCTTTGTGGTTAACTCCAAAAATTATGAAATAATTACTGGGAGTGTGTGTGTGTGTCTATATATATATATATAGCAGGAACATACCCTATAAATTTTAGAAGTTTTGGATGCAATTTTGATTTATGAAAAATGTAGCAAGATTTAGCTATTTTGGACTATTTAAATATAGTAAATGGATTTTAAAAATTGCGGAAAAAATATATTTTCATAAAGGGACTATATATAGTCTATTTTCAGAAAATAAATGATTTTGAAGATGGTTTGCTATTTTTCGTGTAAATAATGAAGTTATGTATAAATGAATTTAATTAATTATGTGAAGTTGAAAATTTGGAAAATGGGTTTTTATGACTTGAGAACCCTATATATGGTCTATACAGATTTTTGATATGGGTTTTGCTCATTTGTAAGGTGGTATAATGTTTATGGCATTTTAGATCGATTAAATGAATTATTTAATAAAATAGAAAACTATTTTAATCTAGCTTGCTGAATAGTGTGATCCAGCTTACTGAATTGAATAGTGTGCATCCAGGTTGCTGGATTATAAGTTAGTTCGAATCTAGTTTGTTGTATTGTAGGATAGTTTGAATCCAGGTTGCTGGATTGCAAAAATAGTTGGCTGAATTGAATAATTTGAATCCAGGTTACTGGATTGTAATCCAAGTTGGAATCCAGTTTATTGGATTTGGAATTTAGTTTGCTGGATTATGTAATTAACCTACAGAATCATAAAGAAAGACTTATATAATGAAAGATTTAATGTTAATTCATAAAGTAGTGGTACAGTCGTACTATTTAATAGTCGATGCATAGTATCTGGGCTAAACAATTTTTTCAGGGAGCGGAGGTATATACGAACTGGCAACCAATCTAACTCACAGTGAAAATAGTATAGACGAGACGGAAACTAGTTTGTTGGTTGTTTGTGGGAAATCACTCAGCATACTATATTGAACACCGTTAAAGACTCGATGTGTGCTAACTTTAGAATTGAATGCGTACAGTGTTAATGTGTTATCTAATATTTGATTATGTGGTTGAATGTTAGATAATTTACTTATAAAGAAGTGATATTATAAGGTATAATATGATTTGCTGATTGAAAGATCAATCTTATGACTGGTAAGTTTTACGAAAGAAGTTAACTTAAATTGCGTAGCAGTAGTCAACGACCAAGGCAAGTGTCATATCCTTTTCATTTAGTTTATGAGATGGATTCCATTTATACAATCTTTTAACTCAATCTATTATTGGGCAACTATTCTATCCTTTTCATTTACATTATGAATTAGATCTGTAAGTTATGCAAGTATCTTAACTCAATCGTTATTGTGCAAGTATCCGAACCTACGCATTTATTTTATGTAATAGGTATATGTATGCAAGTATCCCATCCTTTTCATTTACTTTATGAATTGGATATGTGTAAGCAAGTTCCTTAACTCAATCTTTTGTTGTGTAAGTATCTGAACTCTTTCTTTACTGTGCAAGTATCTAAACCTTATGCACTATTTATATTTCGTGCAAACAGGTATATATTGTGCAAATTCCTGATTATTGCTAAACTTCTTACATTTATTATTAGTTCCTAACTCAACATGAGTTATCAATTTTAAAGCATGCTCGTGAATACTTATTGTTAATTATTCATATCCATAATGATTTTTATTATTCGTTTATGCAATTATTGTAACCCTTGCATTTACTTTATGCAATGGATCCATATGTTATGCAAGTATTCTTAAACTTTATTTAAGCTATCTATTGATTCCAAATATCTCGATATTGTTTCATGTGATGTATTTATAATCAAAATTATTCTGTTCTTTGTGCAAGTGTCCTCACTTGTACAAATTGTTATAATTATTATAAATTCGAATTTACTTCGATTCGTTCATTGTTTAAAAGTATCTCATTACTGAATTGCTATGACTCATATTGAAAATTTGTATTCTAAGTTTGGTTATGCAAGTGTCCCCACTTGTATGAACTATTGTACATTATCAATTACCCTTGAATTCAAAATTCGTTGATAAGTTCTGATACATACTATTAAATTTCGGTATGTATACCTAGTTTAAAGATTGTCTAAGCTATTTGTCCCAGCTAGACATAGTTTAAAAAGTATTTGTCGAATATTATTGATTATGATAAAGTCATCCAACTAAATTGTTTTAGTTAGGACTCCAGGCTGAGTATGAACAACCCTAAATGGAAAATTTTATGTGCTAAAAGCGGTGATGAAAATTTTATGTGCCAATGGCGGAGATGTATTATATAGTATTGATCAATATAGGGCACAACGGGACTGATCATCCTCCATGTCCGTAAGACCAGACGGTTTACAAATGAATTTCTGTTTAAACCTTTTCAAAAATGAAAAAAAACAGTTCATGGTCTTTTGACCACTCAGTATTCAAAAGTTACTTAGTTGTTTCAAAAATCTTAAAATGATTTGATATGTTGTTAAGAATGGTTTTAAATGACTTCACCACTATTGATTCGTGGTAGAAGTAATCCTCAAAGAAAACGTTTACTTCTTCAGCGCATTATTATAATTGTTATTACTTGCTGAGCAATTGAATGCTCATTCTTGCTGTGACTTAAATGTTTTCACCTAAGTGTGATCGACCAAAAGGCTCTAGCAAAGACAAGGGCAAAGGAAAGCTCAAGGATTAAGTTTCAAGGTGTTATCTGTAATGATTAGTCTTTTGTATTGTGATCATATATATTATGTAACATGTAAAGAATGTAATTAAAGGTTGCCATACCTGCGAAATAGACAACTCTGATATAAATATTAAGTTTGTAATATATTAAACAGCTCAAAGAAATGGTATCGTGATGCACCAAGTACGGGTTTTAAGTATCCGGGATTTGGGGGCGCCACAGTAGCTATTGTGAGAATCTAATCTTAATGACTCATTGCCTAATTTATTCAACCGTAGGAATATAGTGATTTTATTTCGAAAGGGAATATTCATATGACCTTGGAAAAGGCTTATGTATACTTAGAATTCTCGGTTAATCATTGACGTGATTTATATATTAAAGGGAGAGTTAGGAGATTAAACGAAACATTAGGGGAAATTGTAATCTTAGCTTGTTTCACTTTTGAAATCAGTCGTTGCTAATTATTTACTTTATCAATTGAAATTTCGTTAGTTTTATTATCTCTAATCATTTGTTTAAATAAGATTGCATTGATATAATTTTAGTACTTGGATTGTTTTAGATAGTAATTCGGCGTGGGTTCGACACTCGACTTAACATTATATTACTCGTTGACAGCGTATACTTACGCGTGTGTTTATTGATCGTTAAATCGACCAACAAGGTTTTGGCGCCTGTAACGACCCCAAGTTCTGAACATTCCAACTCTACACATTGGTCGTTATCAATACATCCTCATTCTAACTTTACAACATTATTCAATGTTAAACTTAATAAAATGCGGAATAATTTTTAAACTTTTCAGTTTTCTTTCTTCGCTTTCCCTGAATCATAACCTTTAATCATTTACACATTCTAGAATCATATTTAATTCGCTACATTAGAATTATAATAAAACAAAACTTATTTCTAAATTTAATACCCTTTATACAACAGATAAAATTAAATTATAAGTCATTACAAGTTTTACAACTCAACATCTGATACATTTAATACAACATCAAATACAACATCCAGAACCTTAATCATGGTTCAAAAAATATTCTAAGCTAGAACAATTAATCTTCATGCATGACATCTGAATCATGCCATTCAAGCAGCACTTAAATTTACCTTGTATTTTTTAACCTGCAAAAGTGGTTATTTGCAAGAATGAGCTCGACAGCTCAGCAAAATCTAACAGTTTGCATGCATCACATAGCACGTAGATAACATGCTCATTATTTAAATTATAAACTTTTGGCTAAACATGTCATACATAACGATCAACACATAACAATTGGAGATTGAGTTCCATAACTCAATCAACATTCTTTATTCAACGAACGTAGTCATAATTTGCCTTTGTCATCTTATACTTGTAACATATATAAAATGTATCATGCTTTTATATCATATGATTAAAGCAGTTAATCAACTATTCACATAACAAATAGGAACTTAACCCTTAGCTAAGTTTTAAACTTTGCTTTACATTAGATGTATAATGTTTATAAGTAAATTTCGTACAGGGTAACAAAGCATGACCAAAAGAAAAAGAATTAAAAACAAGAAAAATTTTCATTTTCTGAAATTCCCGCCGGGGCGAGAAAATTACAGTAAAAAACTCTTGCCGGGGCGAGAAATTCCTTCACAAAACTCTCGCTGGGGCGAGACTTCGCTGGGGCGAGAATTTTAGCTTATTGAGCTCGCCGGGGCGAGCTTCCTGAATCCCAGTTTCTGCAGTTCGCGAAGAACACAGGAAAAAAATGCCAAAAAATTCCCAATTTTCTTCATTTTAACAACAAATTGGACTATACCCAAATGTTATAATCCTTATAGAATCAATACCCAACATGTATACAATGATTCTAACATTTTAAACAACTTAAACAACTAATTTAAAAGCTTAAAAATCACAAATTTATACTAATTTTACAAACTTTTACAAATTTAGCGCAATCAATTAATCGCTTACAGATTCGTTTCTCAACCAATTTGATTCATTCTTTTTGCATTGTTTTCGTTTCTCAAGGTATAACAACACCCAACTATTAATTTACAATTTCAACCACGCATTCACAACTAATTTTTTACCCAAAACAGACCATAAAATACCTACAATAAACCAAAAACCTAATTCTTCATATTTAAAATATAAACACCCATTACTTGCTTCCAAATCATCTATGGATGGTTTCTTAACAGATTATAATCACCCAATAACACATATATATCCATAACCATCATCAATAAAAAAGCAAAATTCATAATGAACTCAAAGAATGAAAAATAAAAGTTTTTAGAGTTCTTCTTACCTCTTGAATACTTCTTAAACTCAAAAAAATGATTAAAACGTGCTTGATTCCTCCTCGATTTCCCGAATTTCTTTTCTTCACTTCCAAGAATCCTCTCAATTTTCTAACCTCTAGTTTTTTTTTGGTTTGGCTTACAAAACTAACTGATGAAACTTACGTAACTTTTGTTTCATCAGTTAAGAAAATCAAAGGCCACAAGACCATACTTGGTTCTTCCTCAAAAATCTCATTTTCTCTTTATTTTAATATTCCTTCTTAATATATGCTATTTTGTCACACCTATTAAATTTTTTATTAAACTTATTATATTAATAAATCTAATTAAATCTTACTAACAAAATTTATAAATCTCAAATTAGACAATTATAATTATAATTTCATTTAATAAATCATTATTCCTCTAATTTAATTATTAAATTAAATTAGAATATTACTCGCGTAATAAAATACGCACTAAAACGCTTAATTAAATTTATTCCTACAATAATTTCCATCAAATGTTTATTCGATAAACATTTTAATCTATGAAATTCACAATCATTACTACATTAATATGTTACATTTATATGCAACACATTACTCTCTCATATTATTAAAAATAATTATATTCTCATTAATTCCTTATTTTAATCTAAATAAATCACTTCATATTATTATGAAATTTAATTCACAATAATTACCATTGTTCACAACACATAACATTCAAATTATATTATTCCCATAATATAATTTTTAACTTTCTAATATTCAGTAAATATCTTTTTCGTAGCAATTTCCTTCACTTCATTCAATAGTTTAATTAACTATTAAACATCTTCTCCCAAATACACGAACATATAATTCTCTTCACATTAAATCATATATTTCACAATATATATATCACATATACACATACTAAATACTCAAAACGTCACATAATAAGAATTTTATTTATTAAATTCCTATTTAATAATTTCTAAAAATCTGGGTTGTCACATCGCCGTTGCCGGGGAATTATTTTTTTAATTCTATTCAATATTAATTTCAATCAAGATAATCTTAATTTAAACGTGTTTTTTCTGTTATAGTTTTTGTATAGGTACTTTTGATTTTGTATATAACCTCTTCAAGATCCGAATTTAGTCCCTTTCGATCCTGAGGTTGAAAGAACTTTTTGAAGACTGGAAAGGGAAAGAGCTCAGAGTATTCTCAATCAAGATACCATGGTAGAGGAAGTGCAGAAATCTTTGCGCGAATATGCTATGCCACTTGTCACAGAGATCCAATCAAGTATACAAAGACTTGCTATTCAAGCCAACAACTTCGAAATCAAGTCGGGCACAATTCAAATGATCCCAAAATAATGTACCATTTAGTGGGATGCCAAATAATGACACAAATGATTATTTGATTAATTTGGTTGAACTCTTTGACACATTTAGATATAATGGAGTTACCGAAGATACTATTAGACTCCGATTGTTTCCTTTCACTCTTCAGGATAAGGCGAAGAGTTGGTTGCATGCTCCCGTCGGGCTCCATTACCACATGGGATGATTTGGCTCAAAAATTCTTGGCAAAATTCTTTCCGCCAGCTAAAACTGGCAAGGTTGAGAAAATGACATGACATCCTTCACACAACAGGACTTCGAGTCTCTTTACGAAACTTGGGAGCGTTTCAAGGATTCTTCTGAGAAGATGTCCACACCATGGCATACCCAAATGGCTGCAAGTGTAGACATTTTATAACGGGTTGTTCAGTTCGACCCGAACAAGTATTGGATGTCGCGGCTGGAGGAGCATTAATGGGGAAGAATTATGATGATGCCTATGAGTTGTTGGAGACCATGGTAGCAAATAACTATCAGTGGCCATCTAAGAGGTTAAAGCAACCATGGCGGTTGAGGTATATGAGATTGAAGCAGTGATTGCATTTATCTGTGCAGGTCACTGCTCTTACAAAGAAAAATCGATGCTCTGGGAGCACAATCAGTGCAGAGTGTATCAGTGACATGTGATTTGTGTACTGGGAATCATCCTAGTGATCAGTGTGCAATCAATGCAGAATTAGTGCAGTATGTTGTCCAACTACGGTCGGCAATAAAACAATAATTATTCCCACACATTACCACCCTGGTTTAAGGAATCACCAAATTTTCTCATAGAGTAACAACAATAACCAAGCCTAATCTTCTGCTCCAAAACAGTCGTACCCCCTAGGTTTTCAAACTCACGCTCAACCACCTCAAGGCTCATACCAACCCCCACCTCAATAGGAAAAGAAGTCTAACTTCGAAGAGCTTTTCTCCAGATTTATAGCACAAAATGAGACAAGAATAAATAGCCAAGAGGTATCAATCCGAAACCTAGAGAACCAAGTGGGGCAGTAGGCCAATGCCATTAATAATCGTCCCCAAGGTACCTTGCCGTTGGCCACTGCCATCAATAATCATCCCCAAGGTACCTTGTTGAGTGACACTGAAGTCAATCCCAAAAGGGAAGGCAAGGAGCAATGCAAAACAGTTACACTCCGAAGTGGTAAGGAGTTATATGAGATTGATAGAGGAACCACAATGGTCACAAGATGCCAATGAAGAAGACGGCAGGGTTGAAAGGAGTAATAAGGATGGGGGTCAAGAAGACAATATAAAGGAAGTCAAAGTCCCAGATCCTAATATTAGTAAGCAAAGTCCTATGATACCCCCTATGTCATTTCCATAACGGATTCAGAAGCAGAAAACTGGACGAACAGTTTTCTAAATTCTTGGAAGTTTTCAAAAAGCTTCATATAAACATTCATTTCGCCGAAGCGTTGAAAACAAATGCCAGTTACGTGAAATTCATGAAAGATATTCTATCCAAGAAGAGAAAACTGGGCGATTATGAGACTGTAGTGCTTACAGAGGAGTGTAGCGTGATCCTTCAAAAAAAGCTACCACCCAAGCTTAAGGATCCGAGGAGTTTTACTATCCCGTGCACTATTGGAAGTCAGTTTATTGGTTAAAGCTTTATGTGATTTGGGGGCGAGCATAAATTTGATGCCATTCTCAATTTATCAGAAGCTCGGTTTGAAACAAGCCAACCCCACCAGTATCACTTTGCAACTGACAGACTGGTTGTTGACTTACCCCAAGGGAATAGTGGAAGATGTGTTGGTCAAGGTGGATAAGTTTATCTTCCCCGCGGATTTTATAGTTGTCGATTTTGAAGAAGATATGGAGATGCCTATTAATCTCGGGCAACCCTTCCTAGCAACTGGGAGGACGCTTATTGATGTTTAGAAGGGAGAACTCACAATGAGGGTGCAAGACCAATAGGTCACTTTCAATGTCTTTAAAGCTATGAAGTTCCCAAGTGACTCCAAGGAATGTTACCGGATCAACTTAGTTGACAGGGTAATAAATGATGTATTCTTGGAAAATTGCATTGCTGACCCACTTGAAGCTTCACTTGTCAGTACATCTGATTCAGAACCTCCCGCTCATCTCGAGTATGTTAAATTGTTGAATGCTTCTCCACAGTACACCCAGTTCAAGTAACAATTTGAATCGTTAGATCAACCAGAAGCTTCTACTTCTAAATCAATGTCATCAATGGAAGAACCGCCTGCATTTGAAATATGTTTTTCTAGGTGAATCATCTACTTTGCTTGTTATTGTTTCTGTATCATTGGATGAGGCCACAGGAAAATAAGCTCTTGCATGTTCTGAGAGAATACAAGACAGCCTTGGGATGGACTATCGTAGATATTAAGTGAATCAGTCCCTCCATTTGTATGCACAAGATCCTTCTTGAGGATGATTCTAAACCTTCCATTGAGCATCAATGACAATTGAATCCCATTATGAAGGATGTAATGTCCAAGAAATTTTAAGCCTTGTACAATTTATTTTAATATATGAAATTCGTTTTATTTAATTTTAAATTTTTCGAATTTAATTGGATTCATGTAGGTATTATTATTTAGTACATGGTCCAATAATTTTCTTTGCCTTAAAGGGGCTCACTAATAGTTGAATAAATTAATGAGTTAACCCTAACATTTGATTGGCAAGAAAGTTGGGAAAATTAAATAAATAATTTCATTTTATTATCGGAATTAAATAACTCGAATGAGAAATTATTTTTGAAACAAATATTTTAAATAATTAATTATTTGGATTAGTTATTAAATGTAAATATTAGAAATATAATGTTGATTAATTTAAGTGGGTCACTTTTCTCTCGTTTGGATTGGCCCATTTCTTTTCCTTTTTTATTTCCGGATTGGGCTAAATTCCTTTTATTTTTTTTTTGCCCGCTGATTGGGGTCAAAACGAGTGGGCTGGTCAAAATTAAATCAATTGGGGCCGACCCAAGTTTCCTTTAACTTTTCATTTGGACCAAATCAAGTGGACGCCGGTATGAGCCCCCTAAGTGTTAAATTTCCAATTGGGCTGAGCCCAATTCGCTCATTCTGCCGGTGGTTTTTAAAAACGAATTTCAGTTGGGTATAATTCTTGGCAATGGGTTAGGATGCTGTTCCTTCTAATTTGGGGGCAAACGGGCCAACATTAAGTGGGAGAGACTTAACCTAGCACATTGAGTTGGGGGAAATCCATCCAGTCCTCAACCCTTCCACACCCAGATCTAAGAACGGGAAGGAAGAAGGAAATAGGGTGTAGGCCTAAGCCGAGCCTAGCCAAACCCAATCAATTCGAACGAGACCAAAAAGAGAGACGGAGGAGGAGAGAGAGGCTGTCCAGATCGGCCGGCGGCTGACAGCAGGGGAATATAAGCATCGAACGAACCGACCGGCGGCTTAACCAAGGGTTGACCAGCGGGGGCGAAAGAGCGGCGTTTGCGCCTAATGAGCGACGGTCGAATACATGCGCTCGATGCACTGGACTAGAGTAAGGAGGACACAAGGTGACCTAGCAACGTGGACCATTGGCAAAGCGAGGCTCGAGGGGCGGCCAGAAACCCACTGGTGCATCGGATGAATAGGGCGTGATGTGGACCCATCAGTCCGCTTGTGCTTCCTTCCTACCGAGGGTACCAATTCCCTTTCGATTAGGGTAATGCCCAAACCAAGTTGGGTCGGTAATGTTTTCTTCTATAAATTGAACCCCCCATGCCCTAATGACCTAGCTTGTCGAATTCCCTTTGTTTGTGAGTCCAAATTAGAAAAAAAAATAGAGAGGAAGCTACTGTAAATGTTCCAGCTTGGGTCACTTATTTCGGTGGGAGGAGAAGAGTTGCAACGCGATCGAACCTAAGGCATACCAAGCTGGTCCGAATTTTTCTTTGTGGGTTGGTTTTTGGAAAATTTTTCTTTCTATACTTGAATTGTGTTGTACTTGTACTGTGTTAATCTTTGTTGGAACACTGTTGATAATGGATCGTTAATTGGTTTCTAAGGCAAGCCTGGATGGTATTGGTTTTTAATATACATTGTTTTGGGGATTGTTTGATGAACCTTAAGGTTCGGGTAGTCTAAATTTCTGTATAGAATTGTAGGACAGTGTTGTGTATTTGGATGCACAACAAGTATTTGTTGAAATGGCTAAACCAGATTTTGCTCATTTGGTATTTACTGTATTGTCCATCACACTGTTAATATAAAATCACATTGAACCTTGGTTTTCTGGTTGGGTGATAATGTTGGGCTGGATAGTTGATTTGCTAATTCATTGTTATTCAGCCAAGATAATCCACAAATGAGGTCTATTCATTAAAATGAATTAATGATTACTTGTTATTTAATATTAACATATAATCATTATTAAATATTAATTAAGTATGAATAAAGTCAATCAATTAATTATTTATTATGTTATCACTAAATAATAAATAAAGATAATAAATATGTAATTATTATTTAATAATAATTAACTATGAAAAAGGTTAATAAATTAATTATTTATTATTTATCAATAAATAATAAATAAAGATAATAAAAATTTAATTATTATTTAATTAATATTAAATAATAATTAAATATGAATAAAGTTAATAAAATAATTAATTATTATTAAATAAATAAAGAGAATAAATATTTAATAACGATTAATTATGAATAAAGTTAATAAAATAATTATTAAGTAATAAATAAGGATAATAAATATTTAATTATTTATTTAATTAATGTTAAATAATAATTAAGTATGAATGAAGTTAATAAAGTAATTATTGATTATTTAACAAATAATAATAAATAAAGATACTAAATATTGTAATTAGTATGAATGAAGTTATTTATCGATAAACAATAAATATTTAATTATTTATTTAGTTAGTATTAAATAATAATTAAGTATAAATCGCATTATAAAATAATTATCTATTATTTATTATTTAATAATAATAAATAAAGATAATAAATATCTAGTTATTATCTAATTAATATTAATAATAATTGGGTATGAATAAAGCTAATAAGGATAGCAATTGCTTAATCATTAATGAAATAATGATTAAGTATGAGTGAGATTACTAGGTTAATTATTTATTTTTGGCCTTAATAAATAAAGGTAATAGTTGAGTACTCAAATGATAAGTAACCATGATTAGCTATCATTTATTTTAATAGCTAAGAGTCATTAATTAATTTCTGTTTAGCTAATGTTAAATAGTAATTAAATGTATATGGTGAATTTATTTATCTGCTAAATAAAATAGCATAAGTGAGTGTATCGATATACAGTTATGCAATGCTAATGGATAAACCGACTTTATCAACTGATAGGTTATCCAAGATCAATTAGTTAAAGCTAAGATTTATTTGTAGCTGAGCAAACAGGCAAGTTTCCTATCATTGAGCAAGTTCATCTTACTCAACTTTTACATTGAGCAAGTTCTTTATATCGAAACTTTAATTGTTGCAAGTTTCTTTTCATTCGAGCAGGCTACTATTGTATTGTAGCTTGAAATTTTATTCCAAGAATGCTTAAGTGGTCTAATTAATTTATAGTTATTCCACATCAATATTATTGATACTCGCATTAGTGCATTTGAATTTGTACATTTATTAAAGTTCCGAAATTCACGAACTATTCATGATTAAGTCTGAACCCTTGTTCGGTCAGGCAAGTATGTGAGAATTTATGAAAGCTATCCGAACCAATCGATGGTGACGATTCTTAGACTGAATGAACACCCTTTTATTAGAGGGAAATACCTCAGGTACCGTATATAAGGTACAAACAGCAGAGTTAAATGTTATGCATATACATAGCGTACGCGAGGCTGATCCCCTCAAGTACTTATTCTGTAGCCAGTAACCATAGGGTCAACTAGCTAATGACTCCTTTGGAAGTTATTGTTCAAAGTCTACTTGACTATCACAATTTTTTAAAAGCAGTTATTGTTCTTGCTTCTGATAATTATTGTCGAATTCTCTTTCTATATTCCCTTCATCATGATATACCCCTTATTGTTGTACTTTAAACTTGCTGAGCAAACTCGTTGCTCACCCTTGCTATATCATGACTCCATTGCAGCAAAACCCGAGACATCAGGAAAGAGCAAAGGGAAAGAAAGGATGAAGTGATAGGCTTCCCGTAGTTGATTTTATCTTATGTGTAGCTTAATTACTATTAATGAAATTTTAAAACCCTGATAGTTTAATCGGGGTATGGATTTGTGTTAAGTATTTAAGGGTTATTATATTCTGGGACTAGTAACACCTTTTTTAATGAACAACATATGTATTGTTAATAATTCCGCAGTCTAGTTAATGTATGTTGTTGGAGGTGAATGATGTATTGGAATGCGTGATTGAAGGGATCCGGGTATTTGGAGACCCGAATCTGGGGGGGGCGTCACAAGGTTGGTAATCAGAGTTGTAGGTTTAATTAAACTTTAAGGATCGCTAAAACCTAGTGTTATGACCTTAGTTTTAACACTCGTAATCGAGTACGCTAGGATATGAATCAAGGAGAATTCAGAATAATGGCCCTTGGTCTGGGGGGTGAATTATGGAAATCTGCCAAGTCCGAGTTGTATACATGATAAAATATCATTTTATTTATTAATCAATTGAATGTTATTTTATTAATGAAACTGACATTATTTCCTCTGTTCTGTGTTTGTAGGATGGGCTGACATAGGAGGGACTAGTGGAAGTCCAAGGAGGAGGTATTTCACACGATGATATACTTATAGTTACCGAGCAGGTTAGTGGGGGGGGGGCTATGCACCCTGTGTGCCCACCAAGAGTACCATTGGATGGTCCCGAACCAGAGGAGGACTATCGGGGGGATTTACCAGAGCCTGTTATACGGTAGGGGTAATAAAGTGACCGAACAGTCAGGAAAACCCGGATTGATAGTGAGGAGGACCCAGAAGACTGACAAGTTTGAGGAGCCAACTTACTCTTATGTTGATGGCATAGGCTCTACTGCAGATGATATCATAGAGGGACCTGACCAGTAGGAACGAGGAGGTGGAGGAACCGAGGTGGGTAGCTCATCTGGAAAGAGCGCAGAACCAGACCCAACCAGATCACGGAGGATCAGTATAGGGAACTAGCTTATCAGCTGGGCAGCATGAGTTGGGGATGGTGAAGGATACAACTGTTAGGGTATATGAGACCTTCAGCGCAGCAGAATTGGGACCTACTGCTAACATCAGATTGGTGGGCCCCAGAATGCTGAGCTGAGAGAGAGATTGGAACAGGAATGGATATGGGGAAGGGGGATATCGCCCATCTAAAGGCCAAACAGGAGGCCTATGAAGTTCGAGTTTAGGCTGGCGAGACTGCTGAGAAGGATGTGAGGATAAGAGATTCTTTTGGGTTAGGGAAGTCAGAAGTGGGTTTGATTCAGTTGTGGAAGACCATGTTGGGAGGCCTTCGGTGGAGACGGTGAGTGATCGAGACCTTGGGATTTTGCCTTGGATGCAGCCTATAGGGAGGCCATCGGACTGAGATGGGAGACTCTAGCCCCGCTCCGGTATTCGTCGTCCGAGTCATGGGATGGAGCCTTTATTCTTTCAGGTCAGTAGTGTCACGGATCCGTCACGGCATGTAGTGACGTGCTAAGGATGAATTGTCTTTGTCTTGTTTTGTAGGGCAAGTAGGTCCCACTTTATGTAAGGTTTAGGAACATGATTGCTTTTGTGAACCTTTATAATCTTGTTACATGATTGGGCGGTAGCAGGTTTAAAACCACCAACTTTTGTCTGTTATGAGGGTATGGTGAGTTATTATTCCCCCACTTTTTGGTATCAGGAGGGAAATGGCTAATGATTGATAGGGGCATGCAAATGTAAGAGTTTAGTAGCGCATATTATAGAAGTATGCCACAGTGTTTAGGTCTGATTGTAACCAAAACAGATGGGTATATAAATATAAATGCAGTTGTTTCATGTTTAAACCCAAATGATGGATTCTGATAAATGTTTCTTTATTTTTTTTGATACTCTTGATCGCTGGAATCTCTAGGGACATTATTGTGTAAAATATAAACACTATAGGTAAAAGTCAGCGGGTTTTTCCTTATTCAAAGCATGACCGGCCAAGAAGGTGGACGACCACGTAACCAGCGGGTTTGAAGAGTCAGAAAAGCGAGGTTGGAGGTTTCAACCCAATCCAATGAGACAATTGTTCGCTGAAGATGCTGGCAGAAGCCATGCAATCAAGACCACCACCTGTAGGGACCCAACCAGCAACCCCGAGCCAAGTTGCGTCAATTTGGCCACTTTCAAGTACTTCAAACTGGTTAGACCACCCGAGTTCAAGGGAACTCTTAACCCGATAGAAGCACATACCTAGAAATCGAAGAGATAGAGAAGGTCTTCGAGGTTGCTATCGGTGGGCAGAGCGGAATACATAAAACAAGTTTTGCTATACCTTCAAGCTAAAAGGCGAGGCTAACTATTAGTGAAAAGCCAACAGGGGCCGAGCTGAAGAAGGCAT